>JABJVO010000078.1:17340679-17357744 GCA_026770805.1 Boulengeromyrus knoepffleri | reverse complement strand
ACGCTGACAAAATATAGGCAACCGATTTCAAAGGGTCTCCACATATGAAGGCTGCTCTCTGCTGTTTCGTACCAGCGTGGTGTCCTTAGCGTGTTTTTCTCTGGCATGTGCTGGGAGGGGGGGGGGGGCACAAACGGTGATTGGCATAGGTCTGCCAAGGCCTGTGCGCTGTTCTAACGGGAGGCTGGGGTGAACGGTGTGCCAAGCCACGTAAATAACATGTTTACCATGTTTATCAATGGGACCCAGAGATTCCAGTTGTGTGATAATCCCCCGGTCCAGCAAATAATATTCTGTGGTGAACATACACAATCATTTCTGTTACATACTGCAAAGCTAGTAGAATCTGCTAGAAGCTTCGGGAGAAGCACCCTAATTCACAGCTAACAAAAACATTTTCCTGTGCTATTAAAGTGATGTTTTAAGACAAAAATAACAAAAAAACCTGCGGGTTGGGGAGGGGGGGGAAGAGCAATAAACAGGCAGGCAGGTGTTGATGATGCAAATGAAACAGATGACAGATGGCCGGCGCGCAGCTCGCGTGCTGTGTGGATAATGGATAGAGGTAATCAAATTCCTCTGTGGCTCCGTGACTTTCTTTAGAACTTTCCCATCAAATGGCACATTTTCGGGAAACAAACGCCCTGGCCGCACCATGACGCTCACTCGCCCCGGAGGCCTGCAAGCCTTCACAGTGGTCACATGACCGTCACGCTCCCTTGAAGGCCCCATTGGGTACATGTAACTTCTACAAAATATTGTTTTTCCCCTTCTTTTTTCCCCCCATTGTCATTTTTTTCCTGAAATGTAATAGTTCGGGCAATCTCTCAAGTCTGGACCCCCAGCATGTGTGTTGTCTGGTATCTGTAATGGGCATTAGGGTGCCACTGGAGGTTAATTAATATCCCACAAGAAATGGGTCTGACAGAAACACCCCACGGATACTAGAAAGATACCAGGTATACGACTGACTCCCTCAGAACTGACATTATGTAGCACCCCCCTGAATGATATCACTGAACAGGCCTCAGCAGTGAGATCATGCAGTGCCCCTCTGGAATGGTATCACCAAATAGGCCTCAGCAGTGAGATTATGCAGTGCCCCCCACCCCCGGAAAGGTATCATCAAATAGGCCTCAGCAGTGAAAGCATGCAATGCCCCCCTACAAATGCATCACCAGCTTTCGCCCGTCCAAATGAACCCAATGCAAGGTAAACTTCAGAGTCCAATAAGGTGTCACAACAGGCATATTCCTAATGTAAGGTAACTTTTACCTAGGTGACACTGTATCTGACTCATTCAGCTACATAGCAACACCATGCCCACCACTTCAGGAATGTTGTGTGCGCTAGCATGCCTCCAGGTAGCTCACGTTGGGGCTTCATCCTCCATCTCTGAATAGTTTATACCCCTTTATCTTGTCTGATGAATAAACACTGTAAATGTTGATGCCAGTCTCTGTGTTGGGGTCTTCAACTTTATTCCCCATCTTTTGACAGCTTTGTTACTCAAGATGAGCTCCTTACTCAGTCTATCTTCACGCATTTACAGTTTATTTATTTAGCAGACACTTTTATGTAGAGCGACATACATTTTTGAGAAAGCAGGTTCAGACTGGAGGAATCGGAGTTTAAGGGCCTTACTCAAGGCCCCAGTGTTGAAATCACTTTGGGATTTGAACCAGCAACCTTCCGATCACAGTCCTAACCCACTGAGCCACAGCATGGTGCGTGCCACAAGATTCCGGATATTAGCATAATAGCACGTGGGAATGTTGAAAGCTGGAGCTGCTGCCTAATCGATCACACAGTGAAATGTTATTCAGTAAGGCGGCTCTTAATGCGAACCACACCACGGACATTTTCCAGAAACACTGGGGGAGAAAAAAGTATCAGTTCATTTGGAGAAAAAAAACAAACATGAAGGATCCATTGCCTGGAGGTCGTCGTCTGGCCCGGTCACACCAGAGCGGCTTTCACCGCTGCCCCGTGGAGAGGCAGGCCTGAGCACCCCGTTTATGCAGCCCAGGCTGGTGGCCCGGGGGGTGTTACTCAGGACTGGTGCCAAGACGTGCCCAGGAGAGAGAGGGAAGAGAGAGAGATAGTGTCTGTGTGTGCCGTATTCTGCATGTCTGCCAGCAGGTGCCACTTACAACAGAGGTGCATGACCTACTTCTGACCCCCCCTCCCCACCCCACCCTAGGATACATGTGTCACCTGACACAAGTGTGACCTTAGCCCAGGTTGCCTTGGTCTAAGTTACCATGAGGTCGGCCCTCCTCTTTTTTTCTAAATCCTAAAATAACTTACAGTGGGACACAGGGTATGTAATGCATCACAGATGCTGTAAACAAGCCCAAAGCCAGCCAGTTATTCATATAATTCCGGCGTGTTGGATTCTGGCCTTAAATTCTCGGCTGTTATTCACAAAACCGCTCGTCTGGCCATAAATTCTCTTAAGCCTCTTTTGCTTTGTTGCACATTTGATCCCAAACCTGGGGTGATCCATTTTAAAAGTCCCGAAATCAGGTCAGTCAATGTACATATAGAAGGTGATTGGTTCGACTCTCTCCCTGGCCTTAAGGGGCATAAAACACCATGTCACCACTTGCCTGATGTGTTCTTCACACGTGTGCGCATGCCGTTCATCTCTCGGCCTTCCTCCACAAATGGCGGTAGACTGAGAATGCAAATGAGATGGTTATTACACCAGTGCTCATCAAGCTGGCCAGAAAAGACTTCAATAGCCTGATGAATATGCATGCAAATTTGTTAATTAAGTTAATTATTCTGCTGAAAATTCATTTGTCTTCCAAGGACATTTCGGCAATGATTTTAACATGCTTCTGCCATTAGTCATGCTCCTTGCTATTTAGTCACTTTTGTCCACTTTTTGAAACTTTGACACAGAAGTGTAGTAGGTAATGGAATGCCTGTGCAGAGCAAGCATGTGTGTTTTTGTAGTCCATATTCATGTGTTTTTGTAGTCCGTAGTAATGTTTTTGTAGCCGACGTTCTTGTATTTTCATAATACATATTCATGTATTTTTGTAGTGCATTTTTGCATATGTATTTATAGTTTCCTTTATGCCTGTACACATGTCACATTTGTGTATTTTTGTAGCTCATATTTATGGATTTTGCAGTCAGGTATGTTTGTTGCTAACAATCATGTATGTCTGCAGTTCATATGTATGTTTTTATAGTTTTCAGTGCTGCGTGATTGTAGCTCACATCCACATATGTTTACAGTTTACTGCTTGCGGTCATGCATGTGTGTAGCTCACAATCGTAAGTTTTTGTAATTTTCTGTCATACATATTCACATGTCACATTCCTGAACTTTTGCAGGTCACAGTCATGTGTTTTTATAATTTCTTTTTATGCATGTTTGAGGTTCATGTTTTTTATAGATTGTATTCATGGTTTTGTAAGTTTGCAGTCAAGTATGTTTGTAGCGCACACTCATGTATGTTTGCTGTACACATTCAGCATTTTTGTAATGCACAATCATGCTTGCAGTTCATATTCATGTGTTGTTCTAGTTTTCAGTCATACATGGTTGTAGTTCCCCATTGCATTTTTGTAGTTTCTTTTTATGCATGTTTGCAGCTAACATACATATTTTTTTTGTTCATCTTTTTGGTAATTGCAGTTGTTGCTTGATCACAAATTTTTGTAATTTGCTATCATGCATATTTGTAGCCCATCACCATGTATTTTTCATGCATGTCACATCAGTGCATTTTCACAGGTGACATTGATGTTTTTATTCATGTTTGTAGTTCACATCCTTGTGTTTTTGTAGTTACATGTTTTGTAGTCATGCATGTTTGTAGCTCACATTCTTGCATGTTTCTAGTTCATATTCATATATTTGTTGTTTCTTTTCATTCTTGTATTTTTGCAGGTGATGTTCATGTGTTTTGTTTCATGTTCATATGTGTTGTATACTATGGTTTCCCTTGTTTTATTAGTTCATTATTACCTTTGTTTTCGTTTTCTGAATTCACACTTTCTGTAAACCACCTTGCTTTGTTCTTGGTATCTGTGTTGATATTTAAATGCAGTGTGTAGCTTTACTGCCATATTGTTTGCAAAAATCATGCATTTTTTGAGACCGGTTCTGGAGAAGTTCTGAGAACTCCACATCCACGGTCCCAGGAGGTTCCGATGGGCTCCCTTTTACTGAAGAACATTAGCGAGCGATCCCTTCTGTACACTGTGCATGAGCGCCGCATAACCACCGTTAAACTGCCAGCTATTCTTTCAAGTTAATGAAACTGTACTTTTGATCTGTGTAACATCTCTATGTATGAGCTCAGAATCTGAACCTCTTATCTGATTCTCACTGGCCTTTCCGCAGACTGCTTTCCATTTTTGGAAATGTGGATTGACAGGATGACTCTTTTCTTGTTATGAATGATTGTTTCTTCAGAATTCGAAAGATGGTGCTTTGTTGCTTTTAATGACACTGAAAATAGTTAAGTCAAAAACTGAAACAATGCTATGTTATTCGAGGGGCTCACAAAACAGTTTATGCGCCAGAGAAATGTGAAATGTGGGTTGATGAGATTTATACGAGTGATGTTCGAGCAGACATTCTGGATGTTTACAGTGAATCGTGTCTGACTGACAAAGCACAGACCTCCTCTCTGATATATGATACGACATACCCTCCCTCCCCATGCCAGACCCTGTTTTGAAGAAACGCTGTTCGGCAGCTGCGGCTCAATCTGTACGTCGGATCTGTAAGACGCTGCTTGACGCTCATTTCCTTCAGACCAGCAATAGCGCTCACTGTCAGCATACTTAATGTGCACATTTATTTCAGTGCAAATCCAAAACGCATCCTCTTCATGCGTCCCCTTCGAAATGTGAGATCATTTATAATTAAGAGTGCATTTAATTACGTTTTAATTGCTGCCATGTGACTGCATAAGTGCAGCTCTCCCCTAAGAGTTATATGTCTAGATAAAACTGAGTTTATTGCTTTGATTTTGGTCTCCAAAGTGGAGCTCGGATCTAGCCAATGGCGACCTTTAAACCAGTCCGCATCATTTCATTGGTGTCTGGAGCAGGTGCATAGCAGGGCCTCATGACAAAATGTCACCTTGGGCTCCACCAGCACCCAGCAATGTTACAATGTTACAGTCTGTCTGTCTGTCTGTAATCCACCCATCCATTCACCATCTAAAAGGGTGGTCATGAATTGCTGTGTCTCATGGAGTCTGGAGAAGGTCTCACCTCCAAGCCTCCCCAGCTTTGCTCTACGGTTCTCCAGGAGCTAACGGGGATCAGCAGGCGTCCTGGATGCTGATTGGCCGAGGCCCCCTCGTTCACCCGCCGCTCGCTCGGTCCGCCCGACGCAGCAAATGTTGCCGCGTCGCCTCCCGTCAGCTGTGATTGACATCACTGGCATGCGGGGACGATCGGCGGCGCTCTGTCTTGCCACCCCCCACCCCACAACCAACACCTGTCTTTCCTGCTCAGTTGCTCTGCTGGGGAGGGGCACAGTGCTGGGCGGGGGCTCCCCAGCCCCCCCGCCAGCCTGCTAAGGGAGGTGCAGCCTTGCGGGAAAAATGCTCAGCGGGACGCCCACAATGATCAGCCCAAATTTGCCTCATTTCTCTGTTTCATATCCCGCTTTCTCTGAACAGAGCATTGCTGGTTCCAGGTTTGAACGCAGCCCCCTAGCAGTCTCCGATGGACTCGCATCCTGTCCAGAACATACCTACTGTGGTGTCACCGGGCTGCTCTTTGATCAGAAATCCCAGTCACACACTCACATGGTTACACTAAAAGCAGCTTAGAATCAAACCTACAGCCCTGGATCTGTTAGGATGCAGGACTACCTGCCAACCTACCCTGGAGAAGCTGTAAATTTTTAAATCAAGACCAAAGGCTCCACCTATTGGACAGGAAGGGAATTTTCCAACAGAGAAACGTGGCCGTATACTGCAAACATCCGGACAAAACTAAATCGAACCCATGGACGACAACAATCTGCCGCATACTTATAACGACCCTGCCAAATTGTTAATTCTGTCACGCAGAATGTTTTTGTTGCAGCAGATCCACATTCAGAGCGCAAAGAAATGTATTGTGGCGAGGGTGTGAGTCATTTCAATAAAGAAGATGACAGCTCTTTTAAAATGGAAGTTGCTCTCTTTATTAATGTTATTAGTGGGATTAGTATTGGTTTAATACTAGCAGTAGCACAGACAGGGAAGCCTATCATTTTAAACGACACTCTCTGTTACACGCTGACGAAACACACACATTCCACGGCAAATATTTACTATTGTATTGAGAACACGACGTCGCCGTCGATTTCCTTTGAATTATAATGTGGTCACCAGAATACTTCCCTGTAAGCCATGCAGACAGAAGCAGTTCAGCATTCAACCTTGGGTTTCTTGGGTAACAAATACAATGTTAAAAACGCATTCAGTTTCAGCATTCAATTTATCCAGTGCTGCAGTATAACGTCAGTTATATGCTGAGTGTAATATGTTTATTTGATCCAACAGAAAATACCGTGTCAGAAGCTTACAGGTCTCCTTTAAGGGCCCAAACTCTATAAAACCTTGGAAAGTCTCCAGACTCAAGGGTTTTGGTTTTAACAATAAACGCCAATACACCAATAACATTTACGTTACAGCATGGCTGAATAAAACCAACTGGTTTAGCTTTGAAAAGATAGCTGTTTTTATTCTACCAGCCCAGAGTGTTTTATATTAGGTAATCTTATTCATTGGTGTTCATACATGGCTTAGCACTGCCATCTGGTGGTCAGTATTGTAAATTAGACACTTTTATTTTTGCAGTTGGGTCTGAAGATGTTCACTTAATGTCACAACATCCGTCACTGTTTAATTTTCACTGGTTTTCATTCAACTTAGGAGTTACTATTTTGTTAACCTGACTAGGGGTGTTTTTAATCAATATAATTAACCACAAAGAAAAAAATAAATGGGCGATTTCTTTATTGACTGAATGATACAGACAAGGTCATAAACAAGTCCGTGATAACGATCTCTCGAAAATAAGATAATTCGGGTCAAGTGGTCCAATCAGCACTGGCATACACAGATCAGCCATGACATCAAAACCACCTACCTAATATTGTGTAGGTCTCCTTCTTGCTACCAAAACCCTTTGAAGTAGGGACTCCACAAGACCTCTGAAGGTGTCCTGTGGTATCTGGCACCAAGACATTAGCAGCAGATCCTTTAAGCCATGTAAGTTGGGAGGTGGGACCTCCCTGGATCAGACTAGTTTGTCCAGCAGATCCCACAGATATTCGATCGGTTTGAGATCTGGGAAATTTTAAGGCAACATAAACTCTTTCTCATCTTCCTCAACCCATTCCTGAACAATTTTTGCAGTGTGGCAGGGCGCATTATCCTGCGGGACGAGCCCACTGCCATCGGGGAAGACCATTGCCATGAAGGGGTGTACTTGGTCTGCAACAATGTTTAGGTAGGTGGTATGTGTCAAAGTAACATCCACCTGAATGGCGGGACCCAAAGTTTCCCAGCGGAACATGTGTCTACATGGTGACCAGGGGTGGTACCGTTCCCCCTTGGAATATGATTGGGCCCCAGTGCCCCCCTGCTACCATATGAACAGTAATTGGCTTTTGTTTGTAATAACTACCTATTGGGGTCATTCCATTTGTATGTAAAGGATTTCCTCTGAATGCACAGGTCATGCAGCAAGCAGTCAGCAGACATAAAACTCAAGTTTGATAAGTTTGATGGCATAATAGTGTAAAATTACCATTACCATAGATAACATTTTGCTACTGATTTGTTGTAGTGCCACTTAATTAATATTCTTTTCATACTGTAAGGAGGGAGTGTGAGTGAGTAATGAAAAGGGCTCAGGACTTAAGGAGTTTCTGTGTGACAAAGGAAAAAAAGCTGCAGATACAACAGCTTGTGAGGAATAGAGGCAGTCAGGAATGTCTGTGATCACAGCCATGAACAGCACCCATCAGCGTCCACTGATCTGAGTGCAAATCCACGTGTGTGAAGTGTACAGGAAGTTTTGATAGAATCTGAAGGACAAATGTCACATCACAGATAGTCGCCTTGATGCCCTGATTTTTCATCAGTGCATTCAGTCTAAACTAAAACAGCAACAAATGGTAAATGACCATTATTGATTAGAGTATTGATTTTCCTAATTTCCTTCTTGTTATTCCATTGTCAGAAATTCTAACACTGTGTTTAACTCTGTCAATATATGCTTGCCAACTGAAGGTTCATGAGATGCACCTCTGAGCTACTGTATTTTAGAGAACTGATTGATCATTGGTTGATCGAATGCTTCAAATATTCCCCTCTATTGGTGAAAGTTGAGATTCAACTGAGAGAAATTCATTGATTCAGGACACATTTACAAAAAAAAAATGAATGCTGAATCTGTTTGACAGATTATGACAACTGGTTCAACCATTTTGCATATAATGACATACAATGAACAAATGCCTAAAGATTTCAATTCAACAGACTGCCAATGTAATACATTTTGACCAACATGACATAAACAATTGATAATATAGACAATCAAATATAATAATTTGCATAGATATGCCAAAGCATTTGCAATTTCCCCAAAAGAATGAGAAATTGCTTTCATGGTGTGAACAAGTGACTCGATGATGTGGAAGAATTTCAGTTCTGATCTAAGATATGCACCAAAGCGACTGAGAAAATCTGTAATGTATACAATAATCAAAAAAATTAAAGGAACACAGAGTGTAGCATCATGTCAATTAAAAGTCTGGGATGTTATGCTGTCTGTAACATTGTTCAGCATGACTGGTTTGGTGATGGGTCAGTGATGGTCTGGGGAGGCATATCCATGGAGGGACACACAGACCTCTATAGGCTAGACAACACCGCTTTGACTGCCATTAGGTATCAGGATGAAATCCTTGGACCCATTGTCAGACCCTACGCTGGTGCAGTGGGTCCTGGGTTCCTCCTGGTGCACGACAATGCCCGGCCTCTTGTGGCGAGAGTAAGCCTAAATCCAATAGAACATCTCTGGGACATTACGTTTTGGTCCATCTGAAGCCATCGGGTTGCACCTCAGACTGTCCAGAAGCTCAGTGACGCCCTGGTCCAGGTCTGGGAGGAGATCCCCCAGGACGCCATCCGTCGTCTCATTAGGAGCATGCTCCAACATTGTCTGGCATGTATACAAGCATGTGGGGGCCATACAAACTACTCCGTACGATTTGAGATGCTGCAATGAAATTTCGGCAAAATGACTAGTCTGCCACAACATTTTTTCACTTTCATTTTTTTGGGTGTCTTTGAATTCAGCCATCTGTAGGTAATTTTCATTTCCATCAAATGATGTGACATCCTTTAGTCCCTAACACATTACCCAGTCCAGATCAGTATAGATAACCAGCATGATTTTTCCCCATTGAGATCTGATGTGTTTCTAGCGTTCCTTTAATTTTTTTTGAATAGTGTATTTTATATAGTTTTTTTCCAAATAATTCAGCTCATTATTTTTTTACTTAGTGACCATTTTTGTTTAGAAAACATTTACAACGTTTAAAAAGGTGCAATCATGAATAGACTGCAAGCTGAAATCAAATTATAATTAATTCATACAAAACTCAACTGTTGTGTCAAACTTTAAAGTGCAAAAAGTACTGCTACGACACCAACGTCTTTCTATCTTATCTCCAAAATGAATAGTGCAAATATGAGCAATTTCATATTTTAAGTGCAGGCTAGAGTCCTGACTTGAAATGAAAGTGAAATGCTGCAGCATGATATGAGGATCTCAAGAAGAGACCAATCTATAAATAACCATGATGTTTAAGTTTTTATAGAAGAATACACTATATAAACTTTAATGACATCTTATTCTTAATACATAGGATTTAATATGGAGTTGGCCCACCCTTTGCAGCTATAACAGCTTCAGCTCTTATGGGAAGGTTGTCCACAAGGTTTAGGAGAGTGTTTATGGGCATTTTTTACCAAGAGAGCATTTGTGAGGTCAGGCACTGATGTTGGACGAGAAGGCCTGACTCATAGTCTCTGCTCTAATTCATCCCAAAGGTGTTCTATCGGGACGAGGTCAGGGCTCTGTGCAGGCCAGTCAAGTTCCTCCACACCAGACTCGCTGATCCATGTACTTATGGACCTTGCTTTGTGCACTGGTGCGCAATCATGTTGGAACAGGAAGGGGCCATCCCCAAACTGTTCCCACAAAGTTGGGAGCATGAAATTGTCTAGAATGGCTTTGAATGCTGCAGCATTAAGAGTTCCTTTCACTGGAACTAAGGGGCCAACCCCAACCCCTGAAAAACAACCCCACACTATAATCCCCCCTCCATCAAACTTTACACTTGGCACAATGCAGTCAGGCAAGTACCGTTCTCCTGGCATCCGCCAAACCCAGACTCATCCATCGGACTGCCAGACAGAGAAGCGTGATTCGTCACTCCAGAGAACACTTCTCCACTGCCCTAGAGTCCAGTGGTGGCGTGCTTTACACCACTGCATCCGACGCTTTGCATTGCACTTAGTGATGTAAGGCTTGGATGCAGCTGCTCGGCCATGGACACCAATTCTATGAAGTTCTCTATGCACTGTTCTGGAGCTAATCTGAAGGCCACATGAAGTTTGGAGGTCTGTAGCTAATGACTCTGCAGACAGTTGGCGACTTCTGCACACTGTGCGCCTCAGCATGCGTTGTCCCCACTCGGTGATTTTACATGGCCTACCACTTCGTGGCTGAGTTGCTGTTGTTCCCAATTGCTTCCACTTTGTTATAATACCACTAACAGTGGAATAATTAGTAGGAAGGAAATTTCTCGAATTGCACAGGTGACATCCTATCACGGTACCACACTTAAATTCACTGAACTCCTGAGAGTGACCCATTCTTTTGCAAATGAAAGAATGCTTTTGTAGAAGCAGTCCGCATGCCTAGGTGCTTGATTTTTTTATACCCGTGGCTATAGAAGTGATTGGAACACCTGAATTCAACAATTTGGAGGGGTGTCCCAATACAATAGTGTATCTCCTGATTGCTGTGCAACTAAAACAGTTATTTGGTTAAGATTATTGCCAGCAAAGGTTCCACTAATTACTAAATATCACATACTTGTTCCATCAATATGGCAATGTAAAATGTTGTGCATTGCTCATTAAAATCCATTACTATATGATTTTGATGAAGATCAGATAACATTTTAAGAGTCATTCATGTAGAAATCTGGATAATTCCAAGGGGGTCTAAAAACTGCATGCATGAGTGAACCAAGACGGTGTAAATCAATGACATGAATCAGTCACAGTTATTGCCTGAATTTATTGAAAGGTTTAAACAAATTCACACAAACTCTACGGAGAGGGAAAAAAAAAAACATTCAGGACAATAAAATGAAGAAGGAAAAAAACTGAATACTCTCCTCATCTAGGCATGCAGGAATTCACACACACATACAGACACACACCACCACTCCAGATGTTTGATATTCACAAACACAGGTAGTTAGAAAAAAGGAGAAAGTTTAGCAACAATTATCTGAACTGTACTAGACGGATGGCTCTCATTTGTTTTATTGCTGGAGGTACCATGTAAACATTTGAACTGTTGTTAGTCAGAATTGAAGGGTAAAGGGCAGATGAAACAAGGGAAAAAGGTCTGCAGTAAACAAGTTTGATTTGGTTTGATGCTGACAAATTTCTTGTAGGTCTGAGAGGGGTGGTGGTATTGAACTTTTCTGAAAACAGGAAGCATTAATGGACTGGAGGACGAATATCGCATGCTGACTGACTTCTGATAAAAACAATCTTTAACAGACATTTTGGCAAGAAATGGGGTCAGGAACATTTTGAGCCTCAGGGTCCCAAATTCAAATTCGATTTCAAGAAACAAACATGAAGAGATCGTCAAATTTGTACAATTGCAATTTCAATTATCGTTCAAATGGTAATTTCAAACAGCTTGAAAACAAAACTTTGTTCTACTTAAAGATGTCTTGGGGTCCAAAAGAAAAAAAAAAAACCTGATTTCCTGAAATGTCCTTAACACTTTTACTTATGTGAAGTTCTCACAACACCCACGCACTGCGTCATCTTTCCAGCTGTAACCCTTCCTATAGAGCCTTCAAAGCCAATAAAGGATCACTTGCATGATCTGAAATTTTGGGTTGCATAACAGACACACATCAAAACTGCTACAGATAGACAAAGTTCATCTTGGCCCAAATTAGCAGCAACGTCGAGAGTAGAGTACATGATAGGATCTATCAAGTTTTTCCTGGTATCCAGGGTGCATGGAACGACATTCACCCATGAAAATGAGTTTCACAAACAAATAACCATGCTTTTTGGCAAGTGGGGTCTAGCAGCATATGTTAATTTTAGAATGTGTTTAAAGAAAACCGGGGGCTCCTAGAGCACTAAATGAATTGTTTGGGATGGGGGGGGGGGGGGGAGTTTAACTCAGGGCCCACTGAGAAATTACTCTCAACAAAAAAACAACCCTAGGGTCAAACCTGCAGTGGTTCACTTCAGGTGGACCAGGACAACACTAATTGGATACTGATATGTGATCAGGGATCTATAAACATGTTTAGTCACCTTAGAAGTGTCCCCTCGCTTTCTCAGAGCTGTCACCCAATCCTTCACAGTGTAAATGGAAGCACAAGTGATCAGCGCCCCCATTATTTATGGATTGATATGTAATAATTCACTTGCACATCCCAAGCTCCCAATATGCCTATAAAACTAATACCTGATGTGTCATTGAACATTACAGGAGTTAGCTAGTTATTCGAGGGACCAAAACCCAAGTGTTGGAAGGACACAGCCTGAGGTGGAAGTGAGCAAGGAAATTCAATCCCCACCCACCATGACTGATTGGCTCAGACACAGGTCCAGGTATACCAAAAAAGGGTGAGAACTTCCTGCCAACTGACTCATGTGTAGCCATGTGACCGACAGTTCAAAGCTTACAGAGACAACCCCACACTTGCAGAACTTAAGGGAGGGGAGGGCAATTTCAAGTCAGGCAGAGACCAAACAGCTGCCATAGCAAGACTACCCTAATGTACACTACCAGACATAGGAGTGCAAAACCATCACAGCTTAGAGTGGAACACCTAGGCTCTCAAAATGACTGCAAGCCACAGGTCTTAAGCCAACTCCAGTCCATTAGATACCCATGGCAGCAATCAGTCTGATGCACATCAGAGCAGCGGAGGGCTGACACTTTGTACCTCATGCCAACAGCACTACCAAAACCAGGGCAGATGCCATGTGACCGAGGGTGACCCCAAACTCAGAGGGGTCATGGCTCCAAAAAGCAGCAGGATGTTCGATTGCATAGAAACACTGCGGACCATGTCAAAGCAAGGAATTCCCAACCCAATGCCTAGTCAACCGGTAACATTCACACTAGTCTTCCAAGAGCAGAAAGCACCTTACCCAAGCAACTAAGCGGCCGATGCCTCATTACCACTCAGATGTAGGGGAAAGAACTGGATCTCCATGCAACTCTTGCCTATCATTCAGGTTTGTTTTATTCATTTAAAAATTCCCAAAAAGAAACATCCACACTTTTGCCATAGTTTAATTCAAATTAAACGATCTGACTAAAATTATATGCATCATATGTATCCTGTCAGACATGTTGCTAAACTTTGTTCACTGTTTGGAGAGCTTCACAGGGGCTGACGTGCAGGCAGCTCCGGTGTCACTTTAGAACCCGTGCACCTTCAGCTGCTCCTCCTTGACAATGCCGACCTGCAAGAGCAACAAAACTCATGAGGGAAGTCGAGCCTTCGACAATTCACATTAGCCAGGACTCACTGTCCCCCATAGCTGCTAAGGAACAGCAAGTTTAGCGGTCATTTAGACTCACTCCTGGCCTTGTACTAGGATCAACTCTAGCACAAATTTATGGCCCATCAGGAATTTTGACCCCAACAGAATGATGCACACCATCTCAAGCAAAGGGGCCCAGTATACCATTAACAGATCCAGTCACCTAATTAGCTTGGACTTTTTATCCACCTATCCACCATCTAAAGCAAAATTTAACATTGCACAGAAAGTTCTGTTGATTTTAGCCCATTACTAATACAGCCTGGAGCATGATTAGCAAACAAGTGCTGCCAACAGTAGCCCAGCATGCAACATGCAGTTGAGTCTCTTCAACACCACCCAGAGCTGGAAGGAGTTCAAAACACCATATGACAAACAAGGCCCAACTACAATGTCTCACAATTATCACACTGGAGGAACCAATTCTCACCCTTCAAATTAGCATGAACAAATCATTAATTCTGCCTGAGAGTTCTCATACACTCACCTCAAGCAAGAACTGGCAGATATTTTTCCGCTGGTCTCCCTGAAGCTGAATAACTTCCCCGTACTCCGGGTGCTCGATCACAGTGCCATTGCAGGCAAATTTCTGCAAAACAGACACCAGCTCAGCCCAATAATTTCCCCCCACAGTCACACTGAACTTCACAATTTGGCATGAAACAGGAATACAGTTTTCATTTGGCACCTAGCAACACAGGACACCAGAATTACACACAGGAATTTTGAACTAGTAATCCAGTCCCTGAGCTAAATCAGGCACATTAGGAACAAAGCCAGTGCACTGTGGATGTCTGAGGTTCTAGTGAATTCCACCTGAACATAATGCTGGGAAACTGATCAATCTACTCCCTAGAGTTTGTCAGACTGTGGTACGTAGCCACAAGAGCGCGAATACCTTCTTGAAGGCCTTCACAAGCTTTTTCTTGTCGTAGTCATTGGCTATCCCTTGCACGGTAGTCAGGGTCTTGCGGCCGTTCCGCTGCTGGATCCTTATGTGGATGTAATCCTCGGTCCCGGCCGGGAGCAGGTCGTCACCCTTGGTTGCATCAGCAAAGGGATCTGGGATTGAGATGATCACCACACTGCCGTCACCATAACAAACATGGAAATATGACCCCTCAAGTACCCCCGCCCCCATGTTGTGTTCATCGTTATACTAGACAAATCCATAATGGCACTCATTACACGCTATAAACCACGGCCACACCATGTTGACCATTGGTAAAGGCGAAGATGTTGGGTGTTTTCCAAGCGGATGCCAGTGGACGCACGAGTCAGCGTTCTAACATCGCTATTCTTTTTAACAGCTTATATAGGGTTCGTATTGGGAGAATAGGCCACAAATCGTGGCCTAACAACCTGAACGGTGGCTGTCGATCGCATCACTGGCTACGACGGCGGAGGCCCCACGGGGATTGACAAGAGACGCCAAGGAGCTGCCGTCTCTGCCGGAAAGCCCACCCCCCTCCTAGGACAAACAACCGACTACATGTCGACGGATGCAGTAGGCAGGAGAGCATGGGCCAGCTACCCGGGGGAGGGGGAATACAAAGACAGCTTTGTGTCCCTAGCACCTTCAAGATTCCCGACCACAGCCGGCTAACTAGCCCGTTATTTGACGGAAGAATTTTCTTAGAGACAATATAGAAACGCAACGGGAAAATTAAACGCTAATTTCAAACGCGCTAAGTGCACTGATTTAACCCAAATATCGATAAACATCCCTACACTTACGAAGCAGCCACCGAGTCGACGCGCCCTGTTCACTAAAAATGTCTCTCGACTTCAAAAGACCCAGCGTCACCATTAAAAAAAATACTAGAACAGCAAATATCCACAAACAAGATGCAATAAAAAGACTATTCCGTCTAGCTGTCGCCGAGCCGCCATTTTGAGCCGGGTGGCGGTATCCGCTGAACAGGCACCGCCGTGTAGTCGCCGGCTAGCCGCCTTAAGAACTCACCCGTGCGGCCCACTTACCGAAAGATTGGAGGTTCTGGATAGTGGACATGCGATATTAGGACGATAACTGTGTGGAGATGAAATCTACCGGCGCTTATCTGCCGTGCCTTTTGGCGTTAGCAGTAGGTAGCCCTTTAAAAATCTTTAAAGACGAAAATACGGACTTAAAACAAAACCGAAGGACCTCAAACCGTCCAAGCTACTTTTCTCTCGCAAAATGGCCGACACAGCTTGCTCCTCGCATTAGGAGATATAACTTGACGTGAGGGGCGTGGCCATGCAGCACTCGCTATTTACGACTGCGGGATTGGCTGAAACTGAGACCATGACAGAACACCGGTCTTGACGAGTCTAGTCATGTGACGGCACTTACCGTATATGGCTGGGCTTCTGGAAGTCCGGACCTAGCCGATAGTACGCTTTATGAATCAATGTGGTTAATGTGAAAAGCTTTAACGGGGTTTGAAGTACAAAAGCGTAATGTAAAACCACCAAAGTTCGCAAACACATAACTCAGCATAATTTCCACCCCCCAATGACAGAGAGTCAAACGTTAAACCAGTCTTTGAGATCCCATTATTGTTATATATTGATGTGTCATAGTTAATTAGTTAAGTCCATGAGATGCTGTTTTCCTATTGAAAATTGTTCCCAAACTCTAACTTTGAACAAAAATCTTGTGTGGACCTTTGATCAAAAAGTTTGAGAAACCGTGATACAGGACATCAAGGGTTTAAGTCGGCCTCCATAAAGTGTATTATACCCAGACATTTTTAATTACTGTAATTCACTAGTGTTTGTTCATATTTATTTCATGCAAAGTTTTTAAAAAACATTTTTAGCTTTACATAAGCAGGTAGACGACAATGGATGGATGTTCTCCATAAAGGCTTGTCTAGTCAGCAATCTTTTATTATTTACAATTCAATTGCAGTGAGCAATTTATATTCATGTTTCGGTTGCGTTGTAAAACGAGTTGAAAATAACAGCTGTCCCCCATTTAAAGTAACTTTAACAAGAAAATGGTGAATATATTTTAACATTTTGAGGGATAGCCAACATGGATTTAGGAGAGGTAGGTCCTGTTTAACTAATCTTCTTGAGTTCTTTGAGGAAGCTACAAGAGAAATTGATCACAGAAAAGTCTATGATGTGATCTACTTAGATTTCCAGAAGGCCTTTGATGTTGTCCCCCACAAATGGCTCTTGCTTAAGCTCAAAGC
>JABJVO010000078.1:17324589-17340579 GCA_026770805.1 Boulengeromyrus knoepffleri | reverse complement strand
CTGGGTTCCTTTAAATCAGAGCTAGATAAGATTTTAACAACTCTGAGCTATTAGTTAAGTTCTTCCCAAACGAGCTTAATGGAACGAATGGCCTCCTCTCGTTTGTATAGTTCTTATGTTCTTTTGTTCTTATGTAAACAGCTTCTGGGAGAGAAGTACAGTACTACCGCATCCAGCTATAGATAACATGAGAGTTTTATGAACGATGCTACATTACCAAGCAGCACACATACTGTATAGGCTTTCCTGTAAGCCTCAGAATGGATGGCCAAGTGTTCTCAACGCATAGCTTTAAATAACCAAAGTCCAAGCGGTCTCTGCAGTCGGGTGATGTTCCCGTTTACTCCATACCTTCAGTTGACATAAAAGGACCTTTTGCTTTTACATATGACACTTGTGCTGTATGATGTGCTGGCGGCATGCTGTCTTTGCCATGCTCCCTTACAGGTACTACGGTAATTACCGTGTTCCCTCCACCATCCACACCGTCCAATTGGAAAACACCAATTCATCCCCACCTGTCCTTATGTGATCAGACTACTCCATGCAATACACCCCCCCAGTGGCCAAAATCCATAATACACCCCAAAGTTATAAATGGCTCCCACACATATTATTCCTACTAATTTGACCCCAGGTTGCTCTGAACTCATGAAAAGTGACGTCATTCAGACCTATTATTACACGCATATGCAGCCAATTAACAAACTGGTAATATGAATTATCCTTGCACCTGAAGTAAATAAATTAATTACAAAGGCCCCATTTCCCCAAGTAAGGATTCTGTGATTTTACGCGACAGAGAGGGTTCACAGATGCACAGATCCAGTTGGCTTGGTGTCACTTTAGCACCCATGCATCTTCTGCTGACCCTCCTTGATACCAAACTGCAAGAGTAAAACAACTTGCATTAAAAACAAATCCAGAACTTGAAACACACCAGCATGTAGAGCAGGGCTGCCCAACCGTCTACCGCCCTGCCGAGCTTAGGTGCAGCCCTAATGAGAAAACACATTCAATACACATAATCAGGCCCTTCTGTAGCATCTCAGTATTAGAGCCAGCTATGTTGAAGCTAAGCTGGCTGTAATACTGAGATATTACTGAAGTGGCTGATTATCTGTATCGGGTGCGTTAAATTACGGCACCTAAACCCTGCAGGATGGTAGATCTCCAGGAGCAGAGTTGGGCAGCCCTGATGTAGAGGTATCAGACCTGACCTCACAACTGGTAGGATTGTAGGGCTGAAACCTCTTAAACCATAATTACGTCTTACTGCCCACTGTTGGGACAATGAAATGCGGGGGCGGATATAAAACCGCCTGTTAGACGGATGCACGATTGGCCATTGTTGCCAAGCAAGTATTACCACATTGTTGAAGCATAAGCTAGTCCAGTCCATTAGCACATCGTGCAGTGGGTTTAATCAAAAGTCGCCTTCAAAAGAACTAGCCACGACATTGGATAAATTGGACTAATTCTTACTGAAAGACTAGAAGTGCTGGACAGTGAACATGCAATCTAAGGACGATAGCTGTAAGGAGATGAAATCTACTGAGGCTTATATGCTGTGCCTGTCGACTTTAGCAGTAGGTAACACTTAAAGTCTTTAAATGCAAAAGCATAGTGGTGAAATAAACATTAAGCGCTGTAGAAGCATCCCAATCACCTTCCTGGCAAAATGGCCTCCTGATCAGCTTCTTCCTTGGGGGGCGTGTCCTGGTGTGCATGTTGTTCATGGCTTTGGTATTGGCTGAAATGCACGAGACAAAGCACATGGTTCTGGGCAAAGCGAGTCATATGACGTTCTTGTGATACTGGACATCAATAGTGTAGCATAAACACAAACTTACTATGAAAAAAAGCCCTGGTAAACTTGACTTAACCCCTGATCTTTTCAATAGCTAGAGACTCCCCCAGTCCTATACAGGGTCGTGGGAATCCTTAGCCTATTAGACTAATCGCTAAAATATTACCTTTGCAATATGCACAATTCCCACTCCTGCACGCAAAACCACACTTCTTCTGCTCGCGTGCACAAGTCAGGAACATTATATTTTGGGATTTATTGTGAAATATTCAATAAATTAAAACGCAACTGTAACCTAAACTTAAACTAATCTATAAGAATATAATTTACACAGTTTAGTTTTGCACCTTCATTGAAAGACCTGCTTACATCTGCCAGAAATAATACTGTAAATTAGGTTACCTATTTGTTTATGAGGTGAGCAGCTCTTTTATGGGAGAGTCATCATTAGAAAAAGGTGTTTTATAATGAAGACTAATTGGCGATAAATGGCCAAAAACACATTATATCAAATATTCATAAATATAACCTTAATTGTTATGACACATATGTGCGATGCTGTATCTAGAACATTACAGGTTCTAACTAGATCATACAGTGGGTTAACGGTTAAAAAAATCACGGGTGCAGTGATGGACCTTTCCAACGTAACCAGATTTAACTGCCCCAATTAACTATTAATTAATCATGGAACCGGGAGTTAATTTGTTTTGCATCACTGAAGATATTTAAGGCAAAATTGTCTCGGAGTATTTTTGACAGCTTCCTGACACTGACACTGACACTGTGGCCCCAGAGAGCTGAGCGACACTCCAGTCAGTCTGTAGCTCCAGCTTTGCCCTGCTGAATCAACATATTTCCTGTAACATGCACGCTTTAGCATTAAATTCTTAGTAATTCCCTTCATTAGTCTGTATTTTATCAGAGCCCCACCATGGATTTCACACAAATGTTTCAGCGTTACGCCTTTATCACTGTTTGTGTGGAAGACATGCTTGGCCTCTAATAAAATACAAAGCATCAGAGGTTGGACCCGATCATTACTTTGACTATTTTGCAGTGTCTACGAACCAATCATATTTATCATCCAACTTGGGGCAGTGACGTTTTTTTTTCCTTCATTATCTCTTGACAGAGGCATGAATTGTTACCCAAAATAAATCATGTTTATAATAACAAATGGTTATTCTATTTTTCCGGTGTGTATATGTGTACTGTTTACAATGTAAATCCACAAGCAGCGCCCCTCAGTGGATAAGGATAGTTATTGCTTTAGCACTCGCCCTTTGTACAATCACCTTATAGTCACAGGATCATTTTAGATGCCTGAAATGTGTAGTTTCACTTTCAAAGTTTCTTCACTTTTTGGTTGTCGAGGGTGCCTTTGTCTAAGTGGCCTGGCTGGGGTCCACCCGCATCGTTCTCCCCCTGCCTCTGGCCCCCCCCTCTTCCACAAACGTCAGACCCCATCCCACCCTGCCACTCCCATGCCGGTTGAGTCTGTTCGCCTGAAGTGTCACAGTTCACATTCGTTCATTGGTTCCTGTCTTGGTTAAATCCATTCTCAGTTAAGGGGGGGGTGGGGGTGACAAATAATTCGTAAAGCTTTGTTGCACAGGGGACACTTGGGCTGCTAACCTGAAGTGTGACTGCCTGTCTTTACTATGAAAGTTTACTCAATGCCTTTGTGAGACTGGGGGGTGTCTTTGCTGAACCAGCAAGTGTTAAAAGTGTTTATTTTTTGTCCCATTGCACAGGAATTCCGGCGTCACATGATTGAATTGAGTTTCCCGGGCTCTCGCAGTCTCGCATCTGATTGGCCTGTAAAACACTGCCCTCCCCCCAGTCTCTTCCCCTTCCTTGTGATATTTGAGTAGTAACCAGGAAGTCCCTCCTACCGAGTGGAGAAAACAGAGTCGCAAAGCGAAACTCTTCACCACACTCTCTCTGTCTCTGCGTTAGTGTGAGAGCTAAAATGGCAGAATTAGGATATCTCCTGGATCTGGATCAATTTAATTGTCCAATCTGTCTTGATCTGCTAAAAGATCCAGTGGCTCCTTCCTGTGGACACAGTTACTGTATGAGCTGCATTAAGGGACACTGGGATCAGGAAGATTATTTTGCAGTTTACAGCTGCCCCCAGTGCAGACAGACCTTCACGCCCAGACCTGTTCTGGGCAGAAACACCATCCTGGCTGAAGTGGTGGAGAAACTGAAGAAGACTGGACTACAAGCAGCTACTCCTGCTGACCATTATGCTGGACCTGGAGATGTGGAGTGTGACGTCTGCACTGGGAGAAAACGCAAAGCTGTAAAAACCTGTCTAGTTTGTCTGGCTTCGTACTGTGAAAC
Source organism: Boulengeromyrus knoepffleri (assembly GCA_026770805.1). Taxonomy (NCBI): domain Eukaryota; kingdom Metazoa; phylum Chordata; class Actinopteri; order Osteoglossiformes; family Mormyridae; genus Boulengeromyrus; species Boulengeromyrus knoepffleri. Next base: position 17,336,417 of record JABJVO010000078.1, on the reverse strand, counting down.
TGACCTACAACTTCACAATAAACTTAACCAAGGGAAGCAACACAAGCTCATTGACGCCATCGGACGTCTGCAGGACAAGGTCTGTTCCCAACACGACAAACTTCTGGAGGTCTACTGCCGTACCGACCAGCAGTGTATCTGTCTGCTGTGTGTGATGGATGAACACAGAGGCCATGATACAGTCTCAGCTGCTGCAGGAAGGGCAGAGAAAGAGGTAAGGACTAGAAATATTAAATTTATGCAAGGGATTAATATTGATCAGTGTGTAGCACTGTAACACTCTATGGCCAGCATGTGCCTTTACTATGGCAAGAGGGTTTCCTCTGGGGGGTGTGTACTTTTAAATTTACCCCGAATAACATGTATGATACTCTGGACATTCTGACACAGCTTTCAAGGCTCATTGGAAGGGAATAAATGAGTATTGTATGTATTACATTTTTGCCTGTACTGCAGTTGTATAATGTAAGGGGTCCATTGTGCAGCATTCATGAATGAAGATGTGTTATTTATGAACTGAGCGCTATGACATTGTCGTGAAGCACATTTGCTACCTTTTTAGGACATTATATTGGCAGGGGATACCCTTAAATTTCCGTATGCTTAACGTTACCTATATTTGCATTGGGGGGATTTTCATAAAGCATAAGACTGCATTTTCATAAAGCATAAGACTGACCAGCTGGATCAATCTTTCATGTCGATCTACTATCTGTTGTGGTGATTTTCTAAACAAACCAGCCACAAACTTGAAAATCAATAGACTTTATTTGAAAGTAACAATGGCGAGTTGGTCTGCCAAACAACCTAAAATACTATACCCTTTATGTTAATAGCCAACACCGTTTGGGTCCGTGCCACCTTTGTCACGTGATGTATTAGGATGTACCATTTGATTATTTACTTTGCCTTCATACCTTATATATGTGTTCTTGTGCAGCCTAAAATGAACACAGACATTCATCTCTGTATTACTCTAGAAGTCCTTATATGACATCTAAAAGGCTACACATTCCTTCCAAGATCTTGCTCGCATATTATAAGATATATGACATTTAGTCTACTGTCATGTTTCTCTGACAGTACTTATAATGCATTCTATTAGTACTCATATACTTCACAAAGTTTACTTATTAATAATGTACTTTTCTCTATCGTAGCTTATATGTTTCTCCTTAATCACTTACCATAGGCTGGACACAAACCTATCATTAATCCAAACATGGTATCACCTGTTCTGTCATTGGGTTGATATTTGTAATGCAAAGTACAAAGTGCAATATTAATTCACCGGGGTGTTTTTCCTAGTGTAAAGTAAAACATTTTTTATTGCATAAGAATGTTTGTGTCTTGGATGAGGCTTCTTTCCAATCAAAACACACTATTTACAATTATGTCAAAGTAGGAAGTCCTGACGGTAGATAAGTAAACTCTTACCGGCAATGTTTGCTTAAAGGGGCCCCACGTGATATTCTCGTCTGTGAAGGTCGTATCAGTATTTGCTCTGGAGTTGATGTAAGTCAGAATGTTTTAGTATTTGAAATCGTATAACTTTCCTTCTCACCCAACTTTCCCATTTTGGTTTTTCTAGAAGGAGCTGAAGGCAATGCAGAAGGAATCAAAGAAGAGGGTCAAGGAGAAAGATAAGGAGCTGCAGGAGCTGAGGCAGGCTGTCGACCTTCTCAGGGTGAGTAGGAGCACGGGTATATAGAGAAACCCGAAGACACATTTCGTGGTTTAGTCAGGACCCTTCTCCAGGCACCCAGTGAAGGACAGAGGGACAGAAGAACAAGGGGTTAGAGCAGGGCTATTCAATTCAGGCCCTTGATTCCAAATCCAGGCCTTGTTTTCAGTTCTCCCATGTAGTCAGTTTAATAATTACTGATTCTGATTGGTCAGAGGCTTCACACCTGGCTCACAGGTGAAGGAAGGCTGGAAAATCACCAGGGCTCGGCCCTTGAGGACCGTGAGTTGAATAGCCCTGGGTTAGAGAAATGGGCAAGTGCTTATATTTCTGTATCTGTGACAGAGCTCAGCACAGTCAGCAGTGGAGGACAGCGAGAGGATCTTCGCTGAGATGATCCGCTCCATTGAGAGAAGACGCTCTGAAGTGATACAGCTAATCAGAGATCAGGAGAAGGCTGTAGTGAGTCAGGCTGAACAGATTCTGAAGAGACTGGAGCAGGAGATCGAAGAGTTCAAGAGAAGAAACACAGAGTTAAAGGAGTTCTCGCACACGGAGGATCACATCCTTTTCCTACAAGTGTGCATGCAGCTATACTCTTCTGCTTTCATTTGTATGTCTTCATCAGAATGTATAGCAAGACTCACTGTCTTTCTTTTCTCTGCAGAACTGCAAGTCTATTTTTGACATCAGAGACATGTCCAAAGTTGCTTTTAATCCGTACTGCTCCTTTGCGGATGTTGGTAAAGAGGTCTCTGTTCTCAAAGACCAACTGGAATACCTCCTCAAAGAAGATTTACTCAAGATTTCAGGTTTGTTGAGGAAGCACTGCTCTATTGAATTCTATCTTTATGTTAAAGTACATTTTCAATTCAAGATTTCTCTTTTTGTCTTGCAGTGAAGGATCTCTTTTTCTTGGAACCTAAGACAAGAGAGGATTTCTTACAATGTGAGTCCACACACACAGAACAAAGTCAGAACATTTCATAAGATTTTTTTAAGATCAGTTTTTCTAGAATTTCCTAATTTATTTGATGTTTGATATTTGCTCTCTGCCCTCTGGTGGACAAACTATGCAATGACACCACCTATAACATGGTTGAAGGATCCACCCTCCATCTCTCCTTTCTTTTTAATTGTCATTTTTCGGTCATAATAAATGCCAGTACCGACTTATTTGCAATTAGCTCATATCAGTCAACAGGAATCGACTGGAAACAAAAAGCAGCTGGAGTTCCGTAGTATTTATTTTAGTTCATCATGATGAACCAGTTGCCTAAATATTATATATAGGTTATATAATGTTGGGATTTGGAAAGAAAGACCAACCCAACAGGAAAATTTCCGATGGCCAGTCTGTGCCCGTCAGTTGATATCATTGGTCAGGCTCTACTCCGTACCATAAAACCTGAAACTTATGAAGATTACTTTTTATATATATTAAGCATGTATTTTACGTGTTTGTTTCCTTCCCCATCAGATGCCTGTGAGCTCACGCTGGACCCCAGCACCCTCCAAAGACAGCTCTGCTTATCCGAGGGGAACAGGGTGGTCACATGGGTAGACGATTGCCAGCCGTATCCTGATCACCCGGAGAGATTCGGGTTCCACCAACAAGTGCTGTGTAGAGAAGGCCTGACTGGATGCTGCTACTGGGAGGTGGAATGGAGCGGCACCATCGGGGTCTATATCGCAGTGTCATATAAAGGGATCGGCAGGAAAGGCACAGCGGACCTCTTTGGGCGCAACGACAAATCCTGGAGTTTGTTCTGCTCTCCCACGAGTTACTTTTTCAGACACAATGATCACAAGACTGGAGTGCATGGACCCATCTCCTCCAGGATAGGGGTGTATCTGAACTTCTGGACAGGAACCCTGTCCTTCTACAGCATCTCCGACACGATGACCCTCCTGCACAGGGTCCAGACCACATTCACCGAGCCCCTCTACCCTGGCTTTTATATCTGTAGGACAGGAACTGCTGTTAAACTGTGCTCTCTGCGGAACGAAAGCACTTATAGGGTGACTGATTAGCAAGTGGGATGAGCGCTTCTATCCTTCAGTAACAATCAGATTGATTTTTTACTCAAGAGTTTCATGACAGTATAGATAGATGAGTGGGAAGACGATGATGGTTGTTTAGAACAGGATGGATGTTTTCCGAGCTCAGTTGATTGATGGTCTTGTTTTTCTTAGTGTTGATCGAATGAAAGCATTTCAGATTGAGCTTCCCTGATTGGGACTGCTTAACACTTTCCCCCAGTGAGGGATGGGGCATCACCAGAATATGGAACATCAAACAGAAATTCAAAAGTAGCGCCATTCTCACACACTTGCATATTATGCAATTTTAAGTTTAATTTGTTCAAAATGTTATGGATGACTTATGAAGAGCATTTTTTTCCGTATTGATTTTAATTGAAATGAATTGACAGGTGATTAGTAGCTTTGAACAGATTATCTGTATTTTTAGAGAATTAGTAATTGCATATCCAGATACACCTTATGTGTATTTTACGAACAGTATAATATGAGGAAAGCCATGTCAATCAAGGTGTGATTATACATAACAATAAAACTGCATTGTGCACAATGTCAGCCGAGCTATTTGCTAAGCTTGACTAATATAATGCTTCCTGCTCTGGGCAGAACACAAACATGTTTCTGTGAAAAAGGTGGGGGCTAGATAGGCCCCCACCTCCTTAAGGGGATGTGAACACCTAGGCATGCAGACAGGTAGGCGGGTAGAAACAATGCACAGATCCAGTAGTCTTTGTCCAAAAAGAAGAGGTAACTTTATTTGAAATATCTTTCCAGCCTCACAGTAAGCTGTTACTGCCACCAATACTGGCATTCAATCAGTACCGGCCACAAAAAGGGGGGGGGAGGGGGGGGAGACTCCCTTACTCTAGACCCCTTTCCTTATATACCAGTTCCTATTTGGTTAATTGGGGCAACCTAAAAACACAGGGGGAAACAGATTTGAGTATCCTCTGATTACATCTTACAATACACAGTTTTACCCCCAAACAGAACAGAATAGCTGGCCATAGGCCACATACCTTCCCTAACATTTCAAACAGTACATCAAACATTGCACAACAAAACAATAATACACATAACATCACTCACCCCCCTGTGCCAAACCATCCCCTTCCCCCGTTCCACAATTGGCTATAAAGGAACCTTCTCACTGTGGCGTGCAGGGAACCGGTATCCCGAGGGACCAGAGAGAGCAGCAAACAGTGTGTGAGTTGGTGAGAATTGTCTGCATGTTTGCATATGGTTCTAAGTTTGCTATGGAAGGTTGATGAAGCTGAAACAGTGGGTACCTCACTGTTCACAAAAATGTTTCCATAAATAAATGAGCTGAGCAGTAAATTGCTATGTGGAGTTTTACTGTTCTGTGAGCAGGGGATGATGGGAAATGTAGTCTATGCAAAGGTAATGTGCTACCATTCCTACTATTACACCGAGTACAAAACACATTTACATTAACACCACAGGTAACCAAAATTCAAATTCAAAAAATTTTTACAGTCTCTATATCAGACTGCTGTACTCAGTGCTGAAAAAGACACACAGTCAGGCAGGGCTCTCGAGTCTCACGCATTGACTGAGACACGCATTTCAACCATTTGACATGCTCACACGCCACACCAGGGATAATGCCCACCAAGGTGTCCTGTTTGTCTGCACTGACCATGAGACACACGTATTTCAACCAGTTCACACGCTCACACGCCACACCTTGTGTTTCTTACACTGAGAAGTAAGGGTTAACGCCCTTATATATGCTGTTGTATAGAATTAAAGGCCGATGCGCAGGCATGCTGAGTGGGGTTTTTCACCGTGTTATACAGACATAATAGCCACGTACCAGCCAATCAGAAAATAGTACTTGTTGTTTCTGGGCAAATTACAGAATCAGTTATATGTTATCCGGCTGCAGGCACGTTATTACATGGATGCGCACACAGACGGAGGGTCGAGAAGGGTGAAATGGAACAGCAAGATCCGATGGATGCGATAGGCAGGGATCTCAAGTCTCACACACTGAGCGTGAGACAACGTGCTCCGCCCCTAACAAATCTCACTCCAAACTGTTGTGCAAGCTTTGCCACCAAATGAAGATGTCTCTCTGGAAAAGTCAGAAGATGGTGACAGCAGAGAAAGAGGGCAGGGTAATAACCGTAACACCACAGTCGACATCATTTAGGTCATTTCCTTCCCTTTTCTCATGGTTAGCTACACAGTGACTCTCCCTACAGACACTTTACTGACATGCAGTGACTGCATTAACAGGGTGCATCGCATCCCGGTGTTTGTGCATTTGCTGCACATGGAGAAGCGGGGCTGTGTGTTCCTGTGTGTATGTCTTGCACCTTTTCCATTCTCTGTGGCACCAGAGATACAGAAGAGGAAGTAGATGGATATTTGTGATATCAGACCAGGAAGAGAGAGACAGTCTTCAGAGGGCTGGGGTCTCTGACAGACTCAGTCATGGTTCCTCTACTCTTCCTCCTCCACGTCTTCTTCATTAGGCTGCCAGGTAAGACAGAAATATTGACCATTATGCAATATTCACTAGAAAGTATCATAAAAAAAGAACTTATGATTCCTAAATATATATTTTCAGATTTTTATCTTTGCTTTTAAAAAGAATCTGATTCAGTATTAGTTAATTGTTTTTTAATTTATTGAAATTTGTATTTTTCATTGCTTCCTCTTCCTATTTGGCATTGTTTACTGTTTGATGTGATCACTGGCTGCTATTCCTTGATACTTAAAACTTGTAACATCAGGTGAAACAGTTTACTGTGTATATATATTAAATGTAAAAAACATACTTAACCTGCCAATTTGAGTTTGCTCTCACATTGAAATGAATCATTTATTGCATTTACAATAACAGCATCTCATAAGGTGGTAAGAGGTTTACAGTGATTTTGCAGAAATGCCCTGTAACCCAAGGACTGATGGGTATTAACAGCGAATCAAACTCAGTCTAAGAAATAGTTTTTGCCAGTGACTGTGCAGACAATGAATTACTAAGTGCACCATTTACATGATGTCACTGCAGGTGGTGACAGTGTGAGGACATTCAGCTGTTTAACTGCACAGAGTGGAGAATCTCTCACCATCCCATGTTTCTATGATCAGAAGTATAAAGACCATGTGAAATACTGGTGTAAAGGGCAATTATGGAACTCCTGTACAATCATGGCACGCACAGACTCACCACAGAGCTCCAGGAAAGTGTCAATCACTGATAGTCCCACCCAGTTAGTTTTCAATGTGACCATGAGGAACTTGGAGACAAGTGACACTGGTACCTACTGGTGTGCTGTAGAGATTGGTGGACTTGGTGAGATGGACGATTGTCAGTCACTGCTAATAACAGTTAACGGTAAGATGCAGAAAGAATTTCACAATGTTTTTACAGTATTAGTGAGTTAAAAAGTATTTGAATATTAATATTAATTTTATCCCATGTCCTTATACTGTACTGTGTTTTTTGAGTAAAATTTACAAATACTCCCTCCCTTCTCTCCTGTAAACACAGATGCTCAGAGTGTGAGGACTGTGAGCTGGGTATCTGCAGAGAGAGGAGGATCTATCACCATCCCATGTTACTATGATCAGAAGTATAAACACCATGTGAAGTACTGGTGTAGAGGGTCTTACTGGAATTCCTGCTCCACATTGGCACGTTCTGACTCTAATCAGACAGCAGGGAAAGTGTCAATCAGTGATGACCCCACCCACCTGGTCTTTAATGTGACCATGAGGAACCTGCAGGAAACGGACTCTGACACTTACTGGTGTGCTGTGGAGATTCACGGGGCAGCAGATGATGGTGTCTATCTACAGCTCATTGTGATGGAAGGTGAATTATTATATTAGCCTGCAGCTTATAGCATCAGACTGTAGGTTATATGAACTCCTCTGGATGTTATATATTTTATCATTATATTACATACTATGGACAGACTGACTATCACACAGTTCTGATTACATGGTTAAATACCCAGTAGCAAAATCTTACATCTTTACGACCTTTGCAGCTTTCAGCATTTTTTTGCTGATTGTATGTTTATTTTTATTAAATATCTAAATAATGAAATGGTATATGTATAGTTTAAGTTATTTTAAAAGCTTTGACTGCTATCTTGACCTGGTCTTCCACAGCAACGACAGATTCACCCAAACAGGGAGAGCTGACTACAGCTTTACAGCAGACAGAAAGTTTTACTTCATCTACACAGCAGAGAGACGGGTTGACTTCAGCAACAAAACACCCAGCAGGATGGGCTGTGACCACATTTCCCTCTGGTTCCTTAACTAATGAGGATTCAAACACCACACAATCACCAAGGTAAACTGCCAAATCCATTCCTTTCTCTGGAAAACAGTTTTAAAACTGTGCATTCAAGATTCAAAGTTCGATAAGTAAATACGTGTCATGGATCCTGCATGAAACCCTGCATGTCATAAACCTTCACTATCCTTCCCTTGTTCTTCTCCAGTCAGATGCTCCTTCTGCTGATGCTGGTGCTGCTTCTGTTGCTTCTGGTCACTCTCATGATTATCTGGATTCTATGAAGCAGAATCAGTGAGAAAATTTGTCTTTAACATAAATAAACCATTTTAGGATATTGTGAAACACATTTTTTTCTGCTGGTTTTGGTGTATTTTGCTTATCAGTAATTTGATAAATCCGACAGTGCTATTAGTTTCAAAAGCATAACATGATCAACACAGATATCAATGATGCTCAGCTTTACCGTCATGTCACTTTTAAGCAGAAACGTGAGCCGGTAATGGAACGTGACCTAACCACCCCCTGAGTGTCCATTCCTGCCTCTGCTGCGAGTGTTTGTCGTATTATTAGGGGACGTAACCCTGCATTAAATTGCTTGCTTGCTTGCAACCAGCCTTCTCCTGCAAAAGTAAACAATGTGACTGGAACTTTATAAATACTCTACACATATTGCCTAGCAACAGATTAAAGAAGAAGATGAGGCTACAGTGAGGATGTGATCATGAAGCCTGGGTGACTGATGAGTAGATCAACATTGTTTAGGCTAACAGATATAAATTTTGGTTGAGATACGCTGGTGTTCTGGTAAGAATCTGGAGCAAACAGTATGAATCCATGGACCCATCCTGCCTTGTATCTACCCTACAGACTGGTGATGGTATAACACTGTGGGGATGTATGTTGGCACAAAACACTCATCTTAATACCACCTGAGCTTCACTTGAATGTGAAACTAATGTGAACCTAAACATCATGGCTGACCATGTCCACAGTCCACCCTTTTTCAAACAGAAAATTCCAGCAGGAAAAGACACGCCCCAATACAAAGTGGGTACAGGAACACAACAGTGAGTTCAGGTTCCTTCAGTGGCCCCAGATCCCAAATGTGAAGCACAGTTTTGGGATGAAGCTAAACTGGACATTCACAGCATGAATGTATGACTGGAAATCTGCAGAAATCACGTTACCATGGACTAGTAGGAATGTTGCCAGTGTCTGGCCACTAAATGCATGTTCTGTTCTTGCTTATCCACCAGAGACCACACTTGGCACTTTCTATTTCATGCTGCTGTTGGTCTGGTCTACCTGCTCTGTACCGCAGTGGCCATCATCACCTGGAGAAACCACAGTAAGTTGTGCTGGAAGCTGGATGTTCACTACACTGGAATACACTGGTAAAGTAAATAGGAAAACAGTGTTTTCAGACCAGTGTAAGTACTGGTGTGGCGACTTACTGTGGACCTTTATATCACAGCACGTGGTTCTCTCACTTCCCCCTAACAGGGCAGTGATCACTGGGGTCTCTCTCCTAGGGAGGGCAGCAGCAGTGACAGCTCCTTAGGACGGGGCTCTGACTGCACTGACGCCCCTTCTGTTCCCGCCTCCAGCTGTGACAGGCTTTTTCTGAAATCTGGGGCCCCGTGTGAGATGCCCTCTTGCCCTTCGACTCCCCCTTTGGGGTCCTGCCCTCATTCTCTCCTGCTCTACACATGCTTAGTGTCCCTTGAAGTTTTAACTTTATCAATTTTTCAATAATGAATATTTGTCCACACGCTATAGGCTGCTATAGGCTATAAGTGCCTCTGAGCTATATATCAAGTTCTGTTGCATTGACTTTGATCTGTCTGCAATGCAATTTGAGCTGTCACGATTACTTGAGTAAACTTAATTATTCGATTACTGAAAAGCATCGATTATAATATGCCTAATTGAATACTCGACAGAATGGTGGATAGAAGACGGCATATAGAGGATGGGGATCCAAATAAAGACAAAGTTGGAGTTGGCTACTTATTCACAGGATCCCTGCCACCTTAAATGGAGGATGCTGTTTCAACAGAATCCTGTAGAGGGCACTGTGTATGCTACATTGAAGGGTCCATGAATGTTTTCAGCATTTCACTTTACCAATAATTCAATTGTCTTCAGTTGCACAGACATTGGCTCTGGAATAAATCTGTTATTGTAAATAAAATTCATTAAATCTGGAATCTGAGTCGTATGCTGTGTTTGATTTCTCAGATGTTATTATTATTATTGCTATTATTATTTGAATATTTCACTGTACAGTTTTCAGTTTAATACCTTCTGAAATTTGTACTCTTTCATTAAGATTAAATGTACAAACAATGCATTTTCTGCCCAGGTTAAAGGCGTCTTAATCAGCTTCCCTACGTGGGATAGTGCTCGCAGTGGCATATGCTGTGCAGTTTATAATAAAGACATTTAGAAAATACAAAATAATGTATGACCAAAAAGTTTAAGCTATAGCACTTATTTATTTCATATATTGGGATAACTTGTACGCGCGGGGAAATGAGTCACGTATATGTACACCGTATATGCTCTTCTTGTTTTATCCAGTTCATTTCGTGTTTAAATGCTAAAAAAAAAACATATTTCGGTGGAATTTTTTGGTTATTAATTGGTTTTCCATTACTTATTATGGGGAAAATTCGATCACAACTCGAACTTTTTAGGATTCGATCCAGAGTTCTGAACAGATTAAATTCGAGTTCTGAGGTACCACTGTAATTGCATCCGGCCATACAAGTGGCAGTTAGTGGTGGGATTGGCACTCCAGCCACCATAAAACAACTCACAACTACTCGATTTAAACAGGCACGGTACCTAATAGGGTCAGGCCTGTTCGGGGCTGGTGAGGTGCTGAGGCGTCGCCTGCTGCATTGCGACACTTGGGTCCCAGTTTGAGGCGACCCATTGGGGCGGGTGCGTGGAACGTCTTGTCTCTCCGGCAAGATGACCATCTTCCTCTGTTGTTGGGGGAGCTTCATAAACTCCACGTTTCGGTGGCCAGATCTCTGTAGGTGGGTATGTGTACTTTTGTTGCTACTCTGAAGATTCAGCTTAGATCCAGTAGGCTACCACCTACTAGGAGAATGAGGTTGGACTTCTGAGATCAAGCTGTTTCTGATGAGTTTGCATGCAGTTTGTGTGAGGAACTTGCAAACTTGAGTAGAACATCTGACTCTAATGTGATGTGGGAGACATTCTGAGATAAAACCCTGAAGGTTGCCGAGGGCTGTGTTGGTGTTTCCAGTGTTCCCAGAAGGAGGTGTTTCATCTCACCGGGCACCCTGGATATTATCAAGAGGAGTCGCAGCGCACAACTTGATGGTAACTCCAGTCTGTACCAGGAACTGAGAAGGACAGCTCTGAGGGCTCTGAGGGCAGATAAGGAGGCGTTTGTTAAATGAATCTGTGAGCAGGTGACACACCATCTGTGGTATAGTGACCCACATCCTGCTTACTGATGAATCAAAGCATAACACACATCTGAATCTGTTCCTTGGAGACTTGCAGTCAGAGCGGCTGATGACGGTCCTTACGGATGACACTGCAGTTGTGACCCACTGGGCCGGCTACTTTGAGCAGTTGTTTAAAGCTGATCCTCCAGCTAGGATGTTGGACATCTCTGGGTCCACGGTTCTCGAAGCTGATCTTGCGATCAGCTGTGAACCACACAAACTCACTGAGATTGCACGGGTGGTGAATCAGCTGGGGGTAGGGAAGGCTGCAGGGATTTGTGGTATCCAGGGTGAACTTCTCCAGGCTGGTGGTAAGGCTGTCCTCCTGGCA
>JABJVO010000078.1:17303639-17324489 GCA_026770805.1 Boulengeromyrus knoepffleri | reverse complement strand
AACGGCAACATTGCCACTCAGAAAATATTTATTTTTAAGCAACATATAGGCAACAACGGACAGGTTTGGCAATGGCAAGCAGATAAGCAGATAAAGGAAACAACAGGCAGACAAGCAGAACTTATCATGTAAGTTATTCATTTATATAATATGAGAAAGTATTAGAATTAGAAACCAAAATCAAATTACCCCCCATCTAGGCAGGGGCCTGGTTAGTCAGGTCACTGTTACCCGCGGTCCTATTCCCCTGGGGAGAACAGTGCTACCCATAGAGGCATTTGGAGGTGTGGTAGAAATTTATGACACTTAGCCGGTGCTTCGGAATTTGACGTCGCTTTATTGCCGAGCTCGGGGAGCAACCACTTCGAGGATGTCTCCGTGGTGATGCTCAAAGAACTTTCTGGTCAACATAACTTTTATAGGGGTACTCAGACAGTTTGCACCCCCTCCTCTGAACCAGATCAGACTGGTTAGGGTAGGGGGTGCACTTTGTAGCACATACACTGTATGCATTACGCAGTTTGCATCTTTCAAGCATGTATACGTCACGTGATCAGCATGCTGCAGGCCTGGGCCACATGAGGGGGATTGTACACTTTTGCCTGGCCTCTGTCTTTATGCTGTTCCTGCCATGTCTGCTACTTGCACTCGATGTTCATGCCTTTGTCCCCCAGTCTGCATTTCTTGTGACCAAAACATGAGTGTAACACTTCGCTCAAACCTGAGTTCTCTTTTAGCCTGTCTGAGTGTCAGCTGTCTGTCACCCAGCCGTTCTTGCAACAATATAAAAATACATCCCAAAAGCAGTTTATCTAAAGCCTAGTTAAGAAAAATATACCTTCTGTTCAGTTTTCTCTCACAGAGGAATCCTGCATGGGGGGATTTGCAAGCTGCACACTCAGAGACCAGCGGTGTGAGAGAAGAGTACTCCCCACTGAGGCACTATATAACTTTACAGCTTCAATGTGCTTTAAAGGGACTTCATTTACTGTTTATGCTAGAACATTTCTGGGCCAGCAGGTAGAAGCAGGGTTACATGGTCGATGTAAAAACCCACTGCAACCTCTGACCCAAACAGGAAGATTCAAAGACTCAGCTACACTTTTAGGGAAACTAGCATAACCAGCTGCAACTGCACGGAGGAAAGAGGAAGTGGTTTACTCAGAAGCAGAGGGGGGGTGAGTGGGGCGGCCTAATAGCTAAGCTAAAGGCGAATGAGCCCAGACCAGCTATTCCATCACTAATCCTGGCTAATGCACGCTTATTGGACATTGAAATGAACTGAAACACAACATTTATTGGGAAATGATGAACTGTTGTGTCCTTCTACTGACTGAAATCTAGCTTAACAACAACATATCAGAAACTACCGACTCATTGGATCGCTGCCCTGCCACGCTGATCAGAATTCCCTGTCGGGAAAAAACCAAGGAGGCAGAGTCTACATATAGCTAAACAAAATTCGGTGCACCAACTGCTCTCTTGTTACAGCCATTGTTCTGCAGCAGTACAACACCTTACAATAAAACGCCGACCACATTATCTGTTATGAAAATTTACTGCAGTGTTTATCATGGCTGTTTATAGTCCCCGAACGCTAATGCTAAGGACACGCTCAGCAAGCTTCACTACACCATTAGCTCGCTCCTAAACAAACACCTGAAAGCTCTCAATGTGTTTTTTTGTTCTGCTCTTCTGATGGACTCTCAGTGGCCGTTGATGATATTCTGCTCTACATGAGTCTGCTGTACTTTGCAGTTATTTGCTTGTTTGCGACCTGCCTGCTGCCACAGTACTTGTCTTGCTTCTGACATCCATCCCCAATGTTCCAGATGTTTCCAGTGATGGGACTTAGCCTGGTAGGTTCAGTTTCCCCATAGAATTCATGATAATCGACAGAGGTCCTGTTGTGTAATAAGATGGTGGCCTTTTCTGACATACTGCATCAAGGTCATTTGCTTCCCCTTTTCATGTTTGATGTACAGCGTCTCTCCATAAAGCCTCTTTAATGATGTGCAGTGACTATTTTAACAGCACATGTTGTATCACACAGTGTCTGCGCATTTGCTGCATGTTACTGTGCGCATGTCTTGCACCTTTTTTTCTTCTTCTGAGAACAGAGACATAAAAGGATATCAGTGGTATCAGAGTGGACGAGGAAGAGAGAGCCAGTCTTCAGAGGGCTGGGGTCTCTGACAGACTCAGTCATGGCTCCTCTCCTCTTCCTCCTCCACATCTTCTTCATTAGGCTGCCAGGTAAGACAGAAACATTCAGTATTACGCAATATTCACAAATTCACCAGAAAGGACCATAAAAGAGGAACAATGCCTAATTATATCAGTTTATATTTTCGGGTTGGTGTCTTTGTTTAGAGAAAGAATAGAGAACATTAATATAAATTAAATTTGTATTTAATATATTACATTTTGTATTTCTTTATTTCCCTGTTCTTGCTTGGCATCGTTTATTGTTCAGTGTCATCACTGGCTGTTATTACTTGATACTTACTAGTGTTGCTGTTATGTGACAAGTTGTTCTGTATAATATTTGCTTTGTTCGAAGTTGTTGTGTAGTTGTGTAGAAGTATAGTTGTTATGTAGCTCCTGCTCCAATATTGCTTACACTTGTACCGAATATTTATTGGAAACTCAGCCTAGCTGCACTTATGCTAGTTGACATATTGACACCACATATGTCTGTAAAGTGCTATTTTCCAAAAAAGAAAAAACATCCAGTAAGCGGCGGTTCTCTGGGTGAAAATGACGTGTTGATGGAGGACAGAGGATAATGGCCAGACTGGTTCGATCTGATAGAAAGGCACCAATAAATCAAATAACCACTCATTACAACCAAGCTATGCAGAGGAGCATCTCTGAATGCACAACAGGAACCTTGAAGCAGATCGGCTACAGCAGCAGAAAAACCCCCCGGATGCCACGCCTGTCAGCTAAGAACAGGAAACAGAGGTCACAGTGGTCACAGTGGGCACAGAGGTCACCGAGGTCACAGTGGGCACAGAGGTCACAGGCTGACCGAAAATAGAACATTGGAAGATTAGGACAATTCTGCCTGCTCAAATGAGTCTTGATTTCTGCTGCGACACTCAGATCGTAGAGTAAAAGCTGGGCATAAAGAACATGAAAGTATGGATACACCTTGCCTTGTATCAACTATTAAAGATGGTGGTGGTGGTCTGATGGTGTGGGGAATATTTTCGTGGCACAGATTGGGCCCCTTAGTACCAACTGAACATCATTTTGATGCCGCAGTCTTCATGAGTATTGTTGCTGACCATGTCCATCCCTTTGTGACCATAGTGTACCCAGCTTGTAATGGCTACTTCTAAGAGGATAACACACCATGTCACAAAGCTCATATCATCTCAGACTGATTCTTGAACATGACAATAACTTCACTGTCCTCAAATGGCCTCCATAGTTACCAGATCTAGATCCAATAGAGCAGCTATGGGATGTGGTGGAACAGGAAATTAACATCATGAAGGTTCCATAAATCATGATCATGTCAACATTGACCAAAGTCTCTGAGGAATTACCTTGTTGAATTTGTGCAACAAACAATTAAGGTAGTTCTGAAGGCAAAATGGGGACCAACCCAGTATTAGCAAGGTGTACCTAATAAAGTTGCCCAGTAAGTGTATGTATACCATAGCTGCTGACTTGAGTTCACTCACACACTGAACTTCATCATTTATCTCATTTACAAAAACAGTGTCTCAAACGGTGGGAGCAGGTTGACGGGCTGAAGATTTTCACAGGGGGGCACAAGGGGGGGGGTTGTAAGTAGGTGGCGGCAGTACTGATTTCCCACTGTGGAATCAGTACAGCCTTTATTTCTGAGATATACTTTCATATAACTTTGGTGAAACAGTTTGCTAAATACTCTGCATCAATAGTCCATGTCACTTCAAAGTCTCACACCTTTATTTGTTGGGGCAGTGGCGCCCCCTAGAGGGTTTCTCTGGGAGTAATGGGAATTACAGTGTCTTGCTGTTTCCGATGAAGACATCTCTCCAGTAGTGATGTGCAAACCAAATCTTTTTAGTGATTCAATTCATTTCATTCAGTTTAGTGAAATGATTCGATTCTTTGAATCATTGATTCATTCTTTTTTCCCCTTTTTTGTATTCCCTCCACCACCACCCCTCTAAGGAGAGCTGCATTATTTTTAATTTCCATTGCAAGTTTTTTAATTCTTTTTTTATGTAAAGAAGACAACAAGCAGAGGTTAGGATAATCAGAAAACAAGGATTGGAGAAATAAAGAAAAAAGGATCACACAGATTGACGCACAAAAAAAAAAGAAGAAAAAAAATGATATACAAAGTAAAACAAAATAATAATAAAAATATAAAACTAAAACAACAACGGGCGGCAACAATAACAGTAACAGCAATAACACAGGTTACAACTGCAGCTGCAAACGTGATAAGAACAATAATAACATCAACCACAACATAGTACAAGTTTAGGAACTTATTAGTAAAATTAGCATGAGTGCCTGCCTCTACCTTCGTATGTGTACTACTGGTTGTGTGTGTGTGTGCATGTGTGTGGCGTAGAGATAGGTGTGGATGTTTACCTATACATGTATGTATTTATGCATTCCAAAACGTGCTTCGGTCAAAGGCTATAATACTGTCAAAGGCTATAATATTTACAGTGAGAGAGTTTGTGCACAGATGCATTTTCTGTGTACTTCTTGGTTATTTAAAGAAAAGCATTTTGATCTTGGTTTTGTCCTGCTGTTTACAGGAATGACATTTTTACAATATCTGTTTTTTTTTTATTTTAGAAACATAATTTCATTGTAAAAAAAATTGATAGAGTTCATCATATATCACTGCGGCTCACAGATGTTACAAATATGTGAAAGGGAAGCCAATAAGTCAGACTTATTTCTTAACTGTTTAACTTGTTTTTCTCATTCACACACTCATAAAGCAGCTAAATCATTAGCATGATGCAGAAGTAAATCTCAGACAGACACTTATTCTGAAAGCAGAAATGTTGTCATACAGGATGTGAGGGTGAGACTCTGTAGAAACACTGTGTGCTGTATACAGAGGGTCTGTCTTCAAACGTAACTTCCGCGACAGGCGGGGGATCACTGTATTCTCAGTAGTGAGCTCCAAGGTCCTTATTGTTACAACGGGAAGGAGGGACAATAGACACAGAGCTTTCAGGTGGACTGAAGGGGACTTATTGCTGAACCAAAATGCAAAACAGAAATAAAAAACCATGAGGAATCAAACAGGAGGTTTTCATAAAATTCACATTAGATCCTGAACATGTAATAATCAACACAGATGTCAATGAAGCTCAGCTTTAACTTCACCTTTGAGCAGAAAGGTGGGCCAGTACCAGAAAATCACCCAACCACCCTGATTGTGCTTTTCTGTGTGTGTGTTTGTTGCATTACTAAGGAACATAACCCTGCATTAAGTTGCTTGCTTGTCACTGTAACCAGCCTGCCACTGCACACAGGATGATGTGAGATCTATTTAGTTTTGAGCCTGTTCTGATTGCTTATGTCAGATGTGAGAGGAATGTTTCTTGCACATTCTGGAATCCATTCCAGGCTGAAGTCAGGCTGCTATCAAGGCTAGAAAGGGTCATTCCTGGAACAAAGCAGGTTAACTTGATAACATGGCCACTGCATGCATGTTCTTTGCCTTCAAACTCACACACGCATCTGCTCCAAGGCTCAAAGCTGCGGAAAACAACTGCAATCCGTGTTAAATACCGAACTGAACATGGGGAAAAAACTGGGGAAAACGATAAACAGTGCAAACGCCGAACGCAAAGCACTGAACTGAATTAACTACTGAGGCAAAACAACACTAGTGCCTGAAATTTTAACTTTGTTACATTTTCCGTAATGAATGTTTGTTCACACTGTCTGTTAACCAAGCACAATGACTTATTGTGCATGTTTATTACTGTCCTTTTCATTGCAGCCAAGTGATATAAAAGCTACTCATTCAGGAGATGTTACCTGTTTCCTTCCATACATTGCATATCTTGGTATGGATGCAAAGAGACAGTAATGTAATCAGTGCAGTTCGTGACTCAGATACCCCTAGCTGACAGAGTTGGAATTACATCACACAGAGTCTGTACACTTTAGCTGTGTTAACATCCCTCCGTTTCTGTTTTTTTTTCTATAGGGACTTTACTTATTGTTTGTGTTATAACATTTCTTGGCCAGGATGTGGAGACAATGTCGATGGTGGATGTGAACATCCTCTGCAACCTGTGACCTAAACAGGTAACAATAAGCTAATAAGCTTCAGTGGTTCTGTGAACATCTGGCTGCAGGATTTGGTGCCCAGTCCTAAATACCTGTATGTTTCAGTAACTAGACTTGTTGGCGGCTGTTGTCTTGTCGATTTTCCTGCTTTTGATCTCTTTGCTCTGTCCTAGACCCTGCGGCTTGCATATGTCCTTCTGTTTTTGGTCTGTGTCTCTTGGTATGAGACCTCTGAACTTGTGGTATCTGCTACTGGTTGCTCACTATGGTTCTGTTGCCTCTAAATCCTCCACTGTTGCCTGGACTCCTCCCCTCGCCTTTGTTCCTGTCTCTGGATCCACCGTCTCCTGCTTTATTCCCGGCTCCCTCCGTGTAGGATCCAGCATTGGTCCCTGTTCTCTGCCTGATTCTCTGCTTTCTGTGCCTGCCAGTCGTCTAGAACCTCCTCCCACCATATAGAACCTCCTCCCACCATAAAGGATGGCGGCTCCTCCCACAGACAGTCAGCAGGTTATTATGTGCATACTGAGATAGAGAGGCCTTCTCATGTGAGCCAACCTTCATTGTTTGCATGGGGTTTCTGTGAGATGAGTCCAGTGAGATGGACTACTGATGGATATAATTCAGGTTTTCTGTGAAATGTGATTTTGTGCTGCTGTTGTGATGGGCTCTCCGTAGTTGATATTCTGCTCTGCATGAGGCTGCTATACTTTGCTATTACTTCCTTGATTGCGACCTGCCTGCTGCCACAGTACTCGTCTTGCTCCTGACATCCATCCCCATGTTCCAGATGATTCTAATGACGGGACTTTGTCTTGCAGGTTTCACAGTAGTTCATGACAATCCACAGATGATGGCCATTTCTGACATATTGCATCAGTGAGGTCATCTGCTTCCCCTTTTCATTTTTAGTTACACAGTGTCCTTCTATAGACATGCAGTGACTATTTTACCAGAACCCATCGCATGACACAGTGTCTGCGCACCTTTTTTTTTTCTTCTGAGAACAGAGACATAAAAGGATATCAGTGGTATCAGAGTGGACGAGGAAGAGAGAGCCAGTCTTCAGAGGGCTGGGGTCTCTGACAGACTCAGTCATGGTTCCTCTACTCTTCCTCCTCCACGTCTTCTTCATTAGGCTGCCAGGTAAGAGAGAAATATTGGCTATTATTCAATATTCATGAGTTCTCCAGAAAGGATGACAATAGAAGAACAATGTCTAAATATATCAGTTTATATTTTCATATATTTGCATTAACTTTAATTAACTGTTTATTTACTATATAGCAATTTGTATTTATTTATTTCCCTGTGTTCTTGCTTGGCATCATTTATTGTTCAGTGTCATCACTGGCTGTTATTACTTGATACTTACTAATGTTGTTCTTCTGTGATAAGTTGCTCTGTATAATATTTGCTTTGATAGAAGATGTTGTGCAATTGTTGTGTAGAAATGTAGTTGTTCTGTAGCTCCTGCTCCAATGCTGCTTACACTTGTACCTGGGCATTTACTGGATGCTCAGCCTAGCTGCATTTATGTCTAGTTGACATATTGACAGCATGTATGTTTGCAATGTGCTATTAGCCTCACTTGTACGTTGCTATGGACTAAAGCACCTGCGAAATATGTAAATGCATTTGTTGCGAGTCTGTGGTAGGCATGTGAGTTACTAATTAGTAACTCTGACAAAACAACTCAAAACATGAGTACTGTAAGATGACATTAGATAATGTACACGCACTGGTTACTTTATTTGATATACCTGGTCTACTCCTTGTTGAAGCAAATATCTGATCAGCCAATCATGTCAGCAGCACAATGAATAAAATCATGCAGATCAGGTCAGGAGCTTCAGTTAATGTTCACATCAAACACCAGAATGGGGAAGAAAGGTGATTTAGGGGACTTTGATGGTGGCAGAGTTGTTGTTGCCACATGGGCTGGTATCAGTATTTCAGAAACTGATCTGCTGGGATTTTCATGCACAATGAGCAGCGGCGCTCTGAGTGAAAATGTCGTGTTGATGGCAGAGGTCACAGAAGAATAGCCAAGATCAAGCTAATAGAAAAGCAATCATAATCAAACTACTACTCATTTTACAAAGGTATGCAGAAGAGGAACCTTGGAGCAGATTAGAACAGTTTTACCTGGTCAAATTAATCTCAATTTTTGCTGTGACACGCCGATCGTAAGGTAAAAATTTGGCATAAACAACATGAAAGGATGGATACATCTTGCCTTGTATCAACAATTAAGTCTGATGGTGGTGGTCTGATGGTGTGGGGGATATTTTCGTTGCACAGATTGGGCCCCTTAATACTAATTGAACATCGTTTAGATGCCACAGTCTACCTGAGTATTGTTGCTGACCATGTCCATCCAGTGTAGCCAGCTTCTAACAGGTATTTCCAGGGGGATAACAAGTCATGTCACACAGCTCATATAATCTCAGACTGGTTTGTTGAACATGACAATGAGCTCACTGTCCTCAAATAACTTCCATAGTCACCAGATCTCAATCCAATAGATAAGCTATGGGATGTGGTGGAACAGGAGATTCATGAAGGTCCCACAAATGTGAGTCACTACGTGATGTGATCATGTCAACATGGACCAAAGTCTCTGAGAAATTACCTTGTTGAATTTGTGCAATAAAGAATTAAGGCAGTTCCGAAGGGAAAAGGGAGTCCAACCCAGTATTAGCAAGGTGTACCTAATAAAGTTACCCAGTAAGTGTATGTATACCATAGCTGCTGACTTGAGTTCAGTCACACACTGAACTTTATCATTTATCGCATTTACAATAAGAGTGTCTCATATGGTGGGAGGAGGTTGGCTGGCTCATGATTTTCATGGGGGGGTGGGGGGGGGGGCAATAAAAAATGTTGTCAATCAGTTGGAACAGGCCAGTCACCCCCTTGATTAACTTATTTGCTTAATGCATACAGCCCACTGATTCAGTGTCATTTTCTTATAAAACTGCTATACCGATCTGATTTTATCCTCAGTCACTAAATGTTCTGCAAGCCCACTGTTTCCTCCATGCTCCATTTACAAAGCTCAAGCACAATATTTTACCTGCACATTATGCTAATATCCAGGGCAGTAGCCAGACATGAGGTCACCGAGGTCTGGAC
This sequence comes from Boulengeromyrus knoepffleri, assembly GCA_026770805.1. Taxonomy (NCBI): domain Eukaryota; kingdom Metazoa; phylum Chordata; class Actinopteri; order Osteoglossiformes; family Mormyridae; genus Boulengeromyrus; species Boulengeromyrus knoepffleri. Next base: position 17,315,078 of record JABJVO010000078.1, on the reverse strand, counting down.
CTCAGTAATAAAACTGGTTAAAAATTTAATAAAAATTGGTTAAAATTGAATAATATTGAAGTCAAATATCCCAGACCTCACTATTACACAAACCCTGGCTACAGCCCTGCTAATATCCCCCTTTACAGAATCAGTACAGCCTTTTTCTGAGACATAGTGTCATATAACTGGTGAAACAGTTTGCTGAATAGTCCGCATCAATTTTCCATGTCATTTCAAATTCTCACACCTTTATTTCTTGGGCCATTGGCGCCCCCTAGAGGGTTTCTCTGGGAGTAATGGGAATTACAGAGTCTCGCTGTTTTGTTGTGAATGTGTTGGCAATCAACCAGTTGGTAGACACTGATTTCCATGACGTCCCTGCAGGTGGTGACAGTGTGAGGACGTTCGGGTATTTAACTGCACAGAGTGGAGAATCTCTCACCATCCCATGTTTCTATGATCAGAAGTATAAAGACCATGTGAAATACTGGTGTAGAGGGCGATTATGGAACTCCTGTACAATCATGGCACGCACAGGCTCACCACAGAGCTCCAGTAAAGTGTCAATCACTGATAGTCCCGCCCAGCTAGTTTTCCATGTGACCATGAGGAACCTGGAGAAAAGTGATGCTGATATCTACTGGTGTGCTGTAGAGATTGATGGTCAAAAGGATGACTGTAAGTCTCTGTCAATAGAGGTTAAAGGTAAGATGTTACAAATTTCACAAACTGTATTGCCAATATCAGTGGGTTGTAGTGTGCAGAAACTAATACTGATTTCATACAATGTTCATATACTGTGTGTTTAACTAAAAATATGCAAGCAGTACTTTATTTATTTCCTGTTCACCAGGATAGTAGAATTTTAAAGAAGCTTAATACCCCACATTCATGTTTCACAATGTACTTATACATATCATACTCAATTAACTGTTGTTTCACTGTACTTATTACAGTATGTTAAACAGCATGTGTATGTGTACTGTAGCTGTAGCAATAGTAACACCAATTATGGTATAATATTCAATACTTATGTAAAAGGACATATATATTTCCTAATTTGTCACAATCAACTTTTATCCCTTTGAAATGTTTATTCCCTTTTTCACATTTATTGAACATGGAAAATTATATGAACAAAGATATGTGAGCAGGTGAGGCCCTTGCAGGAAATTTTAGGAAGTTTAAGGGCAGAACTGAAGGGCCCTGTACCAGGAACCTTGAAAGGTAGCGAGATAGATAAGAGCAGAGCTAAAAAGAAACAAAGAGATGAACTAATGAGAAAGTAAATAAGAGCTGAGCTAACGAGAAACAAGGAGATGAGCCAACAAGAAACATCTGGCAAGTTCATGTAGGGATGTCACTGACAGAAAAGCTATAAAATGTAGGTTGATTTGTGAAGGGGGGGCTCTTCTGACATTTTTAATTTCCACATCATACAGGTGCTTGGAGTGTGAGGACTGTGAGCTGGGTACCGGCAGAGAGAGGAGGATCTGTCACCATCCCATGTTACTATGATCAGAAGTATAAACACCATGTGAAGTACTGGTGTAGAGGGCGTAACTGGAATTCCTGCTCCACATTGGCACGTTCTGACTCCAATCAGACAGCAGGGAAAGTGTCACTCAGTGATGACCCCGCCCACCTGGTCTTTAATGTGACCATGAAGAACCTGCAGGGAACGGATTCTGACACTTACTGGTGTGCTGTGGAGATTCATGGGGCAGCAGATGATGGTGTCTATCTACAGCTGATTGTCATGGAAGGTGAATTATTATATTAGCCTGCAGCTCATAGCATTAGACTCTAGGTTATATGTGTGATACATGATTTTAATGGATACATAATATTATTATAACAGTAGAACCATGGAACTCGAATGTCCCTGCTAAAACTTGTATGGGTCGACATACATTCGTAAGGGTCGCTCAAGAAAAATCTAACGGCAACTCGACCGAGAACTCAGAACACGACAAAACAAAACAGACCTGTTAAAACTTGTACGGATTGAGACGCATCTCTGATGGGCTGAAATGAAGGCAAACGGACCTACTGGGATGCTGATACTTATGAATGCTCTCAGTCTCGCCGACCAAGTTCGACGTGCAAAAGCTGTATTCCTGGGTTTGGTGGGAATTTTTTGCTACTTTATCTAGTACATTTAGTGATACAGTAATCATGGCCCCTAAGAAAGTGAGCAGTGATAGCAGCAAACCAAATAAGAAAGTAGTGAGAGTAACTGCAGAACTTAAAAAGGAAATTATAGCTCAACCAGCCTCCTAGAATAAATTAAGTTCATGGTCCACGGTACCACTGTATTATTATTATTATTATTATTGTTACATATTATGGACAGACTGACTGAGACAGATATGATTACATGGTGAAATAATCAGTAATTAAATCCTAGGTTCTTATTATCTATAATACTTTCATCAGTTTCATTGGTTGTAGATTCATTTTTATTTAGCATGTATATTATGAAATTGTATACGTATGAATTAAGTTATCTGAAACGTTTTGACTGATGTTTTGACCTGGGGGTATTCCACAAAACAAGATTTCTCAGTTAGTTGGATAAATTAAACCTGAAGTCATGATAGTCCACTAACAGCTTAGGTAAGAAGCATTCCTATTGGACAGTCTTGACTTCTGGCTTTTAATTTTGTGGAATACCCTCCTGGTCATCCACAGCAAAAGGAGTTTCACAAACACCCAAACAGGGAGAGCTGACTACAGCTTTACAGCAGACAGAAAGTATTACTTCATCTACACAGCAGAGAGACGGTTTAACTTCAGCAACAAAACACCCAACAGGATGGGCTGGGACCACATATCCCTCTGGTGCCTTGACTTCCACCACTAATGACAATCTGAGCACCACACAGTCACCAAGGTAAACTGCCAAACCCATTTCATTCTCTGTAAAATAGTTTAAAAGTGTGCATTCAAGATTCAAAGCTAGATAAGTAAAAACCTGTCATGGATCCTGCATGAAACCCTGCATGTCTTAAACCTTCACTTTCCTTCTCTTGTTCTTCTCCAGTCAGATGCTTCTTCTGCTGACGTTGGTGCTGCTTCTGTTGCTGGTGACCACTGTCATGGTTATCTGGATTCTGCGAAGAAGAACCAGTGAGAAAAACTAAGAGTTAAACCATTTACCCAGAATTTGAAGTACATTATGTGATTATTGATGTTTTTTTCTTTTTAATTAATAATTTGATTAATCAGATAGTAATGTTAGTTCTCAAAGCTTGTATTGATCAACACAGATGTGAATGAAGCTCAGCTTTATCATCATGTCTCTGCAGAAACGCTGATCAGTAACAGAAACAGGCCCAGCCAACCTGTGAGTGTCCATTCCTGCATCTGTGTTTGTTGCATTAATGTCCTATTTTAATTCTCACATTAGTTTGGAAATAAGTAAATGAAATATACACACATTCTACGGAGTCAGTTTCCAGTGAAAATTAATTTTACGTGACAGAGCTGAGAGTTCATAATGGATTAAATTTATTATGAAAAGGCTAAATGCTGATATATGTGGTTGTTTCATCTCAGCAGAACACAGAGCCTGGAGGTGAGCTGATCTACAGCACCATGGTCTTTAAGAAACCTTCAGCCCAAAGTGTGAGTTGAATAAAATGTTTCCCTTTAGTTAAATCAAATGATTTTTGATTACCTCAGTCATGTAAGTAGTATGAATATTCAAATGTGACACATTCTGTAACTAGATTAAATGGTGAATCTTATATAATTACAATTTCCATTTCCGTGTGTGTCCTCTCTGTAATTATACAGTGTAACAGTAATGATTACAGTATCCATTTACATTGTTTGTTCCTTCTTCAGCCCTCTGTAGACGCCGAGGATGAAGTGACATACAGCTCAGTAACTCTCCAGGACAAGCAGAGTAAGATTCACCTGTATAACAACAGCAAATATGAGACTACAATAACCTAAAGCCATCTATTAGGATGTAAGTAAAACATGAAATGATAACTCTCCACCTTACCACGGTGGAGGGGTTTGTGTGTCCCAGTGATCCTATAGGAGATTTTAGGAGAAGTTGTCCCCGGTAGGATCTCCAAAGGTGAATTGGTCCTAGCTGAGAGGTCAGACTCAGTGCGATCCCAATTACCCTCGTGAAGGACATAAACATGGAACTGGAATCCTCACCTGAAACAGGGAAACCAAGGCCCCGCCCTGGTGCCAGGCCTGCAGGGAGGGTGCATGGTGGCCAAGCCTTCACCCAGGGGGCTGCCTGTGCACAGCCTGAATGAGCTAAATGGGACTGTTCTCTGGTGGGGACTCCACCTGTAGGAGAAGCCATAAGAGGCTGTGATAATGTGAATTAAGCGGCAGTCAAAGGTAGGGATTTTACACACAGATTCCTGTTAATAAAACTGGCTTTAGGGACATGGAACATAACTTCTCTGGTGGGAAAGGAGCCTGAGCTAGTGTTGGAGGTAAAAAGATACTGTCCAGGTATAATCAGGTTCACCTCAGTGCACAGCATGGGCTTTGAAAGCAAATTCCTAGAAAGGTGCAAGACTCTGGAGTTGGGTGAGAGGCATTATACAGGCGTAGGTTTTCTCATAGCCCCCCGGTTCAGTGCCAGAGAGTTTCCGAGTGAACAAGAGGGTCGCCTCCCATCGACTTTGAGTTGGGGGATGGGCTCTAAATGTTGTCTGTACTTCACGGAACATCACACCTTCCCTGGGGATTCAGTTCTCTTACTGGGGAACTTTAACTCTTGCAGGTGTAACAAAAGTGAAAGCTGGGAGGGTGTCATTGGGAGGAAATCATCAGATCTGTGAATGTATGGCTTGGACAGTCGGGTGAAGAGAGAAGTTGAGTTGTGGAAAATGACTTTGGGTCAGCTTCAAGGAGATACTGACAAACCACCAGGGAACTAAGGAGGGGAAAGCAGGGTTTTCCCCAAGGAGTTTGCACCAGGGATGGAATGTTCTTGAAGCATATAGTCAGGTAGCAGCACTCTGAGGACCTCCTAAATCTCACTGACTTCCTTGGAGGCTCTGGATGTTGCTGGGATTTCTTGGCTGACACGCCTATTCAACATTACATCGAAGCTGAGGACAGTGCCTCTGGATTTTTAGACTGGGGTGGTGGTCCTAATATTTAAGAAAGGGTAAATGAAGGGTGTATTCCAACTTCAGCCGGCCTGGGAAGGCTTATGCCAGGGTACTGGGGAGTAAGTTCCGTCCATTAGTTGAACCTCAGATCCAGGAGAAACAATGCGGATTCCATCCTGGTCATGGAACACTGGACCAGCTCATTACATTCAGAAGGATACTGGAGGGTTCATGGGAGTTTGCTCAACTAGTCTATATGTGTTTTGTGGAGCTGCCGGGATGCTGATCAGCACCTACAAGTCTGTGGTCAAGGTTCTGCACCACAAAACGGTGAATTGCCCCCACTAGGTTGGGGATGAGTTACTGGCTCAAGCTGAGGAGTTTAAATATTTCAGGGTATTGTTCACGAATGAGGGAAGCATCCACAAGTTATGTGGACATTGTCCTGGTCTGTCGTAATGAAGAGCAAGCTGAGTTAAAATGTGAAGCTATCAGTTTACTGGTTGATCTACATTTCTACCCTAACCTATGGTCAAGACCTTTAGGAAGTGCCCAAAAGAATGAGATCATGGAAACAAGCAGCAGAAATGAGTTTCCTTCACAGGGTATCTGGACTCAGCCTTAGAGATTCAGGAGGGACTGGAAGTAGAGCTGCTGCTCCTCCGCATTGAAAGAAGCCAGCTGAGGGAGATCAGCATCTGTCTGGGATGCCTCCTGGATGCTTTTCTGGGGAGGTGCTTTGGGCATGTCCAACTGGGAGGAGACCCTGGGGCACACCCAGGACATGCTGGGAAGAGTATGCCTCCCAGTGGGGCTGCAGGAGGTGACTGGGGAAACAGAGGTCTGCGCATTTGGGATGGCTGACACCGCGAGCCCGACCTGGATAAATGGTGGAGAATGAATTTGCCAGCTCTGTGACAGGGACAGATGTATTGCTATTAATTGGAGTTCATAAAGTCACCCGAGACCCCCTTTCAGAGACCGTGATCTCTCATCATAAGTGTGTTTTCCCCCCCTCAGAATGCCCCCCCCTCTGATGTGACCTACGCTGCTGTGGTGCCAAAGAAGAATCGGATCTCATAAAGTCCTTCTTTATGTCTGTGTGCTGTCTGCGATGCCCTCAGAAAAGGGGAAGTGTTTCTGAAGGAGACACCATTTGGGGTTATTTGTGTTCTTCCCCAAATGATCCCCATATGATAAGCTGTCTACCCCCCAAAAAAACCTTTTTTTTGGAGGAACTGACTGAGTTGTTTGTTTGTCTTGGTATGAGGAAAATTCATATTTGTTTCAGTTACTAAACTGCAGTGAATTATATGTTATCTCTTAATGCTTGTTATTAAAACTGAGAATACATAAAGCAGTGTGGATAACGAGAAAGGAGAGTATCTCTGGCATTCAGCCATATTACTATTCAGCTGCCCCCACATGACTGAAAATTATGATAGCCTCCCTAAATTAAACTTTCGACATAGTGTTTGGCATGTGGCAATAGTCTTGCTTTTTGGAAATTTCTGTTTTTGCATTTTGTTTCTATTTTCAAATCGTAGTTGAATCCTTGGATGCTGAACTTGCCGATACCGAGGGCCGTCTCGTTACTGAGTATATTTAATTATTCACTGCCTCAATGTACTAATAAGTCAATAATAGAACCTGAAACCACAGGCTTGGTGCCTTTTCCCCTTTTTGAAGCCGATGCAGCTGTCGTTCATTTTCAACCATTCCCATTTTCAACCATTCCCATCCCCCCCCCCCATAAATGCCTGTTCCTTCCTCCCACCCCAGTGTCCTGTGACTCTGTTCACCATCCTTAGAAGGTGGTACAATATTATTCTGGGAACCACTGATGTAAAATTGTCATGGAATTTCATGAATATTTGATCGCAATGTTATTAATTATGAGATTCATATGAAAAATAGATTTTCCTGTGTTTCTCCCGTTAGTGTTTTCTGTGCTATATTATGCTTCCTAAAGTTTTTTTTGTAAATGTAGAGTGAGTTTTAAACTCCAGGTTTAGGGGTGCAGTTTAAATGTTCTTCCTGTGTCTCATGTGTAGATGGAGATTTCCGCCTCATTAATTACTTTGCTCTGGTAAAATGTTCTGTATTTATTACTTGCGCTGTGAATTCTCTGGTGCACTATAAACATCCCGCTGCTGGGCTTGGTGCTGAGTCTCGTAGCCCTGAGGGTTTAAGTCACAGGATTAGTGACGGGCTCTTTCATGGTTGTGTTTCCCTCACTTTGGTCTCTCTGCTCTGTCGTAGACCATCGAACTTCTCGAACTTTGTCCTTTTGGTGCTGGTACTGATCCTCTCGTTTTGTCCTCTTTTCAGCCTCTGCTGACCCCCTGTGGTACTGTCTCCACTAAGTCCTTCACTGCTGCATTGAATCCTCCTCTGACTGTCAGTTGTCGCTTTTCTTCCTCTTCCACCATTGAATGCCCCTTTTTGCTTCCCTAACTTCCAAAGCCGCATTCTGCTAGGCCATCCAGTATCTGTCAGCTACTTCCGGAGTCCCACAAGCTAACCAAGCCCTGAGGGCCTCCTTCCTCAGTCTCACAGCTCCCTTTACCACTCGTGTGCAGCAGTGGGTTCAGGAATTGCCACTGCAACAGTCACCAACACCGTATGGCCACAGCTCCACACAGCTGTCTTTGGAGTCCCAGAGCATGGCCAATTCAGGCTCAATGTCCCCTGACTCCCTCTGGATGAAAGAGAAGTTCTGCTCTAGGTGTCAGTTAAAGATCTCCCAGACAAGGCCCTCCACCACACAGTCCCAGCACGTCCTCACTATGCGGTCAGGTCTACCAGGAGTATATAGCATCCTCCCCTGCCACTGGATTCAACTCAACACCAGGTGGCGATTAGTTGACAGCTCAGCTCCTCCCTTTACCTGAACATCACTTATGAACACCCTTACGTTCAATCACAGTGTTCATCGTTGACAAATTATGATTAGTACAGAAGTCCAATAACAGATCACCGCTCAGTTTCAGATGGGGACCATTCTGCCCAGTCACACCCCTCCAGGTTTTACTGCCACTACCCACAAGAATGTTAAAGTCCCCCAGTAGAATGGTGGAGTAGAAGGTGACATGGGAGTGGATTTTCACTCCTATACCATCCCGGTCCCAAAAAAAAATTACCGATAGACTCATCAAAGTCTATGATAAACTGTGAAAAACGAGCCAACAAGATGCAGCAGCAAATCTACAATAAGGTGTTTATGTACAGTACTATAATGTATTATATCATATTTGAATTATAAACAGTTCAGTAATTTAACTTGTACAATAATGTAATTTGAAAAGCAGTTGAAACAGCTGTACTGTATTTTTAAACAGTCAATAAAAACCAGTAAATAGCGACGCTGTCCATCTTATTAACTTATATGCATGTAATAAATATACAAATGTCAATTAGATGGTATCTGTCTGAGAAAAAATAATAATTCAAAATCGGTTATAATGATCATCTGCTTATACTGATCAATTTCACCCAGACAGATGTGATCACTATAAGCAGTTTCCACTAAATCTATAAATATATTATGATTCACAGTCCAGCTGGTCCCGTTTTGGATATTATTCCCATCCCATCCCAGTCACGTGAAAAAATTACTCCCATCCCGCAGGAATCCCACGGGAATCCCATGACCCACAGGATTCACGAAAAATCATCAGTTTCTACAATCGAGTCCCCATGCAAGGTCCCTTAGAAGGCTGGATGCTCTGATTTGGTGCTCGATGAATAAGCACAGACAAGAGTCAGATTCTGTCTCCCGACTCAAATTCAAAGATAGGCGACCCTGTAGTTCACTGAGGAAAACTCCAACTTACTGGCTCAACAACTGACTCGAGGGGCTCTGAATATGCCCATACCTGCCCAGTGCCTTTCACCATGGGCAGCTCCAGAGTGGAATAGAGCCCAGCCCCTCTCCAGGAGTTGGGTTTCAGAGACCAAGCCGCACGTTGAGGTGAGCCTGACTATATCTAGTCGGTATTTCTCTGCGTCCAGCTCAGGCTCCTTTCCCAGGTTACGTTCCATGTGCCTAAAGCCAGATCTGGTAGCCAGGCATCAGTCTGCCAAGGTTCCTGCCTTCGACTGTCATCTGATCTACCTCACACCTGACCCCCATGCCCCCCCCCCCCAACCACCAGGTGGTGGGCCCACAGGAGCAATGTAATTAGTTCAGGCTATGCCTGACTGGGCCTTATGGGTAGAGACCCAGCCACCAGGCACTCGATAATGAGCACCCCCCCCCCCCCAGTCTCCCTAATCCAGGCGGGGTCGCACTTTTCATGAGGGTTTTGTGATTTTCATTCCTGTGTTTAGCATCTTCACTATCCCTAGTGTGTTCCTCTTCTGCCTGGGCCATGTGGCTGAATGTGTTGAGAGTGCGGGTCAGTAAGTGTGCTTCATTTCTGTCATGGGTGCAGTTTTGGAAGCCTATTGTTAATCTTGTATTTGTGTATTTCTGCATTGGTTCTAGGGTCTTACTTTTGTGCTTAGTTTGTATCTAGTTTTGTAGTTACGTTTTGTTTCACCTTTGTTCCCAGTATCTCCTGTGTGGCCCTAATCCTTAGTGCTCGGTTGATTGTTACTACCTACACCTGTTCCTCATCTAGCCATCATTACTTATGTATATTTCTGCCTTCCCTTGGCCTGTTCCTTTGTCACACATTGCAGGTTCAAGGGGTCTGTTTGTGCTGTAGGTGTTGCATGTGTGTTTGTTCACCAGGCCTTATTTATGTAAATACATACCCCCCTGCCTCCGGTCTTACCTCCCACTATTTTAGTCCTATTGGGTGCTTTAACAGCACAAGATCTTCTTGTTTTGTGAGTGTTTGAGCATTTCTCTCCCTGTGCTCTGCCTTTTTGGTTCTCTGATACCACCTTGTCTTCCGCTGGCCTGTTTCCCCCCTTGCCTAACCCTTGCTTGTTCTACCGAACTCGGTTGTGCCTGATAGTTTGGATGCTGTTTTTCCCACACTGGTTATGACCTGGATTGTTGACACTGCTTTTACCTGCCGAATTAAAGACCCTGATCCACTTCTGAGTCCCTCTACCACACCCTCATCACATTGACACCCAAGTAATGTGAATGGAACTACATTATTTGATTTAAGGTAAGATGACTTTCATTGCTTACAAAAATGTAGTGTTTTATTTCATGCTATTTGGTTACACACTTTTAATTACACTATTATTAATATAGTTCCACAAAATGCTGTCCTTTTTATGAAATATAAAACCTTAGATATTTAACAGCTCACTATTAATGAAGAAATAATATAATTAGTTTGCCTATAGCTGATGTTAATATGACTCCCTGTTTTACAGTATTGTGTTCCGACAGGAGGCTTATTGTCATACAGACTGATTATGGTTAACCTGAGCTTCCTGATTATTTGCACTAGGGGGCGAGCTCTGCATATCACTCTAAACTCAGACACTGGCCTCGTCTACTTAATCCGCACCATGGTAGCTGTGATGAGAACATGGAGCTACTGCAGTAAGTAGCTGAATCGTGGCCTTTTATCTCAAACCAAATCCAGATGATGAAACCAATAATGTTGAGACTGCAATATATGTCATGTTCAGTCATGCTGTTTCAATTGTGATTTGAGCAACTGTGAGATACAACTTACAGGTAGTTTTATAGAGGCTGTATGTCAGGAACAAAAACAAAAGAGGTGAAGATAGAGGCCCTACAGTGTTTTTACATGAAACAAAGAGATAAACAAACAATATTGGCATCAGAAAACAAAAGAATCATATTAAGATGTCAGTGAAACTAAGCTCAGTTTTTCACCACAGCATGAGTAAGGGATCATCCACACACCCTGTAGTAACTGGTCACGGTTTGGGTCACTGTCTGTCTCCCATTAGCAGTTATCCAGTGCAGGGTCAGGAGGAACCTGGAACAGAGGGCAGGGGATGGACAGGGACCCAGAGACACACACAGACACAGCAGGGAATGTGGAGAGAGCAGCCCAGCTAAGCTGCAGGTCTTTAGGGGAAATAGAGAGAGAGAACATACAAATGATACACGCAGACAGGAAGTGAGGTAACATGGTGCTCACTGTGTCACAGCACCCCCTGCTTCTCAGCCAGATAAATGTGTCTATTTTCAGGGCGAAAAAGAACAGCAGGGCCAGAAGACGTAATTAGGCCAAGTTTGGACCAGAGAGAAGGAGGAAGTGACACTAGCACAAACTTCCTCTTTAATACCTTCTATTTTTCTGATAGTTAGTTTCCTCCCCTCCTGGAGCCGAGACCTTATTGTGGTGGAGGGGTTTGCGTGTTCCAGTGATCCCAGGAGCTAAGTTGCCTGGGGCTTTATGCCCCTGGTAGGGTCACC
>JABJVO010000078.1:17239818-17258504 GCA_026770805.1 Boulengeromyrus knoepffleri | reverse complement strand
GGTCAAACTGGTTTGTTCGACTTTCAAGAAATTCGAGTTCTAGTGAGTTCGAGAACCGAGGTACCACTGTATTTTAAGATGACCAATTTTATCATGATCGATATGTTTTGATTTTAAGAAAGCAGCAACTGGACTTGTTGAGAAGTACAGACCCACTGTAGGTATTGACATAGGGGCACATGCACGCTCATGGTGTAGAAAAAAAACATGTACTGAAACTGCAAGGCCAAATAAAGAATACTACAGTTTGGGTATTCGAAAACAGTTCAAAATTTCTACCAAAAAACAAACAAACTCATGTGTGAGTGTGGGTGAGAGAGTAATCGTGTGATTGAGTGAGTGTGTGGGTGTGTGTGAGAGAGGGCGTGTATTGGATGAGTGTGTGTGTGTGAGAGAGAGAGAGAGAGAGACGGCATGTATTGGATGAGTGTTTCTGTGTGTGTGTGTGTATTGGATGAGTGTGTCTGTGCCCTGTAGTCTACATTGCAGGGGCCTCTTTAACTACTGGGGCCTTTAAACAGAAAATCACAACATATTTTGGATGTGATCCATATGTTACGAAGATTTTTCAGCTGAATTGCTAAGTTGCCTGCTAGACATAAGCAGGCACCTTTAGGCTGAATAGGCACTGTCCAGCAGAGGCATGCATGGTTTCTCACAGAAAATATTTTACAGCATTTTTAAACTACAGAAATACAAAACACTGAAGTATTCTGATGATAATACGAAGTTTTTTCAACAACCTTTTCAAATACAAATGACAAAATCCTATTTCATGCATATTTTAAATACATATCTGAAATATATGTATCATAAATACTGCCCAACCCTGATTGAATTCATGTCTTTGTGGGGTCTCGCCATTCATTTCTATGGGCCTAACCCTAATCCAAGAATGACAAGCTTCATGGTGGTCCCTACAACAGCAATATAACAGATTTTATAATGTCCCCACATTGTAATATGTACACGATCCACACACACGCACACATACACACACACACACACACACACACACACACACACACACACACACAGACACACACAGAAGCTGCTAACCCCACATTGACCACGAGCAATCAGTCAAACTCCCAGAATTCCTTCAACAGCCCAGACCCCCCCCGGCCGATCAGAGATGTGAGAAAAATGTCAGCTGGTTGATGGTGCACCCCCCCCCCCCACCCCACCCCCAACACATCTCACATGGAATTTAGATTTAATTTCTGATAAAAGTGGAAGCAATATGGAAGAGGTAACAAACTCCTGATGAAATCTCGCCCACCACGCTGTCCTGGGGGCCGGGTCCAGCAAACAGTCTGCATTTAGATGGGGGGGGGGGGGTGGAGGCAGATTATAGCTGAAACATATGCTGGCTCCTGCATGCGGTGCAGTGGCTGATGTGCTGCTTTCATGCCTGCGTACCGGAGTCTATGTGTGTCTGTCTGCTGTGTCCTTTACTGTCTGCATTATCAGCCCATTTCCAGACTCATTTTCAGACAGTGCGGGGGGTATTTTGTGAGTGGAGGGTGTCCAGTTATGATGGTATTTCCCTCTGAGCTGGGTGATGCACATGGACCCCAGGATGTCTTCCTGCGTCTGTGTGTCCGGTCGCACTCATAGACAGACATGCCTGTAGGCAGCAGGCTGAGACGCATCATCAATCAGGACCACAGTCGGCGCTCCCTTTAGAGGACCCACCCAGTTGCTGCAGCTGCCCACAGACATTGCCTGTTTGAAATTAAGTTGCCTCCACTCTGCTACCCCCTAGTTGGACAGGCGAGGGTAGCCTCATGCGCAGTGCTGTGTTACGGGGGTACAAAACTCACCCCCTCCCCCCATTCCATCCTCCCCAGTCTTTTTACTTGGGGGCTTGCTTATAAGAATAGGATATCAATCCATGGATCACTAACTGCTAAGAAACTGGCTCCCATCCTCCCCAATCCACACACTCCCCTTTGTTTCTGTACACCCCCTCCAATGACCCGTCGGGCGCTGCTGGCAAGTTCAGCCCGTTCTGTTTTCACTCAGGCCTAGAGCGGACAGCCCCGTCTACGCAGCTAGCTTTATAATGCAGCTATGAGCTCTCTTCCCTCCTCCCAGCCATATAAATATGTAGCGTAGGGTCCAGTAACACCTTAATCTGGAGTGAAAGGTATTGCTTTCCGGATCGATCTGCGGTTTGCCGTGGAGCCAGGATTCATATTTCTGGCCTGGCTCGAGGCGGGATCGGTTTATAGCATATTGATCTCGGAATAATACGGCAAGCGCGCATGGGCTATCTTATATTTTCCGAGCGTGATTCATTCCCGAGTGCTGGATCCGGGATTGTAATGACATTTCTAATTTAGCGGCCCACGGCACGGCGGGCTGTGGGTGATTTGCATTAATGGCCGTGGATCTGAAGCGGGCTTAGTGAGAAAGGTGGCCCCGGACCCTCGAGGCCCTTGGTTACGGACCTGCAGAGCTGGGGTGAGGGTGGGGGCGTGCATTTGCAGTAATGATCGCCATCAAGGACCACGCAGCGGACTCAGATGCAAGATGAAATTTGCATGGAGCGATTGAAATTGTACAAGACCCCCGACTGCGGCCGGAGTTGCATGTGGCAGTCAGACTGTCCATGCTAATGATCTTTGTTGTTCCGGCACATTCCTCGGGGGTGCACTAATGAAAGGACACACAACATCCTGTTTGCCTCTAATTCATATCCCCCCCCAGGGATTTTAGGGGCCACCTCTTGTGAGGAGGTGAGTTGGAGTGACAAAGTATTGCCACAGTGTTGATTAGCTGTGTCAGGGTACATGACCCCAGAAAGGCTTTGTTACATTTATTACCAAATGGGGTGTCTGTACATTGTACCATGGTTTGTTTTGGCAGAATGGGCTTGTGCTGACCCAGTGACGAAAATGGGGGAAACAAAAAGTGTGTGACAATGGCACGATGACGGCGTTCGCTCTCTGTCGCCACCATCAGGAACTTATCAGAACACGACGCATCACGGGGACAGTGTTTCAGTGTCAGAAGAAGGGCCCCGGAAGGCGACTCAGGTTTCATCTGTGGAGTAACAGCACAAGAAACGGATATGACTTTTATCTCAGGCAAAATGTCAGCGGTAACGAGACTCAGGCAGCGGTTAGATGGGCAGATATTTTCCCCTCGTAGCAAAGTGTCTCCAGAGTGATTAAGCAGTATGGACTTGGTCAGGCGTTCATGTGCTCTATGGCCTGCCATCTTGCTGGCTGCCACTCCTGCCCCCATCTGTTACACCAGAAGAGGAACACTCAGTTGGATATATTTCATAAAAAAATCCCCTCATTATCGGAGTCATGTGCTGCCTTGGAAAAAAAACACAGAAAAACAAGTAAACACCACTGAGTTTCTGAGAACAGAAACATCAGGGAAATATCCCCCGGATTTTCATTAATAATTTGTGCTGATGTATTCACCACATACAGGCTGAGCCTCCAGAAAAACCAAATGAATTGCATCCTGGTGCAGCCCACCAGAGGTCAAAGCCCATCCCCTTATTCATGCAGTCAAGATTTTTAACAATTGCATTGTTCAGTTAAACATTTATATTCAAAATAAGACAAAACGTAATATTTTTTTTCACTTCTGATATGCATACCAAGAAATTTTGGATGGTTCTATGCTTGCAATTTTGTGGGAACAGTCTGGCAAAGGCCCTGTTCTGTTACTGCATGACTGTGCCCCAGTGCACAAAGCAAGGTCCATAAAGACATGGTTGGGTGAATTTGGTGTGGAAAAACTTGACTGGTCCACACAGAGCCCTGACCTGAACCCCATCAGACACCTTTGGGATGAACTAGAATAGAGATTGTGAGACAGGCCTTCACATCCATCCTCAGTGCCTGACCTCAGAAATACTTTTCTGGATGAACGAGAAAAAATTCCCACAGACACACTCCAATATCTTATGTAAAGCCTTCCCAGAAGAGTGGCAGCTGTTATAGCTGCAAACAGGGGACCAACTCCATATTAATGCCTATGGATGTAGAATGGGATGTCATTAAAATGTGGGTGTAATGGCCAAGTGTCCCAATTCTTTTGTCCATATAGTGTATGTGTGTGCTTTTATAATGTCCCTACATTGTAATATGTACCTGACCCACACACACACACACACACACACACACACACACAGTCATATAATCATATCTTCTTGGGGACTGCTCGTTCATTTCTATGGGGAAAATGCTAATGCTAATTATGACAACCTTAACTCCTACCCAGCTGTCACGATTGCCAGGGCACAGAGCGGGGAAAGAGGAGCAGGAGTCAAGGAGTCGGGGAAACACGGGGTTTAATTCGGACTGAAGACAAGCAGGAACATGGAACAGGCAGAATAGACGCAATGACGTCAATGACCGGACTGGGGAAACATACTTCACGTGGACTTAAATACACAAGATCAATTAGACACAACTAGGAATAGCTTTTAACACGTGGATTCCACACGAGGTAAATGAGGGGGCGTGGCACACGGGAGGATCGGACGACCGGGCATGACACCAGCCCTAACCATAACAATTAGTAACCAAACAAAATACAAGTGTTTTTGCATTTTTTGTTTTTTTATTGCAGTCACGGATTTTTATAAAATGGTCCCCATAAGGTAAAAAAAAACGGTCCCCACAAGTTAAGGTATACCTGGACCATACATACACACACCTTTTCTCAGGGTTTTGTACTGACACTCACTTTAATCCCAAAACAGTGAATCCTGAATAAAAAATGTACAGTTATTTTTCAAAGTTTGCGGTGCTTATGGGAGTGTTTTCATGTACACGCGAAGCACATTTTACTGATTTAACAGATTGCATGTTAATTGTTTCTCGCTGGGTCATAAATCAGGCCCCAGAAGCTCAGAGCTCTGCAGAACCATGGTGTCATCATCACTATGGCTGATGGGGGTGGGTGGGGTCAATTATCCCTCAAGCTCCTTGACCTCTCTGACCTCCTGTCACACCAAAGAGCCCGCCCCCCCCAGGAGTGAGGGGACTATCAGATGGGTGCTCCGCTCCATCTGTTGCACCGATGGTTTGTGCCCGGTGAATGCACCTATAAACAATGCCAGTCCTGTTCACCCAAATGTTTCTAGAACAGCCAGAAATTCAGGAGACCATTTTATAAAGACTGTCAATAGCTCAAGACACCCCGCTACCCAGCGATCTGATTCTGCCCCCATGAATACTCATTGGCAGATTGTGCCTGACCTGCTGTTTCGTTTGTAAATGACTGGTGGGTATGGGGGCTGGGGGGGGGCGGGATCCCAGATTGCACGCACATCAATAACGATCAGGTCAGGAAAGCTGAGTGAGAATCGGTGTGGCGTCTCATGAATATTCATGAGCTGATGGCCTCAGTGGTGACTGGGTGAAGCTGGGGAGGAGGGGGTTTCCGTAGGTAAGTAAGCGATCTCCAGGGGCCAGTCAGCTCACGCAGGACCCAGCGGTTACCACTTCCTGCTCTTTGCCCTCACTTCCAGCATCTCGCCAGGTGGAACCTGGATCTGGCTCACCGTCCGCACCCGACAGGCAGACACGTCTTCAAAAAAAATTAAGGCAGAGAAAAAAAGGTGAAAAAAAGAGGAGCATGGAACAACTGATCAGACGTGACAGGGGGATGAGAGGAAAGCAGAAACACCCCAGGGGTCCCAAATGGAACCTGTCACTTGTCCACGGCCGCAGTCGTCATCGTCACCGATAGTGATAAACGTCAGGCCATAGCTTTTACTTATGTGCATGGCATGAAATAAAAGAAACTTTTAGAAACAAAAAAAAGCTGGAGAATATGAATGATATGAAAGTGAGAGAGTGAACTTTTAGCGCTGACGCATTTCTGAAAGAATAAAAGCCCATTTTAAAAGAGTCAGCTTGAAAATCATGATTTAATACAGAGATCAGTCCTTAAAGATCAGCTGTGATACTGAGACTGGGCTGTGTATTCAGAAGCTAAGCGAGTCAGCTTGTGGCCAATGGGCGGTGTAGGGTCGTGTACCATTTAATAAAATCACTTTGTGACCAACAGGTGGCTTAGTGGCTAGGAAACTGTGTTAGTGACTAATGAGTGACAGAGTTTAGGAAACTACAAAGCTGGCCCACACATAGGTGATTGCTTTGGGCACCATCCCATTAAGGGGCACAGAAGAACAAGTAAAAAAATCCAAATAAACATCTCTGGTTGCATTCTGTGACATTACAGTTATTTACACTAGTTTTAATATTTCACTGCTTTTCTACTTTTCTTGTGGAACAGACTCAAGTTCGCTAGTTAGCAGTCAGATTTCCTGTGCCACTGCAATGTTTTTGATACAGTATAAATGAATCAACAAAATTTGTTTTTTGCTGCTCGGGGAGGAGACTCAGCAGAATTTCGCCTAGGGCTCCAGAACACCCAGTGCCAGCCCTGACCGTCTGTGGCCAACACATTTAAATACCCGTGGGACGAATTGATTCTCCGAGTATCCAGCTGTTGTGAAAATCACTCTAATGGGCAGAAATGGCTCCAGATCCCTTGGGATGACATTGTCTGCTGAGTGGGTGTCTGAAAACCCTGCAAAAGTTTCAGAGATCGATTAATCAAGCCTTTAAGCCGACTTAGAAGTTTTGCTTGTTTATTAAACATGCATCCATCCATTTTCTGGGATGATGAGCGGAGCCCCTGGGAGAGACACTGAAATGGCATCGTTGCCGCTCAGTACCGATGTTCCGGGATCTTGGGATCTCACCCGGGCAGATGATTCCACTTCCAGCTTCCTGAGGCTCATTAGAACAAGGCGAGCGGTCTAAAGCTCATAATGGAAGCTACCAGAAACTTTTTCTCAAGGGTAATTCAAGATCCGACTGTTGGAGTTCTTGGACAAGTTTGATTCCAAGGCATATCGTTCCACCTCCTTGGGTCACCATCTTCTTGAAGGTATCTTGACCAGCGTTTCAATTTATGGGTGCTGGAGAAACATCAGGGGAACCTGGTGAGGAAGTTACTCACACCTGGCTGTCCTCCTGGCTTCATCTCCGCCCGGAATGCAGGCTGCGATGGTGGTGGGGGGTATGGGGGGGGGCCGCTGTCTATTTGCTAATTTCAGTGAGAAGGAGAGTAGGACACAACAGGGGGCAAACGCACTCATCCCATGACATGCCCACCTCACACCAGGACCTCTGTGGCACATGAACCTCCTCACTGGCACCGTGCCCCCCCCCCAGAATCTCTCGAATCTCTGATCACTGGCCAGTGCAGGAAAGGGCCCGACGCCAAGACCTAGGACAGGAAACAAACCCCCCCTCCCAAGTTCAGAGCCAGCTCTACGTCTGTTGCCGGGACACGGTTCAAGGCAAAGCCAGCCGTCCTGCCAGAGGGAGACGAAGGTAGAAATGCCATGGCAGCCATGTTGCCAAGGTGACAGAACTGCGTGTGGTGGACGGATGGCAGTGGAGGGGGGTGACACCTGTTTGTCACCACACAAGGCATGCATTGCCATGGCAGGGAGAGAAAGTTGGACCTTCTGATCTTTGGACCGTCATGTTCAGGCAGACCTGTGATCAGTTTCATAATGACTGTAATGGAATATCTAGCCATCAGCCAGTGAGGGGACATCTGCTCAGAGTACTGGTGATGCCACTTCCTGGGGGGGTGGTGGAGAGGCTTTTCGGCCTACATAGGCAGTAGGTAACTGATTTGAAAACGTATCAGCTTAAATGTATTTGTTTACACCGAATTTTAATCCTCCCAAAGTTATGATAAAGTGCCTTGGGCTGATCTCTATCTGCTATTATGTCAAGTTTGGAAATTCAGCTGTAGAATTCCTAGATTATGGGACTATTGGGATGAGGTCTTCGGAGATAGCAGCCATATTGTGGCTGGTGGACCATTTAAGAGGAAATGGTGGTCATTCGCTCAGGATCTGTCTCTGCACCAAATGGTATGGTATACTCCAGATCTCAGTGGGACACAGGCACCATCGAACTCTCAAAGAGAAAAGGTACCCACCTCGATGCTGGGACTCATTCAAACTTTCCCTATGGGGATCCATTTAATAAGCATTACTCTCTTTCTTGGTCCTCACCGATGATTGCTTTCCATGACAAGAATGCTGAATTCGACCTTGTTGACAAATCAGCTGGGACAAAGAGTCTGTGGACTGGACGCCGTGTTCTCTTAAAAGCACCCCCCCCCCCCCAGCATTCCTGGCTGACAGGAGAGCTGTAACTGAAATGTGTTCCTATGACAATCCACCTGCCGGGTTACTGAGGAGATGGCGATGAGGGATAACGCGATACATTTGTGCAAATTTGCGCCTAGGACGTAAATATATAAATATTCACTCAGAGATGTGCATGACATTTATTGCCACTGGGAGTTACCTGACTGCAGCAGCTCTGCAACTCCACCTGACTGCAGCAACTCTGCAACTACACCTGACTGCAGCAACTCTGCAACTCAGCAAGTCACGTTTTGGCAGCCGGAGCCGAAAACCGCGCCGGAATCCATCAGTTTCCGCTTCTTTGGCTCAAGAGTTTGGAGCCTCGCCGAGAAGCCTGATGTGACGTCACCATCCGTCGTTTCACAGCCACTCTGTCACCATGGCATTCTGGGTCCTCCATCAGCGGCAAAATGACTCGAGGAGCACCGGCGCTGTGGTAACCGTCGTCGTGACGTGTCGACAACTCGGGATTTACTGCTAATATTTGTGCCGATGATCTGAGTCTGACGGATGTTTATGCCTTTTAAGCATTACATAAACACTTAATTTTTCGTGTCATCGCTGCCTCAGAAGCCAGGGTCTCATACAGTTAAGTACCCAGCAGAGATGTCGCTGTTGTTTTTGGCAAACATAGACACTGGGATTTTTTGACTAGCTTCTGTTAGGCTGGAACGCAACACCTCAAATTTGATAACGAAAAAAGTAGTAAGAGGACTGGCAACAATGGCAGGGAGCAGATCCCTGTGCTGACATTGCATTCTGGGAATGGGCTCGGGCTGTCCCTGGACTGATGGGGTCTCTCTATGGGTCATGATGGGGGGGGGGGCAGGAGACATGGGCTTGGAGATAATGTAGAGATGGTCACACAGAATAGCAGTCTGACAGAAGGAGAGGGAAGATAGAGGCTGCTGGGGGACTCAGGTTGATGGTAGGTGGGGTTGACAGGCGACGAGAGAGAGAGAGTGAATGATGGGATGGGTGATTGGCAGGAAGAAAGAGCATGTAAAATTGATAGACGGAGGAAGAGAGAGAAAGAGACAGAGGTATTTCAATAAATATGTATTCGATTGGGTGACTGTTTTCATTGACATCAATTGCTCAGACCTGAGGGTCTGCAGCAGGGAGATGGGGGTATCGTAGGACACAGGTCTGTCCACCTGGGAGACAGATACAGCACCCAGAATTGAGAGTATCTGGGTGGGGGTGAGATAAATCCACTCAACCCAATGTTCTCTGACTTGTCCAGTGGACGGATGCCCCCCCCGCCCCTTCCTAATCCGCTTGATATGGGGAAGTATCTTTTGACAGGAAGATCAAGGAAAGACCACACAAGGATCATCCTGAAACCTGTGTGTGTGTGTAAGTGTGCATTACGGATCGAGGGAGTCTCCAGACTGACCTTTACACTCCATCATGTTCCTCCAGCAGTCTTTCTGACCTAATCACTCTCTATCACACACACACACACACACACTGGTACAAACACACACACACACATAGAGGAATACTCTCAGCTAAGTGCCTGTTGTACCACAATATTTACCAGTCCGGCATTCCTCATAACACACACCGGAAGTATACAATACTACTAAATCTGCAAAACACTCTGTACTGAATTAACCTCCTTAAGAATTACTACCTTATTTGATTAAATCTATATGCAGTTCCAGAATGTCTAGAATTCCTGTACAGGAAGTGGTGCTTACGGAGAACAGAGGCACTCTAATGCCCCCCCCTGCTGGGATCTTCGCCATTCAGCTATGTGCCATCTACTATGGGGGAAAGGATGAAAAACATCCTCCTGTATAAAGAATCCAAATGGGTACCTTAGGCGGCTGGTCAGCATCTGGAATGTTCCTCCCAGACGAGCTGAAGAGAGCACAGTCACAGTCCTTGTCCAGCTGTTTTGGCTTGATTGAAATGGATGGGTTTTGTTGACACTGAGGTATTGTTACCAGCTCTCTACAGACTTGGAGTTTTCAGAATCAAACAAAAGTGAATCAAACAAAAGTGAATCCCTTAAGCAGGACATATACCTCCCACCGCCCAGTGTTGGATGGGGGTAACAAATGAATTATCCCTGGTGTCCCAGACATGTGACCTCAGATGTTCCAGTTGGTTTGTAAATTCATGTACCCGTGTCCACTTCATGGAAAAATGTAAATGATAATTGTGTCGCCATGACTCCCTGGGGGTGACACTGTCCTTCTGGAGGTCCTCCCTCAAGCTTTTTTTTTTCCCTTTGGTAAGTTGTGTGAGCTTTTTGCCGATGGTTGGCTAACCCCTAATTGAGCTGGTGAGGAATATGATCCAAAATGGAAAATGGACATGCTCATTCATCCAGGACTCTACTCTAATTCAGTGGCATTTAATATGCCTTTTTGCTCCACCTTACATGCACAAATTTAACCTTTAATTTCTTGGTATACTGTGTCCCTGACTACTCTCAAAGTGTTCTGTTTGAATTCAGGTTCATATCCACAACTGTACTGGTTCTGATCCCAATTATTCTTGTTTTCCCCAACCGTGGTTTCAGAGCTGGACATGATTAATTTGTGGCAGAAGCCAAACATTGACTGATTCGCACGAATATCATGTTTGTCTGCAATGCATTCTACCATCAGAATACGCTTAAATACCTCGGCATTCCCCAGCCTACTCTTGCTCACATGCAGATCAGAAGACAAAGCTCACCTGGGTGTCACAGTTATATATGTCCCCCCACCTCAGAAAATGAGCACAAACTTGGCGTCACAATTAAATACATCCCCACTTTCCCTTGTACCTTCAAAAAACAGGCCCTGTGGTTAAACACACCCACCTCCCAGAGAACAAAGATAGCGGATGCAGGCTGATATCCCTACATTGTTGGGCTTCTAAATCCCAAGACACCCCCCCCCCCCCATACACTCCACACCTGTCCAGCGAGGTCAGATCAATCAGCACCATGCCCAGCTATGACCCCCCAGCTCATTGTCTCCCATAAGCCGGGCCCTCTAAATGTCTGTCATCTCTATACAAACAGGCACAGGAATGAAGCCATCGTTTCCCAGGCATAAGCACTCTTCTCTGTGTATTCCTTTCTTTCCTGCTGCGTGCCATTCAAGGCAATTTGAGCATCACGCCCGGGATTTAGAGCGAGGTGTGCAGGTGTGCTTGGAAATCAGCCGTGGGTTTGAGAGCATTAGTTGCCCGCACGCTATCATATTCTGCCGCGTTCCGCCGTTGAGAAGCACCTCCCCTCCCCTCAGACAGACGGCACAGAGGTCTTCTATCGCCACCCGGAGATTGTCTCGTTACACCTACTTGCCGTACGGGAGCTGGACTCTCTTTCCCCTCAAGGCTTCGGGGGCAAGCGGTTGATGGGAATGCCTTTCGGCATGTTGAAGGCTCCGGTTGTTCATCCTAACCCCTGACGGGAACATACTACGAGACATACTTTTCAAAGGCCCCGTACTGAGAGGCCGGCAGGCTCAGCGTCTCTGTGTGGCAAGAGTATCCTTGTTGTGTTATTTGATGGTTCTTTCTCCTTCTAATTGGTTCCATTTTCTCTCTGCATGGGCGTCTGCACCCAGCCCTTTCTTCCCTGTTTTAAAATACCCCCCGCAACCCCTCCCCATCCGGCGTTGCTGACCTGTAGGCTGTAACAAGAACGGTGCCGGTAAAAAAACAGTAAAACAAACACTGCAGGTCTCAGACACAAAATATTTAGCAGCTCAAAACCACAAGCTGAGTGTGACCCTCATATGGAGGGGGGGGGGGGGGTGACTTGGTTGCCATGACAGCGTCCCCCCTCTGCTCCCCAAATACCAGTCAGGATTTGTCCCCAGGAGCAAGCTTTTCAGTCCTAAGTTCTGACACAGGCCCTGGATGATCAGACGGCGTCAGTCCCCTCAGTCGTCATCATGAAAATGGCATCTGCATTCAGGGATGGTTTTTCTGTAGATGAGCGGATATATATGTATGTAAATGGAAGGAATGCTGCATGATTGCGTGGCGTTGATCCCTTTGCTCTTTTACGCTGTCGCATCTTCTTCACTGCCTAAACAGGGCCTGGTATTGTCTGCCTGCTGCCCTCTGCTTGTCAATTTGGTCACTTTGCCGCTACACTAACAGGAGATTCATTCTTCTCCTGGCAAAAGCATTAATCTTTGTTCGGGGCCATCCTCCTTGCATTATGTCCTCTCATGGCGTTAATTTTTAAACGGAGCACTCTATTTTAAGGCAGGGAAGGGGTTTAACCCATCTCACGTCATCTACATCTAAAACATTCTGGCAGTTTCTCCCCGCAGAGTCCCTGGGGTGCTTCTAGCTGGGGTTGTGGTCTCCATCTGCTGTCAGCCGGGAGAGGATGCTGGGTAGAGGGACACCTTACTTTGAGCAGACTTGGCCCAGAAGGCCGACTCGCAAAGCAGAAGAGAAATCCGCTTGCGTGTCCAGATCTCCCTGTATCCTAAGTATTCTGCAAGTCAGACACAGAGTGTTTTCCCTTATTAAAAATCTGGCAGGAAATAGAATAGCACCATGCCAGCCTCGGTCTCCAGGGGGATTCATTTACAGAGTTATCTTGCAAACATAGGGATTAATTAAGAAAACAAGAAAAACACAACTATTAATCTAAGAATTAATACAGACAAAGATGGAAGAAAATAAATCAAAGCTCTAGGAAGCCAATTTCAACTTTGCAAACTTATTTTTCTGATTTGTCGTCAGCAATGAAGGATTCACTCAGACAGAATCAATACTGTCTGCGTCCTAATTGCTGTTACAGCTTAGATTAATAATTAAATCAATTAAATGAAAGAAAGAATGACTTTTGCACTTGTTCTGACTCGTCTGTAACTTGCTCCATGTTTTGTATTACAATGCAGGACTGGTTATGCCCTCTAGGTGGGGTGCTGTTTAAGGAACTATCTGAATGGCTTATTGGAAAGGTACCTACAAATAAATATTGCAAAATGTCTGAGCATCAGGCCTTGTGTGCAGCACTCAAATATTTTCCCCCATTTTTCTTCTGGAGAGGGAGAGGGAGGCAATTTCACGGAGAGTCTCTGAACCGTATCGGAGCTGTTCTGCCAGGGGATTAGGCAAATGCGTTTCCCAAGCAATCATTTTCGTATGAGCATGTCTGTGCCAGTTCTTTACAAATCCATGTAGATAAGGGGCCCCAGGTGACCCCAAGGGGAGGTACTGCTTGGTGTTCATATGTGTGTGTATGTGGGGGGGTTGATTGTCCAATTGGGTCCTGTCAGGAGCAACTAGGGGCCGCATGTTTCAAACCACATAAACCTATTTTAGCTAACATCCAGGAAGTGACACGAAAAAGCAAGGTGAAGTTTGATGAGAGTATGAATGATCGGGCAGTAGCCAATGAGGAAGTAATTAATCATTTCATTAACCCACCCCTCAATGCTAGGGGCGGCGGGGGGGCATACGGAATGTTTAATGCTTTAATTCCACAGCCAGCTCACACAAACGAAGCCGATATCTCCGTGGACGGGCCTAGCACCTTACCGTGGCAAGAACGACAGCCACAATTCCAGCTCATTCAATTCCAAAGTCAGATTTTCTTCCCCAACGAAGCACCGAGTCTCTTCTCCCTGTTCATCCGTGTGTATCCATCGGCTGTCGGAGGCCTGGGATCTCCGGGGGGTGGCCAGATGCTTCTTGGATCTAAGGGCGTGAAAACTGTGAAGAGGATCATCTTTAATTCGCATGCTCACCAGGCAGCCCCCGATGTCGGCAATTTGTTGTCAAGTAACTGAGACAAAGGAGCGTGTCTTTAAATATGGGCCTGAAAATACTGAAAAAAGCATAATCTCTCCTTTATTCTCGCATCTGAATATTGTTTACACTCGGTTATCCCGCAGCTATTTAGTGGCAACAGGAAATCCTTGATTTCAGTGCACGATTCAGATCTGATCTTCTTTCAGTTGAATTAAAATACATCAAAAACTATTCCTTCCTCCCCTACCCGATTAAATTGTGTGCGTTTTCTGCGCCCGCATTTCCAAACAGCGAGGGGGGGGTGGGGTTGATTTACTCCTGGGATGTACAGATTCCTCTTCCTGCAGCAAGTGACAGCTCCGCCGTGTGTTACCACATGATGGATCATGCATTAGAGCGCCAAAAAAATGGCGGGAAAAAACACCTGTCTCTGCTGTTTTTTTTTTTTTTCACCCAAGTATGCTTCACAATGGTGGGGATGGGAAGGCATGACACAGGTTGTGGCTGCGTGGCAGTTAGATTGCTGTGCATAGGATAATTGGTGGCCTAGTTTCAACGGGAGTTCTTATTGGTCGGTTTCTGCTCTAAGCATCTCATTGATTGGTCAGTCTGTGTTACTGGGAGAGCAAGTTTTGTTAGCTGCTCCACATACATTCCTCTCTAACGCCCTCCTGTTCCTTTGTCCCTGCCTTCCGCCAGCTTGCCCTCCCGGTACCTTCAAATCCAGCCAGGGAGCAGGACTGTGCCAGCAGTGTCCCTCCAACAGCCGGTCGTCTGTGGAGGCTGCCACCATCTGTGCCTGCCGCAACGGCTACTACCGCAGTGACACGGATCTTCCGGAAGCTTCTTGCACCAGTAAGTGTCACTCAAGTGGGACTTTGGCATCGAGGGCTAGGAGGCCATTAGGTTTGATTAAAACCCCCTAAAGCGGTGATGGCCAATCTTCTCCAGAATGGGCCACTGGGTATGCAGGTTTTCGCTGCAACTCCCTAATTAGATTAGTAATTAGAGGATTGATCAGCTGAAGCAGGGGCATAGGTTTGGTTTCAACATTGAGAAGGACCAAATCAGCCTCGAACCCCCACCCCTTTAAACACACACAGTACAATTACAATATTGGTAAGAACATGTCTCTACCGTCCATACCCAAATCTTCGTCCTTGGGCTAAAGAGTCCTCACACCTGGGTTTCAACAACTGACCTAAAGGTTATCCCAAAAACCTGCACACACACTGGCCCATTGTGGGTAAGACCCCTCAGTAGAAGTTCAGGTTCAGAAAGTTCAAATTTTGTTACAAGCAGCCAGTAGAGTATAAAGAGTCACAGTCACAGAGTACTCAACTGGTTGGTTGAAACAACACCTTGGTAAGGATTTGTACTTTCTGAACCTGAATTTTCCGCCTCTGCCTCCGCTGCCCTTTAAAACAGACATCTGTGGTGAATGTTTTAACTTCCCGTCCGGGTGAATTCCTGGATCTCGCACTCACAGATTCAAAACAGTCACATGGAAAGAATCAGAAAGACCGTGAGTTATAGCAACATACCGATGAGAGTTTGATTCCACGTCCAGAGCAGAGTTTCTGAGCCAAACAAACTGTCAGCGGTACAGGTTTGCCTGTCAGTGATCAACAAATCAACAGAGCTGATGATGTAGATGGTCTGGGCTATTTTAAGGTTAGTGTGTTAACTATGTCCAGCTAAATTACTTGGGAGTGGGATGTAGGGTAGCTTGTATTATCACCCCAAGTGTATTGCTGTTATTGATATATTTCATATCAGTATCATTGTCAGCATTAATATGAATGTTCAAATGCTACAGTCTATTGTATGGACATATCTTGTTTACTGCGGTAGATTCCGATTGTGGTCCTGGAACCAAGGCTGCAGTAGGAGCACGGATACCCTGGCAGATTCAGGGGGCCCAGCACTTCACAGTGGCCCTTGAATGTGTAAAATTATATTTAAACCTGGGCGGGGGCAACGTGACATTTTGTCAGGGGGCCCAGAATTCCTAGCTACTCCTCTGCCGGGGAACACGTAGTAAATTGCTGCTCTGTTTCCGTGGAAACTGGTAATTGAATCGACTTGATTAGGCTGTCGCTAAATACTGATATAGATCTCATACCTATGCCTCGCTGTGCTGTTTAAAAAAGTTAAATATGCTCCCCTGACTTGCCCCGGGTCATATGTATCCCTCAAACAAAACAGAGAAAGTTAGTATTCAGCCTAATTAAGATTAATCAATCATTCAGTTACTTAATTGTTTGGGAGCTAGAAACAATTAGTGGCTCATGAATTATTCAAATGCCTAAATTTAACATTGTTTGTTGATGCGGGATATGCACATAAACAAAACATGGGAGAGCAGTGCTGGCTGTTATCTTTCATTACTTTCTGCTTTTATTCACTTTAAAAAAAAAATACAGCTTATTGAAATACTGGTTAGGACAATTTATTGATTTATTTAGCAGATACTCTTCATTCAAAGCGGCACTTTTATTTTTTGATGGAGAAAGCAGGGTCACTCAGTCCCTGGAGCAGTAGGGGCCCAGTGATGACATCGTTCAGCTGACACTGAGATTTGAACCAACAACCTCCCAAGCCCAGCCACATTGCCCTAACCCACTGAGCCACACACAGCCCCCCAAGGATTCTGGCCAGACAGATTAGTTAACCTTAAGTCTCCACTGAAACAGAGCGATGTGTACCCCAGAGTCTGTACGGTACAGTTTTAGGTCCCATCCTGTGTCTGCCCAAGCACTGATTTTGGCTGCCCTTACAAAAAAATCAGAATCTCTAGTATTTAATTGACATCTACAAATATTAAGCATTCTTCACAAGTTAGTCTCATGGGTGGAGTTGAGGGGGCGGGCAGTGAGGGCAGTGCCCCCCCACCCCCCACCAGTTGCCTCAGTTGAAAATGCAATCAATTGCTAATTTGGACATCTATGCCAGTTGGAACAAGAGACAACTTCCCCTGCATAGGTAAATTGAGCTTTAAGTGTTTTACCTGGCTAGCTAACAGAAGGTATTATGTGCAATTTAGCAGTTGTTCATTTTGGTTAGTTGTTTGAATGCAGTTGTTTACCGTCAAGGCTCATTGAGTCGACGGTGTTGTGAGGTTGTAATTGTGTTTTATGGTGATCCTTTGCATAAGCATTTTGTTGGTACCCGATAGGCAGACAGATTGCTAATGAAACAACTTCTTTCAAAAAAGCTGAGCAGAGGCTGAGAGAATCCAGCATTCCATGCGGCCGTGAGAGTCTTGGAGCCCCATAAATCTCTTGACCGCTCATCCCTCAGACCTTCCTCAGACTGGGCAATCGAGATTGTCCTACTTTGTGATTTACTCTGTCTTCTGACCAAGTGGCAGCTGGATAGCTACTAAGGCAGTTCCACAAAGAAATCTCGACTAGCAGGACATCGACCCGCTGGAGATTGCAAGTTTCTGGTTTCTGCCACCGAAATCTCGATCCATTTCTGGGTCTTGGTAGTAGTTGGCCTGTCCTTCTGATTTATGAAGCAAACTGACAAAGTAAACACACTATGAGCAGGTGGTCTGCCTTCATGCATTCATCCCTTCTGTCTCCATCAGTATGTTCTCAGGTCAATGTTAAGGTTCAAGCCTCTCCCCCTTTTCTTCAGCCTGTAGAACCAAAGTAGGTCAGGAATAATATGTGATTTAACAAGCCCTATCAAGAACTTCAGTTACTGCTCTACATTCCTCCACGCCCAGGAGACCTGCAGAAGTGGGGCACGCCATGTAGGTGACCTGAAAACGAACAAGTGCGATGAAAAAAATAAAAGACGACACCCATTCATGAATAACTGCAAATGAGGCAGTTTCTTGGATTAATTTATGAATGGGTGTTATCTGGGTCCTCTGGGACCGGTTTGCGTTCACTCCAGAAGGATATGCCATCGGGGATTTGTTACCAAATCACAGTGAGGAGATCTGGAGAGAGCGCCAGGCTCACTTTACAGCAAGGTACGCTGCTCTTGGCGTTGCGATCGTCATCTCTTTTAAAAGGCAGGACTGTGACACTCGTTGATTACGGGTGTTTCTGTCGCAAATTACTCATCTGGAAGATTACAGCACGATGGCGGAGGCAGTCGATATTCCACAGACTGGAGAATTATGGCATCTGCTTATCTAGAAGATTCCCTTCCTTGTCTGATTAGACAATGCAAAGGTGGTCATTTGAGACCATCTCCTAAAGCCTATGAGAACCTCTAATCTACATTCCTGTACAGATGTAGACTAATTGGTGATGCTTTTTACAAAAATATATTTATAAAAAGCAGGGAAGTTACTAATGTAAAAGAAATCTGAGAGGATGCTGTCTGTGGGATTCTGTGAGGCACAATCACGTGACTCAGGGAAGTTGGGGAGAAGCTTATGGGATTGATTACTGAGGTTTCTTCATTCCGGCTGAGTGAGGTACGGTTTGAAAAGAAATACACCACTGGGTATATGGATACAGGAGCCATTACGGCCACCTGGCTCGGTGCAGCCCCCACCACTCCGAAAAGTTCCCAGCACAGGAAGGAACCGCTGCTCTGTGAGGGAAGCATTGCTAAGATACTCTGATTAGAGATACTACAGTGGGCTGAATGCCTGCCCCCCCCCCCCCCACCCCCCCCCCCCCCCCCCCACCGACCCCCCACCCCCCC
The DNA here is from genome assembly GCA_026770805.1 of Boulengeromyrus knoepffleri. Taxonomy (NCBI): domain Eukaryota; kingdom Metazoa; phylum Chordata; class Actinopteri; order Osteoglossiformes; family Mormyridae; genus Boulengeromyrus; species Boulengeromyrus knoepffleri. The sequence continues at coordinate 17,239,882 of JABJVO010000078.1, read as the reverse complement.
GCCCCGCGGGCGCTCTCCTCTTGCATCTCCTCCGATCCCGTCCCCCCCCCTCCCCCCCCCCCCT
>JABJVO010000078.1:17164715-17188221 GCA_026770805.1 Boulengeromyrus knoepffleri | reverse complement strand
ACAACCCCCCCTCCGGATAATTCTGCTCCTGGGGCACCCATTTCAGCATTAATATTACACACAATGTAAAAAAATATACAGTCATGCGTTACGTTATGACAGGGGATATATTTTGAGAAATGTCTCGTTAGGTGATTTTGTCTTTGTGCAAATATTGTACGGTATAGCCTACTATACACCAAAGCTACAGTGAACCTCCTTTGTGAGTAGAAATTGTACACTCTAAAATAACGATAAAAAGTACAGTATGGCATATAACCTAGTAACAAAGTTGTTTATTATCCTTATGAAACACTATATACTGCACACAATTGTATGTCCTACACACCTATACGACTGCCAATGCAGTAGGTTTGTTAACATTAGCATCACCACAAACACATGAGTAATATGTTGAGTTAAGATGTTACGACGGCTGGGTGGCGCATTCATCAACTAGCAGTGCTACGATACAGCTGCATTATGGAACCACTGCGTATGTGCGAATGAATATGTGGCGAATGACTGTATATATTATTTAAAAAAATTACAAAGTTAAAAAATCTTGTGATCTGAGATAATTTCACAGTTTTTTCATAACGCGCTAGCTATACTTTGGATAGCCACCTAGGTACTTGCTACCTGTTTTAACATCTGTTTTGTTTTAATACCTGTCTTTATGTGGCTTTGCAGAGGTGTGGCTTCACAACAGGGCTGCGGGTTTGATTGCCACTCTACCTCTGCCAGGGTGTCGCTTTCCTTTAGCTGCTGCAGTTCCCCCCTGCAGTCCAAAGGCAGATCCCATATCTAAATTGCCCTTTTTTCATGTGAGCTGGCATCCCACCCAGGGTGTGCCCCTAGCCTCCTGGGATAGGTTGCCCAGCAATCCTGCAGGGCTTATTCGGTGTATTGTGTCTCATCATTGCTTAACTATGCTGCCTTGCTGATGTCCTGATGCTAACATAACCCCCCCCCCCCCCAGTTCTCCTGCTCCCTATCTGGAATGCCATGTGCCGCAGTGCAGTGAAGTACTGCTTCGCCGTCACGGCCTCACAGTACAGGGCACTGATGAAGGAGCTGGGGCCTGCTATAGGGCTTCCCTTTGTGTCAGGCGACTCAGAAAGACGCCCATCCTGAAGGACCCGCATCTCGTTATGCTCATACCCTCTCCACACTCATTCCCCCCGTCTCTCTTCTCTTCTTTCTCTATTCTGTTCCTCCTCTCCTCCTTTTGCTGCCTGAGATGTTAAAATCCCCGTTAAGGCCTGCATTGACCCTTCTCAGTATGTGGAAAGAATTTTATTAATATTCTATGTAATAGTTTGTTTAAGTAGTAAACACGACCCTGCTGTTCAGTCACGGACATTGTCTATTTCATTTACATCTGCGCTTGTTAAAAAGAAAAACTAAAGAAAAACAAAACTAACGAACTGACCAATTTCTCCCCCTTCCCCCCATGTTGCAGAGAATTGTGGGAAATGGCAACACTCTCACTGTTCAGCCCGGACTACAGACAGTGCTGCAAGAGTGAACGGACTCAAAATGACTATCACTGTCTCATGAGGCTAACTTTGACTCCCGCACTTTGACCCCCGCCACCTTGACCACGCCCACCCCGGACCGGCGCAGCAGTGCGTGAGTCAGCATGAGGATGGAAACACCCACTGCATTGTACATAGCGAGCGAAGGGACGGGACACTTCTTCTGTGCTTGCGTGTGTGTGCGTGTGCGCGTGTGAGTGTCGTTGTAAAATTCAGATTTGTTTATTGTGATGAGTATGTCAGTTTGTAATTGTGACTTTCTGAGAAACACTGTACTAAATTGCACTCAATAAAGATGATTGATCGGACTCCCCAAAGGTGTGGGTCTCGTGGTGGGTTAGCTTCAGCCTGTCAGGCAGCCTGGATCCCCATAAACTAGCAGCCCTCCCAGGAAGGTACACCCTGCTCTTCACTGGAGCTTCATGGGCCCCAATGATGTAGGCAGAGTTGGTCTCACCTCTTCAGACTAGTGCCTTCAGTATCGGGAAGGTATATCTATAGACTCATCCACTATTCAACTAAAACAATCCTACTCATTAATCCTTGTGGACTTTATGTGCAACTCTGGTCCCACTCAAAAGTACAACAGAGGTGTCCAAGGTGGGATTCCAATTCATGGACCTCCTCTGTGATCGTGTCAACGTGGACCCCCATCAGTTAATTAATTATTATTAATTAATGGAAAATGGATGGGTGGATGGATGTATTAAGTGAATTGATCAAATAAGTTGTTTCATGAAAGACCATGATGCCCTACTTTAATAAAAAGATTTTCTAAAAACTATTTAAAAAAAAAGCTATCTTTACCTTTTGCAGAGCCAGACTTCTTCCCATAATTTATCACCGCAATCCAAACACCATCCCCATAATTGAATCATGGCTCAAATGAAGATGAGGTATTAGAGGGGGTATTAGATGCATTAGATATTAGAGAGGTGCTGCACACCAACAGGGGTAAATGATCTTTCATTTAATCACTTAGGGGAAGGTGTTTTGCTCTGTGTTTTCTGTGATAAGCTCCAGGCTTGCTGAAACCTTGTACTGGACAATGAAACACAAAGAGATGACTAGATAATCACTCTACGACTCATCTCCAGAGAATATCTTCGCCATCTTTACTTTATCGACCTCGAATCGAGGGCGTCGACCAGATCGCTATCCATCTTCCAGACACCGTGTGGTTCCATGGTTGATGGGAAAATGACTCTGCAGAAAAACAACCGAAATCAAAAACAGAGGTATTGCCGGTAGAGGCATCTCTTTAGCTGGGGGTTGCCTGGTCTGCTCGGGCCCCCAGAGCATTGTTTGGCCCTTACAACCTTCTGGATGCTATCTTTTGCTGGCAAGTTGCCCAGTGACATTTGGGAAGACCAGCTGATGTCTTTCCAAACAGTGTCATCAATTAACCACATGAGTTTTGGGACATGAGAGAAACACAAACACCCTACAAATCTTAGGGGACATCATTAGACACCCCCTGTTTTCTGGCTGATGCAAATAGAAAAGCAGAAAGCTCCACCTCTGCTCTCCATGTTATCCTTTCTCGCCCTCCATTGAGGTATTTAACCGGATCTCTAAACTAGTGCTGTAAAAATCCCGGTGGAGTTTAGCGATCACACCAAGATTGACCAAACTCTGCTGTTACTCATGTCTATTTAAGGTGATCCCATCACCAGGATCCCATAATGAGAAACATTTTGCCTTCCTTCTATTAGGAGTAATTTGGGGGTTATGTCAGCAGGACATGAGGACAGGGGCACCTTATTCATTCCCTCCTTCATCTTCCGATATTCAGATGGGGCATCGGACAATAAATAGAAAAGGAGGAGATGGAATCTAAATAATTAAGCAGGAATGGATCTTCTCTCTCTCTCGCGCTGTCCCCCGAGCTGCTGTCCGACATTCTGCCCTTATTTCTCACATAAAAAATGTATAAAGCATTGAAACACACAGGAGTCTTCCCATTGATGAGGATAGCCCTCTGCCCTCCCTTGACACGCAGGTGCATATTTTATTACTCAAAGGCGGCCAGTGTTGATTCATTGCATTGAGAGCCGCCATGCAGACAGCAAAACCTCTTCCGGGTCTCAGGCACACTGTCATCTGCAACTCAACATGATTTGCAAATACAGCCGAGTTATATTTTTCATGATTCGCTTTGTTTAAAAAACAACAACAAGCCAGTCAAATTTCAGGAATTAAAGAGAGCAAACAGAGATAATACCAGATATTTCACAATATAGATGAGGTTGCAAGAGCCTTCAGTGAGACTGCAGGAATGTTCCGCAGAGTTCCTGAAATTGGCATTCAAGCCTGTGTTGTTGTTGTTGTTGTTCTTGTTCTTCCTAGCCCCCAGGCAGGCCCGTGTATCTGAATCGCAATTAAGGCCGCACATACTGGGGTTTATTTAAGAAACATTTAAAAGGACTTTGTCTGTTAATAGTGATTAAATATAGGCAGATCTGGTCCCCCCCAACTAATGCAGTTTTATTGATGGGCAGAATCCTGCCAAACCCACCAACCCTCATTCACACGGTGCCCCCCCCTCCCTTATTTGGATTCACTCAGTGACGGTGGCTCCGGATGTGGCTCAGGATTTACTTCGATTTTTCCGTGGACCCTGAGGTGGATTTAACACGATAACATTTTAAAAAATTAATCCGGGTATGACAGCGACGGTTGTAAACAAAAATGTAATATATCCAGAAAGCGCTTGGGGGGGATTAGAGCATTGAGATATTTTTTTCTGCAATCTCACAAACAACAATAACGTATCTCTTTGACATCTGTGACTCAGCTTGGTTTCCCAAGCTTCGCAAAATATTAAAAAGAATTTTATAAAAGCCTTAGATGTCATCTATAATTTGACAACAAACATACAAAAAAATTAACTGGAGTAGAATGTACCAAGAGAAAAGGACATTTATATGACAACATAGATAAAAGCTTTTAATAAAGCAGGTATATGAACATGGATACAGTTTGATAAATGTGTAAACAGTAAAAATGAGTATTCTAAATATTGAGAGGAATTGTACTGAAGCTTATTTTAAAGACACACAGACCAGGCTACACACAGGAAGCGCTAAGCAGCGTTTCTGCGAAATCTCTGTACGAACGTTACAGGTGAATGCGTCAGTCTGAAAGTGTTCACACCTCATAATTAAAGCTTTCCCGAACGTCTTTGACTCCCATTGACAAGCGCCTTCGATGGTGACGCATCGGCAAGCAGTCAGCCATTCAAAAAACATGCTGGTGTGACATGGGTGCGCCCCGAAAGCCAAATGGGAACATCTCGTACCCATAAAATACCCTTTCTTGAAACTTCAGGGGAAAGGTTTATGGATAATTTTATGAAGTTCAGTACTTACTACATATTCTCTCCCCTGTCCGATCATCAGGCCAGCTGGCTTATTTTAAACCCAGCAATTCAATTAGTAAAGCCGAATAGGTCTCATCATTCACTGCTATGAGATCATTCCTTTGCTGGGTACTCAGACTAAAGGTTCTGTCATGTATGTTTTTATGAAGAAAAGCTGGTTTGTCACCCAGCCCACCCCCCGAAACACATTCATGATGTGTGCTATATTATGCCGATTTATGAACTGCAAATCCAGTAACATATTTACTTTACCTTACGTGTAGCATGCATTTAACAGTTTAACAGGCATCCGTGCAGCTGCTGATGTCACTCGCGGAGCTGAGCTGAGGCTGTACAGTGATAGGAGGGAACAGATGGCTGCCGCGTAGAATGAAACACGGTGACGGTCGGGGGACCAGGAGCCACGATTCCAATATGCCGAGGTCTCGGGTTTAATTTGCCTTATAATAGCTTTTGACATTTTGTAAATTGCGGCACAACAAGGACCGCAAAGCCAACACACATTTATCTCTGCAAAACAATATGTTCCTCATCTTCCTAGGAAAGAAAATCCAGTTACGCGGGCTTCACACATTTATCACTGAGAAACACAAATGCACACAAGACGTTTTTTTAGCTAAAAGACAATTTATAGAATGGTACGTCAATGCGACAGTCACATGTAAACCCATAAGGTCACATGGCTCTGTTGTGATCTTTGTTGTGCAAACGGGTAATTTTTTTCATAACTTTACAACAGATCACTGCTAGGGGAAAGCTAGCCAAATGTCAGTCTTCGTTTTTCTGTTTTTGTTTTGGAAATCTGTGAGCATCGCATGCAAAATTCAGACAAGGTTGGATGCGACCAAATGGATTTTCACTTCCCTGAGGACCCTATGAAATTTAATTAGGATATATTTAATTACCAATGTATTCATCCACTCAAACGCAGGAATCGTGATGTCAGAGAGCAGTTTGCACCCTCCAGGTCTTCTGTGCAGCTGGGAAAATGGAAAAAGGGAAAATGGGGAACCAAGGGGGGAAAAAACCCCCCCCCCCCCCCACCCCCGATTGAATCACTAGTGTGGGGCAGGGTTAGTGAGTTTGGTAGGTGAGATGGAAAATAGAGGCAAATGAAACAGAAAAAAAATATTTATAACTGTAAAGTTCAACTTCTGAAAATCACAAAGTCAACTTGAGTTCCACTGGCCTTTAAAAACACCCACAGCATATTGAGTCCGTGAGGCGGTTTTCCAAAGGCCTCCCGGTTAAGTACATTTCTGCTCTTTTACCACCCGTGGTTCAATCTGACCTTTCTGCAGTTCCTGGAAGAACATCCAGGCGATACGCTGCCCGATGCCTCCACCTTCCAGCTGTCACCTCCGGACTCTCTGCTCCAGGGGCCGCTGGAGGTGCGTCACTATGTGATAAATGGTCTGTGTGTGGCATGCATTCTGAAGCATACTGTTGGCCTAAGTACTAAAATGCATAGCTTTGAGTGAGAGTGTCTATAACAGCAGCTAGATGGGTCTAAATTGAGGTCTAAACAGACCTCAACAGGGTTCCAGCACACTAAGAACGCAGCCTACAGTCTTTCACTATGGTGTCCACTTAGAAGGGTCTATAATAAATGCATCATGGTATCATACACCAATGGGAAAGAGGTACGAAGATTCCATTATTACACCAAGGGAAACAGTTATCAAAATTCCATTATTCTACCAAGAGAAACCGTTACCAAGATACCAAGATACCATTCCATTACCATGCACCAAGGAAAAGAGTTACCAAGATATCATTTTCCCACTGACATTCACAAAGGGAAGGATTAACCAGGATTCCATTATTCCATTACCATACACCAATGGAAAGAGTTACCAAGATTCCATTACTGTACCAAGGGAAAGAGTTACCAAGATACCATTATTGTACCAAGGGAAAGAGTTACCAAGATACCATTATTTCACACTATCAAATAACCTGATGCGGCAGGGCTGAAAGTCCCGCCTCCTGACTGGATCCCTCAGGGTGCCACATGATCCCTCAGGGAAGTTTCACTTGGCACCTCTCAGCCAGGATACCGGTTAACTGTCAGGTGACCTTTGAAGAGGAAGATGTAGCTTTAGAGTCGCCCCAAAGCATCAGATAAACCGGATTTGGTCACGTGAAAGCCCCGAGAAGGGAAATGAAAGGGGGGCTTTAATTAGTTTCTCCCATGGGGGTAGGGGGTCCTGGAAGGGTCTCCAATTCCCAGCATGAATAAATCCCTCGCTGAGCACCTCGCCAAGTGGGGTCCTGTCGATTTCTGCTGGATCGATGGAAAGTTTTCCCACCATGAATGCAGCTCAAAATGTGACTGATCTCGCCCTGGATGCATGCCTAATTAGGATCTACAAAGGGATCGCTTGCGCTTGAAAGGCAGCCCAGGTCCTCTCACATCATAGAGGTTTTCCCGTGGTCAAGGACCTCCACCTCAGTGGGCCTCAAGTACTTATAAAAGCACATCATCCTGTTGCTGTATCACTTCATTCAATATCCATCCACCATTGCATCCATCTTCCAAAACATCTCATCCAGTGCAGGTCTATCCCAGGGTGGGAGGCTGGAGACACCCTGGATGGGATGATCTTCAACTTGGATATTCCATGTGAGACACATTTCTGGACACTCTGAAGCAACTTGTTGCCGTTCCTTTTTCGTTCACTTAGTTTGTCAGCATCTAAGTAGAATGAGGTAGGTAGCAAACTTTTACAGGAGTAATTACAGAGCAGGAAAAGCTATACGAGTTGGTTTGAAATAAAAATCTGGATTTGAAAATCGCATGTATTTTATTTTGTTTCTAGTCATTGATGCTTGGAGAAATGATGCTGATGCAGAGTGCCCGTCACTAACGGATACGGACATCAGACGGAACGGCGGAGTTGACGCCACCAAATGAAAGTTAACGTGCCAAACAGTCACTCTCTGTCGCCCCTGGTCACGCCTGCTGACGGCCCCCGACTCACGCCAATGCCTGCCTCCATCTCCTTAGCCCCCCCTCTCCCTCATCACCAGTGCTGTTTCTGTCTTTTCTACAGCCCGTTATCAACATTTTCTGAGCACTGGGAGATTCTGAAAAGGAAAAGCTGCCAAAAAAGTGTCACCTCTTCCACAATGAAGTGACACAATTGGCCAATCGCCAAAATTCAAGGATAATCAGGGTTAGCAAATTGCATTCTTTAATACATAATGTTAACTGATGGCCCTCAGTCAATGAGGTCTTTTCAGTGATTAAAAAGAGGTGATTTTTAGTTGACTGGCACTATAAAACCTGAACACAAAAACACTGTCAGAGCCCTGACAAGAACCCTTGCGTTTCCTGAGTCTCAAAAAGTGCCCAATGCACAGTGTTTTTCAACCTGGGAGCTGGGAGGCAGCAAAAACATGGACTGACTGCGGGTCCCCGACGACCGGATTGGGAAAGACTGGTCTAACGCTTTATTACTTAACCCCCAGGAGTCCGCAGGAGATGTTGGCACCATGAATAGAAACATTCTCCACCTCTACTCTAGAAGACTTTATTAAAGGGGAGGCTCAGGATGAGAGGAGCATTATGGGTAATGTGGAATGAATCCCCGTTGAAGCCTTCAGCATAAGGCGGGCCACTTCCACACAGAGCCACGATGCTCCTGAAGATAGAATAGATAATTTAGTGGTGGGATCATGCAGGCTTTTCCAGAAGCCTTTGGCGCACTTTCGGGAACGACTATGCTTCTGTGATTGTCAGCTATTTATTTGATATTCTCTTTGGCAGACAGGGGGCGCTGGTTAACCCCAGAGGAGGCTACTGATATTTAACAGAGATGTGTTAATAAATATTTCATGCACTCTTAGATGAAAATATGTGTGTGTGTGTGTGTGTGTGTGTATAAGCGTGTCCCATCTAGACTACCATACCCTGGATCACCACAACCAGACCATGAAAGGCACTTTCAATAATCAGCAGACTTGGTTCTTATTATATTGGCTCTGTACAAACTGGACAGGTAATGAATTCCTCAAAACTGCATTATTTCCAAAATAATATAAATCAAAATCTCACACTTAGAGGTAAGTGTAGGGCATAAATCATCACATTCAATTGATTCTGAGCACAAATTTACAAATGTGGTTAATTTATGTTTGGGGAAGTGTTGAATTTCATTAGTCGTAGTCAACAGTTCTATACGCATGGCTGAAATAATTGATTTAATTACGCTACTTTTCACAGGCAGGACTGATAACGCAAACAGGAAGGACACGTGTCATCACTGTAGTGCTTGCTGTGCTTAAACTCTTTACATATGTGTTTTCATGCCTGATTAATCCTGATGCGTGACTGAATTCCTTGGAAAGTGTGAGATCGATGGCATGTCTGATAGAGGGTCACAAACAGAGACTACGCCCCCCACCCAATCTATATAGCAACTTGACTCTGCGGTTTCGCAGCCATTATCCTAATTTCGCATTTAAAACTAGGACCATCCATCAATCTCGCCTTAAGGTCACCTGTCACTTTCCCATCCAGGAGTTCTTACATCCCCACTGAGAGAGAGGATTAACCCTCCTGAGATATGAAATAAAGAATCAACTTTCCTCGCCGCCTTCCGCACTGTGAAGGACTGGTACAGAAACACAGAACCTGGATCACTGAGGAGAGCAGGAGCCTGAGCTGATCTCAAGTCAGTTTCTAAGGGCTGTAAAAATGCTTGGAAAGGTCCTGTGTCATTTTTCAATTTCACACCCTTGAAGACGACGGATTTGCACGCAGACGTGCAGAAATATCCAGCTTCCTTTATACGCCTGTGTGGCTTTTATATGAAACGGGATATGTGCGCATTCTGGCAGGCCCAACACGTTACACCTGACACCCCCGGAGAGGACACGGGGTCCTGCTGTGCGGCTGCCCACCCGCTTGCCCGCACGTTTGTTCGCAGCCATGAATTATTTACTTATTAGTTACGACTTAGCAGAACGGCGGCCCATCATGAGGGACAGCTGAACAGACGGTTATAGAAACTTCTCTTTATTACTATTTCTTTGTACATTATAATAAAAAAAAAATTACTTGCCAGCAGGGTGGCTCAGCCGGTGGGACTGTCACCTCACACTTCTGGGGTTATGCCTTTGATTCCATTCCTGCCCCCCCTCAATTGAAAAAAAGAATCTGCCGTTACCAATAGCATGCCAGCTGGGCACCTTCTGTGTGACCTATTTTAATGACGAAAGCCGCTTTTTTTTTTTTCCTCGACCGCCCACAGTTGTCGGCTGAATGTCATTGGCTGGCCACCCCTGAACCGAATGCTGTCTTGGCTGTGGATGTGGGTGGGAATTGCCATTTGTTAGACATGCCGGCAGAGGTTGGAGGTTACACGTTCACTCTTTATAAATTGTCTCTCGATCAACCTGGAAACCAAACCAACTGGCCTATGTTTCTTAACTGCTATGCCACCTGCTGGCCAACAAAGCAAACTCTGGGCTTCTCTGTCCTGCTCCGACACACAGCACATGCCAGCCCTACAAAGCACATCTTACTCTGTCACAAGACATCCCCATGAAAGATGCTGCCCGTCACTAATGCAGAGATGACTTACCGTACCGAAATACTTTATATTTCTCTTAAACTCACTTGTGCCACCTAGGCTTAATTTTTCATAAGGCACCCCTCGTGTCCAGATAAAAGCATTCTGCTTGTGTTTTTAGTTAAAAAAAAAAAAAAAAAAAAAAAAAGGATTACGATTCCAATCTCACAAATTCTAGCATAAACCCAATGCACGTGTCCATGAATTTTAATATACCTGTTCCCTGCTCGCCAGGGGATTTCCGGACCATGGCAAAGAGAGATTAAATTGCCCCTCCGCATGGTGAATCTCCGTCGCGGTTTGGCAGGGACGGCTGAAGGGGAAACTGACTGCACCTTGCGTCAAGGTGCCAGGTGACAGTGAGGGAAAATCACATTTTAATATGGCAAAGACGGGAGTCGCCGGAGGCTAATTGCGTAGCAGCCGCGGCTGTGGGCTCTGTGGGACAGACTGTGTTTACTTCCCGTCGAATATCAGGATAGCGAGGTCATACCCCGCCCCCCCAACTCCTTTATAAAATGAATTATACTTACAGTCAAAATGTCTGGACTTGGATGCACATCCATTCCCAGAGGGATTGTGGGATATTGCAAGTGACGGCGAGAGGCGTGACTGGGGTTTGTACGATGTTTGCAAGCCAAATGCATCTCTCTTGGAGACACTGGTAATCACCCGTTTGATCGAAGCCCAGTCGCACGTCAATGCTGATCCAAGCTGAGGAACACGTTCACGTGGATTAGCATACGCGACATTACCACATTCGTGAAACTGTCCTACAGCTTATTTGGGGGGATTTTTATGAGCAATAGAGACTTGAATCAGAAGTAGACGGGACGGCTGGACAGGGGACCATCCCCATTCCCACCAAGACAGTGCTGCTGGTTCCCATCCCTCTCACTCTCTGCCCTGACCTTTACACTCTCCATGGAGATCATGATCTTTAAGCTGCACTTCGGAGACGTAATGAAACTTGCTGCAATCATAGTCGTATTTACGGTAGTGAGCGTCTAATTACTGACTCATCCATTTTATTCTAATAAATACTAAAATGATCATTTTATTTTAAATCCCCCAACCTATGAGCACACATTACCCTCCACAGCCTCTTCTGAAAAGACCCTGCTAACCTGCTTTAGACCCCAATGAAAACAACAAGCCTATCAGGGTCAGCCAGGCTTACTGCTCGATCGTCACGGAGACGTACCTGACCAGATTAACCCGGCCCCTCTCAAAGGCTCCTCCTTCTGGCAGTTCAAAGTCATTAAAAAAAATGTACAGGTCTGTTGACGGGTGAATCAAAGTATATTGGGTAACATTTAGAGATTTAAGAGCCATCAGGGATATATGTCAACAGGCATATCTATTGGTAACATCGTAGCGTGAGTTCCCCAGAAAAAGAAAAAAAAAAACTGCTGTATTTTCATTATGTAAACACGCTGTTTTGCAGCGTACAAAATTAAGTTAAAATCATTTGCTTGTGTGGATTTCCCTTTTAACACCAATCCCCTGGTAGGACATTAATGGAGAGCTATCCATCTGGGAATTCAAGAGGCGAGTCAGTCCTACAATTATGCGAAACAATTTAAAATTAAAATTTCATTGCATGGTACCGGTGAGTAAATCTGTTAAATGCTGTCCCACAGTCCGCATCCTTCAAATGCAACGGCTTTGGCCAGTAATTGTACGTCTCCTCAATTTGAGTTTTGGTGCCGTGGGATTTTTTTTTAGCCCGGCTTAGACAGGGGAAAAAATACTGTGGGACCAAAATATATAAAAAGGGCTCAAGACCAGGTGTACAGAGGTGCTTCCACGGCTGCCTGATCCAACCTGAACATTTGTACCAGTGTGTCACTTTACTTTAATACTTGCCAGATTGTCTTAATGAGTCGTTGTCACGTTAAATATATTTTATGTCCTTTTCATTGGGGCTCAGTCTGCCTCAGCTCTCCCTCCCCCAAATGCACAAGTCTGCACAAAGGATCTCTGCACTTACTGTTCCTGTGCTTATTTCCCGAACGAAGGGCTTTTTCTTGCCAGTAAAGCAGGCGGCGAGGTGCGGGTTGCTCTGCTGGAGCCTGAGGCCGCAGCGAAGACAGACCAGCGGGTGGCGTAGGGATCGAGGAACTGAGGGAAGATTTCATGGCTGAAAGCCCAGCAAAGAAACACGCTTTTATACCTTCTTGCGAGGTGCTTCGCACAGACATTTGAGGAACAGCTGATCTTGTACAATAATCATGAAACCACAAAATGGGAAGAAGTCTTTTGAAAATCTTTAATTACTGCATACAGCCTGGCTTGTAAACTTCCAGTAGTGCAAAAGGGTTTCCTGGTATTTCGGTTAGTAGAATGTTATTTAGACTATGCTACTGCATTCATTTCACTCATCTGAACACCAGGATTGCAAGTTTTTTAGTGATGGTTATAACGTAAATAACAGCACAACTAAAAGTCCAGACTGGGATCTGGTTGGTTGAAACAAAATCCCGGTCTGGACTTTTACTCTCTGGACCTGAATTACCCAGCTCTGGTAAGAGTCACACACAGCAGTGAAGCAAGCACAGAGACACACACAATAATAACACAGTCACACAAAAGCAATGCAAGCACAGAGACTCACGATAGTAACAGAGTCACACACACAGCAGTTATATGAGCACAGACACACAATAGTAACAAGTACATTCACACACCTGGCAGTGATATGAGTACAGAGACACACATGATTGTAACACAGCTCCACACACAGCAGTGGTACGAGCACAGAGACACACAAAATAGTAACACAGTCACACACACAGGCGCAATGTAAGCATACAGCACACGCGAAAGTGACACAGTCGTATAGAGAATAATGTCAGGGACACTGCAGGCTCAAAGAGATCAAAGGCTCGCCGGCAATACCGTTCCAGAAAACTCGGATTTCGAGAGCCGCCGTGGCAGTGTTGTGTTTCCAATGGCGGCCGGCAGAAAAGAATAGAGCGATTAGCCCCAGCCGGCAAAAACGTAAATGAAATGAATGTCTAATGTCTCTGCGCTGAGGAGGCGGGGAGCCCAGGCGGCTGCCCCTTTAACCAGGGATCAGAAAGCCGTGTGCAAGCAGCCCCTCCCTTCCAGCCGTTCATCCTGTGCCGTTTGTTTGTTTGCGTCCGAGCCGACCGTTTGTTACCGCTCGGCAAAGGGCGGGAGGAGACACGGTCATGGGGCGGCGTCTCCATGGAAACCAGCGTCTTCTTCGTTATCTCAATAGAGGGATTAGAGTGTGGCGGCGTGGCAGAGGCGGTGTGGCGTACGCGTGGCGAATTAACCCTGCGGGGGGAAAACAAACAGAAAAAGGGGTTTAAATATGCCAGGCGGGGTGTGTCTCTGTCGACGGGGGCCTTGTGGAGCCCCCACCCCACCCCACTCCACTCATCACGCAAACACCGTTTGCCGCAGAGGAATGTTCCAGAAAAATGAGAGCTTCCATTTCTCATCCTAGCTTAATCCCTCTTTCCGCACGCTTCCTGTTTGCGCCCGCTCTAATCCCTGTAATCTAATTGGCCGTGTGCCTTGGGGGTCACCCTGGCAACCACACTCAGCGACCGGACGGCCCTGCTTCGTACCTGTAAGGCGGGCGATAAGCCGGTTACCGTAGTGACAGAGTGCTTTAGGCACTAGCTGTGTAACCCCAGGGTCGTCGATTTAAACCGCAGGAGGGGCTTAATCCAAAAGCCCATTAATCCGTGAGCAGGGCGGTGTGGTGAGGAGCACTGTGGCCTCGCGCCTCCATGGTTGCTGGTTTGACTCCCTTCCTCTGTGCATGGAGCCTGCAGGTTCTCTCTCTCTTCTGCAAAGGTGTGTGAGATGTGCCCTCTGATGGATTGCTATCTCCTCCGGGGTGTTTACTGCCTTGTGCTGACTGAGACCCAGTGTCGGAATAGAGGTCACGGCCTTTTTCCCTTCTAAGGCCCCCCTCTGGGTAACCGGTTATGGTCCTTTTCCCTTCCAGGACCTTTGATAAGTGGTTACCAGAAGTGGCACCTTAGGGGTATTGATTTCAGGGAGGCAGATGGGGGGCATCTGGGAGGGGGTGGGGGTGCTGGCCAATGCTTGGCTGGTATTATGGTAATACCATGCATGTGTGTGTGCGTGTGTGTGTGTGTGTTGCAATAGTACAACTTCTGGCCAGCTAATTTTGCCATGGACAGATTTCCAGGACATTACACATCCTCCGCGAGTGTCAGGGAGCTGCTGCAAATTTGTGGGAGACTCCTGGAACTTCCAGGACACTTGGGATATCTGGGCTCCAGTTCTTTTCCCTTCCAAGACCTTGCACTGGATAAGCGGTTACAGTCCTTATTCCATCCAGGACCCTGGGCTGGATAAGCGGTTATGGTACTTTTCCCTTGCAGGGCCTTGCACTGGATAAGCAGTCATGGTCATACAGTTTCTCATAGAAATGAGAATATAAAGCAGGCTTCTCGGTGCAGAAGCCCCCCTCTTCTCAGGGCCGGAGGGGACGTGCTTAGCATGAGCAAAGTGAGATTAATGCCTCTCAGCAATCACATGATTCCAGAGGTCACACAGAGGTTAAAAGGATGTGAGAGGGACTGAAGGCAAGTAGAAGCATTGCATTGTGGGTAATGTGTTACCACTTACCCCAATGAAAATAGCATGCCCTTCACAGGTGTGTAGACAGACATGTAATAAATGTGTTATTCCACACTTTGCATATTACATTTGTCAAACTGGCTGTGTTTGTGCTACTTGGCGATGTCATTAATTATGTCACTGGGGGCATCACGGGACATCAGAGCCTGTCCCTTGAGCTGCTTGCATGTTGAGTGTGTCCCTCCAGAAGCCGGCCTCACCATTACCGGAAACACATGGGCTTCAAGGGGACCGAAGTGGATGCCAGGACCCACATATGACAAATCAAGCCTCATTTTCAGAATTTTGAAAAAGGGTCTATTTTGTTCTCCAGAAAGTTTCGGTGTTCAGTGATATGTTCTGACCTTTGACCTCTTGCAGTTGCAGCAGTCGTTCAAAGGCATCTGAGTGGATTAACCAATACAGGATTTGTGGGCAGCTTTGGGCATGTTTGCTGGTAGCTTTGAAATGCATCAGAAAACTCACCAAGCTGGTTCCACAGCTCTAAGATTCACTAATTTCTCAGTCAATTCTCAGAATAAGCGGAACAATAAGAAACGAGTGGCTGCAAAGGAAATTTCATCCTTTATAACCCCAGCTGACCCTTCTCCATGACCCCAAGGACACTACTGGGCACTATAAATAGGCCACCTAGTGGCAAGAAAAGGAATGACGAGATGCCAGGGTACGTGTCACATGATTAAGCAAACCATAGTAGATGCGAGCCGTCTGTTTGGAAGTCGTGACTGCGTCTCCTACCACACGCGGTTCTGGTGCCCAGCCAGAGTGACACGGACACTCCCAGTGACTGCAAGCCAGCAAAGAAAGAAGAATCAACAGCATTCACCGCGTCACTCTGAGAGACAAGCCCGCTAAGTGAAATAAATACAGCAAAGGCTGCTCAGTCTGGCACATTAAGATGTATGTGACATTTAGCTCACCCTCAAAATAACAGTGATTTGACTTCATCGACGTCTGGCTCCATGATGCTGCCTAATATCTTTCATAATGCGTATGCATGAAGGGGGGAGGCGGGACTGCCATTTCAGGACAGCCAATCAGGTGACAGCCATTATTCCGATCGATCTGTTTGTATATATTAGCATTTACTGGTTTGTTCCACCCATATGCTACTTTGGAGAGGATCATGACTCAGAATAAGCAGCTAGAAGATGGATGGATGGCTGGATGGATGGATGTATGGATGGATGGATGGATGGGTGGTTCTAACCAGTAACCCAGACCAGCGGTGTAAGCCTACAAAGTGGCTTGCTTGTTTGTGTAGCGTGTGGCATGTAGCACTGACACAGCCTCAGTGAGCCCAGGGCAGAAGGCTGGGATGCCATTTAATGAATTTAGGTTATTAATTACTTATGTCTGAGGCCACACTATGTCGTCCTCTGCTTTAGAACCACAGGAAACTGCGTCATGCCTCTGGTGTTCCCTAACGCTCGTGTTTCCCGTGAGATGGGAACAGCAGCAACGAGGAAGGCCGTCTGGCCGAGGGTCCAGCAGCAGTGCTCCCGTTCGCCCCAGCGTTCCTTCACCGCTGTCCGCGAGGGACACTTTCATTTCCAGACCGAGCAGGAGGCCTCAAAGCTGCGGGTTCGAGTCCCAGAAGCAGATCATCAGAATGCCAGGAGCAGAAGTCCACCCTTCAATCCGGAGCAAGGTATCTGCTGACCGGCCTTCTGGAGACTTAATACTGCGGCGACCTCGATGGTATACATATGGGACCGCGGGGGTTAAACCCAGTGTGACTGTGTTGTGTATGTGGAGGGGGGGGGGCTCTCTTTCACTCTCAGTGGAAAACTGTCATAAGGGCTAACATGGTGGAGGGTGACAGTGTGCTGTTACGTCAATTGCCTACTTCTCGTAAGCCTACAACCATGGGGGCGTGAGGCTGATGCTACCCCAGGACTACCTGCTCTCGCATTAAAAAAAAAAATCTGGGGGGGGCAGGGAAATTTAAAAATAAAGTTTGGGTGATTCAGGAATGGCTGTTTCTGTGAGGAGATTCAGTCGCGATTCTCTGCATCCACAGTGTGTGATTATCTGCAGACTCTTCGAATCGGCCATAAAGACCCAAACAGCAACGTGTGTCTCATTTGTAAGAGCACTTCTCCAGTGTGTCGTGGTCCTGCAGCCTCTCCCAGTATGGGGGAGTAGGGTATGCCCACTAGAGGTCAACTCACAAGTAGACATTTTTCAGGAGGGATTTCACGTGAGCACGAGGAGCACGTGATTAGACGGAAGGAACAGTGCTGGGTCCAGAGGAGTCCAATTCCTAAGATTTTCTCCTCTTGTGACTTGTATATGTGGAGGACCCTATGTGAATTTCATCACCAAATCACAGAATAGAAAATAGCATCAAAATACCATATACCGCAATATAATGTCTGATATAATGGCTGCACCTTAATTGGTTGTTTTAGTCCACTGTTGTTATTGTTTTGCCCTGGATACCAAACAGACGTCGACTCCAGCTTCTCCCGACCATAAAAATCTATTTCCTCGACACAAATGCCAAGCAGTTGCTTCCTCGTGGTATAAAAGACTCCCCATTTGTCCTTCTGGAAAACAAATTGTTTGTTGTGTTTCCAGGCTGAGTCCAAGTCTGCCAAAGAGTGGCATCTCCAAAACCCTGTATTTTCCCTCCTGTCTTCAGTTTGCCTTCCAATATTTTATTTTTTTTCCAAGAGCCTCGTCAACACCTGCGAAATCCGTGACGGGCTTCCTGACGCCCTTCTGCAAACGTATAATTGATTAGCCGAACGCGCCGGAAAGTGTTTGCGTGCCGGTGTGGAGATTTTAATTAAAAACGCGCAAACAAACAAACCGCTGACGGCTTGCGTGCATGATGGAGGACGGCCCTTGTTTAGCGACGCTTACTCCCGGGACGGGGGCTGACTAATCTCCTCTCTGAGCGAGACGCCAGCGTGGTTTTGGATCACAATGCATGATCATGTTCTCTACAAATGCAATCCACCTTTCCTGAACAGCAGTTCCTCTGCAGCTTTTAATGAAAACTTAATATTACTTTTGCATTTTACATAGTAGTGTTTCCCCCAGAGAGCGTGAATCACTATCGATTTGAGTGTTTGTGTGGGTTGGAGTCCATTCTGATGGCAGGAAGGCCTCCTGCTGTTCTTTATACTAAATAAAGATTCAAATACAACACATGGTGCTAAAGTGGCGTGTTAATGTAAGAAACGGAGACTATTCCCTTGAACTGTGTAACATAACTTACACACTGACAGATAGAACCATGTTATATCCACAGCATGATATTTCATCATTCCCCTTGCGGGAGAAACTCTGCCTTTGATGTCACTCTGTCAGATTTCATGTCTCAATTAAATTCTTTTTCTGTTTTTTTTTTTTTGTGATTCCAAGCTTGGGGTAACACACGGGAATTGTGAGGTCACAGAGAATAGGACGTGTCACCGGCAGACGGCCCAGACTGAGTCGAGCTTGAGGACCAAGATGTATCCAGGTTTGAATAAACAAATTATTGCACATAATCCTCTTTCTGGAAGAAAGGAACAGCACATCATTATGTGACAGTATTCATCTTCACATTAAGCAGCATAAACTAATTAAAATTAACATTTTTTTTTTAAAATCATTTCAAGGCAAAACCATCAGAGTGATTAATTTTCGATTGTTTTCCCCAAATCTGTTTAAACTTTTAAACTCATTAGGATAAACATATTCCATACTGGGTAACTGACACATACAAAAGAGTGTCTCAAATAATTGCATTATTGTTAAATGTGCATATTAATCATACAATTTCAAACTTTTTGAATTAACAGACTTCTCTGTGGACCGACACATATGAAACAGGACTCAGACGTGCAACAGTTTAGTTACTGATTCTGGTCTATAATCAGTTAGATAAGCTCAGCACATCACATGACCTGTCCGTGGCCCAGTATCTCTGCCTACAGTACTCTGCAAGTCTTATTCAAAGAAAATGGTTGAGGCTATTTATCTGCGTAGTAAGTGTCTGCTCAGAAGAAACACAATTTAACATCTGAATATACGCAAGTTAGGAGAAGCACGATAAAAGGTGGCAAGGCTATCTTCTGTTCTCCAAAAAGTCACTGATATCCTGTTCGACGGCTATATGGACACTACTTCACCTCCCAAACCTCTCCTCAGGGGCACCCCAGCCATTCCATGTATATGATAATGTTCGCCACCAACTCACTTAATTAGCTTAACTAGTTAAATAACTCGGAAAACTAAATAAATTAAATAACTCCTTAACACCCTTCTGCCAACCCGTGATTGATCAGCGGAACATGCCAGAAAGTGTTTGTGTGCTGGCGTGGAGATTTAATTTACTCAGACAAGGTGGAGTAGTGGTTGAGTCGATAACGCGTAGGCGTATTTGATGGTTGCTGTAAATCCTAGGGTGACTTTTGAAGAAGTTTTAAAATGGCTCAGCTAACAGACTTTGACAGTCATAATATCAGTTACACACCAACATGAAGATCATTTGAACACCACTGTCATTGTCTCTAATACTTTTGCACAGTACTGTACATAACACCTTTACAGCTGCATGCCCATTGAAATAATCCATTGATGGCTTCCATCCTAGGATCTGAGCCAACAACCTACTGGTCCAGTTCCTCGATGTGTGAGGAAGCTCTTCTGGTCATCATCCCCCAGAAAGCAGGCAGAAAGGACCGCCATCAACGGACTACCGCCCCGTAGTGACCCAGGGATGCGGCCCGTTCGCATGATACCATGAGAGAAAACGTAATGAGGCTGGATATTGCGGGCAGAGCAGGTGTGTGGAGCGTGCTTTTTTGCGATGATGGCGCATTAATGGCAGAGAGCGGGGGCAGCTCTGGTAGGCCAGGCAGCTGTAAGTCGGGGCCCCTCTTGTGGTTTCGTAGAGCCATTATTCAAATGGGCTGATAATGAGATCCTCATATTGGCGCGGCTCCTCCTTGTCCCTTCACCATCGCCGAAGCGGCCCCTCCGGTCTCAGGTGACTAATTGTTGTCGTGAAGCACTTAAGCGAACGAGCATTCATTAGCGGCCCACTTATCAGACCAATTGAGGGCTTTTTTTTTGAGGTTTAATCTTTCATCAAAACAAAAGCAGACGCAATATTGCCAGCGGGCACTGGAGGAGGAAGAGGCACACTCCCACCCGCGGACGGCTCGCTCGGCGGATCGGTGCTCTCCTGTCCCCCAGGCCGCCGCTGCTCATCTGTGACTCCAGCGGCCCATGGGGAGTTCAGGGCTTCGGGCTGGAGACGATTATTATTCAGCCAGGTAGTTGGGGTCTTAACGATGGCTGGGAAAAGCTTCGGTCCAGGAGCCCGGACGAGACATTTCACCATTTACACTAATTGCTTCCAATCTGTGGGCTACATATTATTCTTAATGTCATATTATTCAATAAGAACTGGCGCCACAAACAATATATTCCTTTAAATGGCTCAGATGTATAATTTTACATGCTCTTCAAAATTCCTGAAGCCCAGAACAGCTAAAGCTGATGGTTTAAGAATGATCTATTCACAGGAAGCTTTTCAAGCGAAAGGATCGCCCCTACAGTCAATAAGAGAGACTGATTAGTGCGCGCTGTCGGGGTGACTCAGATCTTGAAAGCACGTGTCACGATGATGTCATCGGGAAGTTCTGTAGGCTCCATCAGATGGTCAGCTTCACAGATGTTGCTATAACCTGGATTCAGTCCAGGGCAGCTGGGACTGGGTGTTTAGAGTGAGAGTTTGTTCAATTGATTTCTGACACGGGTAACGAGCTTGGGGTCCAAGACGCGTTTGATTATATCCCAGCGGTGGTCGTCACCGCAGCCAGGGCTGTGAAATGCTGAAATTTCAGGAGATGAAAATCCAGAGTCCCTCACCGCATGGTCGCTCCGCAGGGGGTGATGTGGCCTCACACCTCCAGGGTTGTGGGGGTGTTCATTCCATATCTGCGTAGGTTTCCTCTGAGAACACCCCCTCCCCACACGTTAGGGGGTTTCTTGAGAATTACCTACTGTGTGTACGTGTGTGTGTGCGTGTGTGTGTGTGTGTGTGTCTGTGTGTGTGTGTCTGTGTGCGTGTGTGTGTTCGCGTGTTCCACTTCGGTCCCTTGTACCCTATGCAGCCCACAGCAGACCCACTGGATAAGCCATTAAGGAAAGCACATGGATAATCTAAAGGGCGTCTCCATAGAGACCATTCAGTCTGATATAGGGAGGGGAGACTTCAATCTTGAAGTGACATAAACAGTTAACGATCAAAACAGGTAATTCCCTTATTTCCCTCTAGGGGGC
The DNA here is from genome assembly GCA_026770805.1 of Boulengeromyrus knoepffleri. Lineage (NCBI taxonomy): Eukaryota > Metazoa > Chordata > Actinopteri > Osteoglossiformes > Mormyridae > Boulengeromyrus > Boulengeromyrus knoepffleri. The sequence goes on along the minus strand of JABJVO010000078.1, from coordinate 17,166,802 downwards.
ACTTTGGGACACACGTCTGGAGGGGCATATAAACATAACAACTCAACAGCTCACGTTTTAAACCCACTCAGGTCCAGCTTATTGAGATAAACAAGCTTATTTACACCAAAAGAAACCAAAGTAAAGCCAGACCATCAAGTCCCCCCACGTTTCCCTTGATTAACTAGCTGCGGCGTCTGAATCAATATGAAAATTCTAAGCAATCATGCTGGCAATTAAAAATAAATTGACAAAGTTAAGGGGAAGACAATGGCAGAGGTGCAACTTACTCCCTCCCTTTGTATGTGTGTGTGTGTGTGTGTGTGTGTGTGTGTGGGGGGGGGGGGGGGGGGGGTTGACTTAACAAGGCTGTTTAAACCCCCCTAAATGGGATGCCGATTACTGCCCCTGTAGTCTGTATGGGCCAAAACAAACCAGCTGCCAGTGAAGCTGTTTTTAATGATGCTAATGAAGAATTGTAGGCCAGTATATAGAAATGGAAGTCTTGATGGAACCTGAAACCCAGGAGCACAGCCTGCAGTTAGCGCAGACAGCCAATGCATGGTAGGAATGGGATGCTAGAATTTAACTACACCACAGCCCTAGGCACTGCTGCCTTTCGCGTGGAGAACGGAGACGAATGACAAGATATCAGCCTGAGCATCCATGAATTCTAAAGTTTCACGCTGGAGGCAGGATGAAGGATGAAGATCACGCCACACTTCCATTGACTTGTATAAAAGCAGGAGTGATGCAAACATCCATAAATGGATCTCCTCTCGTGACGATCGTAGTATGTTCAGGGCAACAGGACGAGTGCGACGTGGGAATTATTCAAGCTAGTTTTTAAATAAATTCATTCATTCAAATCGGCATCCTTCTATCACCATCCTTTGGGTGAGTCTACAGCCTGTCCCACGAAATGCATGGCGGCAAAATGCACCGTGTAATCATACGGAATGAAAGGAACAAGTGGGGCCACACTTGCCTGGACGTCTTCACAGTTTTATTATATTTGCTCAAAAACAAATGTGGTGTGATATGTTTTATTTAAAATAATGAGCGTTCCTAGCGTCCCCTCCGGGGCGTCCGCTGCCTCGTGCCCTGTGCATTATGGGACAAGCCGCAGACTCACCGTAACCCTGCAAGCGATGCCATTAGATGAAACACTCACGGCAAACTCTCATTAAATGTTCATCGCCGGCGTGTTGATGAAACCTTCAGATGAGATTTCTCTCGTCGGTAATTTGAAGGCACTCTGAAACGCTGCGGAGGACCATGTAATATTCGACTGCTGGAAATTCACGCGTATGAATATTTAATCCTGTTCTGTTTGCCTCGTCAGCCTGGATGAGGTTTTAATGATCTGTCTAATGTGCTTATCGATATTCCTGGATAGATTAATTCGACGGGCTCGGAATGATGTGTTGCGATAACGTTTTTCGCCTCGTCTCCAGCCTGGGAAAGGTCAGCTGGTCACTTCTCATTAAAATGTGCAGAGAAGAGCCGTGTAATGAATAGAAATATGCTAGATCCCAACCATGCCCTTCTATATCCTATATCTATAGCTAGTCAATCAAATAAAATAGATAAAAATAGTCTATCATGTGCAGTAATTGTGATCATTTAACCTGCTTGGCTTTTGCATTTATCCCAAACGGTCAACCTACACTACTTGTGATCACTGAGGAAGATGTGAGGAAGATGTGTCTTTGGGTTAATCTCTTGAATCAAAGGTATAATATCAGGGCCACTTGCTCCAATAAAGACTTGAAGAGGAAGTTCTCTTTTGTCGTGATGCCATTTTTACTTGAAAGTTTTCCAGCAGCGACTGATCCGCTTCTGCTGTGGTCCCTATACATTCATCGTGTCCTTACCCCCCACTATCTGCTGTAAGGACAAGCCCTCAGTCGCTCCCCTCCCCCGTCCCCGCTCAGCACCCACATTTGTACCGCCAGTCCAACCAACGGTTAAGTAAAAGAATGTGACAGGTTTAGCGGGACAAGGTGGGGGTGTGGGGGGGGGCATAGCATCTTGCAGACGGCTTCCTGAATGACCCCCCCGGCTCACCTGCACGGGACACAGCCCCCCCCCCCCCCCCCCCCCCC
>JABJVO010000078.1:17121985-17149960 GCA_026770805.1 Boulengeromyrus knoepffleri | reverse complement strand
AGGGGCCCCCTGCCAGGGGCGCAGGGAGACCCCAAACCCCCCCCCCCAAACAAGGCGGTGGGGGGGGGGGGGGGGGGGGGGGGGGCATCAAGACCAGCTGAGGGGTTTCTCACAATCAAGTGAGCGTCAAATGGCAGTTTAGCCCCATTGCCGAAAGATCGAGGCTCAACACAACCTAATAAGATGAACCTGAGGTTGTCTCCCTTTGTAGAGTCACACTGTTATTTCTCCCCAGTGAGGAGTCATGTGACTCTAGCGAAGAAGCTGACGGGGAATGTACAGAACCAGCCCAAACCGCCTCACGTTATCATCTTGCGACCTTCTAATCCCGTCGCCTTGGAAATCAGTATGCAGGGGGAGATTTAACTAAGCTCATCAGTTACGAATTACGGAAAGGGATAATTGGATCGCATATTTGCTCGTCGGATTAGTCAGGGTGACCGGAAGAGCATTCGGAACAGATGTGCTGCCTGCTCGCTCTGTGACCCATTTGTAGAGCCTGATGATGCTTAGCAGTGGGCACAACAGCCCACTGGTAAGGTATCTACAGTATTCGAAATCGTTTATGTTATTTCATACTTAGTAAGTAGGGGTTGTCACAGCCCTGTACTGGATAAGCAGATACGGAAGATGGATGGATGGAGCGCTCAATGTATGCTGAAGCTGTAAGATGGCATCTTTGTTTCTGCAGCTGATGGTGCTGTCGATGTTCTCACTCTGACGTGCTTCATTTTCTGTGTCATACACTCTCTACGCTTCATGTTTGCACAGACTTTGCATATAAGCGCCTGTCAGTTAGACAAACTTAAATGTTAATGCGGATCCGTCTGCTTGGAGCTCCAGTTGGCCGTGTTTCCATCTCGATCCAACACCTGCCTTGCCGGAAGGTCACTTTGGGTTTAATCAAGCTGCCATTTTGCATTCTCTAATTAGTGATCTCCTTTTATGATATGTATTGCGAGGGACTGGTTGTTAAGTTATGCTATCGTATGTTAGTCTCAAGTTTGATGTGTTCTCTTACTGGTCATGTGACAGAAAATGGTTTTAATGTCAAGCTAAACGTTACTTCAGACACATCATGCTTTTTCTAACATGCCATGTCGTCGAGTCCTAGTTCAAAGCCCGGCTGAAGCACGTGGGACAGTTCACCTGCAACGCATGAAGATAAAATCCAATTCAATTCAATTTTATTATCGCAGTCCAAAGCCCCCGGCGAGCAAGCCGGAGGTGACAGTGGCTAAGAAAAACTCCCGAGAAGGAAGGAACCTTGAGAGGAACCAGACTCAAAGGGGGAGCCCATCCTCCAGGGGCCGGCAGAGGAAGTCAAATGAACAAGATGGCAAAATCCTACTTTACAGAGTCCGAATTTGAAGATCTCTGTCAAGCAGGTGCTGGTGCCGTTTCTGACAGCAGGATGAACAGTGGTACAGCAGCAGGGAAGGCAGATCATCGACCCCACAGAACTGTGTTAGGTTCATTGTAATGTTATATTATATATAAGGGAATATCACAGGCCTCCTGGCCAGGATAAGCAGCTGGACGATGGATGACAGCAGATGTTATGTTGGAGGATTTCTGATTTACCCTCATTCCATCAAATGCTTTTCGGTTATCGACACACGTTTTTGAGCGAGCTGGGTCAGACAGCTCCTGGGGGCTTATGGGACTGGCTCAAAAGCCCAGCCGGGACATCGTCCTGCCGACCAAGGGATTTGAACCAACAACCGACCGCTCAGAGGCACCCCCTCCCACACACAGCATCAGAAACAATGCAATTGAACCGCCAGGCGACTTGGAGCTTTTTACATTCTTCTGAACGGCACATCTTCATCGAGCAGCAGAAGCCATTTCACAGGCCACTTTTTCCCCAGATATAAAACTGAATGGTAAAAGATTCCCAGACCATTTTTATAAATGACAATCAGGAATAAATCCCGAAGAGACAGTGAGAGAAAAAAAAGCACGTTATTCTCTCAGACAGAGGGTGAGCCAGGCAGCTAGGGAGTCTACAGAAACGGGATGGATGAGTCTATAAAAAGAGCAGAATAGACATATTTTATATAATCCAGGAGCGATAAAGTTCGAAGGTTCTGAAACGGCAACGGTGCCCGAGGATGCAGCCCGGTAAGTGAAAGGAGGGCCAAAGGGGAGGCAGCGGGAAGCCAAGCGGACAGGCAATAAAGCTCAAGGGGTGACACCGGCGTCCCAGTCAGGGTGCTCCCTGCCCACTGCTTCCTGGGAAAAGCTCCAGGCTGCCTGTGACACTACACTGGATAACTGGATATGGAACATAGATGGGAGAATTGATGGATAAACGCGATTTTGCCAAGCTGACCCACTTGCTGCTTAAATGTTCTGTCACTTCACACACTTGAAGCAATTTCTGCACAATATTTTACATCTCTAAGCTCTAACAATAACCACAACAGTAATAATAATAATAATAATAATAACACTTTATTGATCCTTGTGGGGAAATTCTCACTTTGCCTACCTCATCTTGCTCTCCGTGACACACAAACACATATATAGGTAAGAGGAAGCTTGTCAGGGAAGGACAGCCACCTGCAGCAGTGCCCATGAATCTGGGGGTTAAGGGCCTTGCTCAAGGGCCCAAAAATGTGACTATATCTGCTGCAATGTGACTATTCTGCAGAAGCCGGGCTCTAACCTGAAACAATTCCGGTTGCAGTCCTTTCTGACATCTGCGGTAACGTTTTGGTGATTCCTGTGCGGAGCAACCTTACCACCCAGATACCGGGAGCAGATATCTCTGCTTTCTTTCATGTTTGAAGGCCCAGAAGAGCTTTGGCCACCTCAACGATGGCCTCTACAATCATACGGAGCCCAAGCGACAACAGCAGGCTCTCGATAAGGCAGCCCCCAACTGCCCAGCCAGAGTGGGCTACACGGTGCCTCTTATTGAGCGTTTGCTGGTCAGGGACCAGAGGCTCCCCAGAGTAGCACTGGGCTTGCAATTAAAGGGCCGGCTGCATTTCACACCGGGTTCACTTCAGTTTAATATCCTGTGGCCTGCCACTTTAAAAGTGATTTCTAGAAGCAGAGGTCATTTAAGAGAACAAAACAGCAGCAATATGAGTAGTGAGCAGAAAGCTATAAGACCAGAATAGGGGTGAAAATTCATTGTTGCCCCCACAAGGGAATGGCAGGGAATTCAGAATGGTACTGTTTGACCTCCCTCTGCACCCCAGCCGATTGAATTAAACCCCCAAATTCTACTGCCCCTCACCTGTACAGTATAACCAGTCAGAAACACTGAAGTGACCAATGGGAATTGGGACAAACCATTCTGTGCTTGACGGGGTACAATCATCCCACCCATATGGGATTTACAGCCTCATTTCTCCCATTGCTGTTCTCTTGGTCTTGTTAACCATACAGTACATGAGCTTATAACATCCTACAGTGTAATAGAAGAACAGCACTTTTCCTTTGTGCCTTTCTTAAGGACCTTGGGAGGATCCCTGATTGGATCCTTACACTATCCATAGCGCCACCGAATGATAAAAAGGCAATTGAAAACAATGTATAAAGAGCTACGATGCAGGAGAACGTGGGGGCATAACTGAAAAGATAAGCATAAGAAGCCCCTCCTCAAAAATGCATCCCCTGCTCGCCTCCTAAAAAATGCACTATCCCAGAAGCCTCTCCTCCCCAAAAATGTACCCTCACAGAATTCCTTTGTCCTATCAGATTCTCATACCTCTGTAGTTTGTTATAGCGCGTTGTCCCTTTCTGATATTGGCCTGTCCAGCGGCATCTTGGCCTCTCAGAACAAAGGAGGGATTGTGACTGACCAGCAGCTCTGCCGGGTGAACGCTGAGAGCCAGCGGCCTTCCGGAAACACTCTGCGCCTTTCAGAAGCCACACAAGTTGTCCAACAATGCCAGCCTGGGTCGCTTACACGGTGCAGCACAACAGAGGCCTAATTTAGCCTATGTCTGTCACACCTGGGGTCATCCGGGATGACAGTGTGACAGGAGGTGGGATGCATTTTAATTAGCACCTGATGCGCACCTGAGAAAGCAGCAAGACCATTTAGCGCCTGGCTAATTGCTGTAGTTAGCAGTTAGGAGCTGAGCTGAAGAATGTTGTCAAGCTAAGAATCTCAAACCAGTGCCTGCAACCCCCCGCTGATGTGTTTTTATGTAAACTGGCTCGCAAACGTCAAATTCTGCCCCGACTTATTCAGCCGGAGAGCAGTTTCCCGTTGAGTGTCCCATAAGGGTGCAACAGGATCTCAAAAGAAAAACTGCAACTCCTCTCCTGAGACTATATGTGGAGGCAGAAATGTCCCAGCCTCACACCCTAACTCATACACTGCTCGTCAGTTCCAGAACATTCCATCTGATGGGGGGGGCATGTTGACGTGACTCAGTCAGATGGGGGGGAGCACAGAGATATAGGGAAGGCTACAGGAACACATCGGCGAAGGGTTTGTAATCATCCTTGTAATAGACTGATTTCAATGCCCCGCCGTCGGGTTAAACCTCACACTGTTCCAAAGCAGGTCACACTCATGCATCACCGACGCAAACTCATTTACTTGCACAGTTCCTTGTAGAGACCATAAACACACGCACCCCAAGGAATAAAGGTCTAGATTACAATGGTTTAAAAAGCAGATATCTTTTAGAAGCCTTGTTTAAGCTTAAAACTGCTAAATCCCTTCAGCAAAATAATATTTTTTTTCCCCTTATCCTATTGTCTTTCGTTTTTCGATTCTCAATTTATATGTAAATTGCAAAGATTTTGTTTTCAAGACAATGACGTGCCAGGGGTAGTTTATTCATAAGTTAAGGTGGCTCATTGCGGATTTTCATGGTGCCTGGGATGCTTTTCATCTGGGAGGGGGGGGGGGTGCGGGTTCCACCTGAATCTCTTAGGCTGGCCCCAGAGGGCTCCTGTTTATAGTGAGGCCCCATCAAAGGTGAGACACTTGTCCGGGTTTCACGTTAGCTGTGTTTTACTCATTACTATGTACATGTTGTTACTCTATTTCTGTGTCTATAACTGCCTCTCTGTGTTTCGCATTATTGAGTATTGTTGGTGTCTGGGTTTTGAAAAGTGTTGTTTAAATCCTCTCTTTTATTATTGCTATTGTTTGTAAAACTAGATACACAAGTTCTGCAGTTAAGATAATAATAATTCATAATTTTATTGATCACTGTGGGGAAATTGTCTTTACCCCTCCCTCAGTGTGGAAGTAAAATTGGACATTAGTAGGCCTGGGAGAGGAGGCATATTGGGTCTGTTATGTCTTAGGCCTTGGTCTTTGTAGAGTAAGCTGTCCATGAAGGGCAGCCACCTGTTGGGACACCCAGGGAGCTGGGGGTTATGGGCCTTGCTCAAGGACCTGCAGATGTACTGAGGCTGGATTCAAGCCGGTGACCTTCTGATTGCAGACACACAGGATTAGCCCACCGAGCCACACGGCGCCCCTTTAAAGACATGCAGTGCAGCAAGAATCTCCAGCCTAAGTCTGAACTGGAAACCTTGGAGGAACTGGCCAGATACTTTCTGTGCTAGATTATGTTCCTCACACACAGAATTATGCTCACACAGAAAAGGAAAAACTGCTGCAAAGTTTTATGGGGAATTTTCGGTCCTTGGCTCGAATTGGTATGTCTGAAATCTCGGAACGTGGTGAAATGTAGTGCAGCGATTTCACCGTAAGGTCTTCTGTCCCGACATTTTTCAAGCATTTCAAACCATTGCTGTTTCTCAATATGCACACTGCACTGTGCTTGTGTTCTCATGCACCTGTTTTGCATCATCTTCCATTGCCGAAGACCAGTTCCAATACACATAAACAAAAGTGCCAAGGATAGTAAAAATCCCAGGATGTTGTTCTTCCCCAGCTGAAATATGAAGCATACACTGCTTGCATCCTCACCTAACGAGTCAAATCCCATGATTCATTGTGCCACAAGTTTATTATTGGAAGGCAAGTTAGCAAGATCAGTCTTGCTAAGCCCACAAGTACGATCTTTGCGTTCTTAGTATTGATAAACACCCTATAATCTCAAAAATAGTTCCCATATAATCAAGTCCTATCTTACTTCCCGTTTGTCCATCCATTCATCCATCCATCCATCCTTCCACCCATCCATCCATCCATCCTTCCACCCATCCATTCCCTATACTCACTTGTCCTATTCAGGGTCACAGGAAGCTATAGGGGCAGGTCATGACCCACTCCAATTCACCTCAGTGTGTTTGGGGACTGTGGGGGTAAATCAGAGGAACCCAGAGGAAACCCTGTGACACAAGGAGAACATGCAAACTCCACAGACATGGAGCCAGAGTGGAGGCTCGAACCCCAGTCCCACAACAGTTTATAAATCTGACAGTGGATATATTAAAAAAAAAACACAGTTAGTGGGTCATAATTTCAGACTTTGCAGCAATAAAAATGCAGCTTTGAGCAGTAAATCAGTTTCTTGGGTGAATCTCTCAGGATGAAAGCTTCTGCCAAACTGAATAATTGACTTTTGTAGGAAATTAAATACTCAAAGTTTCAGTAAATGTCACCTGTGTCACGGAGATAACAGCACAGCATTCGCATGCCTGTCCTTGGTGAGGACAGCCTAGACTATGACTGAGTGTGAAAATGGGTGGCGGTGCATTCAGATCCCCTTCACTGGTGTCTGTTTTCTCTTTGTCTTGATGGCCAGCCAAACCCAGAAAGAAAAAAATTTACCTTTGATTATTTGGTCATTTGGATTTTCCCATTTCAAGCCTGGCTCTGAAACTGAAATCCCTTATAAACCCTTGGTAGCAACGACCCCCCCCATCACATGGTATGCCCCAGTTTGCTCAGGTTTCACTGATGGACCAATGCTGATAGACTGACATTGGTCAGGGCCACACCTCCTCTATGGACTTTAACGTCCAATTAGGAACCACGTTAGCCAGACAAGATAAAGTGCTGGCATGGATCTTGCGGCTCATTAAATATCCTCCCTCATTCACTTTAATTATTCTTCTGGGTCTTTTGTCTGTAGCCATGCCTGTAATTTACGTTCTCGCCCTTGGATTTATACACGCGGGTGTTTATTATTTAATAATGCAATTCAGGTTTATTACCCATCTGAAAGTTACAATGGTGATACAATGGAGAGACATGCTTTGAAAAGGCTCCGCCCATTTGATACACTTAATCATAACTGCTGTGAATAAAAGCGTATCTGTTGGACTGGGTTGCTTGAGATGATTTTATCAGGTGATTGACGTACCTCCTGTTTTGAGTCATGACCTTCTAACTGCCCCCCACCCACAGGCTTGGGACACCCCCTCCAGTCCTGCAGGTCGGATGGGAATCATTTGTACCAGGTAGCTAGCAGCCTAAACTGTTTAATGTTTTATATTTATTCATGGTTTGTGCTTCAGATGCACCCTGGTGGGGAGGGTGGGGGGGTTAGATGTGGGGGGGCAGCAAGGCTGTACTCCTCCTATAATTTTCTCAGCAAAGTTAATTGAAGTGAGATTATGTTTTCGAGTGTCAGCCTCTGTTTTCTTCTGTTCTAATTATTGCAGCAAAGCGCTTTTCCAGCTTGTCAGGCTGTCCCTGGACACAGGGGGGGTCGTCAGCATGCTGGAGACAGACTGTTGCTTACTGCTCTCCAGTTCCTTTCTGCGCTCTGTGTTTTTAGGTACCTGTGACATCACTCTTCCTAAATGTATGAAACTGGATATCTGATAAAAAAAAAATTAAAAATTAAATTTGTCGCTTTTGCCCAAAACAGCTCACATGGCTGGTAACTGTACAGTTTCATTGATTTATACATCTGGGTCAGTACCAGGAAAAGGTCGAGTTAAGGGTTTGGCTCAGTGGTGAAACTGTGGAGTTCCTTAAGGGACTCAAACCCACAACCTGTTGGTCCGGCAGCTTAAGGCTGTACGGAGGAGCGCGTGTGAGCTCGGTAGTCTGCTGCCTCTTCCCTGCCAGGATCTAGCCTGGTAAAGCATTAGCTTCAGCATTAATGCCTCCAACCCCCTCCCCACCGCCGCCCCCCCAGCGTGTTTCTGAGTTCTGTGGCTTTGATCCGTACCCCCTCTGAGCCGCTTGCTCCGCTTTCCCTGCCACAGCACTGGGTGGGGCGGAGAAGGAGGGGGCACAGGTTGCCCAGAAAAGCACCGCTTCCAGGGTCTGAATCAAAGCGGCCTTTGAAGTTGGGGCCGCGTCGGATTACAAGCTATGATGGGGTGGGGGGGGGGCGTGTTCGGTCATGATGGGTACGCTGCTTTCCGTAACCCATCCCGGCAAACCAGACTGCTCCAGCACTACACCAGGTCACTGTAAACACCCTGCAGATCCGGACATTATGATTAGGCCTCTGGTACTCTGGCTGGGTGGAGCTGGTTCTCACTGGGTCTCGTTCACTGCAGTATGTAATAGAACATGCCTCCCAGCGACCACTAATCCCTGATTTCTTTTCTGTAAAAGCTTTGATTAAGACGACGCAGGTTTAAACTCTGCTGCTTTGAAAACAAACAGAACACATTTTATGCCTCTAAGACATTCTGCACCTAGTAAGTGTGTGTCACCGTGTCCGTGCGTGTGTGTGCGTGCGTGCACACAATTTCCGACCCATGTGAGAACACTTCTGTGGATAGTAAGCACTGTAATACAGACCTTGCTGAATACCATATTGTACCAAATGATTGCTGTTTTTTACTAAAATCACCAAATAAACCAGAAATGTTTTTACTATCAGTTTTAGAATATTTATTATTGAAGAGTTAAAAGCCATAATACGCAATAAAGTGAAGTTCCTCCAATCATAAGCAGGCAGACGCCTGTTTGTGCATGAATCTGCGTGTGTTTGTGCATGCATCTGCGTATATTTGTGCATGCATCTGCATGTATTTGCACAGCAAATATGCGTGTATTTCTGTCACTCTTTTTCTCCCAGTGTGTTTGTCCATGTTTGCCTGGTTGCATATGTACGTCTGTGCGTATTTTCGAGTGTGTACACAGCAATGTCTTTATAGTTTTCATTTTTTAATTACATTTTTACATTATTTTAAATTTTCATGTGAATGACGGTTTAGTTTTACTTTGTTGTCAAGTTAATTTTATTAGTTTTTATTTTAAAAAATATGTTTCTATTTAGTTTTATATAGCTGTATTTTAATTTAAGTTTGGTAAATTTTTTTGTAGAAATATAGTGGAAGTTGTAGAACTGCTTTATCGTACCTGAATGCACAGCACTGATGTCCTCAAAATGGGCTATATTTATATTTTTCATTTACTTCTATTTTTAGTTGTGTTTTGGTATCATTTTATTTCAGTTTACAAAACTGTTTTCTTATAGTTTTAATTTTAATTCATTTACAAAAATTTGGTCAAGGTAGACCAAGGCACGGCCAAGTTATGGCAGTCAGACCAAAATGGGCCAAATTTGGACATTGTTTGAGCGTGGCTTATGGCCGTAGGATACACGAATGTCCGAATTTTTTTTTATATTTCTTGATCAGCTTAGAGTTCTGATTCGTTTGACACCTCATTTGTCTGATTTGGTAGGACAAGCTAGGACTTTAAGGAAAAAGTAGGATTTGCAAATTATGCAAATTAGGAAAAAATCTAAGTAGGCGGAGCTTCATAGTCCAAATGGCAAGTTGGTAGGGCAAGGCTGTCTGTATCAGCAGAAAAAAATAATTTTGATTGTAGGACTAACAGGACAGGAAATATCAACCAAAACATGTTGGGGGGGCGCTACAGCTTATAGGCTTGGGTCGGACAATCTGAGTAGTGGGTAAGAATTGACATCTTCGGGCCAAATTTGGTTGGCCTAGGTCTTACGGTTTAGGTTGCCCATTCAGTTTTAGGGAAGAAAAATAATAATAACAAATCCAAAGAAAGACAATAATGGTCCAATGCACTATAATGCTTTGGACCCTTAATAATAACCCTGGTACACAGATACAAACTGTAGTCGCCACATGATGAAACACTCGCATCCCATTTTCCCGGAACATTTCTAATGTATATTGTAATACACAGAGCGCTGCTTTGCTCTTAATTCTCCTGTGCGTGTCTTTTCCTTCCCTAATTCCATGCATTATTATCCTCCCCTCGCAGGGCTTTGAGAGAGCGTGGCTTCCTGCCACCATTTGCGGAAGCATGCTCGTACCTGAGTGGGTGTTTATGCGCGTATGTGTGTGTCTGTGTGCGGGTGTGTGTGTGTGTGTGTGTGTCTGTGCCTGCGTGTATGCGGGCCTACGCAGCCGTCCCCGCGCGTGTGCCTTATCCCAGCTGCCTCCCATCCCCGGCTCCCTGTTTACAGATTCATTAGATAAATTTTCTCCTTAAGTGGCGTCTCTGAGCCAGAACCTTTTACTTCTAGATGCACTTTCCCCGCCTCACACCCAGAGCTCCTTTGGAAGGCTGCCAAAGCCTTTGGGGGAGAGGGGGGGGGGGTCAGGGCACAGGTGCTATAGTGGTTAAAAAGCTGAGCTTGTCACTGAAAGGATGCAGGTTCACACCTCTGAAAGCACTGACCTTGACCTGCTCCACTGAATGTTATTAATAATGGATTAATGTATGCATCCAGGCCTTTACAGTGTTACACTTTTACATGAGGGATCTCAAAAAAATGCAACGGACACTCCATGCTCCAAGTGGCTTTTTACAGTTTCACATTTAATGCAGTACACTGTACAGGAAAACTTCACGCCATATACAGTGCACTACATGGGGAAACGTTGTGCTGTACACAGCACACTGCACAGGAAAAAGTCAAACAGTACACAGTACATTGTATGGGGAAATATCACACTGTATACAGTTAAATGCAAAGGATATTTTGCACTACATATATTACACTGCATGGGCAAATGTCACACTGTATCCAGTACAGTATATAATACACTGCATGGGGAAACATTATACTCTATACAGTACACTGCACAGGAAAATGACATTCTGTATACTGCATAGACAAAAAGTTTTAATTATTGAAATTGATTGTAACCTCAATAAGCCAGAAAATGTCCTCCTGTATATAAACTCTAGTAGGTCACAGATCATAATCTGTCACACACTTGACAATAAAAGGGCTAGCAACCAACTTTCTAAAGTCACCAAGGACACCGTCCCCTCGCCTCCCGCCGTGTTCCATCTCCTCTTTAGCATCCCGGCTGACTGGGAGATCAGTGCGCACCTGTGTGGCTCTCTGACCCGCCCCCAGGTGTCCTGGCCTCACATGAGACGGGCCTCACTCTGTTGGGGCCACCCCAGCAGGGGCTCCACTGACAGCCGTCCGACTCGCTTCCCTGGGTTTCTCCTCCGGTGGTCATTCTGCCCGGCGCCACAGAAACACATCCAGGCCGAAAGCTTATTGTGACATCAGCAATGTTGTCTCTTTCAGAGCAGTGGGCCAGTGCTCTGTCAATGTGTCATGACAGTCACTGCTACAACACTGCAAAGGAGGTCAATTTTTTCACTCTGTTGCCAAAGGCATTCTAAATGTTTATAGGAGACAGAACAAACTTGGCCCTCAGTTAAACATTTCAGTACACGGATATGTTTGATCAAGAACTTCCAGGAGTCCTATTAAATATTTGTGTAATATTATTACAGTGTTATTAGTAATATTATTAAACAGTAGTCGGTATGTTTTTAATCCTCGAAGAATGAGATAATGGGCTAATTTCTCCTCAGTCGCCACTGCCGCTGTCTTATTCTTCTTCATTTCACCTCCAGAGTCATTAACGTTAAACGCAGAACCGGCCAGATGGGTGACGACGGATTAATTTTCATTTATGCATGAATAAAGGAGTCTTGTGTTTCACCTCTGTATGAGAGCCCGCCGATGACGAAAGGGGAGAGAAACTGCGCGTTTCTCCGTTTAACAGCTCACCCATAAATGTTCCTTTGTCTTCTTTCATAATCCTTACCCATCTTTCGTAGTATTAAAGCATTTAGACCATATATTCATTCCCGAACTGCACTAAGCTCACACATATTTGCACTTTCCTCAGTGGAACGGCAGCCAAATAAAAAGTAGGACAGAATGAGTTGACTGGCAACGAATATTTTACATGCTTCGCAAATGTGTTTTCACCATTGAAACCACAATATTTCACTACACCGACAATTTACAATTATCACTGGTAGAGCATCTGTATTTTGTAATTTAGTAGGCAGATATTTTTGTGCACATTATCCACCATTGAAATTTCACACTGGGACATTTCCTGGGGCAATTCAGCTTCATCAATCTCCTCCGGGACAGAGCAGCACTGCATTCAGGGACTGATACCAGCAGCTCCTGGTCACCAGCCCAGTCCCATAAAAATGTGCTTTGAGCTCAGTAAAAGGAGGTGTCCATCTCGGCTTCAGGGAGGGGTGAGATTCACATCTCACTCTGATATACAGTCCATTGTCTCGGCCAGCAGCAGAACCAAGAGACAGAGACGTTTGTCCGACTTAAAATGGTGACAATGTCTGCCGTGGACAGACTGCCGGTACAGAACAAAGCCTGTAGCTCATTGGATGAGGGCCACAGCCCACAGTGTCACACCCACCCAATCACACGTGAGCTTCCAGAATGGCTGCATTTAGAGCAGCCCGTACCACAGTCTGCCAGGTCGTTCTGGCTGCTGGATGGCGATTCTCACTCCATACTAGAGTCGTTATCGGTGTTTTGTCCTTTTATCGATGCTCTCAACAAACTTTTAAGTGTCTCTCAGCGTGTGGTGAAGCGAATGCTGGCTCCATGCGGTTATGTACTAACATTTATATGGAAAACGGTGGTTTTATGGCTTTTAGCATATGCTAAAGGACTGGCATGGCTACAGGGTGTGTGTGCAGCCTGTGGACAGAGAGAGTGAGAGAGAGAGAGAGAGAGAGAGAGAGAGTGCACACACAGGGATGCACAGAGACACACACAGGGATGCACAGAGACACACACACAGAGAAAAGCAAACACAAACAGAGAGAGTGCACACACACAGATGCACAGAGACACACACACAGAGAAAAGCAAACACAAACAGAGAGAGTGCACTCACAGGGATGCACAGAGACACACACACAGACAGAAAAGCAAACACAGACACACACACACATGCACCTATACAGACACAGTATGATGATTCCCCCATCCCCATCAGCAGGTGTGTCCCCCCTCCCTCATTTGTGGCTTCATTAGCACGGTCTAAGCAAAGTACCTGCCAGCTCCTACTCAGCCCTAACATTAACCATAAGTAACTAACAAAACAAAATATGAGAGGCCACAGATCTTTGTGGGGACCTACAATAATGGTCCCCACGATGTCAATTTTTTTTATTTTTTTTTTGGTTCCCGCAATGTAATATAAACCTAATCTACACACACACACAGACGCACACACACACACACTTCACTGTGCAATAGGCAGTCAAGGAAAATGTTTAAAGCTATTTGTCTGGGTAGTAAGTACAAATTTGCTGAGAGAAATACACAATAAAACTAATAAAAATTTCTTCTGTTTTGCAGCAAGCCACTGAAATTCTTGCATGTCTCCATAAACACAGCTTCAGTTTGCAATCCGATCCTCGGGGGCACCCCAGTCATTCCATGTATTGGTTAAATACCACCACCAGCTCATTTCATTAATTAACTAAATTAGTTAAAAGAAAGTCAATGAGGTATTGATTTGCCGTACGAGGTGTGCAAGTGGTCGAGTCAAACATACTGCTGTATTGGACAGTAGCTGTAAATACAGGGGCGACTTTCGGAGAGCTTTTGAAAGACTAAGCTCACACACTTTGACAGACACAATATCACAGCTTTACTGAAACATGAAGTTTGTTCAGACATGATCTTCTTTGACTGCTGAAGAATTCTGCTCAGTGCTGCATATGTAACACGTATATATAGCCGTTTGTATATGAAAGGTGTGAGAATGTTGTTCCCGTGAATGCCCCAGGGGCAGCACTGGCGGCGGCGTGGAACAGAAACAGCGTACCTCCGTGTACGCCAACATCACTGTGCCCCGGCAGACTCCAGCGCCCACGGCTGCCGGTCTTTAGAACACGCTCAGCCCAGCCACCTGGATGCAAGGGCCGTGAAGGGAACCGGCCGCAACTTTAATTGCAACTTAAAGCGGCCTCCTTTAAAGCTTACTCCTTCAACCTGCCGAGTAGCTGTTTAATCTTTTTAGTTAATTAGGAGAGGATTTTATCTGTAATACAGCTTGTCACAGCTCAGCAGGAAGGCCGCTTTCTGGGACTCAGACCGACAACCTCTACGTGGTGCAGAGAGTCGGGAAAGCGAATCGAAACAGTGGAAAGTTCAGTGCGATCCATCCCTTCGTGACAACGTGTCTGACGCTGGGTTACAGCAAGCGGAAAGCGAGAAACACAGCACTGGGAAAACCTCGTGCGAGAGACCCAGTGCACTGCAGGGTGCACAGTCACAGCGCCCGTCTTTTAATGACATCGATTTGTCCAACTGCAGGTTTTTGGAAACCGAAGCACCTGGGGGAAACCCACCGGGCCGAAATCGAATCCGCAACCCTGGAGGTGGTGCGACCACAATGCCCCCTGGAGAACCGCCACCCGATTCTAGAACAGTCTGGTGGGGGGGAAAAAAAAGTTTTTGAATCAAAAATTTCAAAGCGCAGTAAGATGAGAATGTTCTAGAAACATAGAGATCACGGCGTGTCAACAGCCAGCGGTGAACACGTGGCGCTACAGCAGCTCTCCGGAGAATTAGCGAGACGAGGAAGGGAGGTCGGCGTCTGCAACTTGAAATAAACACGGCCATCAAGTAGATAAACGCCTGTTGTGGAACAGGAGGTAAATCACTGCACTGGAGAGAGGGTATATGTCGTTTTCTGTACCCACTGCAAAGCTAAAGCTGACACACACCTACCTGCCTAGCTGAACTGCAGTGGATTAATTCATTCATTAATTAACTCCAATATTATTTGATAAATTTGATTAATCCATCATGACTTAATTCTCTCCTAACCTCAAACAATTAAGTAGCGAACAGCTGATTAATCTTAATTAAACCGAACGTGACTCGTACTATTTTGTTTCTGGGGCGATTATCAAATCAGAGAAATCGAGGCACAGCAGCGATTTCTTTCTTTCGATCGTTTCCACGGACACAGGGCTGAATCGGCCAAGCCTGCACCACTTACGGGGCTGTTTATGGATTTTCCCAGCATGGCTCAAGGTCCCTGGGGATCATGAGTGTCACGGTCAGGGCAGAAAACAAACAGATACTCAAAAGTCATCGTGGGTTCCAGTCCCATAAGGGAGAAGTCTGCTGTCCCCTTAAACAAGGTCATAATGTAGATAGTAAAAGAAAAGTGTAAAAGGAAGACAGAATAGTTAAACATCTGCAAAAGAAAGATTTTAAGAAGGCACCCCACCCCCAATAGAAGCACCTGTGGCCTATGTATTTATTGCAAAATACTGCTTGATTTTCGAAAATGCATTTTGGGAAATCCATCTATAAACAGCACCATGAGGAAGGATCTGCTGATATTGGGCTCCATGTTGCATTTAAGCGATCCAGATCTACATGAAAGAGAGCACTTAATGCCATATTGACTTGTGACCTTATGGGAGCAAAAGCACAGACAAATGGAGGATAGGAATGTATATGTTAAGCACATGGAGCCTGAGACTGTGTAACATGCTGTGTTGGCCCGAAACATGCTTCATGGTGGTTTCTGTCACTCTGCACACACATCCTATTCGACACCACTCTCCAGTTACCCTCAGATATCACTCCCTGTCATTTATCACTCTCAGAGAGCAGCTTTACTAATAAACTGGTTTTATTTATAAAGGACGCCAACTTACACCATTAGTGCGTACTAACAGTCAACACCTAGAGACTAAGGTGAAGAAAGGAAAAATAGGGTAAATTATTATAGCCTCTCAGTCATGTGTTGCTCCTTAGCCACTATGCCACCTGGTGGCCAAACACATCACTAAAATTCCTCTTTTTAGAATGATTGTGCCATTGTGAGTTCCAATTACATTCTTACATGAAAATTCACAGGCAAAGAAGTCTATAAAATATATAATCAATCAATCAATCAATCAATCAATCAATCAATCAATCAATCTGTCCTGTCTTGCTGGGCCACCTAAAGATATAGGATTTATGTTTAACCCTTTCTTATGTCTGCAGGGTATACTGGAATATATAAATCAGTTAAATAACTTCGATCCCGCATTTCTCTCTTTTTCTCACCCCCTCTCATTACTCTTATCTTTCACCAGAGAGTGACGTAGTCATGGCCCCACACTCCTCTGGGGCGACTCGTGAACCCTTGGCCACCTGCTGGCCGCCGGCTGCGTTCACACCATCTGGGATCTTTATTTGATTCATTACTGCTGATGAGAGGCTGCTCGCCTCCCTGCAGACCCGTTTCGTCCTCCTGGGTCAAAAACCACAAAAATCCCCTCACCCACTTTCCCGGGGGATGCTGGCAGCAGGTGTTCAGGTGGGTATAAACTCACGCTCAAGGCCAACAAAGTCCTGGTTACTCTAACAACCAGTCTGGACAGCTGGTGAGAGTCACCCCCCCCCACTCCGGGGCCTCTTGCCCTGACTCTCCAGAACGGATCCGGACCTCTTGCAAGAGCCACTGAGGTCACCTTCAATGCTGGGTGGGGGGCAATAAATGCTAGGATGGCCAAAAGATTCTCCCTTACACTTGCAGTTGAATCTGATTGGACTAATTAAAGCCATCATCTCTTGGCTGATTCAGTCTCATACTGTAATTAGATTTTTTAATTGGGATTTTTTAATTAGGCTCTGTGACATCACAATGGGCGCAGCGCCGCATGACATTAGTTGGGCAGCGATCGCCAGAAGCCTTTTCCATCCATCCTCAGGTCACGATTGATGTGCCTCGGTCCACCAGGACCACCCTGCCCAAGGGTGACCGGCCAGTCCAGCCTTTAGGTGGCACGTCAGTGGTCCCACCAATTTTTATTCCGCAAACCTAAACCAGACAAACACAAGTTATGAGTGAACATTAAAGCAAGAGGGATGGAATTAATTAGCCAGAAGAGGTCATCACCGGCTTGACTGGCTTTTATTACATACAGCGTTTACGTTGTGGATTCCACATGACTTGTGCATTTAGAGTAGAAAGAGACGTTTCTGGATTACTTATGGTTTTGAAGCTGCAACGTCTGCTCACTGGGCGCTGTTAACTACCACGCCACCTAGTGTTCAGGTGAATGTTCCGGGGGACTGCTTCTTTGAATGATGTTTTCAGGATATATTCTATATAATGGTTCAGAAGGATATGGGAAACCTGCTGCTGATGGCCCCCATTTCTGGAGCCCCCCCCCCCCCCCCCAACCCGCAGGGCACCTTGTGAACCCCAAACAGTCATGAGACAACAGCCAACTCTGCTGAGGAGTAGGGGGAGGTTAATTATGCACAGAACCGCCGCAGGGATTGCAAAGGGGTCTGAAAGCCAGACTCCATGGGTGCCCCCTTCTGGCAGGACATGTTAGCGACGCATTAAATGGGCATTTCTGGAGGCGAACCTCGAGCCTTTCTCCCTGAGCTCTAATTCCGTGGCCTTTTGCAAGCATAAATTATAGAAGCTTGTTGGAAATATAATTACAGAGCAGTGGTGGGGGGGGGGTTGGGTTGGGGTGGCCGCTGTTTAGTTCTTGCCCTGTGGCCTGGAAAACTGTGCTCATCTGTGTCCTTCTCCATTGCGGCGTCCTCCTCTGCTGGATGCGTTATTAAAAATTTCAAAAGAATCAAATTAAGGACACGGTGGCATGGCCTGGGGGGGGGCACCTCAGTTATACATCAATCACATCCTCTAAACTGGGTGGGGGAGGCATATAAATAAAGGAATGAAATCGACCCGCAGACCACGTAGTCACCGGCGTGCTTCGCTGATGGCGAGGAGACCGGCCCGGCTTTCTAAGCCTCTCGCCTGATACTGCACCCGGCCCACGGGCCGCCTGAGACCCCGTCCAGCACCGACAAACCCAGCCCGTCTGAATGATTATCATGTCATGTGACTTGCTTGGAAAATATGTCTCCATCAGCATGTCTCTGCTACAGGAAATCCATACGGGAGAAATTACGCTGTGTCGGCAGGGACCAGCGATGCCAAGGAGGTGTATGTGTGTGACGGGACACGTCGGCGAGTCACGGTTGTAGGAGGGGCCTGCGGGGTCTATGGCGGCTGCTTCTGGGGCGACCCCATGGAGTTTTGCCCCACTCCAGCCTTATTTGCCCCTCGAGACTAATGCCCACATTGCCAGGCCACCCTCCCATCTCTATGCTCAGTACCTGCTCTAAAGGTATATTGATTTTTTTTTGCGGGGGGGGGGGGGCTTTGTTTTCCGAATGGTTTCTGGCCCAATTTATCTGACCATTCCAGGAATTGAAAATGAGCAAACATCTCTCCCTTTGTCCTCGTTTGCTGGTGCAGAGCCTGCGAGAGGGATTGTGGGGCAGGGGAGAGAGTAAAGAGTATTTATACTTTAAAGCAGTGTAAACATGCTGATGAGGAGAGTAATAATCTGCAAGCAGCTCAGCAGACTTCAAAGGCGTGTCCCTGGGGTCCTCAGTGCCTTCCGCCACCCCTCCCCCCACCCCCTCTTGGTGCTTCGGAGGCTTCTCTTCAAGGGGGAGGACGCCCCGGCAATGGTCCCTCTGATTCTCATGGATTTAAAACGCAAAAGGCAATGACACTACATCTACACCATAGTGAGTAAGTGAAGCAGTGTCCATCTAGCCATCCAACAGGATATCAGTGACTTTTTAGTGCACAGAAGATAGCCTTGCCAGATTTTTGTTACTGCTACTATGAATTTGCATATATTCTAATGTTAAATACTTAAAATACACACTTACTACACAGATAAATTGTTTCAAACATTTTCCTTGACTGCCAAAGACTTGTATACCACACTGTTTGTGCCGTACGATAGAGAATGATTATGCACAGTAACCTTTATTTGCCTTCTACCGTCCTAGACCCGGGACAGCAGAGCGTTTGATGTGGAAGCTCCCAATCCACCTAAACGGCTGAAATATATCATCTTTCAATAAGATAAACGCGGTTCAAAGTTGTTTGTAATGCAGTTTCCTGGTCAAAGGATGGGCTCTGTTTAGCATTCAAAGAGCCGGCCGTGGTATTACTCCCGCGCGGCGGGCAGAGTGACGCTGTCTGATCCCGGGCGTCTTCGGTTTCCGAGATAACGGTCACATTTTTCATTTTTCTTTTTTTTTTTTTGCTCCCTTTTTTCTCTCTGATTTCCATTCGGTCAGGATTATCTGACAAGTGTCCCTCCGCTTTCATCTTGAGTCTGACAGACACAAGCCCTGGATGGGTAAGAGAGTGGTACTGAACAGCAAAACACACGCACACACACACACACACATTACACACACGTTGCCATACCTATCTAAAAGGGGACATTCCATTCATTTCTAAGAGAAAAACCTCAATCACAACCCTTAATCCCCACTCAGCCCTAACCTTTAGCATAAGTAACCAAACAAAATACGAGACTTTTGGCGTTTTTACTTTTTTGATTGCATTCACAGATGTTTTTTATAAAACTACAGAAGAGGATTAGGGCCACCATGAAAATATTATTTGAATTGTGACTTTAATGTCAGAATTATGACTTTTTTCTCAGAATTATGACTTTAATCTCAGAATTATGACTTTTTTTCTAAACTAAGAATTCTGACATTAAAGTCAGAATTATATGTGATGGGACTCTCCATTCATTTCTATGGGGAAAACACTAATCCCAACAATAGTGACCTTAACCCTAATTCAGTTCCCCCTTGTGGAGACAAAAAAAAAAGTCTCCACAATGTGACAATAACAGGTTTTCATCACATTGTGGGGATATTTGTTCCCACAACATAAAATATACATAACTGAGGCGCGCACACACACACACACAGATACTGACACACACACACACACAGATACTGACACACACACACACAGACACACACACACGATTACCAAAACAAACCGCTTTCTGAACTGACAAGCTGCAGTGATTTTTTTAAGCAGGAAAGAAATAACAGCAAAAACATGCACTTCTCTTCAAGGCACAGCAGGTAGCGCTGTGACCCCAGGGGGTGGGGAGCGGAGGGGTGATTCTGCCACAAAGCAACAACAAAAAAAACAACAAAAGTCAAACTAAGACCTTCCAACAGACTGTGAAGTGTAAATATTCACACAAATGTAGACAGCGAGCTGGGAGATTGATAGATTACCTGTGGGCGCGAGTCATTATTGAGGTGAGGCAGCTCTGGCTGGGTGTGGCAAGGTAAGACATGTAACGGAATACGGACCGGAGGCAATGCAGCTCTGGCTGGGTGTGGCCAGGTAAGACATGTAACGGAATACGGACCGGAGGCAATGCAGCTCTGGCTGGGTGTGGCAAGGTAAGACATGTAACGGAATACGGACCGGAGGCAACACAGCCGTGTGCATGGAGTCAAAGTTATTCTGCTGCTCCGTGAGTTTCTCTGTGACCCTGTAGTGGTTAGTAGAAGGATGGATGGATGGATGGATGGATGGATGGACGCTTCTGCAGTAAAATAATAATTGAAACTCCACCCTCCAATTTCGGAATGAAATCATTCCTCCCTTGAATGAAGATCCTTATTACAGTAAGTGGATCATCTTTTATGGAATGTTCCAGGAGACACAAACTTGACGGCACACAGAAAAAAGTGGGCCGCACTTCTCTCCCCCCACCCACGACAGCTGCAGAAGGAATGGGGCCTTAAAGCCCTATTTACCATTTTGCAGGAGTCAGTAAATGGCCAGCGGAGGGTGGGGGGCTGTAAATAAAGTAGCAGACGAAAGGTGGCCCTGACGACTGCACTGAGCTGCCACGTGCTAATTTTTTGTTAAGGAAGTGCGTCCCTGAAAATATATTAAGGCCTCCCTCTGCACTCACTTCCCATATGCATACCCAGTGTTTCTCAGTCAGGTCCATGGGGAGCCGCAGACAGTCCACATTTTTGCTCCCTCCCAGCTCCAGGCCAATGAAGAACACCGAATACCTGGTACAGGAGTGCTGGCACCCAGAAGGGAGACCCTGGAAGATATCACAGGAAGCACAGGGAATGAGGCAGAACTCCAGTCCATTCTATAGTGTACGGACTCACTCAATTTAGAAACACTGGTGCTCCATCATCGGAAATTAGCACGAACACACAAATTCCACACGTAGACCTGGAAGGCAAGAATCGAATCCTCAGCCCGGAGAGTGCGATCCCATAGTGCTCCACACAGAAAGTACAGATGAACATTCAGCTGACCAGCGACAAAGACTTAACTGGCTAATTCCCCCGAGGTCAGGGGAAGCGCCGGAAGATGCGATGGCAGTGTTAAGCGATACAGTGATGCGGTTGCCGTGGCTAGTTGCCAGGCAGCGGACACTTTGCTATCAGACAGATCACAACATGGGATGGAAAGACTTGAAGGTTCAGATCTGTCAATGAGAACCATTTGTTGTAACTCTGAGTGGTAAACTTGACCCAGATTGCTTAACTATTAATCCTAGTCCTAGTAGATGCTGTATGCCTGTATTTGAGAAAGGGACAGATATGATTAGATAAAAGCATTAACCAGGCACTTCAGTTATAATGAATTATTTGGTCATATCACACCAAGCAGCATTAATAGGCTTTACTGGCTAAGTACCAATTGTAATGTTCATCTTAAACCCTGCGGCAACGGACAGCAGCCAGCTCCCACCTTCAAAAACGCTCTTGATGCCTCGTATTTAAGACTCACAGCAGGTTATGCACTCAGAGGCAACAGTAAGACTGGCTTTGATGAGGTAAAAGGTAATAAAATGAATATTTACCGCACGTATAACAGTAATGCTTCACATGATTTAAAGTAAGGGCATTAGCAAAACAAATAAATCAAATAAGAGCAATCCAATGCAATAGATGTGTACAGGATATGTGGGTGGATGATGGAGGGATGGTTGGATGGTTTGGAGGGTCTTGCACTGAACAACATATATGCAAACTAATAGTTTGTGCCATTTTAACTCTGAATTCAAGAGAAGCATTTTAAGAGGATTCAAAAGTACAATCAAAAGCACGAAAAAGCAAGCCCCTAGCCAGAATTAAAAGAGAACAAACAAACTCTAAAAGCTGAAAGCTGTCCTGTTCACACCGCTCCAGCGTGCTGTAGAAAAGCTCTCCATGCATGTGTAAACCTGTGTAATGGGGTAGCCCCCCTCGCCTGTGCCCTGCTGTGGGGTTATTAAGCTACAGAAGCCATCTACTCCAGATAAAAAACGCCTGTCAGCAGTTAGCATTGGCTGTCTCACAATAACCTCTGATGAGAGAAACTATTCTGTTTAATGTGCATTTAATGGACACCCGGGTAAATAGGCTGCCTTTGTACACCATTGTGGCTCGCACACTTCCCAGTTTTACAAGACCAGTCGGCTATGAGGAAGATAATGAGTCCTTTGATTTTGTCAGCTGTAAATCCGTACCTGATGAAAAATTCATATTTCTTGCTTTAAGAAAGCCTTTCACGCGCACTATTTGGGGAGGCAAATCCACTCCGGCTAAGAACACTTCTTCAAACAACACCGGCGTCCGGCTCTTGGTATTTTCAGAAAAGCGATTAATACGATCGAAAACCCTAAGTCTTCTCTCAACCAACGGGGTATTGTTCCCACAGCCTGTAATCATGTCTTCCTGCGCAAAAGAAAACAATCGCGATGTTTGTGTACAAGTAAACAAAGGGTCTTAGAGGAGATTACTTCCATCTACTAGCATCGCAAACATGCCGTTTTCACAGGAGAATAATTATGGCATTAGCTGTCACGCTACGTTTGAGAAGCAGAGGGCAGGACTCCTGCAGATACTGGGGCTTTCCTGGATCTAAGCCGGCTTCACGCTGTTTGTGTCGCTCTCTGCTTGTACACCACATACGCCATTTTTGGGTTGGTCGTCCACCTTTGTCACAGGCCTCGTTTGGTGCCGCTGGCCTAGAGCTCGCTTGTCGTATCGTTGGTCAGCTACATGGAATTCTGGCCTATGTCTGACTTAGTTATTGGCCCCAGTTCTAGGCCCTACAGCTTCTCAGTAATATTTCACCTTACTTGCTAGTTCTACGGCTGACGGTTTCCCACCACTCCTGTAGGAGGCGCCCTTTTGCCAACTTCCATTCTCGCAGGGACACCGTGAATTGCGATATGGCTCCAGGGTGGGGATTTGAATCCCCTTCCGTACTCTGTGTGTTTTGGCTCTGTATATAGTCCCCATGCCAGTTTCCTCACATAGTCCAAGGGCATGAAATCAGGCAAGTTGGTGTCTTTGAATTGTCCCTAGTGTGAGGGTGTCTTGGAATTGACAGGCATCCCATTCAGCCTGAGACAGGCTCCAGGTCCCCCTGTACTGGATAAGTGGCAGGAGGACAAATGGAAGGAGGGTCCTTTCTTCAAGCCTGTAACCCATTAGTCTGTCCCTCTTATGTCGGCCTGCTGTTCCACTACAGATTTAGCTGCGCTGGGTTTGATGCAGTTACTTTTTGTTCACTAAAAAGTGAAATAAAAATTTGTAATAGCACAATAGAGTTGGTTAAAATAGGCTCTTCTCGAATGTGCTGTTTATCCGTGCAGGTGCTTGTTGTACAGCTGACCACACCACCCCACCGAAATAAAGGGTTGAAATGTTGTGTGCGGGACATATGGGACATGTACACTCATGGGACAGCAGGTGGCGAGGTAATTAAGGAACCGCTCTTACAACAGGGTTCAGGTCCACGCCAGGGGAAATCCTCCCTATGTCATCATTCGCTGGGCATCTGTTAAATATAAAAAAGTGAGAGGAATGGCTTTGGAGGGGGGGGGGGGGTTACATTTCAGGAGGGAGAGTCAGGTGATTGTAATTGTTTGTATTGATTCGTCTCACCTGCCCCTCGTTCCCCAGAAACCCAGCAAAGGGCATCTATCATACTCCTTCATGGCTGAACTGAAGTCTGGAGCTGTAAATTGCAGTGTTTTTTTTTCAGTGCTCCCAACCATAACAGCAATTATACCTTTGTCTATGTTTCCTATGAAGCGAAAAATGCCACAAAAAATGAGACTGTGTCCCCTCTGACTGACAGCACAGCCGGGATGTCTGATTGGTCAGTTGTGTGTAATCGGCTTTATTCATTGGCTGGAAACGATATGTTTGAGTGACAGAATACCAACAAGGTAAACATACCTTCCCCAGTATTTATTTATAGATGCCCGTTTACAAAGATGGGAAAGACTCGGCATTGCCTGAAACTTTTGGCAAAATTGTGTCATGAAAACATGCCTCACGGTGGCATTACGTATTTTACATTTTTTTGTCACTGACCTTTCTGTGTGACGCCATTAATCTCGATGAATAGTTACAGCTGCGGGATGGCAAATGATTAAATATGACGGATCTGTTTTTTACTCACGGGCATCTCGGGTCGTCTTTCCGTTCCAGGCTCAGGCTCAGGCTCAGGCTCATGTGCAGATGGACCAAAGGGACTCTCAGTCGGGGAACGTGACACTGGGCGTCTTGTGACATTTATTTTACAGTTTTTATTAATTGCTTTGGCACATTTCATGAAACATGTTTAACACTGTCAAGACTACAAGAGCATTTCTCAAAACAACTTATGCATATAGCACAACACTATGGTTTAGCTGCAAAAGCCTGTAACTTACCCAAAACAATTAATTCATGTCAAACGTAAATAATTCCACCAAAGAATTAGTCAGTGCCACCTGCATTGTTTTAACCATGAGAGTCAAAATGTTTAGATATATTGTCGGCAGTGTAATCATGCTCCTGAGCTCCACGATTCTGAATGATAGTCGGTTCCCACTTTCTCATTGTCACTAACTGATCCTTCTTCTTTAGCAAACAGATACTAATTCATGTCAAAGACACCAGTTTCAACACTGCATGGCTCTAAATTACAGTATGTAAAGTTCACTGGCAAGAGAAAGAACTCGCATGCACATGTAACTTCTTCAGGTCTGAAGACACAGTACAAAAGCAAACAAAAAGGTCACACTGGATAAGACAAAAACAGCAAAATGGCAACACAAGAACAACAAAATGTACTGTGGGAACCAAAAACACAACAGGGTTGTATCACTGCAGTTTACGGAATATATCTTTTTGACAGCTTGGTTAACTGTCTTGCATGTGATGGGGAACATGATTGCATGCATATAGTTTTGACTGTAGAATTATTACAATGGGAAACCACAAAATCCATTTTGACCAACAACACTAAAGCAACTGAAAATTGTGCCAAATGATGACAATTGTACAAAACCATTTGCATTTATGAACTAATATATTTGGAAATTTGTTTGAAACAATGAGAAATGATGTTCTGCTGTGCAGAAGTGACATTCTGGTATGGGGATTACACTTGTTTTGCAAAAGTTAATTGTCATTTGACAAATGCTCAAAAGCAATTGAGGAAAACTGCAATGTACAGTAGCCATGAAACACACAGTAAACAACAAGCGTAGAGCTGGCAAGTTGCCAGTTTAGGTAGCGGCTGGGCTGTGCTTCCGTGGCAAGGTGCCAGTTTAGGTCGCGGCTGGGCTGTGCTTCCGTGGCGAGGTGCCAGCTTAGGTAGCGGCTGGGCTGTGCTTCCGTGGCGAGTTGCCAGCTTAGGCAGCGGCTGGGCTGTGCTTCCGTGGCAAGGTGCCAGTTTAGGTCGCGGCTGGGCTGTGCTTCCGTGGCGAGGTGCCAGCTTAGGTAGCGGCTGGGCTGTGCTTCCGTGGCGAGGTGCCAGCTTAGGCAGTGGCTGGGCAGTGCTTCCAGTGAGAGACCAGGGACAAGTGGTGGTTAGCTGTGTGGGAAGGAGCTGCAGGAACGGCGCACATCAGAAGGGAGTCACATGTATGAAAAGCAGGAGGGTGAAAGAATAGACAGACAGACAGACAGACAGAGAGACAGATAGATAGGAAAGTGTAGGTTTATAGCAGCACACCACACATTTTTACAGTAAAAATTCATTTAGTGATAAACAGTAACAATAAATTATAAAAGGCAATAATGAGTAACAGTGCAAAGACTATTTGAGAGAGTATAGCAGAGAATTTTATAATAAATTACCCCCCCCCCCCCCGCACCAGGGTATATCACATCAGATTAACACAGTCCATTGACAGTGGATGGTAGTGGATGAAGTCGCACTGCACAGTTACACCTGTGTCTTGTGTGTGCTGCCCTGCTGTGTCCATGCTGTCCTGGGGCGCAGTCGGTCTGGCCGTGTCGGGGTGTGCGGCACTCGAGATTTTTCCGTGGCCGGGTCCTCAAGCAGGCCATCTTTCCTAGTAAATCCATAATCCTGTCGGCGGCCGGAGCACTGGAATATCACCAGGAAGAGCGGAGGGGGGGGGTTTTCCCGTACTCTCAAACCATCTCCGCATGAAGTCAGAGCAGATGAGTGTGTGCTGGTCCGCTTGCTGTCTTCCCTGAGGAGTTTCCGGTTTCCCGGCGCCTGGCGGCCCCTGCAATTTGCTCGCCTCCAGCAGGCCGCGCCGGCGCGGGCCAGGAGAGGCGGGTGAAGGGATGGGCCTAATTGCTGTGGCATTTTCTGGGCCTCTTCCGTCTGCCATCCCCTGACCTCAGTCCACGCTCCCCGGGCCACGTGACGTCAGTGCATTAGCGAGTGCGGAGGGGTTGGGGGGGGGTTGCCCCCCTCCACAACTAACCCCAATTTTATACCATCAAGGAGCTGCTGACAGACTGGCTTTCGGATAAAGCCTCAGTGTCTCACCCCCCGCTGAGTTGGGGGTAGCCCGCCCTCTTCCCCTTTGTTAAAAAGCCTCGCCCTCCGGCGATGTGTGTGCAGGGGGACCCCCCCGCGGTGATTCTCACGCATTTGAACTCTGGAGTAGAGCCCCTCCATAAAGCCATGTAGGCATCAAAGCTTCCCCCGCACAACCAAATCCCCCCCCCTCCCCGCCGCTGGGCTGTATCGCGGCTCTTTGCACTGGCGCACTGCTCAGGTCGTGTGTCTCGGCAACGGACCCAGACCAGCAATGAATGACTGATTGTGAGAAATAAATTCCAGGGTCAAAGAGCGCAGGTCTCTGCGTGATGGAATTAAGGCCCAGTCTCTGCATGCGGATACGCGCATACGTTTATGATGCGATTGATGCAAAAGTGGGTCTCTGCAGTCAAACAAGCACCTAGACTTTGTGTGTGTGCAGCTGCTGACAGTGCAGGTCCTCATCATGTCGTTTCCTCCTCCCATGCATTCTATGCGCAAATTGTTGCTTTATTTTCGTTATAAACTTTATTGATTCATTGAACATACATTGGTGGCCAAAATTTTGGCAGTATGCTTTAAAAATTACATAAATATTGGTGATAATATGTATAAACTATCAAAGAATTTTTACAAATATCATACACTGGGCGATTAAATAAGTAACTGGAGCAACTGGAATAATGTTCTGCAATCTCTAAAAATTGGAAGGGTTTCCACAATTTTGGCGACTAATGTACATTCAAACGAGACATTTCAAAAGATTTTGAGCACAAAAATTTGAAAGGTGTAAAACAATGGCACAGTTCTTTAGAAAAGATGTGAAACAGAGGTCTTGTTTTCAAATATTTGGATTTATTTTCACAAAATAAGCATAATATTAAACAAAAAAATCTTCCTCTTTAATTGTAATTGGATCAATTGTAAATTCTTTTAGAACATATGCGCATTGTGCGGGCTCGACCCCAGAGATATGAACAGCCCCGTGTCTGGGATGCGTGCAGATATGCAAAATACAGTCCGCATGCGAACTCCCGGTCTTTAGGATGCAGGATGAGGGAAATGACAGTTAAAATAATAAGAACAATAAGTATTAATAGTCCAGTGGTACCACGGTTCTCGAACTTAATCCGTTCCGGACTCCGGATCGAATCCTAAAAAGTTCGAGTTCTGATCGAA
>JABJVO010000078.1:17091512-17102221 GCA_026770805.1 Boulengeromyrus knoepffleri | reverse complement strand
TATATATATAGAAAATAAAAACTTAAAAACTTTACATTTTAGGCAACAAGAAGGATAGAAATGAAGTTCTCTCCAGAAACGGAAGCGGTGTTTGTAATTGCAGTTTGTAACAGCAATTTCCAAATGAAAATCTGGACACTGGGCTTTGACCATAGCAGTGGACACCCTGACAAGGATGCCAGGACACCGCAGGGCTCACACACACACACACACACACACACACACACACACAGACATGTCGGGTAAACATATCTTTATGGGGACCGCTCATTCAATTCTATGGGAAAAATTTTAACGCTAACTATGACAACCATAACCCCTACCCAGCCCTAACCATAACCATAAGTAACCAAACAAAATTCATCCATCCATCCTCTACCACTTTTCTGGGCCGGGTCGCGGGGGCAGTAGTCTAAGCAGGGAAACCCAGACTTCCCTATCCCTGGCCACTTAGTCCAGCTCCTCCGGGGGAGTCCTGAGGCGTTCCCAGGCCAGCCGGGAGACATATCTCCAGCGTGTCCTGGGTCTTCCTCTGGGCCTCCTCCTAGTAGGACATGCCCGGAACACCGCATACTCCCAGAGCACTCCCCACAGGACTCCCTGAGGGACACAGTTGAATGGCTTCTCCAAGTCCACAAAGCACATGTACACTGGTTGGGCAAACTCCCACGCACCATCCAGGACCCTGCCGAGAGTATAGAGCTGGTCCACTGTTCCACGGCCAGGGCAAAAACCACACTGCTCCTCCTGAATCCGAGGTTCGACAATCCGATGGACCCTCCTCTCCAGGACCCCTGAATAGACTTTACCAGGGAGGCTGAGGAGTGTGATCCCCCTATAGTTGGAACACACCCTCTGGTCCCCCTTCTTGAAGAGGGGGACCTCCACCCCAGTCTGCCAATCCAAAGGCACTGCCCCCGATGTCCAAGCGATGCTGCAGATGCATGTCAACCAGGGCAGTCCTGCAACATCCAGGCGGATCTCTCCACCCCCAGGGCCCGGCCACCAAGGAGCTTTTTAACCACCTCAGCGACCTCCACCCCAGAGATAGGGGAGTCCACCCCCAAGTCCCCAGACTCTTCATTGGAAGGCGTGTCAGTGGGATTGAGGACATCTTAGAAGTATTCCCTCCACCGACCCACAACGTCCCGAGCTGAGGTCAACAGCGTCCCATCCCCACCATAAACAGTGTTGATGCTGCACTGCTTTCCCATCTTGAGCCGTTGGATGGTGGACCAGAATCTCCTCAAAGCTGTCTGGAAATCGTTCTCCATGGCCTCACCAAACTCCTCCCACACTCGAGTTTTTGCCTCAGCAACCGCCGAAGCCACGTTTCACTTGGCTCGCCGGTACTCATCAGTTGCCTCTGGAGTCCCACAGGCCAAAAAGGCCTGATAGGACTCCTTCTTCAGCATGACAGCGTCCCTCACCACCGGAATCCACCAGTGGGTTCAGTGATTGCCGCTGCAACAGGCACTGACCACCTTGACCAGGCACTGACCACCACTGGCCACTGACCAGGCATGGCACATTTTGGACTCCCCCGGGAAATGTTCTGCAGGAGGTAGGAGTTGAAGCTCCTTCTGACAGGGGATTCCGCCAGATGGTCCCAGCAGACCCTCACTATACGCTTGGGCCTTCTAGGCCTGACCGGCTTCCTCCCCCACCAGCGGAGCCATCCCCCCACCAGGTGGTGATCAGTTGACAGCTCCGCTCCTCTCCTCACCCGAGTGTCCAATACATGCGGCCGCAAGTCCGATGACACGACCACAAAGTCGATCATTGAACTGCGGCCTAGGGTGTCCTGGCCCCAAGAGCACCTATGGACACCTTTATGTTTGAACATGGTGTTCATTATGGACAATCCGTGACAAGCACAGAAGTCCAATAACAAAACACCACTAGGGTTCAGATTCCCCCTCCAGGTCTCACTGTCATAGCTCGTGCAGAACAAGAGAGTCCCCAGGAGGAGTGCTCTCCAACTCCCCTTCCAAGGACTCCAAAAAGGGTGGGTATTCTGAACTGCTGTTTGGCGCATAAGTGCGAACAACAGACAGGATCCGTCCCCCCCACCCAAAAGCAAAGGGAGGCACCGTGATAAACCCCAATGTACAAGCGCCCAGCCAAGGGGCAATAAGTATGCCTCAGTGCCTCTCCCTGCAAGCAACTCCAGAGTGGAAGAGGGTCCAGCCCCCCTCAAGGAGACTGGTTCCAGAGCACAAGCCGTGCGTCGAGGTGAGCCCGACTATATCTAGTCGGAACCTCACAACCTCGCGCACCAGCTCAGACTCCTTCCCCGCCAGAGAAATGACATTCCATGGCCATAGAGCTAGCTTCTGCAGCCGAGGATTGGACCACCAATGTCCCCGCCTTCGGCCACTGCCCAACTCACACTGCACCCAACCCCCTTGGCCCCTCTTACAGGTGGTGAGCCCATTGGAGGGGGGACCCACGTGCCTCCTGTGACCGACCAGGCCCCGTGGGTGCAGGCCTGGCCACCAGACGCGCACCATCATGCCCCCCTCCCCCCCCCCCTAGGCCTGGCTCCGGTGACCCACGTCCAGGCGAGGGAAAACGTGTATCCATGTTATTTCTCATCATATGGGGTCTAGTGAGCCGCCCTTCGTCTAGTTCCTCACCCAGGACCTGTTTTCCTTGGGTGACCCTAACTTAGCTCCTTGGATCATTGGAACACGCAAACCCCTCCACCACGATAAGGTGTCGGCTCCAGGAGAGGACCAAACAAAATATGAGAATTTTTACATGTTTAGTTTTTTCATTGCAGTCACAGATTTTTATTAAATTGAGTTTTCCCTTATGGGGACCAGGAAACTGGCAATGGTGATGCTTACAGGACTACAGCTACCTCCTAGCTCAATCCCACTCGCGCCTGTCGCTATTCAATTTAGCCACCATTCTGTTAGGACATCTTGTCGATCACGCATCAGTCAAATTCAGTTAAAACCAAGGGACTTGCAGAACGGGCTTCCTTAGCGGTAGCTCTGCTCCTTAGCATGTGTGGGGGATAAACCTCGAAAGTAGTGGCGGGACGGTAGATGAATTTCACCCATTAGCTTTTGAGGTGGCAGCTTTGTATAGCCCTCAGTCTTGCTGTCTTCGCATCTTATCACAAAGAATGATTAATGGGACGCTAAGCAGCACAGGTATTATTCATCTGTGAGAGCTGTTTATTCTCGGAACACTCTGAGGTCACACGCAACGTGATGACATCATAATGGGAGGTTAATCAAATAAAACGGTGACAGAGATGTGGAAGGTTCCACGTTTCCAAGGAGAGGCGTAACATTACCCTCTGGAGAACAAGGCTAAGATAGACTGGGCTGGTCTTACGAACTGGTCGGGGCTGACCTAGGTCGGAGCAGGCCAGGTCAGGCTAGGTTATCCGCAGTCTGCCTGATCCCACTCCTCAACACCCAAAACAGGACAGTGCATGTCAGAAAGCGATGGCTATGCTGGTGTCTGATCTGTTTCATCTAACATTAGCCATGGCATTTAATGTGTCCTCCAACAAACGCTACGTCCAGCTTGGTCCCAAACTTATAGGAGCATATAGCAACCTGCCAGCCAAGGCCCACAGTATCTAATCGACTTGTATCATTCTCAGGTATTCTCCAAATAATGACCCACATGCCCTGTACACGAACACACAAACACACACACACACACACACACACACACACACACACACAGTGGTACCCCTGACCTGTACCCATGCAGAGCCAGCAGTCCGGACCCCTCCGTAAATCTCACATGACTGTGTTCGGAATATACACCCTCCCCCTCTACCACGTGTTTGGTATAAATGCCCTCCCCCCCTTACCGCTGTTTATGGAATACACAGCCTCCCCCTTTACCTCCGCATCTGCCTGCCTGTCCTCTGCACTTTCAATTTCCTACATGTGCGGCAGCCCGATACACCCGGCCACCGCTGACCTCCGCGCGGAGATTGACTCTGGCCAATGCGGCAGCTGCAGACGTCACTCTGAGATACAGGGGACTCCCTGCTCCCTCCAACATTGCACTGTTGCTTGGAAGAGACTTAAATACCTCCAAGTTGCCATCTACATGCGATACTGGAGGGGGGGGGTCATTTAAGCAGTGTGGTGTTGGTTTGAGCCTGTGGCTCTGTGAAGGTTTGAGAACATATAATGAAAGATACTGAGGAAAAATGCATATTATCATCAGATGAAATATGTCTTCATGGACAGTTTTTGGATCAGTATAATAAAATAATAAGATTATAGCCTTCCAATAAGGAAAAATGACAGTGAATTGCGGGGGACCATCTCCCATCAGCTGGATCAAGTTCCCGTGACCCCGTCCTGGGTCTCCCCTGCCCTGTGCTTCCTGGCAGAGGCTCCAAGCTCACTGCGACCCAGTACCAGCTACATGCTATGGCAGATGCTGAAATCCATTCACCCATCTTCCAGTAGAAGGTCACTGTGAGCCTATCGCCTATCCCAAGAAGCACAGAGGTAGGGGGGTTCCCTGCAATGCAGCCACACACCTGTGCGTGTCGCTCCGAGTTAGCGCACTGGCTGGGCAGACACCAAAATCATATACATCTGACTCATCGGAACGATACCTGGTGCCGGCATGTTTGCCCAGCACCTGGCCAGCTCTGTCCTTGGCATTTGAGGGGTGGGATTACACACAGTCACGTTCCTTCCATGGGGGTGGGCAAGGGCGATGCTGTGAAAAAGAGACCTCGTGATGAACCCCGGGGTGGGAAAACAGCTGCTTGATGGCAAGAGAACGTTTTCCCGCATTGAGGTCATGATGGGGTCCCCCCCTGGTGGTACGACCATCCTAGACAAGCCCCTGCCTGCCTACTGCTGCTCAAACGGCTGCCTCTGCCTTATCTCAGCGAGCTGCTAA
The DNA here is from genome assembly GCA_026770805.1 of Boulengeromyrus knoepffleri. Taxonomy (NCBI): domain Eukaryota; kingdom Metazoa; phylum Chordata; class Actinopteri; order Osteoglossiformes; family Mormyridae; genus Boulengeromyrus; species Boulengeromyrus knoepffleri. The sequence continues at coordinate 17,097,322 of JABJVO010000078.1, read as the reverse complement.
CAGATTTCCACTATTCACCACCATCAGATATATATTTCTATACATTATATAGGCAGCAGGTGGAGCGTGACCCCACAACTCCTTTCAGAACAGCCGCAGAATATAAAGCATCGGAATACAGCACCGGGACGTCACGGGATAACCTTGAGAAACAGAAAATCTGAGCCTGCAAATTGAGCCTTTACAGTGATTCCTTTCAGTGTTCTTGTTTGTTTTTAACCTTTTAATCCTTTTTAAGCAAAATTTCTCCACAGCCCGAGGCCAAATCATCTTCCCGGTGCTTGGAGAATGAGGTACACATCCCTTCACGAATCAGCTGCTCTCCTGGCTGTGTTTGCACCGCCCGGTGGCCATCATCTGCATCTCCCCTTTAGCCCAATCAGTCTCCTGTCCTGTTTTGCGATGTTACCAGGTATCCAGCTGCAGCTACACGCATTACCTGCACCGCGGTGCATGCGGATTTACATCTGCTGCTCTGTTGGTGATGCCGCTCTGTGTGTAAATAGAGTAGTGATGCAGGAATCATCTAAATGAATGATAATGTGTGCGTGTGTGTGTGTGTGTGTGTGCGCAAGGAGCATGTCGCTTTTAGAGGGGTCCTTTTCGCCGAGCAATGATCTCAAACACAGAACCTGCCGCTTTTTGCTGAAACTCAGGTGACCAAAAGCTGCATATTTTGGGTAAAAACGAGAGATCTAGACCACTCAGTCATCACAGAGAACATGTCCAGCTGTGTAGGAACAGGCGCCCCCTGCTGCTGGAGCTGCTAATACCACGGGCAAAAGTGCACCAAAATGTACGGAACTGCAGGGTACATCTGCTGGTGCATATAAACGTGTGTGTGTGTGTGTGTGTGTGTGTGTGTGTGTGTGAGAGTGAGCGGGGTGAGCGGGGTGAGCGGGGTGAGCGCGAGGCCGTTGCAGGGACTTTAACAGCAGAGGGCCGCCTCTGATTGGCAGGTGTAAGCCCGATGTATGGTGGCAGGCATGTCATTGAGTGCAGACTGTGCTGACCACATGCACTTTCAGGTGGGCTGCGGTGTGACGGTCCCTCTACGCCCCACTGCCTTCGCATTTTCAGTTTTTTCTCCTTTGCCATGTGAGTGCCTGGGCCAGAGGAAGCAGAGGTGAAGGGGAGCGCTGGGGTGGGGAGATTTTGATCATTATCTTATTGCTCAGACACTGTCACATGAGCGATTTGGAGAGAAGTTAGCTAAACCCCTTAGAGGACACTTCTTCGGTTGTACCCTGCAAAGGAATCATGCAACCGATAACCTTTTATAGCAGAAATACACAATCTGAGAGCTCGATAACGCAGCTAGCTGAGTAAACATGGGAATGTCAATACTGCGCATGGGAAGTGTTGAGGCGGGGGGGCGGTTTCCACGTGATCCCTCTCTGTACGGACACAGCAGATGGAAAACAGCCGGAAAATGAAGGACAACAGCCAGCTACAGATGTCCGGCCCACAGCCAGACTTGCGTGCACTTTCGGTTTAATTTGCTTCCCAGCATTAGCAAGATGGTACCTGACCCCCCACCCCCCCCCCCACACACACACACACACCCAAGGCTGTGTGAGACCTGCTGCACCCCAGCTGAACACAGGGAGTTGGGGGAGGGGGGTTTTGGAGAAGGTCCATGGAGGATGGGGGGGGCATGGAAGCGTGAGGTTTCATCAGGAGGAACAAGGCGTCGGCGTCTGAGCTGCTCATTAACTCCGCAGGTTGGAGGAAAGCAATTAGTGGCCCGTTTCACCCCCGCCTTGCAACGCGGAGTGCCGGTGTGTGTGTGGGGGGGGGGAGCTCCTCATTGTTACTCGAGTGTTGAATCAAAGGTTGATCTTCTGAAGCGACATCAGGCCGCACGCTGTTAATGTGACCATGATGACGGATGCGGAAAGTGTTAATTACGCATGCTTCGGACTATAATGCGTGCTTATTAGTACTGATAAAAAAAAAGCTGCAAATCAGCCTGCAAGGTGTTCCACCATGGAACAGTCAGCAGGGGGGCCATGAGAACTAGTGGGATACCTGCTCGGGGTGGCAGCCAGATTTAGGTGGTAGAAGCCTGCCAGAAAATATACCACTGAAACAGGAAGCAGTGAAAAGCCCACCATTGAAACAGGATGTAGCGAAAAGCCACCAGCAAAAGAGGAAGCTGTGAAAACCCACCTGTGAAACAGGAAGCTGTGAAAAAAACACTGTTGAAACAGGAAGCTGTGACAACCCACCAGAAAAACAGGAAGCTGTGAAAACCCACCAATGAAACAGGAAGCAGTGAAAACCCATCAGTGAAATAGGAAATAGTGACATTTACTAGTGAAGCAGGAAGTGGTGAAAATCTAATAGTTGAAACAGGAAAAAGTGAAAACCCACTACTGAAACAGGAAATACTTAAATTTACCAGTGAAACAGGAAGTGGTAAAACCCCATCAGTGAATCATGAAGCAGTAGAAATCAAAGGGAAATTTTTAAGTGAGCCAGAATATTGTCTGGGGCAAACTACTCACATATCAATTAAAAGAAACAGCTGTACATACTAGAGTCACAGCTCAGGAGAAGATTAAGCCTGAAAGCAATATGAATCTCCCTCAGTCAATACTCAGTTCTATTAATGGGTAAGATTCTCCAGACAAAAGCCTCAGGAAGCTGAACCACCAAATTTAGCTGCATTTTTTACCCCCCCCACCCGCAACACACACACACACACACCCTCGAAATCGTTAAAGGTTTGAAAGGCCTTTTGTTTCCCACAAAGAACCTTTCAATTAGGATATGGCTTTCCCAGAAAATGTATCGTGCTTTGTTTTTTTCTTGTTTGGATGCTGCCTTTTTTCTCTCTAATCAAATCTCGGTGCAGACGGCAATTGATATTCGTATAGTGCGAGCCATTGTGATGTCAGTGTCCAAGTGTCCCACATCCCGCTGCGCGGAAATACATAAGTATCAATCTGAGAATCAAATGGCGGGAAATCAAAGTCAATCGAAGGAATATGGGGGCCAGATAAACAGCTCCTTGGGTGAGGGCATTCAACTTGATGTCTTCGCTGTCAATTACACAGTGTGGTTTATCGATTGGCTGGAATGTGGCGCTCGGCAGCGACGGGAGCCCGCCCCTGTTTTCTCCACATGATTCTGAGCGCTTCGATAATAGCCCGTCTCTTCTTGGGTCAAGAATTTTATGATCCATGGTCTGTATTGGGATTGATCTTTTCCGTAATTGCGGCATGCGGTCGACCAGTCTGCTTCTGCTCCCAGCATTCCTGTAAACTGAGAGTCAGCGGGGTGGGGGGGGGCTATAGTCACATTTGCCCACTATCACCCACCCCCCAGCACAATCAGTCCAGAATATGATGGATTTCAGCATAGCGGAAAGTTTAAGACTCCCTCCCTTTGAAGCCTTCTCATGGTTTTCTTTGTCCCTGTACTGTACTTTTTTGTTTGTTTGTTTGTTGTCGGCATGGAGCAGACTGTGTGTGGGGGTGCAGACTGTGTGTGGGGTGCAGACTGTGTGTGGGGTGTCGCGGGCTTTCATCAGCTCGGTGGCAGCCATAGCCACCTACAGTAATGCCTGTTTTATTATTTTTTAATGTTATTTGCCGTCATTCTTATGCATTCCAACTCAAAATAAATGATACCTTTTTTTTGACCTGACCTTCTGGGCAGAGCAGTTTCAGGGGGCAGCCAACGGTATTAATCAGAGAACCCATCATCCATCCATTTTCTGAAACCGCTCGTCCTGTTCGGGGTCGCAGGGGGGCCTCGAGTCTACCCCAGAGGCTACAGACGCAGGGCAGGGAATAACCCGGGATGGGGCACCAACCCAAGCACCATTCACTCACACATTCCGGCGGAGAATCATTTTCTTCAAACATCACCTCCCACTTGGGTGAAAGCGACACAAATTGTGGGGAATGGGGTCCTAAGGCCCAACCAGAGGAAGCAGGACACCATGACCATGTTAAAAATAAATAAATAAATAAATAAATAAATCTGTGACTGAAAGAAAAATAAATCCCCATCTGCTTATCAGTCTGCTTGTTTCATCCATGTTATGTTTTGCTCAGAGCAAATTGCCTCAGAAGTATTCAGAGATTAATTAATGAGTGCGGCAGGATTTACGGTGGTTGGAGTCCTGTTTGTTGGTGTTTAGTGTTCACTGCTGGGAAATATATTGACTTGGGCAGGTCGATGACGCCTAAATTGGTACTCAGCTACGGCAAGAAGGACCTTTCCTTAACGAATGCGAAACATTGTGATTCACAGCGATTACCGATTACTCAGAACTGCTAATTATAGCTTTCAATTAAATTTATTTCTACATAGTGCCTTTGCCCTAAAACACTTAAGAAAGATTCAAACAACATCACACTTATTGACACATCACAGTTTTGGGTCAAATTAGTGTAAATGATTAGCGGCAAAAAGCCAAAAGACAACAGAGTGGAGAGAATAAAACTCCATTGTTTTATACGAGGAAAATTGCTCTAAGAATAATGAGGTCGGAAAGTCGGACTGCCAGTGCTAATTAGAATAATATAAACATTCAGAAGAGATATATGTTTGTGTAAAGAACTACCAACACTCCTGACACAATCTCCCTCCGACCGATGGGCAGCGCTGCCCAAGGACTTCTGCTGGCTACCTGGTCACTTGCATGCACGTTGCTGTCTGTTGCACTTAAACCTGGCACCCGGCACTGGTAGTAAGGTCTGCCCCATAGGTATTAATACATTATTTATAATCATTTGATTAATAAATTGAAAAATTCATTCTCAATCAAATTTAGAAATGTATTGCTTCTGTATCTTGCATCTGGTATTTACAAAACAGATAGTAAATCACTTGCAAATATAAAACAAAGTGTGAGTAAGCATACTCAGAAATGAGTAATAAATGAGCATTTACAAGCTCTTCACTAAACACATTTCTAAATATGATTGTAAGTAAATGTTTTATTTACTAATACATTATCAAATGATTAGTAATTGTTTATTAATAGCTAAGTAGCAGACCTTTAAGGTTCAGCTATAACTAATTATGCTGATCAATGTTATTTTTTAGTTTCAATTGATTTACAAGCTCTTTAATAAACGCTTTGTGAGACAAGAGTAAGATATCTTTGTAATACATTTCTAAACGTGATTATAAGTCAATCTTTTTATTTACTAACATATTAGCAAATGATTAGTAACAGTTTATTAATACTTAAGGAGCAGATCTTATACTAAAGTGTTACTGGACCTACCCAGTTGTCTACCTTTCACTTTTCCACTCCTTTGTAATACCCACAACATCTGCACTACATGTTTACATTGCACTGTATTTATGAATCTATTGTTACAATTGCACTTATATGTGTACCTCAGTATCTATTTGTGATCTGTGTTTAATTTGTTTTTACTGGTGGTCAGCAATGCATGGAACTGACTGTTTACTTTCCTTGTAATGATAAACTCTGGGATCCCGAATGTTCCTGAGGCATACCAATCAGAAAGACATACCGATGAGACATACCGATCAGAAAGACATACATATCAGAAAGACATACCCATGAGACATGCCCATCAGAAAGACATACCGATCAGACATACCCATCAGACAGACATACCCATGAGACATGCCCATCAGAAACACATACCCATGAGACATGCCCATCAGAAAGACATATCCATCAGACAGACATACCAGACATACCCATCAGAAAGACATACCTATCAGAAAGACATACCTATCAGAAAGACATACCCATGAGACATGCCCATCAGAAAGACATACCCATGAGACATGCCCATCAGAAAGACATACCC
>JABJVO010000078.1:17002395-17016085 GCA_026770805.1 Boulengeromyrus knoepffleri | reverse complement strand
TGCGGGCGGGCTGGCCCTGTGCTGTGAACACCCCCCCCCCCCCCCCCCCAGCTTGCTCTCACCTGCATGTGTGTCTCATGATGAGATAGGTGACAAGAAGCAAGCCAATGTACCTGTACTTCTGTGCAAATGGCAAATAAAGGATCATTTCATTTCATGGTGGTTGAAAGGGTGAAATGGGTGTGCAGAACCATGATGCCCCCCCAGGCAGGATTGCAGAGTGAGGTATGTTTGTTGTGCTAATTCTGTACAGGTTTCACTGCTCTGATGTGTTAGTTTGTAGGACTGCTTCAGTAATCATACTAATGTTGAATAATTTGGTTTGCTAACAAAGGTGAAGGGGTAGGGCTGTCTCAGAAGACAGGGACAAGTGACTGGGCGTATTTGTATTCATGTACTTCGGCATCATCCTTATTCTGGCTCAAGATTATAAATGCCTTTAAAACGCCCTGATCCCCATTAAATTGACACAACACCCACTGTATTGCCCAGTGTAAATTGTGTTTTTGTGACACCTAGTGGTCAGATAATGTAATGTTACTATAAATTTGTTCTTTCGTAGTTTTTGTAGTTTTGTTCCTGCAAAAAAACGTGACAATGCAGGCCATATATGTTGAATCTAATTTTATCATGTGTTTAGGCCAAATGAATTCCTGTGCATGTGTTTCCTAATAGCTGTCCACTACCGAAAGCACCTACGATGGGCACTGCACCAGGAGCAATGGAAGAAGGTGGCCTGGTCCGATGAGTCATATTTTCTGTTACATCATGGCCACCATGGAAAAGATGGCACCAGGATGCACTTTGGGGAAAAGGCAAGCCTGCAGAGGCAGTGTGATGCTCTGGGCATTCATGTGGATGTTATTTTGTCAAATACCACCTACCTAAACGTTGTCACAGACCAAGTGTTATGACGCAGTCTAGGACTGGGCTATAACAGAATGGGATAAAGTGATGTGGAGAGAATAACAGACAACAGATTGTGGTTATGAAGCTGTGTTGTTATTGATATGCAATGAACAAAACAACAAAAGGGCTAATAGCAGGTGCGCCGGTCATAGCCCTTGGATGTGACCCAGGCCAAAACAATCATAATCCAGCCAACCTACCTCATGAAACAGAAAAGGACAGTGATTGGTTAGTCATACTATAGCGCACAGTGCACAACAATGAAACGAGTCCTCTGCATTTATCCCATATGTCACATCGTGACATAGCAGGGGGCAGCTAATTCAGCGCCCGGGGAGCAGGGGCGGTACCTTGCTCAGGGTACCTCAGTGGAACTTTGCTGGTCAGGGATTTGAACCAACAATCTTTCAATTACAAGTGCGCATCCCTAACCATTAGCACACCAATATGAAACAAAAAGACAACTGTGCCCCTAACTCTCCAACTAACAAAATACAAAAACAAAACAATTTCAAAACAAAATGGCAGTCGCATCTTATACACAAAACAAAACAAGCTGCCATCACCCAAATAACAGTGGCCACACGTCTCCGGGACTAGGGTTCGAGTCTCCGCCTGGGTTACGTGTGTGTGGAGTTGGCATGTTCTGCCCATGTCGTCGTGGAGTTTCCTCCAGGTACTCTGGTTTCCCCCCACAGTCCAAAGACATGCTGAGGTCAATTGCAGTTACCAAATTGCCCGTAGGTGTAAGTGAATGGTGTGTGAATGCGCCCTGCGATGGGTTGGCACCCTATCCTGGGTTGTTTCCTGCCTTGCTCCCATGGCCTCTAGGGTAGCCTCCGGACCCCCACAACCCTGAATAGAATAAGCAGTTACAGAAAATAGATGGATGTTTATAATGCATTATCTGTGCATTTTTGAATAATGTATTCATATTGGGCTGCATCCCAAATAGATAAGTAGAATTTAAAAAAAAAAAAAAAAAATCTCCTTTTTTTGATTATTAGTCAGTGAATTAGCTCTGGCTTTTGTGTAATGAACCACAGACCTTATATTCCAGAGAGACCTTGACATCTAATAGAGACACCTTTGCCCAAAGAGACGGCCTAACTCTGGACGTTTAAGTTAGCTTAAGAACCCCATTCAAGGACAGGGAAGCTGAATATGCTACAGAGTACCTCTTGGAAAACATGGACAAAACCCATAAATATACAGATTATGTGCAGTGTTTATAATTACATTACAACCAGGAGCTTTAGAATGTTTTATTTATTGATTTTTCCCACCGCAGGGAACTGCGTGTCACTAGAACCCATGTGCTGCAATGGGTGTAACTTCGGCTGTAGCAGGAGGTGTTTGCCTGGTCTGTGACCAGGTGTGCGGGTCCTTCAGTGACTGCTGCCCTGACTACAGCACCACCCGTGCAGGTTGGAGATGGTACATTTCTCAGCTGGCTTCACCATTAGTACGCCGGTTAAATCAGCCTCCTTTGTCCTGTTACAAGGAGTTTCTGCCCTCAGGCCATCAGATTACTTCTGCGTCAGTCATAATTTAACCCTCGCTCCTTACTCATACGGGAAGCTGTTTGATTTTATTTGCACATCTCTGTTTATTTCCCCTCTGGTTTTTATTTTTTCATTTCTCCTTCTTTCTTTTTCAGTGCGCTTTGCCATTTCTTATTACATATTTATTATGTTATACAATCCTGGAGGTGTGAGGCAACAATTCTGTTATTTTTTATGTTCTATACTTTTTTGTTTTGCTGTTTTTATTGTAGTGGAGTTGACCAACTTTCATTTCACCTTTCATTTGAGGACGTCATTGTCATGTTCAGGAATCAGTCTGAGATGATATGAGCTTTGTGACATGGTGTGTTATCCTCTTAGAAGTAGCCATTACAAGCTGGGTACACTGTGGTCACAAAGGGGTGGACATGGTCAGCAACAATACTCAGGCAGGCTGCGGCATTTAAATGATGTTCAATTGGTACTAAGGGGCATAAAGTGTGCCAAGGAAATATCCCCCAAACCATTACACCACCAGCAGCCTGAATTGTTGATACGAGGCAAGATATGTCCATCCTTTCATCTTTCATTTTTACACCAAGTTCTGACTCTACAATCTGAATGCCACAGCAGAAATTGAGACTCATTTTACCAGGAAAATTGCTCTTCCATTGTCCAATTTTGGTGAGCCCTTGCCCACTGCAGCCTTACTTTCCTGTTCTTAGCTGTCAGGGGTGGCATGTGATGTGGTCTTCTGCTGCTGTAGCCCATCTGCTTCAAGGTTCAGAGATGATCTTCTCGTACCACCTCATAATAAGTGGTTATTGGAGAAACTGTTGGCATCCTGTCAGCTTAAGCCAATCAGGTCATTCTTCTCTGCCCTCTGCCATAAACACAGCATTTCGCCCAGACCGCCGCCACTCACTGGATGTTCTTTCTTTTTAGGTCCATTCTCTGTAAACCCTAAAGATGGTTGTGCGTGAAAATCTCAGCAGATCAGCAGATTCGGATCTGATACTCATACCAGCAACCATTTCCACTTTCAAAGTCACTTAAATCACCTTTCTTCCCCTTTCTGGTATTTCATGTGAACATTACCTGATGCTCCTAACCTGTATCTACATGATTTTATACATTGTGCTGTTGACATATGGTGGCCTGATTAGATATTCGCTTCAACAAGCAATTGAACAGATGAACATGAACCTAATAATGTGGCCAATGAGTGTATACACAACTGCATACAAGTAAACAGTACAAAGTCTACAGCACAAGTGTACAAAACAGTCTGCAGTAATTGCAGATGTAATATGTTTTTGTGGTTAATGAGTATTATTTTTTCAAATTTATTATTAAAAACGTCGCAACATGTTTTTGAGTTTGCAAGAAATGCAGTCTGTGTTGTGGTGTTAGCTGTATTAGTAAACCAGCTAGCTATCTGCTGTGGAATCGCTCAGTTATTTAAATATAATTATACTAATGATAAAAAATAACGATAGAGATGCAACACTTAAAACACTAAAAAGATGCAACACGTAAATGTCTTCCTCACCTTGTGCAAGTCAGGCTTTGTGTTGCTGATGGAATTTGGCCCTTAGGGAAAAATAAATGAGGCCCCCTTACCTAAATGGATTATATTCCTCAAAAACACAATTTGACCATTTGAATATAATTGTACCTTACAACAATAACACTGAGACCCTGGCCCAGTTCCAGCTACGCCCCCATCGACTACAAATGGCCCAGTTCCAACTCTGCCTCCTTTAACTACAAACAGCCCAGTTAAAACTCTATTAATTAATAATTAATTACTTCCAAAGATGATTTCCTGCACCTTGCTGCATGGCTTTAATAAGCCTTTTATAGGACTTTAATCAGCCAAAATAATAAAGGGAATAAATGAACATAATGATGTACGACATTAAAATAATTAGCTTGTTACCTTCTTCAGACATTTTAAACACTTATTTCGGTCTTATCCTGACTTAGCACTTAGCATGTTTGCGGTTCCAGGTGGTCATCCACTCTTTCCAGTTTTACTACTGTATAACATCAGCCTGTATGCTGTTCATTAAAAAAATCTCAAGCATCTTGGCATGACTATGTGGTAAAGGACATTATATGGAAATATACTGGTGTGAATATGTCTGGCTACCAATAAACTCAATGACTGAGGACTATTCTATCCTACAATATCAGCCAAAAAACTTACATGCAAATTCATTTTTTCTCTGTCACATTCCATCGGTCCTATAAAAAAAAAAAAACGATAGAATTAAATAATTGATATAAATGCTTTTATGGGAATTTCCTTCTGTGATTATTAGGATTATTCTGTTCATTTTTCGATTATTAAATGACACAAACTTGAGGGAAGAAAGCATAATTATTAAGCTTTATTAACATAAAATAAATTTCTGTACAGAAATACTTTTATTTGACATAAAAATGATATATATTCATATTTTGTCAAATCGTGTATTTTCGAGTGTTTTTTTAACTTTTCCTCTCATTCTGACATGAGACCCACATCAGATCTTTGGCATGGGTTTGAGAAGTCAGTCTGATGTTCTGCGAGATGGAGCAGTTCTTCAAAAACCAGGTGACTTGTTTCCCCTGCTATCGAGATTTCTGGGGCGGGGCTTTTAACAGCCCAGGTAACATCCTGCCAGAACTCTGCTACAATAGCAGAGTGTTTGGCCCACAATCAGCGCCAAAGTAAAGGGCGGCTACAGTAACAGCATATAAATAAGATTAAGTAACGTTATAGTTATTCATCTATATATAGAATGTTTGTTATATAATGTTCTGCGTAATACATAGGCAGACAGAGTCTTCTAAGATGTTCTCAGTCATAGGAGTGTGGGGGGGAGGGGTCTGGTCTCCAGAGGAAGTTGACGTCTCCAGTGAGGTGTAGGGGCAGTGGTATCAGTAAACGTCACCAGTCAGCTTCTGTAACCGCTCCAGCTCACAGTGCCCTGGCGCTGTCCAATTCCTGCTGAGATAGTGGATTTCCAGCTGCCCTGAGTGCGTGGCCAGCAAGATCCCCGAAAATGAGTTCTGCTTGGATGGATCCCCGAAAACAGCCATGGAGGTGATACTGGAGAAGCAGAAGGGGAAGAATGGAGAAAGGGCAGCTGATAATTATATCAGCGAAAAACAAATGACCATCCCATTGTGTTAATATCAGCCAATGACCAACGTCGGAAATGCCAGACCTTCCTGTCGAAACAATCACCAAAGCCACTCAGTGATTAAACCCAGCACGCCATTGCTAGGCGGGATCACATACCGGTCAGGATGCACCTTCTCCGTGGCAACCGGCTCAGATTCTTTCTGCAGCAAGTCCCACATGCAGATGATGGAGGCAGCTGGGTCCAGCGTGCAGAACAGTGCCGGCCTTGTGAGGGACCATCGGGCTGAGAGCATGGATCCACCGGCGCCGCAGGACCACTCCATGATGGGAGCCTCACTTGAGACCGAGTGGAGCCTCATGCTGCCGTCGTCACAGGCCACCTGTGAAGGAAGGGTGTTTCTAAAAAAGCGTAGCTACGGCTGGAGAGATGAGGACTTGAACGCCATCTTTTCTGGAAGTTTGGTGGGCTGGAGATGTGATTTACATACTTGTTGTAAGAAGATGGGAGGATTCATGGGCATCCCAGGCTGGGAACAGTCAGATGATGAGGGGTTTGTGTGTCTCAGTGATCCTAGGAGCTATGTTGTTGGGGCAGTTGTCCCTAGTATGGCCTCCCAAAGTAAACTGGTCTTAGGTGAGGGGCCAGATAAAATGTGATTCAAATTACCCTTATGAAGAACAAAAACAATGAACAAGAAGCCTCATCTGCAACAGGGGTATGAGCTACATGAGACTGATCTCCTGTAGGCCCACCACCCATAGCAGGAGACATTAGGGACCAGGATTAGGCAGCAGTCAAAGGCAGGGGTGCTGCAAACCGATTTCTAAACACTGAACCTGGCTTTAGAGACACAGAACATAACCTCTAATGGGAGAGGAGCCTGAGGTAATGCAAGAGGTAGAGAAACACTGTCTAGATCAGGGGTCTCCAACTCCGGTCCTGGAGAGCTACTATCCAGTAGGTTTTGTATTGTACCTGGCTTCTGATGAGCCACACCTGGTATCTACCTGAGAACAGGTGTAGCTCATTAGAAGCCGGGTAGGCTTCTAATGTTCCTCCTCTTCACCCTCACACGGATACTGGAGGGTTCATGAGAATTTGTCCAACCAGTCTACATGCGTGTTGTGGACTTGGAAAAGGCACACGACCGTGTCCCTCGGGGGGTCCTGTGGGGGGTGCATCAGGAGTATGGGGTAACTTTATGAACAGAATTTCTAGGTACAGGCAAGGGGGCCTCAGCATCAGATGGTTTGCTTTTTGCAGATGATGAGGTCCTATTGGCTTCATCAATCTGTGGCATGCAGCCTGACCTGGGGCAGTTTGCAGCCACGTGTGGAGTGGCCAGGATGAGGATCAGCACCTCCATGTTTGAGGCCATGGTTCTCAACTGGAAATGGGTGGATCAGCCCCTCCGGGTTGGGGATGAGTCAGTACCAAAACCTCCTTCAAGTGAATAACCAAAAGAACCTCACTGCTGCCAAGAAACTACAACACTGCAGGAACACAAAGCTGCACCCTAGATCCTCAGCAGGTTACTGAACGCAGTAGTTCACCTGGTCAGGTTTGAGAATGGCATCTCCCACCCACCTAACCAGGATGGCAGCTCACCAGGAAAATGGACTCATCAAAGGGGGAGAAGTCCAATGAGGTGACACGAACGGGGCTCAGACCGCCCTTCTGCGACCTGTAGAACACGGGCGGGCTCCTCAACCCGTGACGGGTCCCATGGTACACCAGGTTCTGAAACAGGGCACAGATGGCATTAATGTGCAGCTGATATATAACATCCCCTTTAACATATTGAGCTACAGAACACATGCCTTTTATGTGTGTTCTGCTATAGAACACATCTCCTTTTAGTGTGCCGTCCTCCAGAACACCTGTGTACTGTGCTAAAGAACACATCTGATGCTCACTATGATACACACATTTATCTACATGTGTATACACCAGCTGAGCATACACCCGTCTAGCTTTAACAGTCTTCACTCATCACACTGATGATGACAATTACGTCCAGTAGCATTCCGGATTCCCCGAGGATGCCTTCCTCACCACAAACGGCCCATCCGCCACGACAGACGGATTAAGAGAGAGCTGGATGCTAACCATGTCTGTGCCCACGTAGAAGTGATTAGAGTCAGAGGGGTGGAACTTCAGCAGCAGGCTCTGAAAGGAGTCCAGGGCAAGGGCTTCCACTGGGGAGGAACTGGCATCCATGAAAACATACAAAGACAATCTTTAAAGCTCTTTATCTGGGTAGTAAGTGTAAATTCACACAGAAAACATTACAATGTATTCAGATAAAGAGTAACACAATAAGAGCTAACACAAATTTCTTCTGTTCTCCTACAAGTTACTCTTTTTGGATGGCTAAATGAACACCCCATTGCTTTATAAACCTCTGCTCAGGTCTGCGATCCAGCCCCTCTAACATTACACGCAATATAATTAAAATTAATTTGAGTTAAGTGGCTTCAGAATAAACGCAAATTGAACTTGTATATTTGAAAATGTATATTTATAAAATCGATTGTGTCGTATGATTTTTGACATACATCCGCCTAAATAATTACTGGTATGTTTCTTCTTTGAAAGGGAAAAACTGCCCCGTACACACACAGAAAAATCCACTTTTTGGCCACTAAAATAGATGAGGCTACCTTCTGGACCATTAAACAAAAATAAAGGGTATTTCTTACAGTTTGATGTTGCTATTAGGTGTCCGTAGAAAATGCTGCATCGTTACGTGTTTAAGTAATAAACAGCGCATTATCTTTGTTAAACATGGATTTGTGTGTGACGCCACTCGGAATCAGTGCACTCCGCCTCCTCATTTAACGGTGGCTGCAGTAGGTCTCTGGGCTCTTTATGAGCTCCGGCGTCTCAGAGCTTACAAGTTAAGCCCTGGTTTTAATGTTAGTGTTCTTTTTTGCAGCAGCAGGCATACATCCGAGGCGCACAGTGATGTCATTAACGTTCAAGCGGACACGTCCGTCAGTACGCGTGTGGAGAAGTATGAACCAGCCTTAAGACGTTTGCACAGAACTGTATATATCAGGGGTGTCAAACTCCAGCCCTGGGGGCCGGAGCCCTGTGTAGCTTAGTTCTTTCCCTGTTCCACCACAAATGATTCAGCTCAACCGCTGTGTGGTAATTAGCACAAGGAGTTGAATCAGGTGTGTTAAACGAGGGGAAACCCAAAAATGTGCAGGGGCTCCGGCCCTCCAGGTATATATGTAAACGTATCAGTGCCAATGGAGGGAATCAGCTTAAGATGCCAAGCCTGAGGATATCGCGGTTCTGCTGCCCCCAGGTCACCATGGGCTCTTACCGCCGGACCGCGGCGACGGCAGAGCTGTGCAGCAGCTTCACTTTCCCTCCGGGCCTGAGGCCTGCGAACGCGAAACAAACCACATGCTGCATAACCTCGTCCGCTCCAATGTCACATGCTGAGAGGGTCGAAAAAGCCAAACACAAATCGGCCCATCCGTCTCGGTATCCTTTTTCTATCTCTCTTTCCTGTCTCTATCTCATTCTGTCCATCCCTACATCTCTCTCTGACTCACCTAGGTTGATGTGGGATCCTGCCTCGTCGCCTCGCGGAAGCTCGACCACCACCTGAAAACACACCCAGCCCATTGCAATGCAGACTGAACCGCAATAACAATTACATTTATGTCACAATCACAAATACAATTACATGCCATGACCAAGGCGACAGCAGTAAGAAAACCAGGTGGGAGGGAGCTAACTAAGGCATTCGAAGGCAAGGCGCTATTTGAAGGCTGACCAGCGCCATTCACTTAACGGAAAACTCACCCACAAGTTCAACACCCCCTTCTCGTCGAGGGACCCTAACTGGAAGGACATCCCTGAAGATTCTGAAACCGGAAAATCACTGCTGTAAGAAACGACGTTAAACCCCACAGCTGGTACACAGTGATATCTGCGAGAAAGTGAAGTGTTTTAATGCTGCACAAAATCCTGGATCTACACTCTCAGTAGCCAGTTTACTAGCTATACCTGCTTGTGAATGATAACTGCCTGCTCCCCCTAACAGTTAAGCATTTGGCTGAATGAGTACATACAGCATGGTGCACAGAAGGGCAGCTGGTTCACTTACCGTTTCGATAAGTATTAGAACGGCTAAGATGCACGATTTAATCTACTGTGAAGATGCTACGATTGTTGGTGCCGAGCATGGTGGCTCAGCAACGGCCTCTGTCCTTGAATTTCCATGCACACAAGTGTGTAGCGTTTACAGCATCACAACCGTGTGTAGAACGATTTCTCTGAACATACAATATTTTAGAACTTGAAATGGTTCTGGAGGCAAATTGACTCCAACCCAGCATTAGTTAGGTGTCCCTAATACAGTGGCGACTGAGTATATGTATTTCCATGTGTATTTCCATGTGATCTTGGCATTAAATTTAAACAGTATGCAAGCATTTGTACCACATCGTCCATATGCCTCCCTTATTGCTACGTAACCCCTCATTGTGTTATTTTTAATTATGGGTTGAATTATTGCTTATTTACAGGAAGGACAGGGCTGGAGGGAGGAACTGGCCAACGGGCCCAGATACGTGAACTGCGGCATGGGAGGACAAACGTAGCCGTTACGGCGTCCCCGCCCCCTGGGAAGGAGAGAGACGCCCTGCCGTACCTTCCTGCCATGGCCGCTGAGGGAAGCTGTTTCTCTGGGCCTCTGCCGTGGAGGGAGGGATGGGCTCCAGTGCCACCACTGGGGAGAGGTGGCCAGAGGCTGCAAGCACTGCGTCTGTATGGGGACGGACACACACACACACACACACACACACACATATTCCTCCATGTGACTACTCGATATGTACACACACACACATGAGTGTTCACCTTTGTCATACTAATCTGTTTCCTGTACATGCATGAGACACCGGTGCCCACCAGTGGAGAAGGTCGGGTGGCGCAGGGTCCAGTCCTGCTCCTCGATCCTGATGCTGTCGTGCCGGCTGGACTGTTCCCGCAGATCCCAGAGTAGCAGGGAGCCCACAGCCGTGCCGGCAAACACGAGGGACGCCTTCCCGGGGCCGAAGCAGCAACAGGACACCTGGGAAGGAGGCGGGGCCACAGGGGTCAGGGGGCGTCGGCACAGCTAGCATCACAAAGGCCTTTCATCTAGAACTGTTTGTTAATGACAGCAGGTTTTCAACCAAAATCCACAGGTCCAATTAAGTCTGGTGCTGCAACTTGGGAATTAACTCTGGCTTTAAAAATCGGAAATAATGAAAGAAAAAGAAATACATTCTTCATGGCTGTATGTCAAGTTCAACTGAACTGCATATTAACAAAAAATGAAAAAATGAGTCTGATAAGAAACATATGCTATGTGGAAAGGAAAATGTCTGCTTTATAAATAAATTTCTAATTGAAAGATAGACAAATAAAAAAAAAAAAAAATCTTTTCATTTCAACATGATATATTTCCAACCAAATTTCTCCTTTCCGTATATAAGGTTTCATTTCTGACCCAAATGTCTCACCTCTGATCTGTACATAAAGGTTTTATTTCTGACTGAAATGTCTCACGACCAGTCTGTACATCCGTCCATCCATTTTCTGGTCCTATTCACAATCGCGGGGTGCCAACCCATTGCAGGGCACACTCACACACCATTCATTCACACAAGTACACATGTGCAATTTGGTAACTCCAATCAGCCTTGGCATGTTTTTGGACTGTGGGTGCAAACAGGAGTACCTGGAGGAAACCCCACGACGACACGTGGAGAAGATGCAAACTCCCAGCGGACACCTGACCCCAGATCAGTGCTAACCACTGCACCATCGCGCGGCCCCTCCAATCTGTACATAAGGTTTTACTCTCACCTCTGACTCGTAGACAAGGATTTTCTGTGGACATGAAGGCTCCCAGATGTTCCAGATGCAAAGGATGGTTTTGCTGTCCAGGTACACAGCACTGGGTCTGGCAGAGGGCCGATGCACAGACAGCACTGTCTGCCTCTGTGTCTGGGAGAACACCATCAGACTGACCTCTCGACCTGCGGTGGAGGGTATGGGGGGGCGTGGGGAAGGCAAGGCAGCCGGGTTAGCGACCCGTAGCAGCGTGACCCACCTGAAGGCTCGGCCACAGAAACACAAGGAGCTCTCTACACAAAGCTGTCCAGGTACTTATTCAAATTCCCAAACAATACACTGTACCCCATTACCTTAACAAAAACTCACTGTTAAACTGATAAAGGGGAGTGGGATCTGCTGATACAGGCCAGCGAGGAGTGCGGTTAATCTGGTTAACCTTAAAAATGAGTTGGCTCACATCCCCGGAGAGGCCCAGCTGTTGTACAGTAAGGTACAGGTAAATGTTATTAACTTTAAATCTCAAAACACCTTCCCATTTTACCCTAACACTCCCATCGATACTTTGGCTAAATTCTTTTAGCCGGTTTGGGAATGCCTCATGTTGGACAGCAGGGGGCGGTGTGCAGCTCACCCTGCAGGAAGGGCATGCCGGAGCCCAGCTGCAGGCTGCCGTCGCTGAAGGGCAGGGCGTCCCTCTGCAGGCTGGGCTTGCAGAGTGAGAACCTCTCCAGGCGGTCTTCTTCTAGAAGGACAGTCATCACCTGGCAAAGGGCGAGGGATGTTTCATACAAACATCAGCAGACGTCGCTGCCCCGTCCATGTAATAGGGACGCATTCACACTCACAAACTAGTAATATGGGCAACTTAAAAATGCCAGTTCTCCGTTAAACCCCACTACAGCGACCCTCACCTGAGAGGCGGAGAGCAGGAAGGCCGCCAGCCGCTGGGACGCCAGGCTCTCGCCTCCTGTCTGTTTGTCTGAGGCCTCACTGGTGAGACCCGGGCCTGCGAGGACGCAGAAACAGGCAAGTAAAATACCATTTGCAGGATAACATGCTAAGTGCTAATACCATTTACAGGATAACATGCTAAGTGCTAATACCATTTACAGGACAACATGCTAAGTGCTAATACCATTTACAGGATAACATGCTAAGTGCTAATACCATTTACAGGATAACATGCTAAGTGCTAATACCATTTACAACAGCGGTCGATCTTCAATATACTCCCAGGCGACTGCGACAGTGTGCCGGTAAAATATATTAAAGGAGACCACCACTGCCTAGTTGGCAAAATATGTTGAGGGGGACCACCTCCCAGGTGGCGAAATATACTTTCATTGTATAAAAGATTAGGGACCACTGATTTACAAGATAACATGCTAAGTGTTAGTAGCTTTTACTACACAGATTCTATATTAAATTACATCATTGCAACTGGAATTCACAGCAAGTCCTACAGTCCATAGAAACCAGATGTGGTGTGATGTGTATGGCCACAATGCATTGCAAACCTCACCCCCACAGACTAAGCCACGGTCAGCCGGGTGTTGGGTCCACCTGTCGCAGGTCTCCACCTCCTCCGTCTGAACATCCCTGTCCACGTCATCTTCGCGGCACTGAGCGTAGGCCTGTCCGGATGGACTTAAACGCCGTCAGTGATTACCTGCCGTCGAGGCTACCCCTCAGCGCCGAACGGGACCCGGGACACACACCTGTTTCGTGTCGGTCGATCCGAAGCTCTTTATGTACATGTCGTACTCGGTCAGCGGAGGCAGGTCCAGCAGCGACAGCGTGACAGAGAAGTCAAGATCGACCAGTCGAAGAAGCTCCGCGCTGCGTTTCCTGGGGCATGCCATAAACCAAGCCATTATGGTTTTCTCCCCACACTTAATTCTGGTTTCCTATTATAATAATATCAGCCAGCTATTGCATATTTTGAATATATGAAATGGATTCAGGTGAAAATGAGTGAGTAGCTGGTGAATTTGTGGGTATGAATACCCATGGATAATGACATGGATAATTGTTATGGATAATGACAGGCACCCTCTGCACACTAAGAACCAGAGGAGTATACTCAGTGATGGGATGCTACTCCTCAAATCCAGAACTGACACTATCATTTACAATCAGAGGAGTATACTCAGTGACGGGATGCTACTCCTCAAATCCAGAACTGACACTATCATTAACAATCAGAGGAGTATACTCAGTGACGGGATGCTACTCCTCAAATCCAGAACTGACACTATCATTAACAATCAGAGG
>JABJVO010000078.1:16967267-17002295 GCA_026770805.1 Boulengeromyrus knoepffleri | reverse complement strand
ACCACCCACAAACTTTTCCGATCCTTGCTGGGGGGAGCAGGGGGGAGCAAGAGGAAGGACAGAAGGACATTTAACTGACTGCACAATAGACCAATGAACCCGTGCAATAATAATTTATCAGTACCATCATCCCATCACTATTCATTACTTCTCCCTATACTTTCATCTGTAACTGTAATGTATGTGTAACTGTACGTTGTTTGTATATTGCATGGTGCTATGGTGCTACTAGAAACTGAATTTCCCGGAGGAACCTTCCCGAGGGATTACTAAAGTTTTCTACCTACCTACCTGAATTAAAAATGAATACAAGTTTACAGAGAAATGGTTCTGCGTGGAGCTTAGGTGTGCATATTTAGCATTTTTTAAACTGAAGAGACTGCAATTGCATACTTCTGTTTGCTGGCCATTTTTTTGCTCATCTCCCGGTGCTTTGCAGCCACAAAATCGATGAATTTCCCCTGCTGGGTGGTCTTGCTACAGGAAACTGCACCGTCTGCAAACAAACCAAGTGGCACAGATGAAGTTTTAGCCCATGTGACAGAGGGACTGGCTCACACACCCAAACAAAGTGATGGGGTTGGGTCCTTAACCGCTACGCCACCTGGTGTCCCATCTCTGCCAGCCTCTTCGCACTCCCCCATTTGCGGTGCTGACTGAACAGAGCCGAGTCGTCGGTTCTCTGCCTCCATGGCCCTCTGAATGGCCTCCACTTCTTTCCTTTGTTGGAGACTCATCTGCTCCCCATCCCCTCCCCCGGCACCTCCCTCGTCACTCCCACCCGCCTCGTCGCTCTCATCAGCCTCCTCAAAGTCCTCCTCATAGTCCTTCAAGTGGAAGACAGAAGACACCACATCGTAAATGATATAGGCCACGTTATGACTAAAAAAGTTGAATAGCAGCACAGCAATAAGGACATCCTTTTCAGTGAAGAGTGTTTTCCATCTCATATTAATATCCTCGTGGAAAAAACATGGCTTTCTCAGCATATATACAAGACGTAATGGTATCCATATCTCACAGTCACAGACACCTACTGAAGAAGTCATAGCGAATGGATCTCTGACATTGATTATACCCATCACAAGCAAAGCTAGCATAAATTGCTAATCAGGAACAACAATAATTTTCCAAAGCGGGCCCCTGATTGGGGCATACACTAAAACCCTCAGGACTCTTAAACAACCTACCAGGGCTACACAGAGGCAAGGAGATCATGACACATTTAAAGGTTAAAGATAATCGGTGAGGGTTTCCTGTGATTTTATTAATTACTGTGACCAACGAGAGTGTTGCATCTCCCATGACGCCGAGGCTCCTACCTCAAAGTCTTCCTCATATTCCTCTGCACCTTCCTCCTCCCCCTGCTTCTCAGGAGACCCCCCACTAACCTCGGCGTCCCCTATCTTGGTCTGCAGCCAAAAAATGGAAGACTAAGCACAAGAAAACCCAGAGACGGGCACACATCCACGGTCCACAGTCGTTCGTAGAGTGATTTTGAATTCCTTACCTCCGGTTCGGCAAGGAGTCTCCTCCCAAAGCCGGGCTTCTCTGAATCCCCCTGAGCCGAACGCCTCTGGCTGCCAGCAGTCAGCTTGGCCAGGGCTTTCTCGGGCTCCCAGTCCTCCCCACGCCTCCCCTCCCGGTGCCTGTCGTCCTTTCTCCTCTCCCTGTCCCTTCGCACATCCTCCCTGTGCACCTCCTCCCTGTCTCCGGACGGCTTGTCGCGCCTCCGGCTCTCGCCGGCCTCCTAGAGGGAGACCCAGGCCCAAGGCAAAAACTCAGGTGCCACTGAGCTGTGGCAGCCGTATCAAACTAACACATGCTTCACACCCATTTGTGTAAGCCTGTCAAACCTCTCTCCAAGCTGTCCAGGACTCTTACCCGCTGTTCTCTCTCTCTTCTCCTTCTTTCCCGCTCCTCTTTTTCCTTTCGACGCTGTTCCTTGTATTCTGAATGATGTACCAAGAATTGATTATGCACAGAAATTAAAAAATTATGAGCCAGCATAAATGTTTTCACCTCAGATCTTCAAATGTTTCTACTTGTCATCTAACCAAAAAAAAAAACTTTTGTACTGATATTAGATGCTTTATGACAAGTACCAAATATGAAATGGAACAGAAATATTGATATTATTGTTATTTTACCCTTATCTTCTTTTTGCCTTGAATGTTGCCCATCTTCGTGTCGTCTGTTTTCATTCGGCGGTTCCAGCCACATGCCCTGTACCTTGTCTTTTGACTGGTCATTTTCTTTAACCTGTTTGATGCTGTGACCCCATCCTTGGTCCTTGTACCCATCTTTCTCCTTCCACCTTTCCTGATCCTTTTCCCTGTCCCTCTCTCTTTCCCTCCCCTCCCCATACTCTCGGTCCCGCTCAGCTCTCCTCTTCTCCGTCTTCCTGTGCTCCTTCTCTGCCCTCTCATGCCCTTTGTCATAGTCCCTTTTCTCGATTCCCTCCCATTCTTGTCTTCTTTCTGGCTCTCTTCTATCTCTCTCAGCTGCTTTTTCCCTTCTGGAATCTTTCCTTAGGTGTTGGTCTCTGTCC
The DNA here is from genome assembly GCA_026770805.1 of Boulengeromyrus knoepffleri. Classification (NCBI taxonomy): domain Eukaryota; kingdom Metazoa; phylum Chordata; class Actinopteri; order Osteoglossiformes; family Mormyridae; genus Boulengeromyrus; species Boulengeromyrus knoepffleri. The sequence goes on along the minus strand of JABJVO010000078.1, from coordinate 16,999,744 downwards.
CTCTCCAAATCCCTGTGTCTTATCTTTTCCCGAGTTCCATCGTCCCGGTCTCTGTCCCTCTCCAAGTCCCTATGTCTTCTCCTTTCCCGAGTTCCACCTTGCTCTCTGTCCCTCTCCAAGACCTTATGTCTTCTCCTTTCCCGAGTTCCATCTTGCTCTCTGTCCCTCTCCAAGTCCTTGTGTCTTGCTCTTTCATGAGATCCGTCTTGCCCTCTGTCCAAATCTCTGTATCTTGTCTTCTCCCGAGTTCTGTCTCGGTCTCTGTCCTTCTCAGTGTCTCTATGTGTTGTCCTCCCTTGAGTGTCATTCCGGTGTCTGCCCTTGTCCAAATCCTTGTGTTTAGATTTTCCCTCAGTTCCATCTCTCTCCTTGTGGGACGTCTTTTGTCTGCGATCTCCCGACTCTCCTCTCCTGGCTTTTCTATTATCATCCATATCCAAATGGTCTTGCTTATTACCAGAGGCATCATCATACCTGTGGCCCTGAAAAAAATGTATTTTTATTAAACAAATATATATGTATAAGTTCTCTAGCAACTGCCCTTGTACACATGAATTCATGTACGAATAAATTAAATTTAAATAACAAGAAGCCTCACAACCTTTAATTGTTCCTGGTAAACAATAGATGCTACTGATTCAATAGAAAAGACAACTGAATGCCATATTTATTTATATCAAGTAAATCACACTTAACTTACTCGCATGTGCTTTAATAAGTCCTCTGTCCTCCATGTATCTTCTTTTGACATTTTCTACATAGGAACATACTATTAATGATAAAATATTTCACTCAGTCAAGGGTGTAATAGCAAAAGCCTTTATCTACAATAGGTACGATTTGCGTGGGACAGATCCTACTAACTGGCTAACTAGTTTTGCGCAACGGGGCACTATAAATCTACACGTTATAAATGCACACGTTTGTGCATACTAGAGTGAGGGCCAATTTAAGGTATACGTCGCATTTATATCACAATCAAGCTACCGATTTAACAATAGCTGAAAATCAAAATACTAGCATGAAGGTATTCACATGATCTAGATTACTAACAGTTAAGTTACGGATTTGATTAACTCGCCGTCGCCAGTACTGAGTACATCGTCTTCTCCGAACGGCTAATTGTTTCACAGCCGCGAGTGTCAGCAATCCATGAAAATACTTTACCTTTTCAGAATACATTTCAGTATTTCCCCTCCCTATTGAAAACCCCACATCGATTCCTGAATGAGTAGTTGGCTAGTATGCTGTGTTTACATCAATGGCCGCCATGACTCCGAATGCGTGCACTACGCATGCGCACATGGTTGAAACCAAGGTAACTGCGTCATGTTGTCTTAGAGACAGGATAAGTAAGTCAAAGCAGAAACATCGATGTGATTCAAAGAAACCCCAGGAATGGCGTGACTGTGAAGATTGTAGAGACGTCGATTGAAAAAGCTGTTATGGTCTAAGATTTATGTTTGAAACATTCATAACTCATTTATGACACGAATATATACAGGCTTGGGACATTATAATTTTAAATTGAAACAAGACTGACACATTCAAACCCTCAAACCATGGATACGAACAAATTTGGGCAAACAGCATTCAAGCTAACAGGGAGCGTTCCCAGAACCATTAGCCAGCATTATGTAAAGGTCTGTCACTATAGGATCTGAGTGACAGAATGGGTCGTTGACATTTTCTACATAGGAACATACTATGTATGACAAAATATGTCATTCAGTCAAGGGTGGCATAGCAAAAGCCTTCATCTACAATAAGTACGATTTGCGTGGAATAGATTTGAGTACGCTGCTGATCTCTGTGTTGAACTATTAAAGTATTAAACTATCCAAGTAATAAACGAATTTCTCATGTATTTGCCTACATTTTTATCACATCGGCGGTTGTCTCAGAATCAGCAATGACGCGGTTTTCTCAAAGTTGGCAGAGGATGCACTTATACTATAATGTCAATGGGACGTTATTTCCATTATTACATTTTAACAAAGGTTCTGTCATTGTTCGTACGATATTATTGGCCCACATAAACATTATTCTAACGTCATTAATGCAGAAAAATATTGTTCCTTAATAAAATATTATTTTATAATAGTATCATATGTGCGAATGCGCCGTACAGCCTTGAATCCACGCATTTAGAGGTATAAAGCCACAGGGCTACCTGCTGCTCTGTAACATGCCCTTTATTAACTTCTACATTATTATTCTCAGCTTTAGCAGTCGTTGTAGTAGGGGGACATCAGGAAAACTCGGAACTTTGAACTTTTCCAGACGTTAATTGTAGCGTGCGGGAAACGTACCTAGAACGAAAAATTGTTAGCTGGGAAACTACATTTTTGCATTATACATCGCAAGTCAATATAAATTAACACATATTGTCGTAAAGTATTGGTCAGTTTTTAGCTACTGTACCCACATTCGATTTTTTTTAGTTACAGATTCAGTCTGCAGGGAACCTCGGTATTTTTTTTTATAACCGCCTGCGCTTTCAGTCCGATGACGCGGGGTGGCGCACTTGAGCCGCGTTTTTAACCCCTTTGTCGGCTTATAACAGGTGTTGCGGGAAATTCAGTTCCCCCATGTTCCCCCTGTCGCGCGCTGATTTAAATCATGACGTCACCCGCTACTTAGACGACTTCATTTTAGTTAGACGGTTTCTCTGTCGTTTTAATGTCTTTCTACGAAGCTCTTGAGGTAAACAAGCCATATATTTTAAAACATCACATGTCTTTTCGATGTTTCTTTGTTTTTACAAATACAAAATGAAATTATTTAATTCGCTGGATAGATATATTTCTTGATGAAAACGGTAGTCTTGCTTGTAAGACTATATTATGCGCGACGATCTATACTGTATTCACATGTAATAATGTACCTGAGTGATTTTCAGGCGTCACACATACATCTTTGCTTAAATATTAGGGGAAACATTATTTTCTGACATCCGGGATATTTGGCTCCCCCCTGTTAAAACAGGCACACAGCAACTCTGGACCTCAGTACCAATAAAACTACTGTATATCCTCATGTAATAATGTACCTGAGTGATTTTCAGGTGTCACACATACTTATTTCCTCAGAAAAGTGTATGGGAACATATAAGTCTTCACTTGATATTGCATATGTGCTTATTTGAAAATTGAGCCAAAGATATACATTCACATTCTTTATTTTATGTCCAGTAATCAACCATTCTAAATATTGCATGCAATTTTTAAATTAACAACATAATATTACACACATATATTAAATAAACTGAGAAATTTTACATTGTACATTTTTAATAATTTTAAATCAAACAAAAGTCAGTTTTCCAAACACACACACATATACTGTATATATATACAAAACATCTTACAAAACATCAAAGAGATCTCATTGCTGAAAGGTTTCAGTCAGGCGGTATTAGATATACCATAGAACACAGTGAAGACAGTCATCAGGAAGTGGAGGAAATATGAGACAACAGTGACGTTACTGAGAACTGGACGATGCCCCAAATTGATGAAAAGACAAGACAAAAACTGGTCAGGGAGGCTGATAAGAGGCCTACAGCCATACTGAAGGAGCTGCAGGAATTTCTGGCAAGTACTGGTTGTGTACTGCATGTGACCGAAATCTTCCGTAATCTCCTCCATACAGTATGTTTGTAAATTGCAGTGATATGCCATTGCTGTGTTTTTGTTTCCCAAAGACCACATGCAAAGGTCTGAAGTCCATCAAGTGTAAGTGTGTGTGTGTGTGTGTGTGTGTGTGTGTGTGTGTGTGTGTGTGTGTGTGTGTGTGTGTGTGTTTAATATAGTCAAAGGAAAATCAATTCTGGAAATGTTATGAAACTAAAGTCACTTATAGTTGTTCAAAAAGATGAAGTTGCAGTGACTGATAGCAGTGTCTGGAGCTTTTTAGCTGCTGGATGAAACACCATAATGGGAAAACAGGTTTGTGCACCCTGCACAATTATTGGCACCCTTGAAGATCTGTAACAAGGGATAGAAAAAAATCTACCTTTCTGTGAAGTAGCTTTATCTCACACTGAAAAAAATGAGAAAAATCCAACCTTTCATTGAAATAAATGTATTCAATGAAAAAATCCTTCATCAAAAAATTATCTTTAACAAAAACAAATGTGCCACAATTATTGGCACCCCTGGAGATTATAGTGAACACAATGTAACTGAAGCATGTTTCCCCTGTAAATTGTACATCTTTGTGTTGAGTGGAGTGAATAGGAACCTTCAAGCTGTAATCCATGATTTCCTGGTTAACAGGGATATGAACATGAGGTGACACAGAGGCCAAATTTCCTTAGTCATCGATCAACATGGGAAAGATAAGAGAACATACAAACCAAATGAGGGAGAAGTGTGTTGACCTTCATAAGTCTGGGAATTGGTATGAAAAATAGCTACTCGCCTTAAAATGCCCATTTCTACTGTTAGGGCAATAATAAAAAGGTGGAGTCAACTAACCAGTTGAGTATAGAGTCACAGAGTGCTCAACTGGTTGGCTGAAACAAAATCTTGGACTGGATTTGTACTCTGTGGACCTGAAATCTCCACCTCTGGTAAAAAAGAAGAATGACTGTAATGAAAAGAACCTTAGGTTATCTAAAGTGTGTTTAAGAGTTTTCTGTGGGCAACTTTTCTTCATCAGCATTTGATTAAAATAGTATAAAATAGCAATAACATTATGTAGGTGGTCAGTTTAAACTTTATGAGTGGCACAAAATAGCCTAATGTTTTAGCCACGTCAGTAGCCTGCCCTACAGCTGACCTAGACCATTGACAAGGTTCAGTCAAAACACACAAACTCTGTATAAAAGAAAGTAAATGCTTATCTAGCTAGGCAGTTCAACACACACACAATATTTTGGTAACTTTGACTGTCCCTATAACATTACTGGTGTTTGAGATGTCCTGATAGACATATTACTGTAGTGTTACCTCTGTTAATGATATATCGGAGCATCTTGTCATAAAATTTACGTAAGGGTAAATTAAAATCGAACGTTAATGGATTGCTACAGTAGCTATTTTAGAATTAACAAGCCTCCACAAATTAACGAACCAGCTGGCTAACGTTATCAAAATAATATATTGTGGCAAATTATAGCTCGCTGAAGTAACGTTAGGGAATGGATATGTGACAATATAGCTAACGTTATTGATTTACAAAGCCTACATGCTGATTATGTATCTGCATTTCTTACCTTATTTTGTCTTTACTGACTGTTACTGTCATCCTTTGGTCTTCTTTCCACGTGTCCTGTCAGTTTCTCTGCTGCATCAAAGACAACTACAGAGATGTCTCACAGGAGTCTGTCACACTTGCATATTATTGATTACACACAATCAAAGATAAGCACAGTGAAGCTCTCTAGAATCTTTGCACACAGTTCTGTTAGCAGGCAGAATTTTTTGATGGTTGGGGCAGTCGACTATATTAAGCAGATTAAGTGAAAAAATTAATGAAAGCAGTTGTGCAGGGCAGCAAGGCCACTGTGGCCAGTGAACATGCAATGTTCAATGGGGATATCAAGGGCAAAAAGTGGGCCAACAATGGTCTTCGTGCAATCAGTGAACTTCTTGCCCTGATCATACCAAAAATAAATAAATAAAAATAAAATGCCACGTCTATTACAAGTTAACCACATTGCGCTGGTTAATGGAAATCAACATATCCCAGCTAAAACCACCCACAGTGCCTATCCTTGTTATTAATTTAATTAAACAGTGATTAAATAATCATTCCCCTATAGTGGATTATTTCCAGAACTAGCAAGTAAGAAAAAACTTTAATCAAACCATTTTTTTCCCACTGCATCAATCGACTACATTAAGCAGATTAAGCATGCATAAATAAATAAATAAATAAAGTTGGGCGGAGCTTTGTGGTTGAAAAATGTATATTCAATTAAGAGTCAGTACATCAAACCCCAGTGACCTGACTGAGACCGAGATGCATGGCTAAAAGGAAATCTTAACTGGTTACAGTGTGTAATTTGATATTGAAAAATCAAGGGTTCAAAAGCAGGAGCCTGAATACAGATGGATGGATGGATGTGTTGTAAAGTGTTATAAAGAAGAGTCCAGCTGCTCATAGCCATCATTATTAAAAACAAAACAAAGTTTCAGGTCCAGTTGACTTCTAATTGGTTTACCAAGTGTCACGATTGTCTTATCAGGCTGCAGTGTTCAGGGGAGCCGGGGAGAGTACAGAGTACCTGAGGGAGTCTGGCTGGTATCCAGACAAAGACCCCATCACAGGTGAGGCAACCAACCAGCCTGGAGGGATTTTCTCACTAAGGCAGCCATAAACGATAGCTGACATTACTAACTCCTTAATTTGAGCATTAAGTCACTATTGCTGTAGGGCAGGAAATACGAACGGGATAGACTAGTACAACTTATCTGAACCACTTGTCTCTTTCCGCATTACTGCCCTATGTTTCATAACAAACATGATGAAAAAATCTACCTGTTCACTGGTCGTGTTGCAATGGTGGAGGAAGGTAAGGATTAAATACAGGAATGAGTACCAAATAAGTGGAGGAACTTCTGAAGAGTTATGAGGGTCACATTTTCTTCCTTGTTCCTGGATTCCTCTGTTTTTTATACATTATCTAACCATCTTATCTTCCCCTAAACAGGCCGACAATCTGCCTGAGAATTAATACTCGTACCAATAACAAGCCCCCGACCACAGCAGTGACCACCCCTAGGGCTCTGTCCCCTATCAGGTGGTAACACAAATCTCTGATCTGTCCACCAGAGTCACAGACGGGACCCATTCTCCCCCAAAGCCAAACTGGTCCTTCTTTAGTGTCAGATCCACCGTACATGTGACTCCCCCCCTCAGCCTCACCATAACAGTCACCTGATCACAGGAAACCACCGTGAGGAGCTAAGAAGCAGCCAGTGACCTGAGAGGCATGTGACTGCTTCCCTGACCAGGTGAAGGTGTCCATTCTGGTGTCACCCAATCAGAGGAGGGAGGACAAGGAGGAGTCTCTTCTTAGAGAGAACTCAGTGACTTCTCATAAATTGAAATACACAAATTACAAAACACGCAACAAACTATGACGTAAATATATTAATACTCTATTTGCCCTTTGTACTAGCACACAGGAGCACTTTGGTTTTTGTAGATTTCTTTTGCTCTCCTATGAGAGTGAATCTTGGCGTCAGAGAGCAGGGTCTGCCATATTCCCCTTGTCCCTGGGGCAGATTTGAGAATAAGGGCCTTGCTCAGAGTGATGTTCTGCCAGACAGGGGATTTGAACCAGTGACCCTACAGACAGAGACTTCTAAGCCACAACACGTGAATGTGTGTGCAACGTTTAAACTGGCAAAATAGGAATACCTGCACTGTTTAATTCTAAGGTAGAGAGTTATACACTCCTGGCCAAAACTGCAAGACATTAAGTTTTTAATGGTCTCAATAACAAATAGCCAGAAGATATCTGGGAAATTTTTGAACACCCAGACATGTGTTAATCCGAATTTTATATCAAACATTTAAATCTTTTCTTGATTTTATCAATGATTTTTTAACTCAGGAAAGCTCTTTTAAAGCTGAAATCTGGGTTGCAGTTTATTAGTATTGGAAATGAATGTTTTACTTAAAACTACTGGTTGTTTCTAGTGTGATATATTTTTTGTAAACAAATAGTAATGTTAATAGTAAAGTAATGTTTTATTATAAAATCAATAAATCTGCAATATTTTTACTGAAATAAGCAAGTGTCCCAAAACTTTCTGTGAACTAACAAAAGTGGAATGAAACACTCACTTCACCTTCACCTTCTCAATTTGAATGTACACTCCTGGTCAAAAAAAAATTTAAAAAATGGGCCGAACCTAAATTGCAAAATATGAAGCATTTAATGGTCATGACTAGAAATTATTTGTCAGATAATTTGCAAGAACTAAAAAAATGCGCTTCTGAGACCTGTGGCAGCATTTGCCCGTCACTGCTCGCTGCTACAGTGAACTGTTGGAGGAGAAACAGGGAAATTCACTTACAGTCTTCTTCTACACAAAGAAAAAATCAAGAAAAGAAACACATCTGAATGTTAAAAAATTTCCCAGATATTTCCTGGCTACTTGCTACTGAGACCTTTAAAAGCTTAATGTTTTGCAATTTGGGGTTTGCCCCCCCTCCCCCTCCAGGAGTGCATAACGTGTTTCAAGCACTTTTGCACTATTTTGCACTTTCGGATTTGATGCCAAACTGTATGTTGTTGTCAGTTCCAATGCCAAGTTTAATCGAATCTCATCTATTACCCATAGAGTCATGTGTCTGCTTCCTTGGCCAGGTGAAGGTGTCCTTTTTGGTGCTTCTCAATCACAGGAAGGAGGACATAAAGGAATCTCTTCTCAGATAAATCTCATCTAAATGTCTCATCCTTGATAATATCAAGAATGTCTTCCCTCGGTGGATCTTGCCAAGTGGTACTGAGAAGAACCAGCATACAAAGCCCGTCCCACCAAGAGTGGGTGGATGGGATAAATGGACAGTTTTGGCTTCATCGCAGTTCACTGTGGGACTGACTGTCAGGAATCAAGATGGGCAGCTTCTCTGTGATCACTGTGTTCCCGCTTCTTCTGCTGGTGGTGAGAGGACAGTTCACAACAGGTAAATTATGTCTTAGGGGATGGGAAAGAAAGAGAACTGATTGCTCCTCCATGATGGACTAATGAGCAGTCCTGAGACATTATTTGACTCACAGTTGCTGTTGAAAAATTGACTGTGGTGCAGCTTAGACTGTAATTTACTTCTGTGGATCTCAGTCCACTTCTTAGGCAAACTGTGCTGCTTATTTTATATCACTTGTTATATTTTACATCATATGTTGGGCTATGAGTTATGCATTTTTCTTTACATTTATGCCCTTTTTTGTTGCTGTTTTCTTTTTTTACTGAAAAATATACCAATATGGGTGTTGTTCTGTGTTCGTGGTTGAAAAGTAGTACCCTAAACTAGTAGTACTGCAAAGTCTCTTTCAATGGAATGCATGTAATATTTATAGGATTTTATGACTGCATGAGCATCTAAACAGGCTCCACACAGTCTGTCCACTAACTTTGTAGTATAAATTCATGACACTGAAAGATATTTTGATGCAGTTCGATCATTAAAAAAAGCTAAATTGTAATTTTATGTCTTTAAAATTCCATTGCATGGTGATGTTAGGGTTATGCTGGGATCAGCTTGTTATAGCAGTCCAGTGATGTGCCACTCAGAACTCCTGGCCATCCTAAATCTCCTTACATCGCATCCGCATGGCTGCAAATGCTCTGTCCTCTGATTTCAAATAACTCTCACACTAATTATGTTTAGATTAAATAAACCTTACTTAAGCCAGAAATATTCTCTAGTACAGTGTTTCCCAACCCAGCCCTCGGGGATCCCCGGACAGTTCACGTTTTTGCTCTCTCCCAGCTCCCAACCAATCAGGAACACCGAATACTTGGTACAGGTGCGCTGGGAGCTGAGAGGAAGCAAAAACATGGACTGTCCGTGGTTCTCCGAGGACTGGGTTGGGAAACACTGCTCTAGGATACAGAGGCCGACACATACATGCTTTTTGTTTGTGTAAAACTGAATCCCCTGGCTCATTCACAGCTCCTTGGACTCCTTCAACTACAGATAGAACAACTACACCTCTGCACCCTTCAACTACAGATAGAACAACTACACCTCTGCACCCTTCAACTACAGATAGAACAACTACACCTCGGCCACCTTCAACTACAGATGGAACAACTACACCTCTGCACCCTTCAACTACAGATAGAACAACTACACCTCGGCCACCTTCAACTACAGATGGAACAACTACACCTATGCACCCTTCAACCACAGATGGAACAACTACACCTCGGCACCCTTCAACCACAAATGGAACAACTACACCTCTGCACCCTTCAACCACAGATGGAACAACTACACCTATGCACCCTTCAACCACAGATGGAACAACTACACCTCTGCCTTCTGGTAAGTTGTAATAATTTCTATTACTTTGTATTAGATATATGTTTAAATAATACATTTGCAAAAATTTGTATGGGATGGTCAGCACAATGTCTATATTTACTAGTTTTCATTATTGTTTTTTTTTCTGAGTTTGGGGAGAGGCAAAATTGAGAGCGAACAAGTTTAATAAAAAGCAAAATCATGACTTTAGTTAGTCTTTTTATAGGAGGAAAGTCAAACCCGAAACACCTGTTACGCTGCTCCCAAATACCAGATGCAGAGTATAGTAAAGAGCCTCAATACATTTATTCAAACAGGGCTAGAGGACCAGCTGGCATAAATGAAATGAGATTAAATGAGATTAAAAGATGATGTACATGCCTTAAGTAGCAATATTGTAGTTTAAAATTCATTAAATATAAACTACATACAAGCAAACAGTAAAGAAATCTGCAGTAATAATAACGGCAGCATTGAGAATTTTTCATTGAGATTCATGAATATGTCTTTCAATCCCCTTTATTATTAAAAGCTTTTCAACATTTTGTTTCGGGTTGGATTAGAAATGCAGTGTGTTCTGTATTTCAGTTCTATATAGAATTAGGTGATTTATAATAATGATGAACTTCTAATAATAGGAATGCAACATTTAACCCAACCCCTCACCTCTTCAAGACATTCTCACCTTGAACAAGTCAGAAACAAGTGTATGAGTTGTAAGATCCTGACTTGTTTTTGGGACAGCTCCTCTTGGGGCATCTTTAAGGGGTGCTATCTGGGTCTGCCTGTGGGGGGCACTGCAGCCCAGTATGTCTGCCTATAATATAAATGGATTATATTCTTCAAAAATGTAATTTAACAATTCAAATGTATGTCACTTCAAATACACTGAAATCTCCGACACAGTTCCACTTCTGTCATCTTCAGATACAGATGGCACATTTTCAACTCCGCCTCATTCGACGGCAAGTGGCGCACATCCAACTCCGTCTCATTCGACGGCAAGTGGCGCACATCCAACTCCGCCTCATTCGACGGCAAGTGGTGCACATCCAACTCCGCTTCATTCGACGGCAATTACCGCACATCGAAATCCGCCTCATTCGACGGCAATTACCGCACATGGAAATCTGCCTCATTCGACGGCAAGTGTCGCACAGACAACTCCGCCTCATTCGACGGCAAGTGTCGCACACACAACTCCAGGTAAGCTGTAATAATTCCTGTTACACTACACTAAAGGTTTGTGTTTAAATAATGAAAAAATTGATCACTTGATTTTGCATCTCCAGGACTAGGGGCTTTGAATCCTCTCTCCGCTCTCGGTGTAGAGATTGCATGTTTTCCTGGTGTCATGTGGAAAATGCACACAACTCCACCAGCATTCAGGACAGAATAAGGGCAGAGAAATAGCACCTCTCTTTTCCCATTACAGGTGTAAGGGTGTTTGCCAACTTGAATGTCAAGCTCCTGGCTCAAGTTACCATGGGCAGGGACAAAGTAGAGAACGCACTTTACACGGTGAGTACTGCACCTCTGCCTCAGCAGTGACGCATGTGCCCGCTCCGCGTGTGCCAGCAGTCAGTCATGTCCGATGTGAAGGTTGGGTGGAGTGTGCACCCTGTCGTATGGTAATCGCGCCTCCTTGTGGACAGCAGTCTCACTCCTGAGAGGAGTGATTAATTAATCCGGAGGCGCATTACCAGCCGACAAGGTAGCAGACAGACAAACGCTGTGATGGGAGGGATGTGGAGGGGTCACAGCGCCCCCCCACTGACGCTTCTGTTTTTGCCACAGGGTGCTGCTGAACTTCAGCATTTCTTGCAAACGCATTACAACGTCAGTGGTCTGTCCATCACCAGGATCGAGAGGGAGTCGCTTCCACACCACTCCCACCACTAACCCTACCACTGATTTATATCTGATTACTTCCCAAGATGATTTCCTGCTCCTTACAGTATGGTTTGCAGGAGCCCATTTTTTGGACTTTAATCGGGCAAAATAATAAAGGGAATAAATGAACATAATGATGTATGATACTAAAATAATTAGCTTGTTACCTTCTTGTCTAGACACTTTAAACACATATTTCGGTCTTATCCTGACTTAGCACTTAGCATGTTTGCGGGTTGCAGGTGGTCATCCACTCTTTCCAGTGTTACTACTGTATAACATCAGTCTGTATGCTGTTCATTAATGAATCTCGAGCATCTTGGCATGACTGTGTAAAATGACATTACATGGAAATATACTACTGTGAATGAGATGACTGACTACCAATACTTGGGGACCCAAACACTTAATTCTTGCTTTAAAAATGGGAAGTAATGCAGAGAAAAAAATAATGCATTCATCATCACTGTATTACAATTAAGTTCAATTAAGATGTACATGCATATTAAGAAAAATGAGTGAAAAAAATTTAAGAATTTGATTCACATGGAAAGACAAATTAAAAGTAGACAATGTACATATCTCAGATTTGCTATTTTTTTTTTCATTTCATTTCATTTCAGCCTGATATTTCTAACTGAAATGCTCATTGCCCATCTATGCATAAGGTTTTATTTCTGACTGAAATGTCTCACCTCTCATCTGGTCATAAGCATGGTCTGCCTCTGGGCCTGGGAGAACATGATCAGACCTGTCGGCCTGCTGTGGGGGTGTGGGGGGCAGAGAGAAGGCAAGGCACGCGGGTTAGTAACCCATAGCAGTGACCCACCTGACGTCTTGGCCACAGGAACACAAGGAGCTCACAAAACAAAAGCAAAAGTGCAAATGTTTTCTTTTAATTCTCATATCATGGCCTGGTATGGGAGCTGTAATGCTCTGGACCGCAAAGCTCTACAGAGCGGGGTCAGATCAGCGCAATGCATCACAAGATCTGAACTGCCAGCCATCCAGGACCTCTACAGACAGCAAGGTAGGAGGAAAACACAGCAGATCCTGTCTGATCCCAGCCATCTAGGACCTCTACAGACAGAGCTGTAGGAGGAAGACACAACGGATCCTCTCTGATCCCGGCCATCCAAACCACAGATTCTGAGGCAGTACTGGAGCATTCAGACTCCCACTAGCAGGTTCAGGGACAGTTTCTACCTACAGTCACTTTAAACTTACCTTTGGTACATATGCAGGAGTGTATACAGCGCCCTCCACAATTATTGTAAAGATTTGTAAAAAGGGTTAGAAAAAACCCTCTGCATTTAGAATTAGGATTTAGTGATCAGTAGTCATTGTTGACACAGCACAGCACACAGTGCACAACAACGAAATGTGTCCTCTGCATTTAACCCATATGTGACATAGCAGGGGGCAGCTAATTCAGCGCCCGGGGAGCAGTGCTTGGGGGCGGTACCTTACTCAATTTGTACATGGAAGAAATGGAGGAAAAAGCACTCAACTCTTTCCCAGGGACGACACCAACCCACTGGTTCAGATATGTTGATGACACCTGGGGTAAAGATCAAGATTCAGGAGGTACAGGCCTTTACAGACCACATTAACTCAGTGGACACCAACATACAAGTTACTAGGGAAGACCCCAAAGATAACTGGCTGTCTTTCCTGGATTGTGCAGTCATCATTGGGGCTGATGGAAAGCTAGAAATAGAAATCTACAGAAAACCCACCCACACCGACCCGTATCTTTTGTTTGACTCACATCACCCACTACAACACAAACTAGGAGTTATCAGGACTTTATACCACAGAGCAAGGAACATTCCCAGTTCCACAGAAGCTAAGAAAAAAGGAAAACAGGCATCTTAAGACAGCACTCAAGACGTGTGGATATCCCAAGTGGGCCTTTAACAAAGCAGGACCCTGTTTTGGAAAAAAGATGGCGGGACAGTCAGAGTCGCAGGACCAATGGAAGGGCTTGGTTATCCCATACATGTCTGGTGTGTCTGAAAAGCTAAAAAAGATTTTTGGGAAACATCACATACCCGTCCATTTCAAACCCACCAACACGCTGAGACAGAGGCCCGTCCACGCCAAAGATCGCATACCAAAACAGAAGAAAAGCAACATAGGGTATGCCATGCAGCGAAGTGTGCCCTGAACTTTACATTGGCGAGACCAAACAACTGTTACATAGGAGGATGGCCCAGCACAGAAGGAGCAACACTTCAGGGCCGGAGTCAGCTGTATACCTCCATTTGAAGGATAAAGGACACTTTTGAGGACATGAACGTCCAGATATTGGACAGAGAAGACTAGTGGTTCGAGGGAGGAGTGAGGGAAGCCTTGCATGTGCAAATCCACAAACTCTCACTCAGCAGAGGTGGAGGCTTTAGGCACAACCTGTCTCCAATTTATCTTGCTGCCCTCTCATCCTTTCCCAGGAAAATCAGACCCAATTCACATCCCCACCAGGTGGACCACTCTATGGGGGTAGGAGGGACTGCTAAGGTGTGACAGTTACATCTACCCACAACCCCCCCCCCCCTCTTTCTTTCACTCAATGGCCCAGCTGGGACTGCCAGGAACAGCAGGACTATGGCAGGGAAGTCTCCCATAACAGTCAAGCTGTCCAGGAACTGTGGCAGCACAGCAAACTGTGGCAAAGTGGAAAATGACAGAGCAGCAGAGAGATGGCAGCAGCAGGAGTCATTGAGTGGCAGTTGTCTTCCGACAACCAGTGGTTGTCTCTCAATCCTCATAACCAAGGTCGGGTCTTGACATTTTTGTATAGATTATTAATCCCCCCGCAACCCAGATGGATTAATTAAGCAGTATGGATAATGGATGGATGGATTATTAATCCCATCCCGAGACCATGATCGCCATTGGTTATGGGTTATAGCACTTCCGAGTTATGCTGTTTGGCATGTGTAATGAGCCGACTACTATGTAGCTGAACACTAAGTAGGCAGGAGCACAACTACAGCATAACCCAACAGGAACTCCCAGCCATGGGAAAGGCCTGTTAGAACTTCCACCGCCCCGCTGTCGGCGGTTCCAGTCGTAGACGGACGACATGTTCCTCATATGGCTCCTGAGCTTCTGAAACCCAGAAGACAGCTGGTCTGCTGACTGGAGGTGCTGGTGAAGTTTAATGTTAAGGTACATAACTGCCTCAAGAAGCTGCGTGGAAACGTGGACGCCCTATCTCGTCAGCCCTGCATTACCGTGTACTGCTGAGCGGAGGAGCAGGACCAGCTCACCGGGGTAGTAGCCACTCTCAGCACAATGCCAGACAAGCAGGCCCACCAGAATAACAGTTGCTAACAGCTCGTCTGAGGCAGAGCAGTGCAGTGACCCTATGCTGGTCAGAGTCAGTTGAGGGGGAGGCGACCGGGCTGGGAGTCGATCTCAGTCTCTTGCCTGGAGACCAATACCTACCACTCCCAGTAGAACACCCTGAATGGTAATTTAGTGAGAACTGATTCACTTGAATTTGTTATATATAACAATCAGAGGTTTACAATAAAGTTTTGAAAGCGTCCATCCTCACCGGATCTTTTCCTCAGTATCATGGTAAAAAAGACAACAGTGAGCAACAGCAGCACTCCTACGATCCCCACAGAGAGCAGCAGATTGGTGTTACTGGGGAAATAAACATGATGGATTTCATGTTGTCTGGGTTTTATCTCCCCAAGGTCTGCATACGAATCACACCCAGCAAACATGTATATTTGTAGGGTATCAATCTAAAGATGAAGAGAGGAGGTAAGGAGTGCACGCTGATACAGCGTGTTGTCGCACCACCACATGACAAACCTCAGGGTTTGCCTGGGCTGTAATTAACAGTAAATGAGTCCATGGTGAGTTTATTTTCAGCATAAATGGAAGCTGAGGTTTGGACCAATAGTAGACTGCAGTGAATCAGATGCTGGCTGTTTAACACGCATCCCTGCACTGTGTGTCTGTTTGTGTATTTACATTTGGTGCTGGTGCCACACTCTCAGTCTTCATTGACATTGAACTAATCCAGTGGTCTTTCTTATTGTCCTTGACAGTAATTCATGTTCCAACTACGCAACAGACAGAATGGGTGTACAGAGAGCCGTGTTGGTAAGTGTGGGTCACCAGCTTCAAAGGGGGGGAAACTGCCAAAGCCAGCAGTGACAGAGTATCAATCTTCACACCCGGCCTCAAGTGACACGTACATCAATACATCTGTTTGCAAGTAAAACATGCTGTACATTTACCATCACATGCTTAGTGTGAATCTTTAGTCTGCGTATTTATGTCTTTGCGTACAGAGGCAAGATCGCGATATTTTCCTCATTCGAGTAAATGCTCTCGCTCTGGAAGCATCGCTCTCTGTTTTTGCCATTATTTCTCCCCACTTTCAGGTATGTCGACAGTATTTTGCAGTGATTTATAACTTCTCAATGTACAGTAAGTTAGAGTTCCGCGAAGGTATATGTAGCATTCAGGTAACTGTAAGTGAAGCTTTGCTGGATATGTTAATGTGCGTGCCAGCGAGGTCCGTTTGTTAGCTGGGTTTAACGGACTGCATATCGCGCTAAAGCTATTTTGTCAACTTACCTCCATATACTTATATACTTATATGTGTTTTATTGGGTTGTTTTACGTACTGTTTGTCTGGTAACGTATCAGCGTGGCTGCAATCTTTGGTGGGGACCTGCTTCGCCTCCAGTGCCTTCATTTCTGTTTAGGATGGAGGTGTATGTACAATTAAAATATTTGTAACTCATTGAATTTTCAACCGATTTTCATGCGGTTTGGTGTGTTAGAAAAGGCAGACATGTAGTTATGATACAGGACGTTTTAGATTAAAAATATATACTGTGTGTGTGTATATATACCGGTATATATATATATATATATATATATACACACACACACACACAATATACACAACACATAATATACTGTACTATAGCATATTAATAAACAATAAATATTTTAATAAACAGTTGATTGTTGATTGAGTTTATTTCTCTCACTTTCTCGCTCTCATGCACTCACTCACTATATGTACAAGGGGGATTTACGTCTGCGTGACTTTCACCTTCAAAATCATGACATTAAAATCAAAAGTCAATGGACCAAAATTAAATTATATACAAAAAGCCTGGAATGAAGACCCATATAATTTGGTGCAGAGTGATTTGCAGAGCTCGCCCCCTAGTGGATATAATCAGGAAGCTCAGTCTAACCAAAATAAGTCTGTATCACAATAAGCCTACTGTTAGAACACAATCCTATGAAACAGTCATGTTAACATCAGCTGTAGTTAAACTATATTTTTCCTTGGTTAATGGGAGCCTCTTAGACATTGAGACAGGTTAGATTTTTCCTATTTCACACTAAGAACATTTTGTGGAAATATATTATGTCTAATTTAGTTGAAGTGTATAACTAAACAGCATAAAATTACACAATATTTAAATTCTTAAATGTCATTGTGAACACACCACAGTGAACCATCCGATGAAACAAAGGCTACGAATTTTTTCTATATTTTATGTGTAAACTCTGCATTTAACAAATGTTCTTTTGCCATGAAGGTCTAACACTCTCCATGACACCACCGGAAAAGAGACTGAACAATCAATTGAAGCACACCATTTTTTATTGATGAGCAATATTCATTGCTCTACCACTCTGTCTTATCCTCTCACACACATATGTAGACAATACACACAATATAAGAAAACAAATCATTTATTATAAATGAAACTGAAAGGCTCATTGGTTAAAATAAACCAGAATGTAAAACACAAAACAAGAATCACTCAAAAATTAAAGTATCGATCATTATCATCCTCCTCGTTCCTTGGGCACCCTTGTGGGTGTTCTGGGCACATGTCCGAATGGCCGATGCACATGTGCAAGAAACAGGCTGCCATGATCACCATGACCACAATGTCAATTCCACTGTTCTGCAAGTCACGTAGACGCCTCCACTTGCACTTTAACCGTATGAACGTCTGCTCAGCTATGACCCTCCCCCGGCTGATCCTTGCATTCTGCTGATGTTCCGCCTCAGTGAGTCTCCCATTATCACGTTTAGGGGCCCAGATGAATAGCAAGGCCTGGCCAATGTAGACGCTGTGTCCCAGCAGAAAGTACTCCCCCATCTTTTCTGCCATTCGAGGAAGAAGTTGGAGGCTGTCAACATCCTTGCATCATGGACTCTCCCCGGTGGTCCAGTGAAGAGGTCAGTAAATCGTCCCCTTTCATCGACAATCGCCTGAAGGAAGACAGAGTAGAAACCCTTCCTGTTCATGTTGTCCCCCCCCTAATGGTTGGCCTCTGAATTCGGATGTGGCAACCATCAGTTGCCCCTATGACCCCATCAAGGCCACAGGTGCGCTGGAAGTCAGCGGCAGATGCTCCTTTTTCCACATCCATTAGGCCAGGAGATGAAGGTTGGCCCAATTTGCGACAAAATGGTCAGCACCTGAAGAACTGTCCGATGTGCTGATGACTGACACGTTGAACTTGGACAGCTCTCTAAAGCTGTTCTGATTGGCCATGTACCACAGGAACAGCAACAGCTTCTTGGTGGCAGGCACTTGTGTTTTTCCATAGCTGTGTTCTCTGCTTAGGCCGTTCTCCTGCAGCTTTGTGAGTCCAACAGGACCCCCCAATGTATACCCGTCTTCAGTATCACTTGCTGCCTGTAGCGCAACTGAAGTGAGACCAGCTCCCTGATGAAAGGGAGAAATATGCCATCAACACATAATGCCAAAACCACCAACACAGTTACAAATACAAACATTTTCTTAAAATGATCTGGTTATTTTACCCCTGTTAATGTCATGTAACAAGCCATCTATTAAACGTAATTTGGATACGGTTACCGGACTTCGCTAGAATAAGACTCCAGTCTTCTTTTGTTGGCTGACAACTCCATAAAATGCAGAGTCGCCACCAAAACAATCAAGTCAGCAGCCACATCTTGCAGATACAGTCAGACCTCGGACTAATATAGATTTGCCGTAAGATTTCCTGCGCAAGTCTGAAATCGTGAGTGGCATGCCAGAGGCTGAAAACGTATAATTTTTGTTTCAAAGACTAAGCTCCAAGGGGAGCGGCGGACAGGACGAGACCAGGAAAACGGGACCTGGAAAACAAGACGAAGAACATCAATGATGAACAGGGAACAGAACAGACACACAGAACAGGCACAATGGCAAAAGCAAAGACAGAATCCGGCACAGAACGGGGAACGCGGACGCAGGAAGCGGGACTGCAGGCGGCGCCGGGACCTCGGGCTCGGGTGGATCTGCCGGTGCAGCAGCCACAGCAGGGAGCTCGGGTGGTGCAGCAGCTGCTGACTCGGGACCAGCAGGGGGCGCCGTGGCAGCCAGAGGGACAAGCAAGACAGGCGGGACAGGCGGGGCTGGCTGGTCAGGCAGCACGGGCATGACAGGCAGGACAAAAACAGGTTGGACATCCAGCACAGGTGGGTCAGGTAAAACAGTAACCCCAGCCGCGGGCGCCGTCCTCCTAGAGAGTTGGAGGACCTGCGGTGTGGCATCCCCAACTGACCTGGCCCCTTTAAGAGCCAGGCGCGTCCCTAGAAAGGGGCGAGCTGCCAGCATGGGGAAGGAAGCGGCAGCGATGCAGGCGTCAGGCACCCGCTTGTGTGAAGTGGCGGTGGCGACGTCAGGGCTGAACACTGCTGGGTCCAGTATCGAAAGGGGCATCTCCGGTGGTGCTTCCTGCTTATGGAGACTCCGTGTCAGGCATCCGGGCGGCTCGGGCACGAGAACGTGGCATGGTGCAGGCACAAAAAGGTGGACAACCCACTGGCGGCTCCAAGAAACAGATGGTGATTTATTACACAAAACCGAAAACACTACAAACATGACAAAACCAAAAGGACCATGAGGGGTCAAAAACTAAAGGGGATAAACAAAGACCAACATAAAGAACGGAAAGGGACACAGAAGGACCACAACAGGGGCTGACCCTGACACTCCGCTTCTCCCTCCTTCACGCAGCGAGCTCTGGGGTCCGTTCGGAAGCCCAGACCGCCGACCAGAGGGTAGCCTGCTGTCGACATCCACCTGCCGAAACATTGCTTCCGCTGCCACTTCTCTAAGCCGCCGGAGGTTTTCGCGCACCTCCTTTGCTTGTTGCGCGTCGCCAGGCAGGGACATTTCCTCTAAAATGTCCCTGCTCCGGTTGGCTAAAGCCCGAGCCGCTGGATCCGCTCTTATCTCGGGCTGCCGTAGCCAATAAAGTACCTCATCAGTCAGGACGAGGTACTCCTCTTCCTGGAGGTTATGCGCTTTCTTTTGGAGGTCTGTCATTCTGTTACGATCAGTAGCGGTGCGCGAGACAGGGAAGCAGGAGAAGGAGACGTAGGATTGGGGAATACGGGATTTAATCAACAAAGGGACTAGGGACATGGAACAGGCAATGGACGGCAACACTACACAATGAGGCTTCAATGACAAACCTAATGAAACAGACTCAGACGCGGACTAAAATACACAGGACTTAATCAGAGATCACTCAAAACAGCTGATTACAAACGGGGCAGCACACGTGGTTAAGGAGGGGGCGTGGCACACACAAGGATTGTACTAGCAGGTCATGACACTTAGGCCTACCTGTAATTAAACCCCGTATTCCCCGATACCTTGACGTCTGCGCCTTTGTCTCCGTTCCATCCCGGCTCAGCACAACAATATTATTATAATTAAATGTATTAATGGTTTATTATTAATGATATTAAAATAATTAATGAGAAATCTTTATTTTTAAATGTATTTTATTATATAATAATAATTACTGTTACTGTCTATCATTTTCTAAATGTATTTTTACTGTCTAAATATATGTATTCAGCTAGTGTAAACATGCATGATGCTATCACAGTGAATGCAAGGCTGAGACTGAAGCGTTACCCTTTGTTTCGGCTGAGAGACGTGCCACGTGACTCATTTCCCCACGCGTGCAAGTTATCTTAGGTCAGCGTTCACGGTTCAACTTCTGAGATTCAGATTGAGTTCTAGGTCATTTTCTTTCGAACTGGTTGGTTTGACTTTTAAGAAATTCGACTTCTAATGAGTTCAAGAACTGAGGTACCACTGTATATATAATAATGTAAAAAAACAAATATGTAGATTGATAGTACTTGGCAAAGCTTGTTCTGTCTAAACCTGACACAGTCTGTCTATAATTGCACATACCTGCATGTTTCACCTGAAACCACATAATCCCAAACATGATCCCAAACAGACACAGAAATTCATTCTCAGTAGAACTGCTCTCTTATACCTTTCTACCTAATTTCTATCTACTGTACAAAATCAAAGAGTAAGGATTATTGTTGTTTTCGGAAAACGAATGTCAGTAACAGATATTCTCATAAAGCTAAATAAATGTCTGTTGTGTGTATAGTTTGCATAATGTGCTATTTTAGTTATAAACTCCAACTCCAGTGTTTGCTCAGTCTGCTCTTCTCAGTCTGGCCTCAGTCCAAAACCACACCTACTGCAGCCTGAGAAGCAGGAAGTGAGAGAAAACGAAACTGAATCATATCAGTGTTCGTGGTAAAATGGCAGAAGCCAGTGTCGCAGTGGATCAGAACCAGTTTAGCTGTGCAATCTGTCTGGATCTACTGAAGGATCCAGTGACTATTCCCTGTGGACACAGTTACTGTATGAGCTGCATTAAGAGCTGCTGGGATCAGGAGGATCATGCTGGAGTTTACAGCTGCCCCCAGTGCAGACAGACCTTCACACCCAGACCTGTTCTGGGCAGAAACACCATACTGGCTGAAGTGGTGGAGAAACTGAAGAAGACTGGACTACAAGCAGCTACTCCTGCTGACCATTATGCTGGACCTGGAGATGTGGAGTGTGACGTCTGTACTGGGAGAAAACACAAAGCTGTCAAGTCCTGCCTGGTGTGTCTGGCCTCCTACTGTGAAACTGACCTGCAGCTTCACAATAAACTCCATCACGAAAAACAACACAAGCTCATTGATGCCATCAGCCATCTGAAGGACAAGGTCTGTTCCCACCATGACAAACCCCTGGAGATCTACTGCCGTACCGACCAGCAGTGTATCTGTTATCTCTGTTTGATGGATGAGCACAGAGGCCATGATACAGTCTCAGCTGCTGCAGGAAGGGCGGAGATACAGGTCAGGCCAGAAATTATGAATTTTTATAAAGTAAAAATGGCTTTTGTCACATGTAAATAAGTTTGCATTGAAGAGAAACTATAATTAAACCTGGTTAGTTGCATGAAAGGAAAATGCTCAATTGATTGAAATTTTAGCACCTTCACTTTTATCAGTAGCTGTGTCCTTAGTGGGGCAAACCTGTATCAAGATGTTAATATAGATTGTTAAAAGTTCTGATCGAATTCCTATTGGACACTCCTTCAAAAATGAATTTGAATGGCTAAGATGTGTGAGCTCAGAGGTTTTGAATATGGTGTGATTGTTGGTCCTAAGCATGGTGGTTCCAGCATCTCAGAAACACACTACAGAGTGTAGAGTTCACTGAGCACTGTGCAGTAAACATAAAACACCCAGACTGTGGCAGTTCTGTGGGCAAAACCACCTTGTTAATAAGAAAGGTCAGGGGACAATGTCCAGACTTGTGAAAGCTAACAGGAAGGTCACATGTGCAAAAATAACAGCTCAGTACAGCAGTGGTGTGCAAAATGGCTTGTTTGAACACAGATCTAATCTGCACATTAAGTGGTTCTGGAGGCAAAGTGGGTCCTACCCGGTACTTACTGGTTGTTCCTAATAAAGTGGCAGCTAAGCATATGTATTTTCTACAGAAAGGGAACTTCAGGTTTACCGTGAGAACTCTTTTCACTTCCTTCACTGGGAATTATAAGTCAGATGGACTTCTTCAAGTTTATCCTACCTACAGTCAATAAATCATTTAGGTA
The DNA here is from genome assembly GCA_026770805.1 of Boulengeromyrus knoepffleri. NCBI lineage: Eukaryota > Metazoa > Chordata > Actinopteri > Osteoglossiformes > Mormyridae > Boulengeromyrus > Boulengeromyrus knoepffleri. Next base: position 16,976,902 of record JABJVO010000078.1, on the reverse strand, counting down.
TATCCATCCATCCATCCATCCATCCATTTCCTACCCGTTTATCTGGGTCAGGGTCACAGGGAACGCCTGGAGCCTTTGCCAGGCAGCATAGAGCCCAAGGCTGGTGTCAATCCTGGACAGGAGGATTAATGAATATGATCTCAGATAATGAAAAACATTTGTTTTACCATTTTTTTCCATAAGCAGAAACAAATGGGTGAAACACAGAGGGAATTTCAGCAGAGAATTCAGATGAGAGAGAAGGAGCTGCAGGAGCTGAGAGAGGCTGTGGGCTCATTCACAGTGAGTATGAACCTGAAGAGAAGATAACAGCTGGCTTGTAGGAACCATTTCAGGCTTGAATCGAGACTCATCTCCTGCAAATCTTCTACTAGTCTTGTAGACCCAATTCCTATGAAACTCCTCAAGGTAATTGCACCAATTGCAGGGTAGTGCAGAAGGCATTACCCTGTTAATCTCTTGTGCTTGGATATGTTCCAAAACCTTTTAAAATAGCTGTTATTAGACCTAAGGAAACCAAATCTTGAACCTAGTCATTTAGGAAATTATAGACCTATCTCAAATCTTCCATTCATTTCAAAGATCCTCGAAAAAGCTTTTGTTCATCAGCTGTATTCTTTCCTTCAGAAAAATAATGCTAATGAATTATATCAGTCTGGCTTCAGACCAAACCATAGCACAGAAACAGCTTTAATCAAAGTAATGAATGATTTGCTTATGGCTTCTGACTGTGGTTGTATATCTTTGTAGGTGTTTATAGATCTAACTGCAGCATTTGATACTGTGGACATAATATCATCTTGGACTGGCTAGAATCTGTGTTTGGCATTAAGGGGACAGCTCTCTCTTGGTTTCACTCCTATTTAACTGATTGATGTCAGTTTGCCCATTTGAACAATGAATCTTCCAAGCCCACTAAAGTCAAATATGGTGTCCCACAGGGATCAGTACTGGGCCCACTACTGTTCACTTTATATATGCTCCTGGTAACATTATTAGAAATCAATGGTGTTCAGTTTCAGTGTTATGCTGATGATACACAGTTATATATATCTGTTAAACCAGATGATGCATACTGCTAGTTGGACCCAAGGCTGCTCAAAATAAGTTTTACAGCCTCAATCTCGATGGTCTTCCTCCTCAGTTTAAAACAGTGGTCAGGGATCTTGGTGTCCTGGTAGATTCAGATCTATGTTTCAATATTCACATAAGAAGCATTACAATATAAGTGTTCTACCATCTAAAGAAAATAGCCAAGCTTTGGAAGATGCTTTCATTTCATGATGAAGAAAAAAGTCTTTATAACTGCCTTACTGGACTACTGTAATGCCCTCCTTTCTGGTCGCCCAACCGGATCCTTACATTAACTTCAGCTAGTACAAAATGCAGCAGCCAGAGTTCTATGATCCCTTCACTGGCTTCCAGTCTTGGATTGACTACAAAATACTGCTGTTAACTTACAAAGCACTGTATGGCCTTGCACCAGAATACCACTGGGGATCTACTGGTGTCCTACAACCCTCCTGACTTGCTTCAATCTCAAGGCACAGTATATCTATTAGTACCTAGAGTATAAAAGAGCTATAGCAGGCTGCAGAGCATTCTCTTATAGAGCTCCACAGCAGTCTTCAAGCGGATGGGCGAGACTCAATATTCAAGTCTAGACTAAAAACACACCTGTTTAGTCTATTGTTTAGGGACTCTAGTTCTACCTTCTAGCTAACTGCTCACTCCCAGTTAGACCTATAGTGTGAGGTGTAGAGCTGGGTGGGGATCGGTGCCATTGGCTTTGGATAAACTGAATTGACAGTGCTGTCACTCTAGCTTCACAATCGCTTGTGGGATTGGAGTGCTGAGGTTTCAGGGATTCCCCATGCCTGCATTCCCACTTGCCTCTCCCTCCTACTTATGCTGCCATAGCCATATCTGCCGGAGGTTACATACTGCACTCACCTAACTGTTAGCACTGCCTATAGTGTCCCCTACTTTGACTAATTGCACATTTTATTTCCCCTACTCCTCCTGGGGGGTGCTGCCTGGAGACCCCAAAATATCAAGATATTCTGCCTACCCTACTGCCCACGTCCCCTTGGCGTCTGTCCAGCTTCCTCAGCCTTCTGCCTGTGATGTCTCTCCTGTATGCCCTACTGCTGTACACTGTCAAGCCTGCCATCAGAAGCAGCGCATGCACCTGCCGCCCCCTGCTTTGAAACTCAAATCTTAAAATTTAAATAGTGTGAATAGAGGCTTTTGGTATCTTGCTCATGTGACTTTGATGTCCTCTGCCGGCCCCTGGAGGATGGGTTCGTTCCTCCCAAGGTTCCTTCTTTCTAGGGAGTTTTTCTTGCCACTGTCACCTCTGGCTTACCTACTGGGGGCTTTGGGCAGGGATAATGCAAAGCGCTTTGATACAATGTAATGTTGTGAAAATGCGCTAGACAAATAAAATTTAATTGAATTAAAAAAGGTGACATGTCATACAACTGTGTAATGCAAAGAAACATCAAAAATTCACATATCAAACTGAGACCCAATACTGACAACCAAACTGCCCCATACAGCCACCAGTCTGACAGTGTATGAGCTTAATGAGTGATCATTTGCAATCAGTGCTGGTTGGGTTTCAGTACCTGAGGCATCCAGCATGGTGACGCTCCAAACCCCAGCCCTGTGCTGTTTTTATACCTCCTGTCAGCTCACATCACTATTGTACAATGAGGCTCTCTGGAGTCTCAAAAGGGGCCAATTGTAATTTACTGTACTCTGCTCCTTGTGTCACCAACAGAGCTCAGCACAGTCAGCAGTGGAGGACAGCGAGAGGATCTTCACTGAGATGATCTGCTCCATTGAGAGAAGACGCTCTGAGGTGACACAGCTGATCAGAGATCAGGAGAAGACTGCAGTGAGTCAGGCTGAAGGACACATGGAGAGACTGAAACAGGAGATTGATGAACTGAAGAGGAGACACTCTGAGCTGGAGCAGTTTCCACACACAGAGGATCACATCCATTTCCTCCAGGTAACAGAACAGCTACTTTGACAATAAGAAGAGTATTCAAATGGATGTACAGTGCCTTGCAAAAGTATTCACCCGCCTTGGCATTTTTCTTGTTTTGTTGCCTCACAACCTGGAATTAAGATGGATTGCTTGACAGTTTGCACCATTTCATTTACAGAACATGCCTACAACTTTGAAGATGTATTTCTTTTTTTATTGTTAAGCAAACAACAGATAGGACACAATAACAGAAAACTTCAGCGTGCATAACTGTTCACCCCCCCTAAAGTCAGTACTTTGTAGAGCCACCTTTTGCGGCACTTACAGCTGCAAGTCGCTTTGGATAAGTCTCTATGAGCTTGTCACATCTTGCCACTGGGATTTTTGCCCATTCCTCAAGGCAAAACTGCTCCAGCTCCTTCATGTTGGATGGTTTTCGCTTGTGAACAGCAATCTTCAAGTCTGATCACAGATTTTCAATTGGATTGAGGTCTGGACTTTGACTAGGCCATTCTAACACATTTAAATGTTTCCCCTGAAACGACGCAAGTGTTGCTTTAGCAGTATGCTTCGGGTCATTGTCCTGCTGGAAGGTCTCAAAGTTCAATTTTAGTCTCATCTGACCAGAGCACCTTCCTCCATAGGTTTGGGGAGTCGCCCACATGCCTTTTGGCAAACTCAAAACGTGCCTTCTTATTTTTAAACGCTAAGTAATAGCTTTTTTCTGGCCACTATTCCATAAAGCCCAGCTCTATGGAGTGTATGGCTTATTGTGGTCCTATGACACTCCAGATACTCCAGTCTCTGCTGTGGAACTCTGCAACTCCTTCAGGGTTACCTTTGGTCTCCGTGTTGCCTCTCTGATTAATGCCCTCCTTGCCCAATCTGTGTGTTTTGCTGGGCGGCCCTTTCTTGGCAGGTTTGTTGTGGTACCATGTTATTTCCATTTGAAGATGATGGATTTAATGGTGCTCTGGGGGGTCATCAAAGATTTGGTTATTTTTTTTTATAACCCAACCCTGACTTGTACTTCTCAATAACTTTGTTGCTGACTTGTTTGGAGAGCTCCTTAGTCTTCAGGGTGTGATGCTTCTTGCTTAGTGGTGTTGCAGCCTCTGGGGCCTTTCAGAAAAGGTGTGTTTATACTGACAGATCATGTGACACTTAGATTGCACACAGGTGGACTTCATTTCACTAATGAGGTTGGTTAGCTGGTTACACGATGCTCCAAGATGGCGCTCCCCTGTGTGCGATGCCATGGAGCTCTCAGAGTTAGACTTCGCGTAGTTTTATATTTGTTTTTGTCTTTTCTTTCATTTCACGTTCGGTATGCAAGGGCTCATATTAAGTACAATTGGGAAACTTAAATACAGCTAGGTAAACTGATTCAAGGAGGACAAGCTAATTTCAGCATGCTCGATTCCTTCCTGGAGCTACAACTACATGCCGGAGTGACGCCGAGACAGGCCGCAGCAGGGGGCTTTCCCGAAAGCCCAAAAGGAAGCGCGGCAGGAGGGAAGGCGCAGAGCGGAGACTCAAGCACCTGGTTAGCAAGGGAAGGCTAGCCCTCCAGGCTATACTCTTTGCCAAAGTTCAATCACTAGAAAATAAAATGGACAATCTCCTCAGCTGAATGGCTACACAGAGATATATTCTCTGTTGCCTAAATGAATGGTAGCAGTCAATTCAACATTCAAGATGGACCCGGTGTGTGTGGCTTGCCGTCTTGCCTGTCATTGCCCACGTGAGCATTGAAGTCGCCTAGTAGAACAAGAGAGTCCCCAGGAGGAGCGCTCTCCAACACCCCTTCCAAGGACTCCAAAAAGGGTGGGTATTCTGAACTGCCGCTTGGCGCATAAGCACAAACAACAGTCAGGACCCGTCCCCCCACCCGAAGGCGAAGGGAGGTTACCCTCTCATCCACTTTGATAAACCCCAATGTGCAGGCACCCAGCTAGGAAGCAAAAAGTATGACCACCCCTGCCCGGCACCTACAGTATCCCCAGGAGCAACTCCAGAATGAAAGAGGGTCCAACCCCACATGAGGAGACTGGTTCCAGAGCCCAAGCCGTGCGTCGAGGTGAGCCCGACTATATAAAGTCAGAACTTCACCATCTCTCACACCAGCTCAGGCTCCTTCCCCGTCAGAGAGGTGATATTCCATGTCCCTAGAGCTAGCTTCTGCAGCCGAGGGTCGGACCACCAAGGTCACCGCCTTTGGCCACTGCCCAACTCACACTGCACCCAACCCCTATGGTCCTACAAGTGGTGAGCCCATTGGAGGGGGACCCCACGTGCCTTCTTCGGGTTGTACCCGACCAGGCCCCATGGGTGCAGACCTGGCCACCAGGCCCTCGCCATCAAGCCCCACCCCCAGGCCTGGCTCCAGGGGGGGGCCCGGTAACCCGCGTCTGGGGAAGGGGAAATCGTGGATCCAATATTTTGTTCATCATTAGGGGTCTTGTGAGCCGCACTTCGTCTGGTTCCTCACCCAGGACCTGTTTGCCTTGGGTGACCCTACCAGGGGCATAAAGCCCCAGGCAACTTAGCTCCTGGGATTATTGGAACACGTAAAGCCCTCCACCACGATAAGGTGTCGGCTCCAGGAGAGGTATACATATGCCAATTTTCAGTTTTTTATTTTTTTTTTTTAAAATTTAATATATATTTTTTCTCATTTCACTTCACCAACTTAGACTATTTTGTGCAGATCCATCACAAACCAGGTTGTTTCTTAGTCCAGGTTGTGAGGCAACAAAACATGAAAAATGCCAAGGGGGGTGACTACTTTTGCAAAGCACTATATGTTTTTATTTTGTATTTCAAATTGTTTGTCATTTGTCAGAAATTAATGTTCCTTTTAGCTAGACAGCAAGACGTGACGAAGCTATTTAATCTGACTTTGTGTCTGTAGAGGTGTCGGGGTCTTCCTGTCATCCCTGAAGCCGGATTTGGACCCAGAATCTCTGTCAGTCCACACTATTATTTTGAAAATGTGAAGAAGGTGGTTTCTGAACTGAGGGATCAACTGGAGAATGTTTGTGAAAAGAAAACGGCAGAGATCCATCAAACAGGTTCATAAATACATTTTCCAGTCTATCCATGTTTAGTACAGACCAGGCAGAGAGAGTGTACAGTACACTCAGCCTCAAGTTTGTGTGACCAAGTCAGTTTCTGTTTCCAATAAGATTAAATCTTTCAGAAAACCTTTGAAATAGCAGGAGTCATGTTTCTGCAAAATGATAAGATTCAAAAACTATTAGAAATTTCTATTTTGTTTCACTGAGGATGATTATCGCATTTTAAAATGCCCCATAATGATAATACCCTAGTGCTGATGTCTCCACAGTGCGTGAAGTCCATCTCCCGCAAGTAAATTCCTTTTACTTACATCCCTGTTTCTCTCTGGCTCTTCTAGTTGCCAAAGACGCCATCCTACCAGTATTAGTGCCGAGGACCAGAGCAGAATTCTTACACTGTGAGTCTGTTCACACACACGCTTCTCTCTCCCTGTATGAGGTGGAGTGTGTTTTATTGTGTTTCGTTTTCTTCTGCTAGGGGAGCTTCTCTTTCTCTCTCCCGCTGCCTCCTGGTCTTTCACATTTAGATGAGCTGTTTATGTCAGGAGCCTTTCAATGTGTTTACAAAAGTTACTGCTGATGATTAATATTATTCTGCTTGTTATTTTGTTCTCTGAGATGTCCGTGTGGTGAATATGACCATATAAGCATAAATGGGTAAACATATATTTATTTATACATACTTTTCAAAATACCTTTCCAAGCATTAAACCAAAAACGTGCACACCCTTCTTTAAAATAAAGAGTGAATAAGACCAAAACATCACCTTCTGATCTTCTCCTCCATCAGATTCCTGTCAGCTCACTCTGGACCCCAACACAGCAAACAGACACCTCCATCTGTCTGAGGGGAACAGAGTGGTGACATGGAAGAGAGAGAAACAGTCATATCCTGATCACCAGGAGAGGTTTGACTCATTCTATTATGTGCTGTGTACAGAGGGTCTGACTGGGCACTGCTACTGGGAGGTTGAGTGGAGCGGGAATGAGGTTGGTATAGGCGTCACATATAAAGGAATCAACAGGAAAGGATGGGGTAATTCTAGCAAGATTGGATACAATGACAAGTCCTGGTGTTTGTCCTGCTCAACCTCCAGTTACTCATTCCGGCACAATAATAATAATAAGAATGTGATAGCTGCCCCCCCCTCCCCCAGGATAGGAGTGTACCTGGATCACAGGGCAGGAACTCTGTCCTTCTACAGCGTCTCTGACACAATGACCCTCCTGCACAGGGTCCAGGCCACGTTCACTGAGCCCCTCTATCCTGCGTTTCAGTTTCATAAAAGTACAGCAAAACTGTGCTAAGTAAGATAAGAAACATCTCTTTGAATTTGGTGTATTTAACCTTTTGTGTGAAAAGTGGAAATAATGAATATGAAAATAAATACAATAAAAGTAAAATTTTTACTTCCTATCAACTCTGAGGCCAAAACTATCTCACTTCCTGCTGGTATTCCATCTAATAATTCTATACGTTACCTTGCTGTGGATATATACACAACTATATTTAAGAGAGTTAATGATAACTTTGCAAAACTGCTCCAGAAGATCAAAGGTGATATGCAATGATGGAGTATCCTACCTGCTTCTTTAAAAGGAAGGATCTTTACTATTAAGATGAATATATTGCCCTGGTCAAATTTTTTATTCTCCATGATACCATCCTCCAAAATGTCTTGATCAATTTCAATCTTTGATCTCTAAATTTCTGTGGAATGGCAAAAGGGCAAGAATTAAATCGACTTTGCAATGTCCTAAATTAAACCTGAATCTGTAGCTGCTTGGAAACATTTAGTGGTTTAAGTTAACTGAGCTCCTCAGAGGCCAGTGATGCATGTTTGTAATCTTGTCACATTCTTTGTCTTTGTTTCCTTTTTTACCTAATACCTATGTTATTGTTATTTTTATCATTTTTGTTATTAATAATATTAGCTCTATTGCTTTCTGGGTATATATAATTTTTTATATCTAAAAAAATATTTAATTTTTTTTTTTATACAGTATAAAGTTACGTACAGCTGTTTTCCCGTTGCTTGGACTTCAGTTTGTTAGTGTGATGACGATCAATGTTTGGGTGTTTCCATTTTGTCTTCTTACTTTCTTTGTTGCTGAATCTCTTAATAAAAAAAGTTAATCACAAAAAAAATTACTTATCCAGACTGAGCATTTATATGTGGAAATAACAAAACTTATTACAAAATAAAAATCAATACCTTTCTAAATTTTTTGTGAAATTTCTGTGTAGTGACCCCAAAGCTTGCTCTCACTTGTGTAGGTGTCTGTGTGTATTCCATTAAAATAATACCATGTTTAATTAGCAAATGTTTTTGTCAAAGAATATTTTTTATGCCGTCATTTATACTTTTTATTGGTATTGAAATCAGTATAAATTCATCAGATGTGCTTTTTTTCATGTATGATATCTGTATGAATAATTGACAATGATTGCTTTAATGTGGATCATCCTGGAGTTTTAAAATAATATACGTATTTTACAGTTAGAATTTGGAAAACCAATTAATTAATATGACATTAAAGCAGTTTATGTCTCACTTAGTTTCTTACTTTGAATTTTATTCTACATGTTGACATCATATAAATATATACAAACCTGTCCCCTGTGCTTCCTGGGATAGACTCACTGATCTGTATAAAGAGGTTATCAAACATGGGTGGAGGTTTATACTCAACATGTTTATACTCAGCATCTCCCTCTGGAACAGTGGACTATGGACCTTGAACCACGATATTAACATTTTTTTAAATGAAAATTACCTTGTAATTATGGGAGGTATTTTCTGCAAAAAATAAAATAAGTTGTAATTATGTCAAGGAGAGGATCAACGTGCAGAGATGGCTGTTTTAATGAAACACACAAATCGTGCTCAAAAAACAAATAAATTCGTAAGCAGGGATACAAGAGATTGAAACAGGCTGGAACGCAAGACAAAACACAGGTACAGGCAAAAACTCACTAATGGGAAGGCAATCAGCGAGGCAACTAAATGCTGAGAAACAAAGAGACGAGAATTGTAGGTCCAAGGAACAGAAAACACGTGTCAAATGTGGCACAACAATGGATATCACAAGAAATGCTGAGTACAGTGCAGATACTCAATACTTCACAGTGGGCTAGTGGAGTAACTGGGCTGTATAAACATAAGTGACAATCAAATGAATTGCAGGTCAGGTCTCATCACATTAAAGTCAGCAATCGCACCCAAGTCTGCAAGTTCAGTTCAATTCGATTCAATTCAATTCAATTCAATATATTTTTATATAGCGCCTTTCACAACAGAGTTGTCCCAAAGCGCTTTACATGGATGTGTTGTGATACAAAAAATATCATTAGAGAGAGATACAGAAGGGGAAAAAGGAGGAAAAAAGGAAGGAAGAAATTAAATAAAGCCAGAATAGAACGGAGGAGAGGAACCAAAACAAAAACCTCTGGGGATCCAAGGTCAAATGGCTACCCCCCCCCGCCCCCCCGCCCCCCCCACCCCCGCCCCACCAACAACGAGAAACAGAGAAGATGAGAGAAAGGGGAGAGTAAC
>JABJVO010000078.1:16914662-16926160 GCA_026770805.1 Boulengeromyrus knoepffleri | reverse complement strand
ATATTTTCAACCCCTGAGCTTGGCAAACATGCATTCCTCATAGCTAAGTATGGTATAGTCCTGACAAAATGTTTAAATTATAAAATACAATCATTCCAATTTTCAGAAAACAGACAGCCAAATATGTGGTCCAAAACAGGAATCACCCACATGTATATTCTACATACTGCATTTAAAAACTAAATGTTTAATTTCCACATCTGACTGCTGCTGTAAATATTTTTATCAAATACATATTTGCTGTTGTGATAAATTGTCAACCAGCAATAAATATTCATAGACAGAAATAGCTATAGGCTCCAAAACATATTTGCACAAAAATGGCACAATGTGTATGTATTGGGTTGAAATGGAGTGCGTGTCCCTTTAAAGACGAGCCTGTCTGTGTGTAATAGCTGGTGAGCATTGGGCGCCGCTCCATTGAAGGTATGTCTAAACGGGGATACCCCGTTCTAAGCTTTCCCTGTGGGCTAGGGCGCAGTTTGGAGTGCTGCTTCGGAAGCATTCAGAGACTGTGTCCGGAATTAGAACGCTCTCGTGCTGAACAGCGAGTGTTGCGTGGCCTCGTTGTTATCTGCTGGTATGTAGCCTCCTAATCAATATGATGTTTACGTTAATTGGGCCCTGATTGACTTCGTACTGCCTATCCCAATAGGCTATCTTGTTTGGTCATTCCCCGTATGAGCGGAGGAATTCCTTCTAACGGACTGTGGCATGTGGCTACGTTAACTCCTTTTTCTAATTTACTTGTAGCTTATATGGCGTTAAATGAGTGCCAAAACTCGCGCGCAGAAAAACCACGCGCGCATGTGCACTCGCGAGCAGAAAACCCATGCTCTCCACGCGCTCGCGTTTGCACAGCACTCGCTTGCTCGCACTGTTGCCAACTCCTCAGCAAGGAAAGTCGCTATTGGTTGTCCCAAAAGTCGCTAGAAGTCGCTAAATGACGCTATCGCCTAATTTGCATAATGTGCATGTAATTATAATGGACGCTGTAGGAGAGAGGAATAATGTGGGAGAGACAAAAGGTGGTTAAAAACACCCTAAATACGTTTAGAACTCCAAATGAACTTTCTTCTGTCGATTCTTGTTTTTCTATATCACAATTCCAACCCTCCTCCTACATCCGGGCTTGGGGACCGGCAAAAGTGACCCCAAAGAGACACTCTGGCGGAGTTAATAGCCAATCGTAGTCAATATTTAAAAAGACAATCAAAGGAGTGGAGATATTAGGCACTGTTCCCGCCTCCAAAGTGTCAAAATTCATCTTGTAGAGCGAGCGAGTGCTGGGCAGACGCGAGCGCGTAGATAGGGTCCAGCGAACGCGAGCGCGTACAGAGGATGGGTTTTTAGCTCGCGAGCGCACACACGCGCGTGGTTCGACTTTTGGCGCTAATTTAACGCCGAGCGAGCAAGCGAGTGCTGTGCAAACGCGAGCGCGTAGAGAGCATGGGTTTTCTGCTCGCGAGCGCATACGCGCGCGTGGTTTTTCTGCGCGCGAGTTTTGGCACTAATTTAACGCCATAAGCTTAACCTTTACAGTATTTATGTGTTTCTTGCACCTTATATTTTTCCACAGGTTGTAAGCTGCCTGTTGCTGATTGGACCTGCTTCCTGGGCACCGTTTGATGCTGTGCTGCTGTTTTGTTTCGAGCATTCTGACGTTGTGCGCGTCGTCGCTCCTGTGCTCACTGGCTCGTGTGGCTCCGCGTTTGCGGCCCGGTCATCAGAGCGGAACAAACTCTGTGTGTGTCTTGTATTTTTCGTTTGGATCATTGGTTCGTTGCTTTTTATTGATTTTTTTTTTTATGATTGTTGCGTTTTTTTTTTCTTTGTAAACCACACCGGTGGCTAGTCTGCCGCAATGCGTGTACATGTAACTTTGCCTTAACATTTCCTGTGCGTATTACTTGAGTGCCGTCTGTCTGTCTCTGTGTGTGTGTGTGTGTGTGTGTGCGGTGAGGAATTCCTGTGCTTGGTGTGACTACAATACTACCTGTGAATTTATCTGTACCTGCCTGGCCTGAGTTACAGGCCAAACTGGTGTGTTTGGGTGGTATGTGGACCCACCCTGCTAAGCCTCATTCTGGTAAATTATGTTAGGTGCGGTGCTCCACCACCCCCCAGTAGGAACCAGTAGTGGGTTTGCATTGGCCATTGAAAACGAAGTAAAGGAGCTATTTAGTTAGTTTATTTGTCATCCCTGTTGGGTACAGTGTGAAAATAATACATTTTATTAGTTTTTTAGAATCCTGTCTCTGCTTCGTTGTGGCAATGAATCTGTGAGCCTCACCTGTGCATAGGGTGAGGGTAAAATGCGGACTGTTTACAAACAATGGATTTTATGTTTATAAACAGACGTGTCGCAAATGACACACGCTGCGAAGACAGATCACTTGGCATCGAAAGAAACCCATACGACGTTACCTAATCACGGGGTGCGTTCGAGGTGTGTCTGCATCTGACGTGACGTGGACCGCATTGCTGAGCTCCTCGAAGGCTCTTTTGTTTACGTCCGGCGGAATCCGCATTTTACCCTCACCACTGTGCATATGTAGAATATGTGTGTAGATAGTGCACTTATTAGTTAATTCCTAGGTGGTAGGCATCCCCTAGGTGGCATAGTCGACAAATTCCAGTCTTTACCCTTGTGCCACTACATGTATATTTACAATTCTTAATATTTGTTCCTTTTTCCTAATTGTGAGAGAGACAAACTTGAGAGCGAACAAGAGTTGACTAAGCTAAATACTGAGAAGAACCAGCATACAAAGCCCCTCCCACCAAGAGTGGGTGGATGGGATAAATGGACAGTTTTGGTTTCATCACGGTTCACTGTGGAACTGACTGTCAGGAATCAAGATGGGCAGCTTCTCTGTGATCACTGTGTTCCTGCTTCTGCTGGTGGTGAGAGGACAGTCCACAACAGGTAAATTATGTCTTGGGGGACGGGGAAGAAAGAGAACTGATTGCTCCTCCATGATGGACTGATGAACAGTCCTGAGACATTATTTGACTCACAATTGCTGTTGAAAAATTGACTGTGGCGCAGCTTAGACTTTTACTTCTGTGGTTCTCAGTTCACTTAGGCAAACTCTTATTTTTATTAGATAACTAGTTACTTATGTCACTTCCTGCCCACCATGTCCTCTTGACCCTCCTGTCTCCTCCCTAGCATGGCCCTAACAAGCCTTTCCTGTTACTTGTTTGTCTTGCCTCTCATTCCTAACCCTCGTGTTAATCACCTTCAGCTGCCGCTCCATAGCCTCCATTTAGTTCCACGGCCTGTGATGCCGTCTATGTGGTCACAGCATCGTCCGTGTAGGATTTATGTATCAGTTGTTGTGCTTGTAAACGGCTTAATTAGCCCATAGCTAATTATGTATTCCAGACAGCTGAATTGGGTAAACCCATGAGGAAAGTCAAGGACGGGGGTTTGCTGGTCGTAGGGGGTATGTTATGTGAGAATCATCCAGAAATACCCCAGGCATAAGATTTGGGTGTGGCTACATCTGCTGTGGTTTATTTAAAGGTTACATACCCGGTGAATAGGGCGTGGTAAAATTATGCCTTTGTGTATAAATATTCTGTAAGGAAGAGCCCTGAGCTATGTTCTGTCAAATTGTACGTAATTCTTGAACAGAGTAAGTCGCTGACAGGTGCAGGTTTTTTTTTTTTCTGTTTTGTTTAACAGAGTTATTTTGTAAATCCTTATTAAACCAGAAGATTTCTTTGAGTTCTAACAGAACAGAGCGGGTCCATGTCAGCATAGGTTTGGCTCAGGTATGGCTCATTTAATACATGGGAAACCGTCAGTTTGCCTTACGGCTTGGTTCTTAGTGGCAGTGGGAAAGCAGCATAGGTCAGAATATAACCTAAGTCATCCAGATTGTGCCGCCACATCCAGTTTGGCAAATTTTATCAGTAGTGGCATATTTTTGTTCATCAGAGGCAGTGGACCTGGGCTTTGTGTTGCTGATGGAATTTGGCCCTTAGAGAAAACTAGTTGAGGCCCCCTTACCTAAATGGATTATATTCTACCAAAACATAGCTTGATTATTCTTATATGATTGTACCTTACATCAGTAACACTAAAACGCTTGGCACATATCCAGCTCCGCCTCCTTTGACTACAACTGGCCCAGTAAGAACGCCGCCTCCTTTGACTACAACTGGCCCAGTTCCAGCTCCGCCTCCTTTGACTACAACTGGCCCAGTTCCAGCTCCGCCTCCTTTGACTACAACTGGCCCAGTTCCAACTCCGCCTCCTTTGACTACAACTGGCCCAGTTCCAACTCCGCCTCCTTTGACTACAACTGGCCCAGTTCCAACTCCATATCAGCCTCCAGGTAAGCTGTAGACCTGATAACTCCTAATATAATGCATTACGGGCTTGTTTAAATAAAACAAACATCATACTTATGAATTCTAAGCAAAATTTGAAAAATACTTATTAATGCCATAATGGTGTCATTCAATTTTGCATCTCCAGGACTGGGGGCTTTGAATCCTCTCTCCGCTCTCTGTGTAGAGATTGCATGTTTTCCTGGTGTCATGTGGAAAATGCACACAACTCCACCAGCATTCAGGACAGAATAAGGGCAGAGAAATAACGCCTCTCGTTTCTCGTTACAGATATAAGGGTTACGGTCAACTTGAATCTCAAGCTTCAGGCTCCAAGTACCATCAACATGAATGATGTAGACAATGCGATTTACACGGTGAGTACTGAAGCTCTACCACTGCAGTGACGCATGTTCCTGCTCCACGAGTGTGAGTTGCTTACATGCAATTTCACACCCTGGGCCCCAGTTCATTTAAGGCCGAACTATATAATAGCCATGAGCGACCCACACAAGAACAAGGAGAAGATGCAAACTTCACATACATAGACCAGGTGGTGAGAATTGAACTCGGACCTGGAAGTATGAGGAGACCCCCCCCCCCCCAGACATACCAACTTAAACAACGAACTGTTTGGCCAGTGCAACATCCTCTCAGAGGTGACTTTAAGCTCACAGGCAGACACTGACCTACCCAGGCTCAGGCCACTGTTTTGATGTTTCCAGAGACATTTTTGGAGTCAAAAGCTAATACCAGCAGGGTATCAGACAGATAAATACTGTGATGTGAGGGATGTGTCAGAATCACAGTGACCCCGGCTGATGGATGCTACTATTTCTGCTACAGGGTGCTGCTGGACTCGAGAAAATCTTGCAGCTCTACTTCAACGTAAAGAGCCTGAGGATCGTCAACATGGAGGCGGAGGAACCCACAGAGATCTATTATTAATATCTCATTATATCCCACAATGATTTCTTCCTTCTAAAGGCCAATTCGTACTTCACTTTTCCGCGTGCGCTTTTGGTTGCGGACGAGCGGGCATGACATGTATTTCATCATCAGGGGTTGGCAGCAGACAGCTGTGATCAGTGCACGTGTGGCCCAGATTTTTATGTCTAGTGGAAACTTTGCACATCGACCGTGTGTGTGCATGATAATTGATTAGATGTTTTCAGTAGATGGCAGCACTGACTTCCACGCATCAGGGCTCAATGACAGAAGAGTAGAGGAAGAATAGCTGCTGTTGTAGTAGTTTTAGTGAGCAGTTCTAGCAGGAGGGTCAGAGGTACCTGCATATCTAATTTTTTATACTGTCCAGACATTATACTGAGGTATACAGCATTTGAAAAAGCCACACTCCTCTGGCATTTTGACATCTTAGCCATAAAATTTGCTGAGCCGGTGGGGGGAGTTGGGGTCCCAGCTAATTTTGTCATAAGGATTTCAAAATACCACAGTATGCCTTATCACTGTAATACCACTCAAACCTAGAGTAATAACTTCAACTGTTCAAAAACGTTTCCCTGTCTCGATGTACTGCTTGTATTTGTGTTCACTGGAATACATCTGCCCTCTCCTGGTGTGATGGAATATCACTGCTGTTTGCAGCACCGAACGCGACCGTCCGCATCCGCAGCCAATATAGTATGAACACGAGCTGGTTACGAGCACGACCGTCCCCAGCTAGAAAGTGCACGATAGTGCGCGCAGAAAGGTGAAGTATGAACTAGGCTTTACTGCATGACTTTCACAAGCCCGTTTTGGGACTTCAATCAGCAGAAATAATAAAGAAAATAAATTAATATAAGGAAGTATGAAATGTCAATAATTAGCTTATCTTTTACTATTGGATTGTAGGTGAGCAGGGATTCAGAACTTTCTGTTAACTGTTAGGTGTTAATTTGGTATGTTTATTTATTCACGTAAACACGTGGGCATTGGGCTCAGTGCAATAGGCGCACATTTGTGTATATTGTGAAAAAAGGACAAAGAAAATGTCAGCGTTTAATAAATCAAGCTAACACTATCAATGGGTAAGTTTCTCCAAACAAGAAAACACGCATCAAGCAGACTCTCCCAGCCACGCAGCAGCACTATAGGACGAAGCGGCCAAGTTATACAGATAAGTTAAATAATACAAACTACAAATGCGGTAAAACACATTTTAAAGCGGACATTACAGGAAAATCAGTGAATGCTGCTATGGAAGAAGAAGCACGGGGAAGTTGTTCAGCTGATATTGTCACTACAGGTCAGGTGGTGAATGTCTTAATCCGTTGTGTACGTATTGGCAAATCAGGGGAGTAATGATGAAGATGAAATAGGTGCTACTCAAAAGAGAGAAATAAAACTGATGGCTAAAGCCGTGGCTGCAAAAGCGGAAAGTACGAAGGGATCTACGGACGAATGTCCGAAAGGTGAAATGAAACCACAATGATGAAAATGCACAGAGGGTGAAACTTTTATTTACAACTCTTTGCAAAGGTTTCTGAAATACATACTTTGGTTATTCCTTTATGGTCTGTCGAGGAGGAAGACAAAATAAATGGTTTACAAGTGTTGAACAACAGTATGAAGGTTTTGATGAAGATGTGGTGCAATGGTTAAATGAGTCTGGTAAAATGTATTTTTATGAATGAAAATAATGTGTCCGATATCAAATCAAAAATAACGCACAAGATACGGTTAATCCTTTGACAGTGTTTCTAATACCAACAGTAAAGGTTCGAAGCGAAATTCAGCACCGTCCAAGCCGAGTCCGCTTTAATTCTCCCGTGACTCTTAAAGCAAAAGTCGAAATGGCAGCTCTTATGGCACAGCAGCGGTCGCTGAAGGAACAACGCGTTGGAAGAGGAGGGATGTTTAAAGAGAAGGGAACAATTTGACTTGGAAATTCAACAGCCATGAGCCAAGCTGTGGTCCACGTTCTGAGTGCGGAATGAGAAATGATGAGCGCACAACTGCTCAGGTCTCAGGATGCGTACAACTGAAGGGTTAAATTCAACCGCATAGAGGTCACCGGAGGAAAAGTTTGTGAAGCAAAGGTTTCACCTGCTGGTGAAAATGTGTTATTACAGGAGGTGTCTGTTCGGTCTAATGCCCGTGCTGAAGAAGTAGAACCCCAAATCGATATGGAGTTGTATCTTCTCTGGTGGCCTTCATTTCCTGGACATGTGTCTGCAGCTAGAGAACAAAGCTTAGAAGATTAGCTTAGAGGAGAAAGGTGTCTCTTTTAGTAGTAAGGAATGTAAGGCACATTTTGCATGTAGGAAGTGCAATTTTATGCATCCAACTGTTCTACACATAGATTTAAAGGTTAAAATCACAAGGCAACAGGAGGTTAATTTTTTTGTGTGTTGGAGAACCCAGTGAACAGTCTAGGGGACTTACTGGGGCCATATGGGAGTTTTGTGTGTTGTCCATAGTACCAGTTCAAGTCGGAACATCTAAGGGAAGTCCGTATTACTTACCTATGCTTTTTTTAGACCCTGGAAGCTCTGCTTCATTTTGAACAGACTCGCCATGGGCCGTTATCAAGTATTGCCAGAACACAGAATACCCAGAAGAGATAAAAGGTCTTCAGGAAGGTGACTGTGAAAAGACGTAGTCACTTATGCAAGCTGAGCCCAGTACTGAAAGATGGCACATTGAGGGTTGGTGGTCATCTCAGCAAAGCATGCATGCCTGCAGAAGTTAACCATTGCGTGATACTCCCAAAACATCTTCATGTCTCTTCACTTATTCTTAGACACATTCAAGAGGAAGTTCGACATGAAGGCTGAAGCTTTATATTTTCCAAACTGAGAGAGCGGTATTGGATTCCTGGCGCAAGTAATACAATATGACGCATTTTGTTCAAGTGTGTGGTGTGTAGGAGACTGCGAGGAATTGTACTGTAGGTCATCAGTTGATGGCAAGTTTGCCAAAACAGAGAGTTACACAGGATAATCCACTGTTCACTAAAGTAGGAGTAGATCTTTCTGGCCCATTTCAAGTGAAACAGTGCAAAGTGTGATTAAAAAGGTGTCATCTTTATTTATTTATATATCAGAGCAATTCATATTGAAACAGCAGTTTCATGGGACACCGATTCCTTTTTCATCGATTTAATGTAAGGACAAGTTTCAGAAATATCATCTGATAATGGAAGGAATTTAGGAAGTGCCTATTGAGGGCTGGAACAACTCCAAGATTCATAAAGTTTTGCCTCAAAGGGAAATTAGTTGGAATTTGTATCCACCAAGTGGATTTCATCATGTTGGAGCCTGAGAGAGACTCATTCACTCAATATGAAAAATACTTGGCCCAATTCTCAATATGCAGAACTTGGAAAAAGAAGGTCTCTCTACAGTTCTATGTAAAGTAGAGGCTATAATTAACAGCCGTCCTATTACTAAGGCATCCTTGTAACCAAATGATCTGGAACCTCTTTCTCCAAATCATCTTTTGTTGCTTAAAACCAAGCCTGGTCTTCCACCAGGAATATTTCTGAAGGAGGATCATTACATACAACATAGATTGAAGCAGGTGCAATATGTAGATTTGTTATGGACACAGTGGACTAATGAATATCTACCATTACTACAAGAAAGAGAAAAATGGATGTACAGAGGGCGTAAATTTGCTCCAGGTGATGTGATGATAGTGGACGATTCGGCTCCATGTGGTTAATGGATTTTGGCTAGAATCATAGAGACTAGCAGTTTTGCAAGGTTTGGTTCGTCAAGTTAATGTGAAGAAAAAGAGGAGTCTTGGGTAGGCCTGTTACAAAAATATGTTTACTGTCTGAAGGTCAAGAGGCTGATTAGATGGAGAATGTATTGACTGATGGACTTAAGTATGATGGAAATAAGTAAGGTACTCCTTGTGTTTAATTATGTAATTATGGTTCCATTGTCTATTGATTATGTCCATTGTAATAGAAATTGTAATCATTGTAATTAGAGGCCAATATGTAGGAGCCATATTTGTGGGTCACATGATGTGTCACATGGGTGGGGTAAAGGGTAAATTACCTGTTCACAGGTGTACACTATTGGAGTGTAGGTGAGCAGGGATTCAAAGCTTTCTGTTTACCATGTTATGTTATATGTGTTCTGTTATAACTGATTGTTTTAAGACTACACGGGAAGCATGGCTTCACCCATAAAGTTGCCAAAAGAATTGAGTTTGTCAGTGTATCAATGTAAACTCATTTTGTGATTATTTTGTTATTCAACTTACTCATTTAACCATGATACTGATCGCGTCACAGAAATTGCTTTCGACAACATGCAGCCTGCATTCATTTTCCCTTTAAAACCAGTGTAAATACAGCCCATAGATGTGGCTCCGTGCTTCACTGGAAGTAAATGGAAGATTCATGTATGCTTTGGCTGTGTCCAGTTTAAGGGGCTGCATCCTTCAAAGAACGCAGGCTACACCTTCATAGACTGCGTTCTTCAAAGGTTGAACAGAAAGTGTCGTCATATAGGACGGTCTGGCCTATGGATAATTTCCTATTTGTGCCACCAGCTATTGCCGTCCTTACCCTTGACTCATGAAGCACCACTCCCATCGTCTAGCCAAGACACTCACTCTACCTTCACGCAATGAATCTTGGGATATATTGGGCTGCAAAGGATCTATCAGATGGATCCTTTGTGACTCGGCAAAAGAAGGATGCATTTCTAGACAGCATTTGCAGGGACCTTCGAAACGGGACAGCTTTGTCACGCCGCTGTGATGCATTCAGTCTTTGAATGCAGCCTTAGAAGTCTGCAGCCGCTGAATTGGGACACAGCCTATGGCTGCATCCCAAAACCCTTATAGGTGCCAGCCATTGCTACTTTTCCTTCGCCCTGGAAGTTTTTCCAACTTCCAGATGATGAAGTGCTGTCCCAATACCTTAGGAAACGAGTTATCAAGGGCCAATTTTCGCTCAAATCACTCCTTCGCCAGGGGCAAAGTGGAAGTCTAGTTGAGAGCACCATTAGCAGTAGAGAAATTCACCTTTAGTGACACCCACGCATGACGAATGCACTGGTTGCCTCTATTATGTTAATTACTCAGTTTAGGTCATTGTGTGTCCCATCCATCCATCCATTCATTCTACTGCTTATCTGGGGTTGGGTCGCAGGGACAGCAGACTAAGCAGGGATGCATGTCCTAGGTCTGCCCCAGGGCCCCTCCTGGTGGCTCTGCCCGAAACACCTCACCAGAGAGTCATCCAGGAGGCATCCTAGATATGTACCTGAACCACCTCAACTGGCACCTTTCGATGCAGAGGAGCCAAGTTTGTGCCCTGAACTCCTCCCCTTATATCTAAGGCTGAGCCCTGACACCCTGCAGAGGAAACTCATTTCTGCCGCTTGGATCCGCAATCTCATTCTTTCAGTCTCTACCCAAAGCTCATGACCATAGGTAAGGGTAGGAATGTAGATCAACTAGTACAGCGTTTCTCAAACTATGGACCGCGGACCGGTGCCGGTCCATGAGAGGGTTCCTGCCGGTCCGCGGAGCCTCGCTTCTGCACCAATCAAAATTCAGTCAGATCAGGTCAGATCTCAGCGCTGCTGTCACTGCGTGTCCCTCCCTGCCCCCCCGACTTCACGTCCCGCCCCTTGTTTCAGCATTCTACAATGTTCGGCGTTCCCGCCTTGTCTCATTCACTCCAAACTTTTCACAGACACACACGCGTTACGAGAGCTGTCAATAATTCATGGCGTGTTCAAAGCAAGCGACTCTGCATTCTTTCTTTCGGAAGCGTCCATCAAATGATGCCGACTTACAGGATGCTCTTCTGTTTTCGCAGCAAAAGGATGGCTCGTTTCACCTGCATGGAGAGCTCCTTTGACCGCATGTGGGTTTACAGCAAAATCTTTCAAATGCAAACACCACACCTGGAATCAACTCCAGACCTTTTTTTCTGCTTAATTGATGATGAAATAATGAAGGATTTGCTGACACCTGTCCATGAAATAGTTTTTAAGTCAATTGTCTAATTAGGGGAGACTGGGGACGGTTGCAACAAGGAACGGTTGCAACAAGTCTTTTTTCTCCAATTAGAAACATGCTAGAGTGATGATACTCATACTACACATGCTCAGTTAGGCCCTCTCTCCACCAGAGAGAAACTATACAGTTTCATCATCTGCTGCTGCATTTATTGAAAA
>JABJVO010000078.1:16898028-16914313 GCA_026770805.1 Boulengeromyrus knoepffleri | reverse complement strand
TTAAAACGGCACCCAACTCTCTCAATAAGACGTCCTCAAGCCACAAGCCTTTCGAGGGCAACCAGTTTTAATGAAACAAATGTTAACAATTTTTTTTTACAATTTAAGCCAGGTTTTGGACAAACACAAGTTTCAGTGACTTTAAATTCACATCAGCGAAGTAAAGAATTGCTGCGATAACATGATGCAAGTTATTCATCAATTAATATAATGTGTGTTCAGAATGTTACGTTCTGTATAAGCATCGGGATCCAGTGGTTAAAATCTGAAATGTACCAAATGGGGAGATAAAGGAAATCACCAAAGACGCTCACAGGTCACTTATTATCACCAAAAAAAAGCGGTACACAGGCGCCCACTAGTGGCGAAAGTTTGGTAGCACTGGGTTCGGTCCTGCTCTGAAGTGTCATTGGGTCAATGACACTTCACAGAGAAGGAATGCTGCAGAACTTCTCGTTTATTTCGTGTACACTAGAGCGCGCCATATCGACGTCCCTTTCTGTTATTACGTTTTACTTCAGCTCTATAACACATCACAGCATCCCTCCTTGTTTAACTTGAGTTCCCCTTAACTGGTGCACTTTTGCAAACGCCACATGCTTTAACAGAACATACATTAAATAATATCAAGCAATAACCAAGACTCTCCTTTTTTCACTCAACACTGTGCCTGTAAAGTACAGGTTTCTGCTTGAACATATCATATTTGTGCTCCATTTGTTATTATATAATGTTATCTATTATAATCAACCATAATCCTTGTAGTGGGCTGGTTTTACTATAACTCTCCCAGATCTTGTGTGCATTACTGATGAACCTCTGGGGTCTGCTGTATAATTGTTACCTCCACAAGGTGGTAGAGTGGAGGCTTCATTACTGTGGTTTTTCTGTTTCATTCTGAGTTTGTGGTTCAGCAGTGTGGATCCTCCTTCCGGTCTGTTGTTCTTGGGGGTTGTACGGTCCATGTAGGTGACATCTGTTGCGTCTGATCGTGTTACCAATTGGAGTTTGGACAATGTAACTCTGTGGCAGGACATGAGTACCTGTCTGCCCTTTAATATGACTCCTGCTTCCATTGCAAGTTCGTCCTTGAAAGACCAGTATGCATGCAGGTTCCTGGGCAGGTCTTGTATCTCTCCTGACCATCCTTGGTGAATCAGCTCTTTCTATGCATTGAGCTTGGGATCCTCGGCTGTCTCTCTACATAGAGCAGTCTGTTTCCCATGGGAGAAATTTATGATGGCAAGTTTGTTTACCTGGGTCCTCGATCTTGGCATCAATCCCATCTATACGTTTGTCTAGTTCGATGTCGCCATAGTTCTCTGGGTTTGGCAGTCGACTGAGAGTATCTGCTAAGACCATTTGTGGTCCAGGTCAGTACTGGACTTGGTAGTTGTACCCTCGTGTTTTGATCAGCATGCGCTGGAGTCATGGGGGAGCTGCACGGAGAGGCTTTGCACAGATGGTTACAGGTGGTTTATGATCTGTTATTACCGTGAATGATTTTCCATATAGGTAGGTGTGATATCATTGCATCCCTTAAACAATCGCAAGCATTTCTCGTTCTATGTTGCTGTACCTGGCTTGGCAGTCTGTTAAAGTTTTTTAACTGTGATCCTGCCCCAGTGCGCTGCCCTGCCCTGCCCAGTGATCTGCTTTCCATGTCCATGGTGTTTCATTCTTCAGTAGCCCTCTCAAAGTGTCAGCTTTCTCCAGGAACCTCGGTATGTAGGTTGCTAAGCATGCCCATGAACCTACGTAGTTCATATTTGTTCTGGGTGGTCATCATTTTCTGGATGTGCTTTATTTTGGCGGGGTCAGGTTTGATGCCACTGTCTGTGTGCATGTTTCCGAAGAATGAGATGCAGTTTTGCTTTATTATTCATTTGTCACTGTTGAATACCAAGCCTGCTGCGGCTGCTCCTTCCATCAAGCCAATCAGGTTTGTTCTTGTTACATCATGTTCTTCCTCGTCCTTGCCATGCACTGCGAGTGTATAACCAGGAGTGTGGTTAATCTGGTTAACTTTAAAATGTAGGCTCACATCCCAGGAGAGGTCCAGCTGTTGTACAGTAAGGTACTGAATGGCTCTGGTAAATGCTATCAACTTTAAGTCTCAGTCTTCCTGTTTTACTGAACCCCAACCTCTCTCATGGGTACTTTGGCTAAATCCTTCCAGCCAGAGTGGAAACCCCCGCATTCGGCAGCAGGAGGCGCTGTTCTCCGGGCGGCTAGTTATGTTTCCACAGCAATGAATTCCAGCAATCTATGAAAATATTTTACCTTTTCAGAACTTATGTAGGATTCTTTTTTTCCAGTTTAAAATCCCACGCCGTTTTCTGAGATGACTTAGATGCTGTATTTACATCTACGCCACCTTGACGCCGATTGTATGCACTATGCATGCGTTCTTTGTAGAAGCCAGGTTACCTGCGTTATGTCTTACAGACATAAGTATGTCATGGCAGGAACATGTATGCAATTAAAAAATCCTCCCCAAGAATGACGATTGTGGAAGCGTCGTTTGAAAAACCTCTTATGTCCTAAGATTTATGTTTGAAACATTTATGATAAGAGTATATGCAGGTTGGTACAAAATGATTATAATTTGAAGCAAGACTTATAGTTTTTAACTAGGTATGCGAACAATAATTCGGTTAGCTGCATACTAGGCCTACATTTTGTCATTTTGCACCGCATCTTATAATGCTCTAGGCAAAGTCAAATTGTATTAAACGTATATAACTTATGATATATTGCTCAGCATTTGTTATATCAATTTACTGCGCTTTTTTAACTTTACAATGGACGACAAATCGTATCCCTTTAAAGTGCGTACATTGTATCAAATTGGGCTCTAATGTCAGATATCTTTACTCATGTGTGGTATGTAAAGTTTTAACTACCCACATACGACTTTTTCAGTCACAGGATCGGTCTGCAGGAAATCCCAGCATTTTTTAATCACCGCCTGCGGTTTCCGGTTGAAGACGTGGGGTGGCACACTTGAGCCGCGTTATGACCTCTTGCTCGGGGCAGACCCGTGAAGCTTCCTGTGGGGAATGGAGAGGGGCTGAGCTGGTGACCTGCGGGGAAGGAGTGGGAGTGTCGCTGGGGAGGCGCGCCGTCCCTGATGGGTGTGACAGGGAGACATGAAGGCGGACAGGTGTCGGGGAGCGAAGGATCGCGCCTCTAACAGACTCATATGCGTGTGACAGTGAAGCGCACAGAATCTACATGGATTATTAATAACTCCCTGCACCTCGTAGGGCACAATCGCCGGTGGTATCCGGGAGATTTGCGTGCATAGATCACCGCGACGAGTCTGTGCTGTAGTTCCAGGATATTAGATGGATGCGTTCCGGACAAACAATCCTGGAAATGCTTCCGCAAGTTAATTCGCAACTTTTTTTACTCAGTCAAATGAAATTAACGATATGTTTTAGGTGTGTTATACTCGAGATCATCCGCGCAAAGTAATTTTAGCACGTCCAGAGGGGAAGGTGGAAGAGTGCGGCGCCTCTTCTCATATTCTTGACGGCAGCTTTTGTGAAACTTTGGAAATGACCAGCGTGGTGGATGATAAGGTGCGAGGAGCAACACCGGGATCCCCGAATCCGAAGGAGAAAGAGCGCAAAGTTGAGCCGGCGCCGGAGCCGCAGTCCGTCATAAGCGACGCGGGGAAGACATGGATGCAGTTTGCGAAAAGCTTCGTGCTCATCCTCCCTGTCTATGCGATGGGCTTTCTGGGCTTCAGTTTCAGCTGGATTTTGATCGGGGTGCTGGCGCTCTTGTGGTGGCGAAAGAACAAGGGGGAGAAAAGCACGCGGTTTCACCGGGCTTTGGCTTTCCTGGACGAGGAGGAGGAGGAGGTCGCCGTAAAATCTAGCCTGTCAGCTACCGAGCTGCCGTCCTGGGTGAGTGGGGAGATAACCAACCTGCCCGGATAGCCTGGACCAGCCTGTCTGTTTTGATCACAACACACGTTGTCATTTAGCACCCCGTGGCTGGGGCGTTACAGTCATCGTAGACTTTAAATTCTTATTCTAAACCCATCAGCGCAACACGCCTATGATACCCTCTGGATTGTATTTAATTTAACATATGAATCCTTCTATCTTGTATTTCGTTTAGTATTTACCTGACTTTATTTTGTTTCGAGTATGGCTGGAAGTCAGAGCGTACGAGGAGTCAAACGCGCTTCGCTTTTGCCAAATGACAAAAATGTCACGTCTAACTAAAGAGAGCAGTAGGAGCGTTTTCGGCAATCCACGGAAGGCACTGAAACGAAATCCTGAGGTGTTGCTGCATCTCAGGCTAATTATTAGGTAATCCATCTGCTTACACCAGCGTGCACTCCCAGTATAGAAAGTGATTCATTCCCCGAGCGCGGGGCAAGTGCGCAATATAAAAACGATATCTAAATGATCAAGTCAGCTAATATGCCTAAATAAATTAGGGGCTCTGTTCCAATAAATTAAGCATCCCCAGTCTCTGTCCTGGGGTACGGCTGATCTTTGTTTTTGGAAACATAGTGTTAAGTGTGCGACACGTGATGTTCATAACATTACTGGGAAATATATTTGTCCAAACCTAAAGATCAAGAGTAGGGGATGTCGCGGTTTTCAAGGCACTTTCCAACTGATCACTAATAACGGAGAACCCCCGGCCAAAGTCTCTCTGTACAGTGTTTGGTGTCCGTGGTTTAGAAGGAGCAGAACACGTATTCGCTGCTTATTTCCAGCCTCTGTAATTACAGAGTAACTTCCTACACTAAGGTCGTACCTGTAATTGTGCGAAGACATAGACTATACTGCACATACTCGTTTTCTCCAAGCAAGACAGGTCCAGCGGGAAATCTGAGTTGTAACATGACTCTTTCGTTTGCACCGCAGAGAAACTGCAGCGAGCCCGATCCCTTCAATCGGCACAACCACTGGAAAAAGTACAATCCCGGAATAACACGTGGGTTACCCTGTCAAGCATATTAATTTGTCTTAGATTCTACGTTGATGCCTGGGGTTATAAACAAAGACTAATATGCCCAAATGATGAATGATCGTAAAATTACACTGTTAACAAAAGTAATAAGCCTATTTCAAAATCGTTGCTTCTCCTTGAGCTGTTTTGTCTCTGACTAGTGAATTTGTCAGACTTTGACTGTCATTTTGTCCCAAGTCGGGTGTGGAGGAGGGCTGGACTGGCCGTTTTCCCTGGTGTGGAGCATTGCAATTGAAGTGTGGAATTTAAGGCTTTTCATAAGCAGTCTGTATGTCTGGGGGTCTCCTGGCATCTGAGCTCACCATTTGTCCCTGTACTGTTATGCTGACTTGAAGTGCCCCTGGTCTTCATACATCATTATTTTGTTTAAAGAGCAGAGGAGCGAAACCCCATTAAAATATTACTGGCTCAGCACCAGCTGCTTTAATTCGGTTATCAGCTCGCCATGTCTGGTTTCCGTTATTAAGGTGAACAAAGCCTTTTAACATTTTTATATTTTGCCACACCAAGAGGGAGGTGCCCTTTGTGAAGTGGACTCACGGAGTCTCAAGGGTCTCCAGTTTTGCAATCCAGGTGCCTTAATTAAGCTTGGTAGTCCACTGTAGCGTTGCACTGCATAGACATGCCTAGCTAGGGCCTGCCGAGGGGCGTGTAAGGAAATAGCTCAGTGCAGTGCAAAGATGCTCTGACCCTATTGGCTGTTGAATGCAGTGCCAGCCAGGGTCCAGAGAGTCAAGGGCGCTATGACCCTTAGTCTTCAGAACTTGATCTTATTGCTGCCGGGCCTGGAGTGGGTCCAGGTCAGTATCCTTGGTGCAGTGAGACTGTCTCCAGTAGTTATTTTTATTTTGATACAGCATTGAGCATTTAGGACTCTCTTTTTATATTGCATACTCAATCATATTCTCCTTTTCTCCCTATATTCTTTCTCTACAGAAAGCACTTAGTCGCCCTGCATCAGTTGGCTGGCAATGGGAAACGACAGCTGTTTACTTACATTAACTTGAAGTTCTCTGTACTGTCTGAAGGGCGCACTTCATTTCAAACATCCTCATATTAACCTGAGCTCAAATTACAACCCCCCAAATCATATTTTTAGCCACATTAAATCTAAAATATCACTTAGTTTGTATTTATAAGCTGCTGTTGTACGTAGTTTTTAAGAGGTTTGCTTCGACATGGTTTAAGCACTGTGTGATTCTGTGATGGCTTTGATCCATTCAAAATTCTCTTCACTTGTTCCTATTTTGAGAAAAGTTTAAGTATTTTCAGGCGTGAGGAATTTGCTGGCTTCCATAAGGGATTTTGTTAGGTAACAGCAGGCAGGATGACAATCGAGAGCTCTTTCCGGTGTTCTGTAGCTAACATCCTAAGGACCTGTTTTGTGAAGAACGCCTTTGTCGGCGTGATGTTTGTAGTGGAGTCTCATTCTCTGCCCTTCCCTGGCATAAACACCAGCAGCCGTAGGTGTCTCAGGCTGTGGCAGACAGGAGCCTTTGGCCATATTTAGACTGTCCCGTGTGTGGGAAATGTGTAACCCTCTCATCATATGCAGGAACTGCTACGTGTCTGCCTTAAACTTAACTGTCCGTCTGAATTGTGTCTTGAACAGGACCCAAAAGTGAGACGCTTGTGTTTGGGAGAATTTCGGTGCCATAACAGACAAGAATGCTGCTCTATTTTATAATAAAAGTAAAAGCTGGCTCTGTCCTGGTTTACTGTGGCCTTAAAACATGATGCACAGTTCCTGAATGGTCAGTTATTTTTAGTTATGCCTCCTATCTCTTTAGGATAAAATGTGCACAGAATTCCAGGTATTGTTTTGGATGACGCCGTCTTGTTGTTCTGTGACGGCAAGCTGGGTTATCAGTCGTATCTGTGTTTCACGGTCTCAGTGATATCTGCAGCTGCAAACCCCCCAGAACTCAAGCTTGTTTCTCATAACACTAATCCTGCAGGAAATATTAACACACGGGGGTTGGGGGGTCGGATGATTCCCAGGGCCCATGAATGACAGGGGCCGTAAAAAAATTTGGAAGACAATTGAATTGGTCTGGGTTAAAGACCCAGTGTGATATGCTTTCATGGAGCCCAGAACCTCTAATACTGCTCCTGTTAACACATACAGTACAACTTGATTAATTCCAAGCCCTTAATTAGCAACGCGGTATCAAAGGACATAAATATTTGAGGATTTTCAGGCTTGACCATAAATTAAGCAGCATGAGTGCTACTGTACATGTTCCTTTTAGCTTAAGAAAACGGCAATTTCCTTTGCCATCTATGCAGTTGATCTTCCGGGGAAAAACCACGTTCTTCTCCTGGGGTGGTTTACTTATGGAACTGTTCTGTTCTTGCGGTGTTTTTTTTTTTACCCATGAAGTCCGAGTGGGGAATAGGTGATGATGTGCAGACTCATGTGGGTATTTCAGAACTTCAGAAGGCTTGAAATTTTTAAAGCCCTCCTTATCTCCTTACACTTGTGCATTTCTGCTCAACCATCTCCCTGGACTTCAGCTGTTTTGAAAATATCACTCATTGTTTACCACATATGTCTGTGGGGGGGGGGGGGTGTTTCCTGTGGTCACCAAAGGTGAAGAGGATTTCCCTCCTGTTACTGGGGTGGGGGAAAGATCACACAAGATAAAATGAAAATAGTCTTAATACTCAAATCAGGTTTCACCAGTGGTGAGTTTGTACTTGAGTTATGGGGTGTATGTTTGGATGGGGGTGAATCAAAGGTTCCGCAGCAGCGGCCGCCTGTTCAGGGCCTTGTTTCAGGATGCTTCCCCATTCTATCACTTTGCAGGGCTGCTTCCTGAGATAGTTTGGGCAGAGCCGTCCAACAGGGTAGAACATAGAGCTGAACTGGAGTCTGGTTGGGTCAGAGTTCACACAAGGGTGTGAATGGTATGACAGCTATGATGAGATGAGCAGCAGACTGTGCATCTTACTGACTGACACTTTTATCCAAAGCGACTTACAGTAGAGGGAAGGGTTTTCAGGCATTCCTTGGGATTTGAACCCACAACCTTTCCATTGTTAGTATAATGCTTTACATGTTGAGTTTCAGGAGCGATTGGTCAAACATACAGCAGTCATCCTCTTAGCAGACATATGTCTCCAGAAGCGACACCTGCTGTTCCCTAGAGAATAAAGTAAAGATTGAAAGAATCAAGGCCTGCTTAGTCCTTTGTCGGGTGGTGGGTATCTGCCAAGCCAATGGCTGTCTCCTCAAGAGTGTCATGTGATTCGCTGGTGCCGTGGGCCACACAGCAGCCTAATTTCACACTGCTGACCCAAAGCAGTGGCGTTTTCTCCTGATTTCAAACCTTACCTGTAGCTCGGTGTATTTATACAGGTGGATATTTGCACTTAAGTTTAATTCTGCTGTTTTCTAATTCCTCAACCACCACGTCCTCTGCTAGCTGCGATAATAGTTGATGGATGCTGAGGTTTGATGCCCCACCCATTTCTCTCCAGTGAGCCTGGCCCCTGGGGGCCCTGGGGAGAGCCAAGGCTCCACTGGCTGGGGCCCCCGGAGAGAAATCTGCATCGCCTGAGACTCGGCCCTTCCTCAGGATATGTGGCATTAATGGAGAAAAGAAAACGGCGCCGGTTTCACCTGTGCGGCCTTTGTCTGTAGACCTGCGGGGAGTCTTTGGGCTCTCGCTGTCTCCTGGCAGCAGCCGACGTGTCCCAGCGCCTGCCTGGGCATCACCAACCCGATCGGACACGTTCTACCACTCAGACTGGTTCTTTGGTCAGGGAGTGGTTCCGGTTTTTGCTCTGAGCGGCGGCTGCCTGAAACGTCACCGTGGCATCGTACAGAAAGGGAAACCGTTTCCGGCTCTGTGAGCTTTTGTCGTGCGGAATGCCGCTGAAACTCGGATGGAATTCCCATATGTGAAACCGGCATGTCTGACTGCAGCAAACTATGTGGGTGGGAGATGTAATTGTTCCGCTGTTTGTCTGACACCCGGCGTTGCCGGTTCCCCCAGAACAGTGACCCCCCCCAGCAGTGCCATGCAGGCGCTCAAAGTCTTTGACAGGCATTAAAGTGGCACTCAGTGTCTTTTAATGAGAGGCATATTAAATAGTGTTGGCTAATGGATCCGGTGCTCAGGAGCCCCCATCTCCCCCCCCCAGCACGTGCCTGCTGCTTGGGGTCATGAGATCACTGTTACCTGAGCTGCCCTGAGCCTTGATCCGCCGCCGCAGGTCCATGTTACCTGGCCTTCTAGGTGCCAAGGCCATGGTGACACTGACTGGCCTCACAGTCGGAGCACGTTTCTGTTTATGCCTGACTCATGTCTCTGCATGTCAGCCGCGCGCTGGGGCCTCGAGGCTCCGGGCTGGGGGCCAGGGATTCTGAGGGCTGGGGGCCTCGAGGCTCCGGGCTGGGGGCCAGGGATTCTGAGGGCTGGGGGTCCTAAGTGTGCTACTAAGAGAAATACATTGATATAGTCATACAGAATCAGTAGTAAAGCGTATTGGTGCCGGAAAAAAAAATTGGAACATAATTGGATTGGCCTGTGCTGGGGGCCCAATACGTTTTCTTTTGATGCCCCTGGTCCAGTAAATGCAGGTTAATAGTGCATTAATAGAGCAGAAATAGCAGCATGAGACAGTAAGGATCAACTATCAAGTCAGGTGGTCATACCATCCATGTACATATATACAGTTGCATGAAGTGAAGTTTCCCCCCAGGACCACGGTGCGACATACAGACAGGAAGTGACAAGGGGGGGTTTCCACAGCGATTATCGTACAAAAACACAGGACAGTGTGAAACAGAGGGACTGGACCCAGTGTCTGTGTAAACAGTAATAGAGCAGCAGCATAACTGGGTGGAATAAACAAGCTGAGACATAAAGTCTGAAGTGCTGAAGGTGAAAACATCGACTCGCCAGTCGGTAGCGCTGCTCCTTGTCTGGCTGTTGTTTCATCGTCAAGGTGAAGCACACTATGTCTGGGCAGCTATTGTTCACTGTAACCCGAGGAATTGGCCCCCGCCCCCCTCCATCCCGCAGTGTTATTCTTCATCACCTTGATCACCGTGTTTCTCTGTCATTTCTTACCGAATCATGTTAACCCGCTGTTTTCTGTTTCAGGTTCAATTTCCCGACGTGGAGAGGGTGGAATGGTTAAACAAGGTAAAGATTATTCATCCCCTGTGTGTGTGTGGGTCAGATGTACGTTATGTTGTGGGGTCTGAATGTCCCCACAGTGTGATAAACATATGTCATTTTGACGTTGTGGGGGCCTTTTTTTCCCCACAAGGGGAAATTCAATTTCATAAAAGTCTGTGATTACAATAAAAAAAAACTAAAAAATGCCAAAAGGCTTGAATTTTGTTTGGTTACTTATGGTTAAGGTTAGGGCTGGGTAGGGGTTAAGGTTGTCATTTTTGTTATTAGGGTTTTGCCCATAGAAATGAATGGACGGTCCCCACAAAGATATGAGAACAGGTCTTTGTGTGTTTTCTCCCAGAGCCACAATGTCTCTGCGTATCCTGGTGTCTCCTTTGCCAGGGGGGGGCGGAGCCTCAGAGGTGTGTGTTATTAATAGCCAGCCCACGTGCGGACGTCTGCGTGCCAGGCTCTGTGGGCCTCTCTGGGGAACTGGGAAGTTGACTTGTTCGCAGTCCCACTGCAGCGTGAGCCAGATTTACACTGGCCATATGCCTCGCCTTATGGTGCAGTGTGTTCCCACTTCCCTGTGTCTCCTGTATAGCTGCAGTGTAATTCCAGTTCAGACACCGTACCATCTGTATAGCTGCAATGCGATCTCAGTCCAGACACCAAATCTCCTGTATAGCTACAGTGCAGTACCAGTCCAGACACCAAATCTCCTGTATAGCTGCAGTGTAGTCCCAGTCCAGACACCATATCTCCTGCATAGCTGCAGTGTGGTCCCAGTCCAGACACCGAATCTCCTGTATAGCTGCAGTGCTGTCCCAGTCCATACACCATATCTCCTGTATAGCTGCAGTGCAGTCCCAGTCCAGACACCGAATCTCCTGTATAGCTGCAGTGCTGTCCCAGTCCAGACACCATATCTCCTGTATAGCTGCAGTGCAGTCCCAGTCCAGACACTATATCTCCTGTATAGCTGCAGTGCTGTCCCAGTCTAGACACCATATCTCCTGTATAGCTGCAGTGCAGTCCCAGTCCAGACACCATATCTCCTGTATAGCTGCAGTGCTGTCCCAGTCTAGACACCATATCTCCTGTATAGCTGCAGTGCAGTTCCAGTCCAGACACCATATCTCCTGTATAGCTGCAGTGCAGTTCCAGTCCAGACACCATATCTCCTGTATAGCTGCAGTGCAGTCCCAGTCCAGATACTATATCTCCTAGATTCTAGTTCAGACACCGTATCTCCCGCATAGCTGCAGTGTCAGTCTCGATAAGATATTGTATCTCCTGTATAGGTGTAGTGAAAGTGAAGCAGCATGATCCCAGTCTCCTGTGTAACAATCCGGGGAGGTGACTTACTCTACAGTGACCTCCTTCTGGTTGTCAGCATGCCCCTTTACTACTCTGCCGTAGCTGGTGTTAGTAACACTAATGCAGTGTAGATTTAGAGTAGGGGGAGCTGCCTCCTTGTTATATGAATGACATAGCAGGCCGCTTCTCTGCTGACATGAGGGTCCATCACACTGACCCGCCTCTCTCTCCTGCTTTGCCTCTCAGACGGTCAAACAGATGTGGCCCTACATCTGTCAGTTTGTGGACAAGCTGTTTCGCGACACCATCGAGCCGGCAGTGAAGGACGCCAACGCACACCTTAGTACCTTCTGTTTCACTAAGATTGACTTGGGAGACAAAGTGAGTGACCCCCCCCCCCCAGCTTTCACACTGCCCCCTAGATACTACAAGGTTCTTTTTTTCCCACAGCTCCTTATTTGTGTACCTCCTGATCATTACCATCTCCCTGTCCATCTCATCTCCCAGACATATAGCTCCTCGTCTTTCCTCTACTACCTGTTCATACACTCTGACAACATAGCCCCTCCCTCTTCCCAGCGTGTGCCTGTGATAGGAAGGTCGCCGGTTCGAGCCCGGCCTCAGCACATCTGCGGGTCCTTGAGCAAGGCCCTTAACCCCCCAGCTCCCTGGGTGCTGCTATGGGTGGCTGCCCTTCACAGCCAGCTTGCTCTCGCCTACAGAGAACGAGTTGGGGGAGGCGTAAAGAGAGTTTCCCCATGGGGATCAATAAAGTATAAATTTTTAGGCTACTTCCTGTTTATGCATACTAAACACATAACTCCACCCCTTTTCCCATAATTTTTTCCTGCTTGGTATACTTTCTAGACATCAGTGTGTAATTTTACATGTTTATTCTCATTTATGTAGCTCTGTGTTTAGCGGGTTTGTTCCCTGTTTCAAGCCAGTGATTGGTTCGGTCCTCCGGAGCATTGCTGCCACCTGCACTTACAGCAATATCCACTGCCTCTGTGCGGCACCTATTGTGACCTGTAACACGGAGACTCAGTACGGCCTCTCCCCTGTTTAGCCACTCAGGATCAACGGTGTGAAGGTGTACACCGAGAACGTGGACAAGCGGCAGGTGATCATGGACCTGCAGATCAGGTGACCCAAGAGCCTCCATTTGTTCCCGCGCTGTGATTGGCTGGCTGCCGAGCGAGGCCACTTCAGTGCTGTGTCTCCTCCCTCTTCTGCTGTAGCTTTGCGGGAAAGACGGAAATCAACGTGGACATCAAGCGATATTACTGCAGAGCAGGGATCAAGAGCATACAGGTTTGCGGGGGGCGGGGCTCAGTCCTCTGTAAACGGACAGGGTTCAGATTTAGTCCTGTACATGAGTGGTTCTCAAACAGTGGGTCGTGACCCTTCCTGGGGGGGTTGGCAAAAAATTGAGAGGGGTCGTAAAATAAATTCTCCGTATGCTGAATAAAGATTTCAGTCTTTTTCCTTTGCTCCATATCCCGCTTGGCAAAACTTATTGAAAGAGAATGTGAGAATTGTCCAATATTTTTTGGGGGGGTCTCAGGACAAAAAGTGCTGTAGATTAGAGTCCTTTCTGGGTAGGGGATGGATGGATGGATGGATGGATGAGACTGATTTAGCAGCTGTCAGCTGTCAGTGCTGTCTGGTACCTGAGCAATTGGGTTCCTGAAACTGGCCACTGATATTGGCCTTTGTGACCCCGTAGCATCAGTGATTATAGGGTTGATTGCGTACCGTTTGTTGCATCACACGCTGCATACATTCATTTCTCTGAATTCAGCTGTCATTCATTATTACTCTGATCTGGAGAAACTCCAGGCTTGTATGTATAATCATCAGTCAATGATTGTAACCAGCTACGGTTACAGGATTTCTTGCTAAGCAAGATAACTAGTCGGATTTAAGGTGGCCTGGGATAAATGTAAGTGGGCAAAGATAAA
Organism: Boulengeromyrus knoepffleri; assembly: GCA_026770805.1. Lineage (NCBI taxonomy): Eukaryota > Metazoa > Chordata > Actinopteri > Osteoglossiformes > Mormyridae > Boulengeromyrus > Boulengeromyrus knoepffleri. The sequence goes on along the minus strand of JABJVO010000078.1, from coordinate 16,900,896 downwards.
TTCATTTATACTGGGGGACCTTAAATCCGACAAGTTATCTTGCTAAACTAAAAGTCCAGCTTTGTGACGCAGGCCCCTGCTGAAGGTCCAGGTGGGGGTCGGTTAGGGCGTACAGACACCACGACCCACACCGACCCCCTGGGCCTGGGCTCTGGCGCCAGGCCTCCTGTGTGCAACGTGCCGCCAGCGTGAGCGACAGCAAGCCCCGAATCCACCTTGGACGCTGTATCGATCCGCTGGCTATGATGAGCTCCCAGGGCCAAGGAAGGATTTCATTACTGCATACACCATTCAGAGATCAGGGGTTTCTCTTTTTTTTTAGTGCTCTGATGGGACTGCTTAGAGACGAGTGCAGAGTGCCTATGTCAGCACTTCAGGTCATAAAGCCGAACAAGCTCAAGGCTCGGATGATGAAGGTTCGATTATAGCGTGTAGATGCTTTTTATTCAGCACTTTACCCAGCTGTCCCCAGGAGGCTGTGGGGTGTGGCTGTTTACTCATTAAACCATGATTGTTCCAGTGCTTCTTCCCCTCTAAGATGTGGCCTTTGTTTGTTCATTGTTTAAGCTTTTTTTTGTTTTCGTTTTAGTTTTGTCACTCTCCAGGAGTATTTCCAGGGGACTTGAATGGTGATAGCATCGATCTAGGTTGAAAGAGCAGACTCCTCCTGGAGAAGACTGAGTAAACTGCACCACATTCCTCTGGCATGTCCGGAGTACATTTAAGAAGCATGACGCTGCATTAGATTATTTCCAAATTAGGGCAGGTGAACGTGTGTCAGGCACTATGTTTCCGTGTGAATCGACCATGAATCAGTGACATTCCTGTGTCAGCTGCTTGATCTTAGCTGTAATGTGAGGCTTTAGGTGTCCCCCCCATGTCAGGGGTGCCCCCACATGTGTCCAGGGGTTGTAATGCAGCATGGTCACTTCGCTCTGGCTACGTGAAAACAGGCTTCCTGACATCAGAGCTCCTTCGAGGGAGAGGCTGATGGGCAGCGGCATTCGGTCATTGTCAGGAAGATGTGGACCACGGGGCGGGAAGCGAGTTGTTCTAATCCTGGGCGTGTGTGTGTGTGTGTGTGTGTGTGTGTGTGTTTGTGTAGGTTTGCATAGATCACATTTGGGGACCAAAATGTCCCCAAAGTGTGGTAAAACCTGAAACTTCCTTACTTTTGGGGACATTTTTCAGGTCCCCATCTGGGACTGTGCTGGCTTTTCTAGATGTTCAATCTAGCCTTTGTGTCCTTCAGGCTTATGGGTTTTTTGCACTTTACGGCGAACCCTCTGTATTAAACTCAATTTAATAAAAATCTGTGAATGCAATCTAAAAGTAAAAATGCCAAAAAAAACTTGTATTTTATTTGGATATTCATGGTCTAGGTTCGGGCTGGGTAGGGCTTAACGGTGCTGTGATTGGGATTAAGGTTTTTCCCATGGAAATGAATGGAAGGTCCCCATTTAGATACTGTAGGTACACCAGCGCACGTGGGTCATGTAAATATTACATTGTAAGGACCTAATGTCCCCACAATGTGATAAAACCTGCCATCTTTTTGGTCTCCACAAAGGGAAACTCAGTTTTCTAATAATCTCTGAATGGAATCAAAAAACTAAAAATGTCATGTCTTGTGTTTTGTTTGGTTACTTATGCTTAAGGTTACAGCTGGGTAGGAGTTAAGGTCCGCAGTGTTTGGATTAGGGTTATGCCATAGAAATTAATGGAGAGTCCCCACAAAGATACAAATACCTGGTCAATGTGTGTGTGTGTTTGTGTGTTTCAGCTCAGTGGCATCATGAGGGTCGTCATGGAGCCGTTGCTAGGCGACATACCGCTGGTCGGCGCACTGTCCCTTTTCTTCTTGAATAAGCCGGTGAGTCCATCCCCCCCCCCGCCCACATGTTCCTCATAACCTCCCCCCGGCTGCCCAGCAATGCAGCTGGGTGCATTTACAGGGGACACTGACCTCAAAGATACGACAGCAGCCCTCCTGACAGATTCTCCCTTCCTGCAATCTGCCCCAGTGCTGCAGACGGGCAGCAGGTGGCACTGGGTGATGGGGGGTCAGGACCTCTTGCCGCCTGCCTCAGCCATTGAGGTGCTGTTGCCATTGAGCACACATGCCTGCTGTTCCGTACACGGCCCCTAGGGGAGCTCTGTGCCCCGGGTGACTGGGGAAGGCTCCAAGCTGCTACTGTTCCAGGTGACTTATTGATGTCATTCTCCTGGACCGAGTTGTCAGATATTATTACAGAGACGTACTGCACGTGCAAGCAGTATCAGGTGAGCTGAGACCTTGTGAGGACTGATGTGAGATGCCCGCCCCTCCTCCATTTTCATGCCTCTTAAAATCCAAGCACGCCTCAAAGATCTCAAGGCCTGCTGCCCAAATTGGGAAAATCACTGACTTGTTCTGGTGTTTGTCCTCAGTAGAGGTGCTGTTTGACATGTAAAAACTGTGGTCTGTTAAGTAACTCTGTGTCGTCGTCCATCTTTTTTACGGCAGTATGCCGAAGGTAAATGTTGTGCTGCGGCAAATGTCCCAACCATTTGTTTGTAGGGAAATGCAGAGAAGGACCCAGCCAGGGCTCTGTCTCTGTGAGCACGCTCTGCCCCACCATCATGCCCTACTCCGGCCTGTGTCTGTGATGGCGCTCTGCCCCACCACCATGCCCTACTCCGGCCTGTGTCTGTGAGGGCGCTCTGCCCCACCACCATGCCCTACTCTGGTCCGTGTCTGTGATGGCGCTCTGCCCCACCACCATGCCCTACTCCGGCCCGTGTCTGTGAGGGCGCTCTGCCCCACCACCATGCCCTACTCCGGCCCGTGTCTGTGAGGGCGCTCTGCCCCACCACCATGCCCTACTC
>JABJVO010000078.1:16864187-16884199 GCA_026770805.1 Boulengeromyrus knoepffleri | reverse complement strand
AGCGCTCGTGTTTAGCTGCCGCGCGAGTGTGCCTCTGAAGCGCTCGTGTTTAGCTGCCGCGCGAGTGTGCCTCTGAAACGCTCGTGTTTAGCTGCCGCTCGAGTGTGCCTCTGAAGCGCTCGTGTTTAGCTGCCGCGCGAGTGTGCCTCTGATGCGCTCGTGTTTAGCTGCCGATCGAGCGTGCCTCTGAAACGCTCATGTCTGCCTCCACAGATCCGCTACAAGACCAGCGAGCCGGTCTGGGAGGAGTCCTTTTCCTTCCTTGTCCACAACCCTCTCATTCAGGAGCTCAAGGTCGAGGTAGGTTCCTGTCACACGATAGCCACCACCAGCCTGAGGTGGCCTGCACTGCACCACACCAACTTCCAGTCCTGGGTTCCCAAAATCCAGTCCTGAAGGGCCAGAATCCAACACAGTTTGCAGATTTTTCTGTTCATAGGCACCTACTAAACGTAATTAGCTGATTAAGATGTGTTTGAATAGGAGAATCTGCAAACTGTGTTGGATTCTGGCCCTCTAGGATCAGAACTGGGGAACCATGCCCTACATTGACAGGCCCACAGCGACCCCTAGTGAACCATGCTGACCGACTCTGTGGCACATCGACATGCGCTCTGCCATTGTCCTCTGCTATGACCCACAGTGACATTTATTAGTCACCATTCTCCTCCACTGAGCCACACTGACACGCACACTAGCTCAGAGCATCTGCATTACCCCCAATGCCCTAACCCTCCACGTGAATGCAGAGTCACTGCGACCTCTCCGGCCCCTTCTCCAGGTAAAAGATGACAAGCACAAATCCTCCCTGGGTACAATGACGATGCCCCTGACCGAGCTGCTGCAGGCTGAGGACATGCTGTTGGATCAGTCCTTCTCACTGAAGAACTCCGGGCCCAACAGCACCCTCAAGCTGAAGATAGCGCTGAAGGTGAGGCCTGCTGTAGCACCATAGCCCTGCTAATACCAGAGATGACCATAACACCCATCCATCTTCCAGCTGCTATTCCAGTACAGGGTCCTGGGGGTGCAAGGCAGGGGTACGCCTAGGAAGGCATGACACAGAAACCAATGAGTCAATAGATTTTTACTATTAAGTATCTCGGTAGAAGCCTGATGATGGTCAGAAGGGTTATTGGTCCTGAGATTAAATTAGGACTACAGGAAGCGGGGAGGTAGTACATGGGGTTTGAAGGGCTTCAGGCTGCATCTCGGGATGTGAAACCACAACCTCCAGGTGCAAGGTCTGCTGGAGATCAGTGCTCCAGGCTCCCTGAGCTCCTGCAGATGGTATCTTCTGACTGTGAGTGTCTGTATGTCTCATATATCTGTGCCTGACAGGTCCTGGCCCTGGAGAAGGACAGTCTCCCAGACCATCCTTCCTCCGTGCAGGTGAAGAAGACCAGTGCCGGGGGACCTGCCAGCCCCACCCACAAGGGCGTGCCCAATGCCACAACCCCAGGCCCCGCCCCTAAGGGTGTCTCCAATGCCGCCGCCCAAGGCCCCGCCCCCAAGGGCATACCCAATACCGTATCCCCAGGCCCCGCCCCTGAGAGCGTGCCCAGTGCCGCATCCCTAGGCCCCGCCCCCAAGAGCATGCCCAGTGCCGCATCTCCAGGCCCCGCCCCCATGTCGACCCCTGAGCTGCCAGTGCCATTGCCAGTGCTGGCGCCAGCCCCCCACATGGAGCCCCCCAGCCACGGGAGCTTTTCCCAGCTCAGCCGTGGGGGCCAAAGCACCTCAAACCTGACCCTCTCAAGACACTACAAGGGCTCCTCAGCCAGCATCGCCTCCGACGTCTCCCTGCCCGTCGCCGCACAGGAGCTCAAGCGACGGCTGTACCAACTGCAGAAGTGAGTGCACCACCAGGAGGCGCTGTCACCCCCCAACTCATATACAGTACCTGTCAAAGGTCTGGACACACCTGTTTTAATGCATTTGTCTTTATTTACTTTATTCACCTCATAGTAAAAGGCCTCGAGGTAATAAAATAATATGCATCACATAATGCAATGACAGAGAAACGTTAAACATCTCAAAATTTTCACAGATTTTTGACTCTTCAAAACAGCCCCCTTTTGCTTCAATGACAGCATTGCGGACTCTTACCATTCTTTTAACCAGCTTCCAGATGTAGCCACCTGGAATGCTTCTGCAACAGTCCTGAAGAAGTTTCCACAAGTTCTGGGCACCAGTTGGCCACCTTGCTCTTACTCGTCAATCCAGCTCATCTCAAAGAGCTCTATAGGGTTTAGGTTGGGGGATTGTGGCGGGCAGGTCGTCTGTCACATCACTCCGTCTGGGTCCTTTCATAACCTTGAGATGTGCGTAGGGATTCTATCTTGCTGAAAAACAAATGATGGTGTGTCCAGATTTTTGACTGATGCTGTGTATAGTAATAATTTTCAGTGACATTTTTTAGTTCCTTTGTGATATTTTATCAGTTTAACAGTTATAAAGCTGAATGATTTTCAGAAGCTCAGTCATGAGATTGGGTTTAATTCCTTTTCGAGCCCGGTCTGCTGACTCTTCGTTGTCCCCACAGTGGCGGTGTTGACCTTGGTGACACCCCGCTGGGCCAGGTTCAGCTGACGCTCAGGCACAGCTCGCAAAGAAACCAGCTCATAGTGGTGCTGCACTGCTGCCGGTCAGTCACATCATCCACCATGTGATCCGTTCCAACCAATCAGTGTCCACCACTGAATTCACATTGGCTCAGGAAATTCCAGCACTTCTGTATTAATCAGTATTTTAGCACCTATCCAAAGTCAAGTTGAGTGCTAGGCGCTCACACACACACACATACACACATACAAACACAGACTACTGGAACTGTAATCTCAAAAACATCCCTGAAGATTCAGACTCCCTCAACTGGAGTTGAGCTGTCAAACTACACAGACTAATTCCCTACATCAATCCGTATTTTATTTGTTAACACTGTTCTTGAGATCGTGGGTCTTGCTCAGGTCTCTGACTTCCTGCGTTCCCGATGACAGGAACCTCATCCCATTCAACAAAGATGGGTCAGACCCTTACGTACGGCTCTACCTGCTGCCAAACAAAAGCAGGTCCGGGAGAAGGAAGACCAGGACCATGAAGAAGACCCAGAACCCCGTGTACGACCAAACGTGAGTCACACCAGCCTGGCTCCGTTTCGGTGTTGCACGACATTAGGTGCCTCGGACCGTGGGGGCGGAGTCCGGAGAGTACTCTCTCTGTGCTGGGACGGGAGTAGGGACACTGTGCCGTCCAGTACTCAAGGCTGTGCCTTGTGCCAGCAGGTTCGAGTTTAACGTTCCGCAGACGGAGCTGCATAGGAGGACCCTGGATGTGACTGTGAAGAATGGGGGGGGCATCCTGCCCAAACATAAAGGTCTTCTGGGGAAGGTTTGTCCTGGTTCATCCAATGATCATAAACTCCAGCCCCCCTCCCCCACCTTAGACTAAGACCTCAGCTAAAAAGTTATAACCCACACCTTGTTCCACTGGCAGGTGCTGGTAGAACTAACATCAAAGGACATACTTGTTGGATATACACAGTGGTAAGCAGACCTTTGGGGCCACATCACGTCTGGTTCTGAGTCTCCTGTAGTCAGAGATTCTGGCCGGTAACCGACCCGAATGTTTCCCGCCTCTCCTGACAGGTACGATCTCTCTGAGGACGGCTACGGGACATCGGGACTGGTCTAGCAGACACAGAAGGACCGAGAAGTGACATCACCGGCCACTGGCCAAGCTACACAGTCATTACACTAATTAATATTGTTGTAGTGTTATTTTACTGAATATGCACACCACATTTCTCTCAGATTCCCCATCTTTTTGGTTTATTGTCCTAAGAGACTATAGTTAAGCTGCTATTTGACAAGTGCATTCAGTTATTTTCTAAAGGACTGAAACTTAAGGGAGAGTCCTTAGTTGGGCACAGTGAACATGTCTGTGCTTGTCCTCGTGCCTTGAAAATCCGAAGTGTGGTGTGCCTAAAACAAAGGCTTTCTTTTTTTTTTTTATTATTATTTTCAGATACTTCTTCACCCTTTTCTTGAAATGTAAAATTTATTTTGGTCTATGTATAGTTTTTAAGTGGACCAAAACGAAGGACGAGCGGGTAGCATCAGATGACTTCCAAGAGATGAATGACGTATTTAGTGTGAGTAAAACTGTACAGCAAAGTTCCCCGACTATATTTCACCCGTGGGCCAAATACTATCCGCAACACAAAGCCAAGATCCACTGCATCCGAAAAAAATGCCGTCCGGATTCAATTGTGTTTCGGTCCGGAGTCGGCCGGTTGGCGACCACTGCTGTAGAGTGTGTAAGAGTGATGTGTGTCCTACAGCGCGTAGGTGATGTAAATACGAACCAATGAATGTTTGCCTGATAGCAGTATGCTGGGGGAGGGGGGGGGGTTCATATATGAATATTCTCTGCACTTTGTTGAAATGTTTTTCACAACAATGTAATAATAATAATAATAATAATAGAGATTATTTTATCAGTGGCATTGCTTAAAGCAGGTGTTTTTATGTCGTGGAACCAAAGAAATTATTACATTTTAAAGAAATCTTTATAAATTTTGCTTTCGCAAACTTTTGAAAACTGTATATATTGTTAGCAAATCTATTAAATTTTAAATTAATAACACACGACATCCCTGCCACAGCAGGTAAAGCAATAGGCCTATGCTGTAGCAACTCAAATGCCCATATAAATATAAAACAGATGTTTTCATAATGCATGACTTCATAATGCATGACATATCCCTCGCGGTGTCGTTTTCTTTCGTCTCCCCACCAGGTATGATTTATGGAATATTTCTTTTACCTCCACACACGATAGGTGCTAGAAATAGGGAGTGGTTTCTAGCGCGACCTTAAGTTTGTGATCGCTTTCACGGTTTACTCTGAAAATGAATTTGTTAAATCATGACCTTGTGCCATATTTGAGCGCCTGCTTTTCTTTTGATAATCATAAATTATACTTAAAGACTGCGATGTACAGTATGTGTTATCTTGTGTGTGCATTGCAAGAATTGTATTTATCTTGTGCCTTAAAACGTGACATGCAGAGTTTTAAACGATTTAACTTCTTGGCATGAGATTGATTTTAGGGATTCCGTGTTTGGGAATGTTTACCTGACTATGTTTTAATTAATAAAGAGCTATTGCTTATACACATTGGTTGTGTGAGTCTACGGATAACATCAAGTCCATAATGATATATACGTACAGTGCCCCCCCCCAGCATTCAGATGTGCTTACAATGTTCCCCCCAATACGTATTGTTACGGCCTTGGTCCCCCATCCCCCCGCCAATGTTGACTCCATGGCTACAGGTAACATAAACAACAGTGTTCCTTTACAAATAAGCATTCGAAAAAATATCGGTTTTATTCGTATTACTGTTTACTTGTACGGTATCAAATCAATTAGTACAACACTGTAAATTGATGACTAATAGTGATATTACTTGCATAACGTGTATTCCACTAAGGCTTTAAAATAACTAACAAATAAGATTTGTATACGGAACTATCTGAATACATGGTACAAACACGCCCCCTGCTGGCTATTACGTGCCGTGGCATGCACGCGTCTGTGTTATTGCTTTCCGGAAGCGGGATACAGGGGCGTGCAAAGCGCGAGAAGGCTGAACGGATGACGTCAGCACGTTTAAGTTTGCGCGGGACTTGGCTCACTCTTCAGAGATACAGCGAAACGGTAAATAAGCTATTAATATAGTAACATAGCCTAATTATTTCATAATGGCATAGTAAACCAAGATTAATTTAGTTTCCAGAGTTGGACGCATTATATGTTGGAATTTTTCACAGATGGGAAGTTGTTTTGCGTTGCTGTTTTGACAGATAGTTTGCTAGCTAGCCCGGGTGACGGTAAACAGGGCTCTGTGCGAACGCCGGGTCGTTAACCTTCCCGACTGGATATCGTCCGTTCCCTTTCGGTCTCACGCCGTAGGTCGGACGGCTGCAGCATGACCAAGAGGGACTCTTTCCTACGGTCCGTCAGCCGGGAGCATTTGGCCGACTTCCTGGGCTTCATTCGGCAGCATGTAAGTGCGAAGCGGCTTCACTCAGTCTTGTTTCTTCATGTCCAATAAATACGGTTTCGTTCTTTTTTAATTCCCTTATTACGTTCCTTGCATGTCCATATATTGCACTTCTGGTTACTGAATAGTCTTATTAGGTTCTTTTGTTATAAGATGTTGTGTAGCTCCTGCTCCATTGCTTGCTCTTGTACCTGAGCATTCATCGGAAGCTTAGCTTATCTACCCTAGATCACTCCTCGAGAGCCGTATGTTTGTAATGAGCTATCTGCCCCAGCGCATGCCACTGTCACGTAGGACAAACCACGGAGTAATGACTGTCATGTACCACTAGGGGTTCTAGCGTGCCACTGTCATGCAACATACATATGTAATACCAAAAACAATTTATGTATAATCGCTTTTAATTTAGATCGGTTAAACTTTTTATAAATCAAATACTAAATTTGTACAGGGCCTTTAGCGATTACGGAGCGACACAATATTCGTGGTTTATCCATTGTCACGTATGGGAAACCAGGTGGCAATGACTGTCATGTACCGCCATGGGAGAGGAGTTCTGTACCATCGTCGTGGGCCAATAGATTACCCACTGTCACGTAAACTACATTGTAATGACTGTCATGTACCACAAACGGTCATGCAGCGCATGCCAAAGTCATGTAGGACAAACCACGTTGTAATGACTGTCATGTACCACTAGGGGCTTTAGCGTACCACTGTCATGCAGCGTATGCAACTGTCCTGTTCCACTACATGACAACGTAACAGTACAGTAAACTTGAAGCTGGAACCGCTTCTGAAAGACTAGCGATCGCGCATAGGAAACGGGTGATTTATAGTCATATGTATGAAGTACAGGATGCATTTAAATACAATTAGTTTCTTATTTTCCCATAATGCATAGACAAGTCGTAGATCATCTGAAAGACAAGGTGCTAGGCTATTACCAGACAAAAATTGGTCAACTTTTACTGTACCTTTTTCAAGAAAAGGAACATTTGTTTTGATTTTGTTGTTTGCCGTCTACGGAGCACTTTGAAGGTCAGGGTGGGAAAATATTTATTGAAATACTTTTGCCTTCCCTTGCAATACTTTTCTTATCCTGCTACAGTTGCCCACTTGCTATTCGCCACAACGTGACAGCAAGGATAAACCTAAATGATACAGGTGTCCTGTAAAGTGTGCTTTAAGCACTAAACTATGGTGGACAATATACACCATGTACCTTAATATTATAATTATTATTAAGGTAATATTATGGATTTGTATACCTGTTTATTAACAATTGACACAATTGCCCTCCTTTCATATGATCTCATCTCACCCCATGCCCAGGCGGACCGCACTGACCCATTCGACTTGGAGGAGGTGCTGCAGGAAATGCCTGCGGACCAGCGGAGGGCGCTGTGGGAGAACCTGACAGCTCTCTTAGCTGAGTCGCTGCTGGCGTATCCCGTGGAGCGATGGGACGGGGGCATGGCTGGCGACAGCGAGGACGAGGTGGAGGTGGAGGTGTCCCCTGACCTGGTGAAGCAGCACTTCTTCTCTTCCTGAGTCACTAGAAATGTTTTTATTTTCTATGATGTAACACAATCATTATGTTAAACTAAAAGATCACTGATGAAATAGCCGTTGTTGTTTAGTCTGCCTTGTCGCGCTGATCCATGCTGCAGATATGACCAGCCAAGTCAGAGGTCTTTTATATATCATAAAACTCTTGGCAAAAAACATCTTTTGGGGAAAAAAGTAGCAACACAATTTTGGTAAAAAAAAAAATAATAATAAACATGTTTTGATTATTATTATTATTACTACCACTGCTACTATTAATAGTAATAATAATAATCATCATCATTGCCTTTCTGGACTTTCATATCAAAGTTTTAGGGAAATTACCTATTTGCATGTTATTTAATCAGCAGATGCTTTTGTCCGAAGCAGCACACATTTTTGAGAAAGCAGGGCCAGCCAGTCCCTGGAACAGTTGGGGGTTAAGGGCGTTGCTCAGGGGCCCGATGACCAGCAAGCTTCTCATAACAGCACAGCATTCTAAGCAGATGAGCCACTCGCTGCCCCCCTTTAAAGCATTACATGGCTGTTAACTAACACCCCTGATTTCACACCTCTGTTGTTTCCCTGTGTAGAAGTCCACGATGTCGGTGATTGATGGCGTCACTACCGTGGCCTCTGCGTCCGTGGCAGTCATCCAGGGGGACGACGCTTACTCAGCCTTGCTGGAATGCACCAACATCTTAAACGGTAGGTTGCCTCAGAAGGTCACCGGTGGCCTCGGGGGTTGTAGGCAGCCACTCATTTCTGAAGAGCTTCTGCGAAGTTCACAGTGCTGGAATGAATCCCCTGGTTTCCTGATATCCTAATCGGTGACGCCCTCCCCCCCCCCCATCTATGTAGCGGAATGCCTTTGTGGTTGAAAGGAAACATGTAACAGGCAAAAGAAAGACAAGATAGTCACCCCTTCACAGTCGCGATAGTTAGGGGCAGCAAATCCCAGTGAATGTGGTAATTTGCAAAGAATACTTAACCCCCCCAGACCTCAACCCATAAGTCTGCTAGCCTGAATGATAACATAAAATGTGTTTATAACCAGTAGTACTGTGCTGTACACTTTGCATGTCAAAATTTGTCATTTCCTATCAAAACATTCTTATGTAATATCAAAACCATCTAAATAATGTCCCTGTATGTACAAATTTACTGCTATACTCTCTTGGAGCTCTGCGTTATGGACTTAACAAAATTAGGTACTGAAAAAAGTTTACTGCAAGTAACTGCAAGAAAGGTGAGATTCTGCGGTCAATAACACAGCTAACACGAGTGAGGCTGGCTGCCCAGACAAAGATGCGTGTCACACCCGAGCCAAGATGCGTAGATCCCACATTTTTTTTTAACCCAAAATAATTTTAAATATGAAATTGTATAATAGTATGCACTTACACTAACATATCATATGACTTTGATATCTATATATCATATAATTACATGTGATCCAAATCATTTTCAGTATTGCTCTTATATTCTTGGCTTGCGTGTCATCCAAAAATATTCCCGTTCAATTGTTCACGGGCAATTTGCGAATAACTAAAACCGTAAATGACAAATTTGTGAATTAAGAAGATGTCTATTTTGCAGTAATTTTTATTTTGCATTAACAATAGACAATAAGGATGTTAAAGGTGTCCTTTCTCTGCAGGCATCCGGGCTGCCCTGCCGGCCTCGGAGGTCCCCCTGCAGCTGGCCGTGGGGCGGCTGTGCGAGGCCTGGTGGCGGGCCGGCCTGGAGGGCCGGGAGCCGCTGGGCCACTCGGCCTTCCTGCAGTGCCTGGAGAGGACTCTGGTGCTGAAGAACCCCGTAAGTGGCCCTTTGGGAGCGTCGTTTAGGGCCCAGTGTGCCGTCTGCCTGGTTCAGCGGCTGGATGGGAAATAAGACCTCATTATGAAAGTGAACTTTTTTTTTTCTCCTCCTTCTTCCGAAGACATGTTACAGAAACATACTTTTGCTTCGTATCAACTTACAAGTTCTATTGTTGCATGTGTTCTGAGGAACACAGTGAAGTTCTTCACAGTTTGCAGGGGTCGGGGACAGCTGACAAGAAGACAATGCATATGTGTAAAAGCGCTTAAAAAAAACAGGAGAGAGGGAGCCGCAGCTTGTAGTGTGTCGCCATGGGTCAGTGCCGTCTTGATCTCCCTGTTTCCTCCAGCAGACCAGTTTTGGCTTTCTGGATGCTTCATTTCCCGACAACTAGGCTTGTGTGGCCGACTGCAGCCGCTCGCTCTAATATCGTTAATGATTAACTTTTGTTGTATTGAAAGCGGCGTGACTGCCAGCTGCCCTGAGGGGCTCCCCGGGGCGTCCTGGGGCGACCTGGGGCGTCTGGGGCGACCTGAGCACAGCATGGCTGATTTAAATGCTGACTGACGTTTCACCTCTTGGCCTCTGTCTGTCATGCTCAGGGCCCAGAGATCCAGCGCCTCTGGAGCCTGCGCGCCGTGCTGCAGGGCGTCCCCTTCGAGGCGGAGCACAGCCAGGAGCTGACGGACCCCCTGCTCCAGTGCTTCATGAGCGTGGCCCACATCAGGCGTGAAGAGGTGGAGTGGGGGGCCTTATGCCCATTATGCCCCCTCTAAGTAGCCCTTTAGGAGCCCTGGCCCGAAAGGGAGACCATGTAGATGTTGTTCTGATCCCGTTGCGCGTCATGGCTTTAGCAGAGGTGTGATCTCTCTCTCACCCGACAGGGGAGACGCTTTTTGACTTTCCTCTTCGGCTGGGACGCCGGCTTCATACGAATGATTCACGGGACCATCAAAAACCAGCTTCAGTTCTTCCCCAAGTAAGTGTCGGGTTTGAGACGTGGGCATCACCACCCTGTGGCATAACAACATACCTGCCCATGTCCCCCCACCCCACAGCAGCATACTCAACTACCTGATTAAGGCTTGGCAAGTTCAGAATCTTCTAGAGTGTCTGGAGTAAACACCAGCACTTCTTCTCAGGTCCATCACTGATGACGTGGCTGACATGTACTTTCGAGCCTGGAAGGCAGCTTCCGGAATCGTCTTGGAGGTGCGTAGGTATTGGTCTTGTACGCTAGGAGTATTTTACTTACTTATTTTTTTGGTGTGTTGGACATTGAAATGGCGGTAAGGTGGCACTGTTGCCCCACACCTCTGGGACCAGGGTTCGAGTCTTGGCCCCAGCTCTACGTGTGTGGAGTTTGCATGTTCTTCCTGTGTTGTCATGGGGTTTCCTCCACAGTCTATAAACATGAACTGGAGTATCCCAGTTGCCCATAGCTATGACTGTGTGTGCTGAGCTTCATCCACGCATGCTAAGCTCTTACTCTCACTGTTGTTGTCCAAACCTACTAGGAGATTGAAACCACTTGTATTCAGGACTTCATGCAGCATGCGGTTCTCCTCCGCCGGAGCTCGCCCGTCCATGCCAAAGTCCGGCAGGTGAGAGTTGGCGGGTCAGCTGGTCAGCAATTAACAAGGCGTGATGTGTGAGTTCGCGTACAGCACTGTCCCTGTCAAAAGCTGCGGGTTCATGCTAAGAAAAAGATGTAGGGGTCCGAGTAAGCTGATATGGAGCTGAATGAAATTAGCTGTTTGACACCCATAAGATGCAGGGCAGAGTGGTGATATTTCTTAAGCAGCCTGCATGCTGACCGGCAAGCTCTCGTCCCCAGATACTCAGCTACTTTCACAAGCAGAAGCTGCGTCAGGGAGTGGATGAGATGCTGTCGCGACTCTATAAGCCCATCCTGTGGAGAGGACTCAAGGTGCGGCCCCTGAAACATGGGCGTCCCCTTATTGCCTGTGTGACGTTTCTCATTTCAAGTTTGATTCGTTTATGATGCGTTTATAATGCAGTCGAATATGAGTCAAATTTGACGCAAGGTCCTAGAAAAATGGGGTAAAGTGAGATTAGAATTTCTAACCACCTGGTTACAATTCCTGCCCTTTATAGGTCAAAGGTGTTCTTCATTTGCATGCGTCTCATGATGCTTTTCTGTGAGGTGAAGTATCCCCCTTTTTTGTGCCCGAGCAGGCGACGAACTCTGAGGTGCGTGCTAATGCCGCCCTGCTGTTCACAGAAGCCTTCCCCATCCAGGACCCCGGGCTGAGCAGTGAGAAGCTGGATGAGGCTGTTCAGAAGCAGCTGGACATGCTGTTTGTGAGCAATGGCGCCCCCTGCTGTCACTTATCATATAACACACAATAGTATACAGCTGAAAGTTTTGAGAATGACAGAAATATTAATTTTCACAAAGTCTGCTGCCTCAGTTTTTGTGATGGCAATTTTCATATACTCCAGAATGATATGAAGAGTGATCAGAAATTACTTAATGTATTTGTCAATAAAAGCCTTTGATACTTATGAAATGCTTGTAATTATACTTCAGTATACCATAGAAACATCTGAGTAAAAGATCTACAAACACTGAAGCAGCAAACCAATACTTGTGTCATTCTCAAAACTTTTGGATGACTGTCTGTTTGTGTAGTATATGTACAAATAAGGGGTGGGGCGTACCATGTTCGTAAAGAATGTTTGTTTTTTCGGTTTGTGTCCATTGCCAGGCCCTCCTGGAGGACCCTCACCCCATGGTCCGATCCACAGCTGTGCTGGGAGTGTGCAAGATTGTGGCCAAGTACTGGGAAGTCGTCCCACCCTCCATCCTCGCTGACATCCTTAAGAAGCTAGTGACGGAACTGGCCGCTGACATCAACTCTGCCGACGTGCGCTGCTCCGTCTTCAAGGTAGCAGTTTTCCTGGCCCGATATGTGGGGAGGGGGGGTCAGGATTTTTGGGTTTTTTTCCCCCGGACGGGACCACCAGTGATCTGTATGCTATGGCGAGATTCTGTTTTAAGAGCAGTTCGAGTTCCCCTGGGAGATGCTCATTGCCACGTGGATGCGAGGGTGGTGGTTTAAACCCCTCATTAGGGACACCAGCCATCAGACGTGTTAACATTCAGAGCGGCGTGCTGAGCTTAGAATTGGCCTGTTAAATAGTTCATAGCTTTTAAGGTTTTTAGGTGGGCTGCCGACAGAATGTAGATATGAACTGGCGGTCTCGGGGGTTCAATAGATGTGCTTACACCGCCTTTATCAGAGCCCAGAGGCTTCTGGGTAAGTAACAGGAGTCTGCTGTGGCCCCGTTTTTCGTAACTTTGATGTTTAGGAATTTTTGCCGTTGTTGAATCAGGGTGTCATAAAACACCGACCCTGCCTTGCAGTAGATATCGGTCTTGTTGCGTGGCAATCCTGGTAATTCTGATGCCGTTGACTGGTTTAACTGGCAGTGCATGACTCTCATCCTGGACAACAACCTGAGCCACCCGCTCTTGGAGCAGCTGCTTCCGGCCCTGAAGAACGGCCTCCACGACAACTCGGAGAAGGTACGCGTGGCCTTCGTGGACATGCTGCTGAAGATCAAGGCAGTGAAGGCGGCCAAGGTGAGAGCAGCGTGGGGGCCGGGGGACCTGTCACCTGGGGGCTTCGGGGCTTGAGAAAGTTCTGCATGTTAATAGGCTCTATTACATGTATTACCTCTGAGACGTTTTGGAGCGAAAAATCTCGATACACTGAAATGAAAAGAGGCAAAATACTGCAATTGTGTTGCTTTTAAAAAATACCAGCAAAATATACAGTGTATGCCATATGGGCGATATGGAGAAGGAGACACCTCCAAGCCCAGTGGGAGTCAGTGATCGGAGTTTCTGGGGCTCCTTTCCCGCACAGTTCTGGAAGGTGTGCTCCATGGAGCACCTGCTGGCCCGGCTGGAGGTCGACTCGCGGCCCGTCTCCCGCCGCATCGCCGGGCTCCTCTTCAACTCCTTCATACCCGTCGACCTGCCCGAGGTGGTCTGGTGCGAACGCTGCGTCACGCTCATCCAGATGAATCCTGTGGCGGCCAGAAAGTTTTACCAGTTCGCCCACATGTACACTGCGCCAACCAGCATCGGTGAGGCCTGTCGACTTGACGTCTCCCCCTCCCGGGATCAAAAGCAGCCATTAAATGTCCTCGCAGGGCATTTGCTTACTTTTTAGCGCTTTAAGTCACATGACACTGGTCTCTCTTAACCTCTTATGGTGGCTGGGACTTGCCTGACTGAACTAATTGCTTATAAGTTATTTTAAGTTTGGGTCATATTGTTCTGATCACTACCTTGCAACCCGAATCGTGGCGTGTGCCTGCACTCAAGTCAGGAGAATTTTGGGTGCCAGGCCCCCCAGCTCAAATAATGCCCTAAATTATCTTGTCTCCTCCCGGTTGCCACACCCCCCCCCCCCCGCTGTGGTTCACCACAGCCAAGCTGATGCTAATGATTCGTCGGTGCCTGAATGCCTGCATCCAGAGGGGTGAAGGCGATGACATGAACGAGACGGCTGCCAGCAATAAGGAGAACTGTACCGTAAGCGAGCCTCACCTCTTACGTCACGTCCTGTTAGCGCGGCTGCCAGCTACTACCAGCATTGTTACGTATGCTCAGTATTAATACGTTGTACTTTTTTCCCCTTTTGCAATTTTTCTGAATTGCTATAAAAACACTAAAGCTCATTCTTGGAACCTTTGATATAGTATGGAAAACTCAGGCTGCAGAAGTTAAGCACAGCCAGCGCTCAGAGGTCAGCATTTGAACACAAACACTCAAAACTGCTCACACATGTTTCTAAGCATGAGAAGAAGCTGAAGAGTGAGTAGAACATGCTATATGTGCCGGATGAGAGTGCAAGTACCGTAGGGGAGTTGAATTTTGACGCTGAGGTACAAATGGGTCACACAGAGGATTCTTCCCCCATCACCCTGCAAGGGAGAGCACTTCCTGTGATGCAGACAAAGTTCTCTGTCCTGACCCAGCCCTGAAACATGGTGATGAGGCAGAATGAATATTCTTCCTTGGCTCTGGCTTGGCAGTTACACAACATTTTACTGTAATGAGCCTCTCATTCACATTTTTTGCTTTGTCCTTTACAGAAACTTCTTTGAAGTACTGAATACTGCAAACATTGCATTTTGGTTTAGTATAATTATATACAAACATTTTTGGTAGACAGCAATTTTTTTTTAGTCTTGTGATTTCCAGTTTTGCAGCTCAACATGCGAAAGATCACATCCACAGTAAATATCTGTCTACATGCCAGCAGCAGTTTTGACTGGTGTCGTCAGTTTTTTGTTACAATGTGTAATGACTGCTCAGTAGTGTTTATTTGACCGACTGGCTTGATGCGTGATCTGAAAGCAGTGTTTGCTTTTGAGCAAAGATAATGTAGTTCTGAGAAGATTGATTTTGCAAGACGAGTCAAAGGTTTTGTGTAGCTTAAATTTTAGGGTTTATGCTTAGTGTTTTGAGAAAAGGAGAGGAGATTTTAGGAAATGTGTTTTAGCAATTCAGAAAAAACTGTAATGAACATTTATCTCATCTTGTAAACAGATTAGGGACACAGCACTTGAACAGTTAGATTCCTTAACGCTTTGGTGGGTGTTACATTTCAAATGGCGGCTTTCGAATAGGTCTGTGGGTGGGCTGCAAGCCTGGAGGTGGGGACCTGGCCTGACTCAGCCCTCTCCCCAGGTGCTGGAGGATGTGCTCTCCTCCCAGGACACAGCCACCATGGCCAGCCTGCTGGAGGTGGTGGTGATCCTGTGGAGGAGCATCCGCAAGTCGCTGGAGCTGAACCAGGAGGCAGCGCAGTACACCACCTGCAAGTTTGCCCAGGTTCTGCCAGAGTACTTTCGCGTCTTTCAGGTACGATGGTCACCTGACCCTCCAGACAGCCACATGGGAGGCTCCAGCTCCTTGTTCAGTACGTCAGGCAGCAGGACGCTGTAGAAATGGGCTCTTTCGGAGGAAGGGTTTGCAGGAACACACAAAGCTTTGCTCCTCTTCTGGGATAGGTTGCATGCCCTTACATGTGATTGAGAGTCTGTGCACAAATCTGTAGTATGAATAGAAGTCTGAGCTATTCACTTTAATTCCATTTGCATATATTGTGCCTTTCATAACACAGTTGCAATTAACACGATGGTATGATAGTATATTTTTAGTACCTAAATGGTTCACGATTGCATAATCATCGGGAGTGGTGTGGGTGCCGTGTGGCTGAGTGGGGTATGACAATGTGCCTGTGATCAGACGTTCGCTGGGTCATGTGATTTTCTGTATTGGGCTCTGAGCAAAGCCCTTAACTCCCAGTTGCTTTGAGTTGTATGTGTTTTTACATAAAAGCATCTGCTAGATAAATGGAAAAAGTGCTAGAAATGTCATTTTAAATGATGAAATATATGCAGATACAAAAATACCGTCCCTGGTAGACTTTTTGGTATTTTGATACTGGAAAAGGCGTTTTGTTTTGATGCACGTGTGCGCCCCCTGCAGGACGAACGCTGTACGGCCCCCCTGATCCTCATCGCTTCCTTCATGCCGGCTGCAGCTGTGCCCACCTTCAGGTGAGTGTGACCAGCGGTTTGATGCTTTCAGACCACTATACAGCAAGAAAGATGGCCTCCTGTGTCCTGTCATGGTTAAAACAGCAGTGCCCCTCTTAAACTTGGACAGGTTAAAAAAAGGAAAAAAAAAACACTAAACTGGGTAGATGGTGGGATGGATGGGGGACTTGGCGGTTGCTGTGGTGACAGGGCAGGTGACGTGGGGTTTGTCTCCCACAGCTGTGGTGTGCTTTCCAAGCTTCGGCGGCTGGAGCTGGGGGCCCAGGAGTCCCAGTACGGCGCTCTCATCGACTGCCTCTGCAGCTGGGGACAGGCTGGGCACGTCACGGAGCTCATCGCCGATTGGCTGACGGAGGCCCTGCCTCGAAAGACGGTAAATTGGGTCCGATTCAGCTCTCCTCCTGCCGGGTATGAAAGCGTGCCAGAACCAAAACTCCACAAAGAGAGAGTGCGTAAAGCGAAGCGTGAGAGCAGCAGGTGTAAGAATCTGGGTCTGGCAGCTACCTTTACATGTCAGTCTTATTTAACAAGTTCGTTTAACAATCAGCTTGATTGCTTTGCGTCCTTGGGGGTGATCTGTCTTCCAGCATGTGGTAATTGAGGGTGACTTAATGCTGGAGACCCAAAGGACGGCCCTGTTCAGAATATTAATCAGTGGAAGTGTCTTTGTAGGTTAAATAATAGCCAAGTGGTCATTTGTGGATACGTCTTAGATGAAAACCCAGCTTGTTCGTACCTCTTAAATTTAAAGTGTTTTTCTAAAGCAGAGTTCCTGCTAGGGCTTATATTTTGTTTCCTCGATATACCATCTACCGCCCCCTACTGGTCAGAACAAGCAGGGCTCTGAGCGGCGGGTCCGCATCCAGGAGGCGGTGGACACCAAGCCAGACCTGGGCCTGGACTTTCTGGTGTACTTGATGTCCAGCAGGTCCAGACAGGCCCACTTGTTGGGAATCCAGCAGAACCACCTCAGGCAGCTGCTCAAATCTCTCTGGGCCTGGAAGGTAATTTTGTTATCATGCTATCCAGCCGTCCATCGTTTCGCCTATTTACAGGCCTTTGGGGGTACTGTGGGGGGGGGGTAAATTGTCCCTTAACATGGCCTAATATGATAGCTGTAATTATGAGATTCAGTCTCGTCTTGCTATGAAACGACACAGAAGAGCTTGCCATATTTTATGTTGTCCGAAAGCCTCAGCCTTGCCGGCGGCCATTGTGCCGCTTCGCATGCTTGCGCACCCTACAGCTCGTCAGGTGGAGGGGCGGGAGAGCTCCCCCTCCAGGCTGAGCTCGCCCGTGCCTGTGTGGCCCGAAGCGTTCAGGCTGTACAGACCTGCTGATCCCGAGGCTTCCCTGTTGTCTGTCTTTGCAGTCTGAGCTGTATGCCAGCCTGGGATTGACGGAGGCGGAGCCTGGCATGTCTCGGGTGGAGACCGCCCTCAGGGCGTTCAGCGTACATGGCCGGCTGAGTGCCCTCCTTCAGAACAAAGTGAGTCTGCACCCCCCCCCCCCACCCCCAGTGTCTGGGCACCAGAAGGTCTTCCCTCACCTGTCGAGGTTCCGTCTCGTCTCAGGCTGTGACCGGCAGGGGGTGGAAGCCTCTCTCCACCTTATTTAGCTGCATGGCTGACAGAGAGAGAGAGAGAGACCAAGAGTTAGAAGTTGGTGTTGGGGGAATTTCGAGGGGATTTGCAGACCCCCACCACCCTCCAAAGCAGGGGTAGAGGAGCGACATTGCTGTTATTTTTCTCACCCTCTGACTCATAGACTCATGTTGTCCACCCATCGTCAGGACTGTCAGGTTAACGTCAGACGCGTCTGTGTGACCCAAACAACCTTCTGTCTCTGCTGCAGTTCCCAGAGGGGCGGGCCTACCTCGAGGGCCTGGAGCATTCAGTAGCCTGGGTAGCTGAGCGGGTCCTTCCCTTCCTGGCGGCCGCCAGCCCCCAGCAGCAGGCCCTGGCTAAGCAGGTCGTTGAGGTGGGTCGTGGGTTCGGCGGTGGCCACCTCAGGATGATTAGGTCTGCGGGATGTTAAATAGGGGTGTTGTGCCTTTAAGGGAGGGCTTGGGATTTTTTCTTCATTAGAAACATCAGGGCTGTTTGAGGTTCTGCTTTCAGCTCCAACAAACTACATTGGTGTTACTCGTATTGACAGGAAAATGTGTTTTCTGTTCTGTTAACTGGGCCCATTCATTACTGCATTGCAGGTAGAGAACGATACCATTCCGCTTTATTAGGGCTTATTAAACATTCCTGTAGTGCGTCGCTCAAGGCCTAGTAACAGCTCAGCAGAGGTGAATTCATTTATGGTGTTTTAATTAAGGTCTTATTAATTTATTGCCGAGTGAGTAGGATTGTTGTATAAATGACTTTATCCATAATGGAGAATCCAAGGTCGAGTCCAGTCTATAATCCAGAGCCGGAAAACAAATCAGACCTAGACCCAGCTGTATGTTCCGGATACATGGTTTCTGGAAACTTAGACATTCAGCTTAAAGGCGGCTTTAAAGGCCAGTTCCTCTGCAAATTGTTCCTCTGTTTAAGATGCTGGCCATCCTATGGTGATGGGAGTTTGTGTGAGCGCGAATAACTCCCCCTGCTTAGTCTTTGGCACCACCTGCTGGTCTTGATGTGCATTGGCCTGCTTGTGTGCGAGTGATGGGAGAGGTCTCTGGTTTTCTGTGGGCAGGCCTGTCTGACAGTGTGCCGGGACGTGACCATGGTGGGCCTCGCGGACGAGGAATTCAGAAAGCATCTGCTAGACCTGTGCTCCGTCCTCCTCATGTCGGGTGAGTGGCCGAAGCTGGCGGCAAGTGTCTGGCCCATGGGTGGCCCTCGCTTGTTGTCATGGCAATGTGCTGGGCTGTTCCCATCGTACAGAGGGAGGCCAACAGTGCATCGTGCCGCTCCTGTCCCTGCTGAGGGAGGTGGCTCTGGAGTGCCTGGCCCAGAGCTCCCGCGCCCGTAGCCACCAGCTGGACCAGCTGCTCGGTGTTGCGGCCAACATCTTCCAGAAGGTTCTGGAGGTCATGGCACGCAAGCTGCGCAAGCAGCCGGACGAGGGCCTGCAGGTGAGCGTGCGTGAGGTCGATGGAGGCTGGTCACACCGGAACGGGTGTCCCACCGTGATCCTCAAGGCCTGTGGTCCTGTACGTTTTTAGAGAGCACGTCTTAATCGGTGCCTGGCGATCGCCTGTTGCGCTCACCTGTAGGCAGATATGGTGGGTGGGGAGGGGATGCGGCCGACGTCCTTCTGGAACATGGTATCGGCAGCCAAACTTGAAAGAGAAACTGCATTATAATCAATGGTGATCCACAAGAAAAACGCCTTACAAGATCAAATCGTCCTCTGTGGCCCCGGAGTTTAGAATAATGTGACGAAAACATAAGGTTCTCCCTAAAGGGGAGGAGATGCCTGCTGTGTGGCTGTCTCTCAGCGCCTGTCCTCCCACAGCTGTGTCAGGAGACCGCGGCTGACCTTGGCGAGTTCCTCAGCACCGTCCAGGACTGGAAGGACGTGAATCTAGAGGCTGTCGGTGGCGTGTTCTCCACCGTCTTCGCTGCCGTGATCGTGGAGGTCCGCCACTTGCTTCTCAAGGTGAGCTGTCCTCTCTGCTTCAGATAAAATCAGTGGTATAAATTCATAAGGCCCTGGGTCCATTTCTGATGGTTTTATTTTGGTCTGCCTCCTGGATTTAGGTTAAATAGTGCCATCTGGTGGGTGTCTATCTGTTGTGCCTTTGAGAATTATTCTGGGTGTCCCGTTCTCAGGCCTCCTGCCCGGAGGAGTTGGTGACCCCCGAGTCCATCCAGGACCTTCCGCCGCTCTCTGCCTGCTTGCTTGAGACCATCCTCAAGGCCCCCAAGGTCACCAGGTAACCAAGACAGTAAGGCTACGTTCACACTGCCATGCTGAAGTGACTCAAATCGGATTTTTTGCCTTAATGTGACACAGATCTGATC
>JABJVO010000078.1:16842837-16853557 GCA_026770805.1 Boulengeromyrus knoepffleri | reverse complement strand
ACCCTCCTCCCAGCCTCTGATAAAGCAGTGCGATTGAGATCCTCCTCCCAGCCTCTGATAAAGCAGTGCGATTGAGACCCTCCTCCCAGCCTCTGATAAAGCAGTGCGATTGAGATCCTCCTCCCAGCCTCTGATAAAGCAGTGCGATTGAGATCCTCCTCCCAGCCTCTGATGGCGCTTGCTTGGCATATTGTACGTATATGGTCAGTGGCTCTGAAGCGGAATCTATTAGCAGAACTCTGCCCTAAATTGCTTCTAAAAATATCCAGTGGACGGCTGTGTGTTGTGTAAAACTGTGCGCTTTATGAGTTACTCTGGGCAAGTATGTATGCTGAATAAATACTCGTTTTTTTCTGCATCTCCAACCAGTTTCAAGATACAGATGCTCTTTGCTTTATGGTGGCGGTTGACTATGAGAGATACAAATTCAGTAGTCATGAAATTTTGAATATTGATCTGTTCCTGGGCCAGCGATATACTGTTTGATCCTTTCTACTGATAATAGCTTATGGCAGCATCCACGCAGCCCCACTTCCAGTCTCTGTAGCGATCGTGAGTATAAATACTTTTCAGCCTTAGGTGGATTAATCTGGACGTAACTTCATCGTAAGTCGAGGAAAATCTGTATTACATATTTACATATTCGTGCACATGCATGAAAGGTTGCCCTAGGTGTTATAGAGCACTTAATTCAAAAATGCTATACCATAAGATATTATTGTAGCCATCAGTACCATAAAAAGCTTTCTGTTTCCTGGTTTATTGTTTTGTTAGAGGACCTGTACAGGCCGATACCCTGGTGTCATGAGCCAGGCTAATCTCTTTCTGAATGCCACACCTACCTGGAACAGCAGGGGGCGCATAGTGCAGGTGTGCTGTTACTAATTGAAAACCAGCCCATCTGTTCCAGTGAACTGTGCAGGAGATGAACAGAGCCTCCTGCCTGCCGGCCCATTTGCGCCAAGTGGAGTAATGGCCTCCAGGGCCGCAGGACGCGCCTCCCCACAATAGTAGCGCCAGGCTACTCCGGAGTCCGTGTCGGCCGTGACATTGGCCTACTTAATATCTCGTGACCCTAAAATGAGTAACTCGGTCACCACTCCAGGGCACGTGGGGGAAAATGTTCATGCAGCTTCACTTCCCAGTATCCCAGGGATGCTGCCACATTGGCAACATCTGTGAGAGCAAGTTTCCCCAGGCTTGAGGTTTGGCCCACAGGAGCTGCCAGCTCTCAAAGGCACCGGCCACGTCTGCGTTTGGAAAGGGGGTGGCCTCACCATCCTGTTCCAGCCGGCGGATTCTGGGAGTGATTGTGGTTGTGGACCCGCTGGTGCTCCCTGTGCCAGTAGTGGCGGGACATCAGGAGCCTTAGGGTTGGGACATATGCTAGAGCTGCACAATGTGCAACGTTAATATCAACTTTGCATTCTATGCACATGGAACTATCGCATTGCAACAGACAGCTGGATTAAGACAATACGTTATGCTAAAACATTTTTTTCCAGTTGTAGGAATTGCTTTGCAGTTTTAATGATGGTTCCTTTTCAAGATCTTCTAGTATACATGCAAGAATAGAAGAAAACATCAGCATACAAGAAAAATCAGTCTAAAGTTTGGCAGGTGTTTCATTCAGACCCATTGCCACTGGTGTGTAAAGTCACACACCTAACCATGCAGTCAGGTTTACAGACATTTGTGAAAGAATGGGTCATTCTGAAGAGCTCAGTGAATTTAAGTATGGTACTGTCATAGGATGCTACTTTACGATAAGTTAATTTGTGAAACTTCTTTCCTGCTAGATATTTAACAGTCATCTGTAAGTGGTATTATTGCAAAGCGGAAGCATTTAGGAACAACCGAAACTCAGCCATGAAGTGGCAGACCACATGGCTACAAAGAGGGATCGCCGAGTGTGCTGAGGTGCATAGTGTGTGAAAGTCGCTCTCTTGACTCAGTAATTGCAGAGTTACAAACTTCCTCTGGCATTAACCCCAGCACAAAAACTGCGCCAGGAGCTACATGGAATGGGCTTCTGTGGCTGAGCAGCTGCATACAAGCATCACATCACCAAGCGCAAGGCCAAGTGTCGGATAAAGTGGTGTAAAGCTTGCCACCAATGGACTTTGGAGCAGTGGGAACGTAACAAATCACACTTCTTTGTCTGACAGTCTGATGGTGGATGTCAGGAGAACGTTACCTGCCTGACTGCATTCTGCCAACTGGTGGTGAAGGAGAGATAATGGTGTGGGGTTGCTTTTCAGGGGGTGGGCTAGGCTTTTTCATTCCAGTGAAGGGAACTCTTAATGCTTCTGCACATCAAGACATTTTGAACAATTGAATGCTTCTAAATTTGTGCGAGCACTTTGAGGAAGGCACTTTTCTGTTCCAGCATGACTGTGCCCCAGTGCACAAAGCAAGTTCCATAAAGACAAGATTGGGTGAGTTTGGTGTGGAAGAACTTGTCTACCCTGCACAGAACCCTGACCTCAGTCCCATCGAAAACCTTTTGGATGAAATTAAACAAAGATTGAGAGCCAGACGTTCAAGTACCTGACCACACAAATGGTCTTCTGGATGAACGGGCAAAAATTCCCACAGACACACTCCAGAATCTTGTAGAAAGTCTTGTCATAGACGTGGCAGCTGTTATAGCTGCAAAGAGGGGACCAACTCCATATTGATGTCTTTCGATTTAGAATGGAATGTCATTCAATTTTCTGTAGGTGAAATGACCCAATACTTTTGTCCATATAGTATATATAAGACTTTTGAGGTTAAAGAATAGACAAAGGGTAAAGGATAGTTGGAGTAAAAGGGATAAAGGGTTAAAGGATAGTTGGGGTAAAATTAAACTCTTTAATGGCTGATTATTATTATACAGTGAATCCAGGTTATGTATGCAGCTCGATGTAATGTATGCCGATCAAGGTTAAACACCCAGTTCAAGGTTATACACCCCCATTTACATTATGTACCCCACTTGTGAAAATGTACCCTATTCAAGGTCATGCACCCTGGTTTTGGATATATATTTTGTTCAGTGCTGTATAGCTAGTCCAAGATTGTATATCCTGTTCCTGGTTATGTACACTTTTATGTAAGCCTCTGTGCCTGTGATTGGAAGGTCACTAGTTAGAGCCCGGCCTCAGCAGAATAGTCACATTGCAGCCGATATAGTCACATTTTTGGGCCCTTGAGCAAGGCCCTTAACCCCCAGATTCATGGGCACTGCTGCAGGTGGCTGTCCTTCCCTGACAAGCTTCCTCTTACCTATATATGTGTTTGTTTTTCACGGAGAGCAAGATGAGGTAGGCAAAGTGAGAATTTCCCCACAAGGGATCAATTAAGTGTCCTCCTCCTTCTCTTCCTCCTCCTCCTTCTTCTTCTTCTTCCTAAATATATAAGGTGTTTCTCAATACCAAGAAAGCAAAGATCATACTTGTGCTCTTGGCTATACCGCTCTTGCTAACCTGACTCCCAAGAATCAACTTCAGGAGCAATAAATCGTGGGATCCTTGGCGAGGATGCAACCTGTCCTCCGTACTTTTGTTATTAGTATTGGAACTGGTCTTTCGCAATGGACAATGACGTAAAACAGGTATGCGAGAACACAAGTAAGGTCAAGTACACATATTGAGAAAAGCCTCTAGGCACATGTCGTTCCAACATGGCAGTTGAATGGGAAGGATCAGTACGTGTACAGAACGACTCAAATAAGGTCACCACGTCACGGTTATTTTTGTGGCAGATGCACTAGATTCTGTGGGATTCTCAGCGAGTTCCTCTATAAGAGGGTTCAGGAGCCAGTGCTGGAGCAAAAAGGGGGGGGTAGGCTGACATGAGCAAACAAGGGTGACTGATGTTTTCCCTCGCAGAAGTTCATGAACAGGGCTAAAAAAGCACCCAACGAATCTCTCTGAAGTCAACGTAGATCCCGTGGACGGTTAATTTAATTTTCCATCCTTGCCTGAAGGGGTCGTAACTAAGCAACAGACCATTTTCAACTTGTGTATCAATAATGGTCCCACATGGAAGCAGCATCTGTTTGGCTATTAGCAGACGATAAAAGCCAAAACATCCAAAATAATTCAAACAGGAGATACACGGCATTGATCTACCTTGCTTGTTGTTATCATTTACTGAAAAAAAGAGCATTTTGCATCAGAAATGTAGTATATTATTGAGACTGGTACTGCAGGGTTTGTCTCAAGCCTGAACTTGATCCAGCAACCTTCTAGCCACAGTTCCTGGTCTTTACTCTGCTTTCTGAACATGGTATCTTCTCTCTCTAGGCAATGGCATCGGCTCTCTGTAGCTGTCGTCCTGGATGCAATGGAGTCCGGCCAGACTGATTTGGACTTGCTATGGATCGGGCTTTTACGCCTTGTGTGTTTGGGACTTCCAGGTCCAGTCTGTCGACAGATTACCTGGCTATGAGACTGTATAACTCTAGTGGCCAGCCAATCAGAAAGGTGAGGCTGGAGTGAGCTGGCTGAAGGACAGGACCACCTTCAAGCTCTTGACCTTCATTCAGCTCGCTTTTCCCAAGGCGCTTTGGCTGGAGGAGCTTGTCTGCTGGGACATGACCCTGCCCCCAGCTGCTTACACTGTGGTGCTCCCACACCACCTGCTGTACCTGTGGAGAAGCATGGGTATTAAATAGAAACAGGTGTCTCAGTCCCCAGATCCTTGGCATTCAGGCGTTAGCTGGTTGCTAAAGACAACAGGCAGACAGTGATTCATTCAGGGGCTGGCAACTGACACTGCATCATAAGAGGCTTTTTAACCAACCTCTTTTTTAGCTACTCTAATCATAAGTGATGAACAGATGGCGCCACCTCTTTAACATTAAGGTCCAGGAGGACAGTCTCACTGGCGCTTAAAGTAGGCCCAGGACCACTGATCTGGAGGGCTGGAGACTCACTGGACTCCAGCCGGCATGTCGACTCTTAAAGGGATGACGCTACTCTGTTAATGTGGCAACACTGTTAATAAATTTTTTTTCCAGGGATGGGACTTTTAATGTGAAAAGCATTGAAACATGCTGCACTTTTATTCAATCGGCAGAGAAACACTTGTCCCAGAGAAGGAGGAATCAGAGCAAACAAGCGCAGATGCACAACTTCTGAAAGTGTTACTTAGAAATCCCACCCACCCCTCCGACTCAGTCTAGGCTGAGCGATGCGGTCTGATTGCTTTGCAGGTCTCAGCAAGGCGTCTCACCTCCCCCCTCCCCCCCAGCTCTGAAACCCCGCTTTTTTAATGGAGATGGAGACTAGCAAAAGAGCTTTCAACAGATTTGAAGCTGCATGAGTCATGGTTTTGATAACTTCGAAAATACAGGGAGAAAAGAGAGAACTAAATGCCACATTCTCCATAAAACCTTTCCATTTCTTTAAAAGCCTTTCCAGCTTATATGAAATGTTAATTCTTATTGTTATGCAAGCAGTACGGTTTTAACTATTGGACAGACTGGCCTACTTAAATCTTGTCTACTCAGTGCAATATCTTTATCAGGGTGGGTTTGTTCAGCATCTTTACTAAAAAATCTGTGTGATCTAGATCAGGGCAAACAACTGAAATCTGCTTTAATGCTGGTTGGGTGTTCACTGGGCCGCACGGTTTAGGCAGATTAGTCTCAGCATAGTTATGTGGACACTTGGCATTTAGAAGTGAATTTCCATGGTAACATTTTTTTAAATGTGCCCTAGAAAGAGGAGTACAACTTGGAGTGAAAGTGCATCAAATGCAGGATTGTCTGCGTAAATGCCTTGCTCCAGACTCCACAAGAAGTTCAGCAAAGCCAGCTGGCCTTATTTTTCCTATTTTTCCACCTTTTGCCTGTGACGTGATTAAAATTCTTGTCGCAACCCACTGATACAAGCCCCATTCCACCAACCCCCCCATCCCCCCCGCCCACACAACACACAGCAGCAATGCATCCTCCACTCAGGGCCAGCTGTCCTCATCACCAAGAGAGTCTGAGGAGCGCGGGGTCTGATGTGGGACCTGGGCGCCGAGATAAATTACTGTCCTGAAGGGTGAGCATGAAACCTTCAGCCCTCTGGGTGTGGATGTTTCACATTTCCTCTGAGTAAATGCCCTTTCCAGGCTCATCGACATGCACTCTCCTTTAACTGTGGCAAGAGTAGATAATTCAACATATACAGTGCTCAGCATAAATGAGTACACCCCCTTTCAGAAGTAAGATTTTAATCAAAATCTCAATGAACACAAGAACAATTTCCAAAATTCCCTTAGTAATATTTTGCATCTAGTATTTTGTATGACCCCCATGATTTTTAAGGACAGCACCAAGTCTTCTAGGCATGGAATGAACAAGTTGGCGACATATTGCAACATCTATCTTTTTCCAGTCTTCAGGAATAACTTCTTTTAGAGCCTGGATGCTGGATGGAGAGTGACGCTCTTCAGAATTCCCCATAGACATCCAGTTGGGTTCAGATCATGAGACACACTTGGCCACTGAATCACTTTCATAAATGCAACAGTGGCCTTAGCTGTGTGTTTTGGATCATTGTCATGTCAGAAAAGTGCACAATGACCAAGGGCATGGAGTGATGGTAGCATCTTCTCTTTCAATATAGAGCAGTACCTCTGTGAATTCATGACACCATCAATGAAATGCAGCTCCCTGACACCAGCAGCACTCATGCAGCCCCGCATAAGGACCCTGCCGCCACCATGTTTCACTGTAGACACCATGCATTCTTCTTTGTACTCCTCACCTTTGCGACGCCATTCAGTTTTGAAGCCATCAGTTCCAGAAACATTTACCTTGGTCTCATCACTCCAGAGTATAGAGTCTCAGTAGTCTTTATCTTTTTCAGCATGGGCCCTGGCAAGTTCTAGATGGGTTTTTTGTGTGTGGGCTTCAGGAGAGGCTTCCTTCGTGAATGACACTCATGCATGCCATTCCTCTGCAGTGTACGCAATATTGTGTCACCGGAAACAGTCACCCCAGTTTGGCTTTCACCTTCTTTAGCAAATTGCAGTGAACTTGCATGGTGATTTTCTTCAACCCTTCTCATCAGAAGATGCTCCCATTGAGGTGTTAACTTCCGTGGACGGCCTGGACGTCTCTGTGAGACGGTTGCAGTTCCATCTTTCTTAAATTTTTGTATCATTTTTGCTACAGTATTTTGACTGATAAGTACAGCTTTGCTGATCTTCTTGTAGTCTTCACCTTTCTTGTGTAAAGAAATTATTGTCTTTCTCAGGTCTTGTGACTTTTCCGTTCCATGTGGTGCCATCGCCGACAGCATGGGATGGCAAGGGGTTTCTTTGTTAGGTAATGCCCTTTTATAGTCAAAATGCCAGTTTAATGAATAATTAGACTCATCTGTGGTTGATATGTTGTTAATTAGAATTTTGTAGTCTAAAATTTAGCTTTGCTCCTAAGACTTTCAATGGGGTGTACTTATTTTTGCAACATGGTCTTGAATGAATTTGTTAGGACATTTACTTTTTTGTGTGAGCGAATTAAATCTTGTTTACAATCAACGGCCCACATTTGTGGGAGTGTTTTGTAGTATAATATCCCATAGATAATGTTGATTCTGAAAGGAAACTAAAGGTTTTCTGACAAATCTGTTGGGGTGTACTCATTTATGCTGAGCCCTGTATAAACAAAACAGAACGATTGCATTAGACTGTTTGTTTGGTTTCTTGAGATATTGGCAGATTTTAAGAATTATGACCTGTATTGTGTATCAGTTTTATTGCTATGGTTTCCTACTATGTTATGACTATTCTTCTCAAAAAATTAAGTAATGAGCGGAAAGGTCTTCAGGAAGTGTTTTGCCTTCAGTGTTTTCCAGTGAAGCATGACGTTGGTGTGTCTGCCTTAGGAGTCTACACTGTGTTTTAGCTTCTAAATGACACTTTAGATTTCCATATTTCTGCAGGGAAACGGTCACAGCTGGCCCGGGGTTCAGGGACTCTAGCTGTTACATGAGGATTGCACTAGACTGCGTTTCAAGGCTGCCTTTGCCATCCCCGTGGAACACCACGTTTCACAGGCATCACGTACTTCACCTCCGTTATCTCTGCCTGCGGGGGTACAAGGACACTCCTGTATCCTGGAATAAATCTCCATGTGCATTAACAGAGTCTGAGGGTTTGCCAGAGTAATCTTTCAATACCTTTGTCTGCCGGGAGCTGAAATGCACTCCAAAAACACCCCCCTCCCCCCCAGTAATCGAGCTGAGCGATGATTGAATCATGACGTAGCTTGATAGTTCACTATAGCAACGTTTAAGCTAAAATCTGGCACAGGGCAGCCTTGTTTCCAAGCAGGTTATTTTAAACACAGCTTCATTTTGAGAGGCTCTCTAAGTCTTGTGGATGCCATATAAAGCAAACAAAAACTGAAATGAGTGACTAAATGAATATCGCTGGAATCTGGCAAGTCATGAAGAGTGGGCCTCAGTAGCAGGAAGGAGGAGAGAGTGGTTCAAAGACTGCGGCTGGGTGTGGCAGCGGGGGATACCACAGAGGGATTCATAGCCGAGATACGAGCCGGAACACCAGCAGGGTGTTGGGTCTGGGGAGACAGTACTGTGACAAATGGTAAAAATGTCAATTGCTTTGGTGTCTTAGAGTGCTTAGGTGATGCATGCAAAACTTTACACTTAATATGTTCGGCTGTGCTGATCCTGCAGGGCATCACTTGAGGAACTTAAAGTTCAGCCTGATACACAGTGCCATCTACCTTACTGGTGCTCTGCATTTATTGTGAAAACTCAGACTGCGTGTCAATGTGAGGAGACGGTGAGATCCCTGAGTGCTGGTCTTACTGGGCTGATCTACAAGGTCAGAACATGGGATGCTGCTCTTGCTGAAGGGGCCCCGACTTCTGCTCTGGGTGACTGACTCACAGGGAATGGCTTTTTGAGCCTGTGGGGATGCTGAGTGATTGTCACAGTACAGGAGATGGGTGTCGCCAGTGCCTGGTCCTCCCTCCACAGTGTACCATGTAGATGTGGAGTTCGGCCGCTGTCCATGGTGCTGATCTGAACCAGACGCACTGTTTACCTGCAGCAGGCTCTGTTTCAACTTGTGACAAAATATTTTATTTCAGCTATACTCGGTTTTGAATAAGCACTCTATCATTGACCTGCCTACTACATAATCAAAAAGTCTTAAGCCCTTCTCAGTTTCAGTGTGAGTATAGTTACTGTGTTTTGCCTTCGTGGAGCAGCACAGTGATTCCGTGTTATATGAAAGTATGATGTATATATAAGTGATATACTGTACATGCACAGTACTTGTGTAAATTTTTATCAAGTAGATACACCGAAGAGAGTACGATACACTGTATAAATATTCTGAGCAATTTGCAAATATGTAAAAGCATATATTGGAGTACACCACAGTCACAAATGTTTTATGAGAACTTAATGAAACAAGGGAAGAGGCTTGGAAGCAACCCCCAATAGCCAAAATACCAACAAGTACCAAATTTCATAACCAGCATTAGCGAAACATGCGCTTTTGTCCAAAATAACACTCAAGTGAGGATTGTAGAGAGAGCCCAAACAGCAATTAGGGGTTAAGGGCCTTACTCAGGAGCCCAATGCTGAAGTCATTCTGCCAGCTGTGATTTTATGATCGCAGGCACAGAGTGTGAACCCCTGGAGCCATACACTGCCTCCATGTGGTTGTTAATTGAGGTGCATCTATTTGGCAAAGTCCAATTTCCAGCATCTTTCAAAGCCTTTTTCAATTGTAAAGGATCAAATGAGACGGGGGACAATGATGCCTGGTTATGCTGGTGACGCTCACAGAAGTTTAGCACCTTGCCAGAACCTAACTGAGCACCAAGTGCTCGTCAGCCGTCCCGCCTGCTTACCTTCCACTTAAGGAATCTACAAGTGATTGACATTCAGTAAACATAACATCTATCCATCCTTCCATTTTACCTGCCTACTTGTTCTATGCAGGGTCGCAGGGATCCAGAGACTATAAAATAAAATTTCTGACAATTTCTGACATATTGACTGTAAAAAGGCATTATGTATATGTATTCTGCTTTTCAAGTCCAGCTATTGTCTTTGTACAACCAGCCTTAATATTGATGTTTTTTCGTAATATATCCAATGACCATAACCATGTTGTAATTATTTTTAGGGCAAAGGCAATGATTCCAGTTCTGCAGATATTTGAAATATTTCCCTGGGGTTGTATTTCATGACACATTTTTTTGGGGGGTGCCACAGCTTTGGGGTGTTTCTGTAATTGTAGTAGGACAACTAGCTGCTAGGTGGTTGCCGGCATCAACTGAGCCTGATGACCAATTTAACTGAAACCAGTACAGTTGAAAGGTAACCAGTTCAACCAGCAGTATGAGTCCCTCCCTGACAGGGATCATAGCAAAATCCACACTACACTTACCAGGCAGCTGTCCCAGGGGATCTCTGCGTTCCCAGTGGGAATTCCCTGCCTGCCTTAATAGCCTCTCCTCTGTGTTTAACACCTTTTTGCGCTGCACAGATCCCCTGGGAGCTGCATGTTAGCTGCAGGGGGGGGGAGGGGGCTATATTTGCCGAGGCAGAACAGTCCTCCTGTTCCCATCAGCCGGGCTCACCCTGGAGGCTGAGATGCAGATGTTTCACCCCCAATTCCTAGCAGCCTGCCTTCCTGCACGTTCGGCTTCCCCCAGACAGGCGCTTCCTGCACGTTCGGCTTCTATCAGGCA
>JABJVO010000078.1:16816786-16842737 GCA_026770805.1 Boulengeromyrus knoepffleri | reverse complement strand
GACGCTTCCTGTATGTTCGGCTTCTATCAGGCAGACGCTTCCTGTATGTTCGGCTTCTATCAGGCAGACGCTTCCTGTATGTTCGGCTTCTATCAGGCAGACGCTTCCTGCAGATTCTGCTTTCCCCAAACAGATGCTTCCTGTGTGTTCGGTTTCCCCCAGACAGGCACTGACTGCATGTGCAGGATCCCCTAGACCCCCCAGACAAGCACTTCCTGTGTATTTGGCTTCCCCCAGACAGACGATTCCTGCACTTTCGGCTTCCCCCAGACAGGTGCTATCTGCACGTTCTGCTTCCACCCAGACTGATACTTCCTGCGCATTCAGTTTCCCCCAGACAGCTGACTGAACTCCTATTTTACCTGTTAATTATGTCCCGGAGTATCTCTCTGAAGGATGCTTCAGGAGTAATATGGTCCAGAATAGAATAGAGAAAAAGCTGCCAGCTTTTATAGTCCTAATCTTAGGTCTTGAGCCTCTGTGGTTCTTTCTGCCTCAGAAAGAGTATGGTGCAGCAGTTCACATGTATCTCTTATCTGGCTGTTTTTGGCCGACAAATGCCTTGTCCCCCCGGGGTTTCTGGCACTGCTGAGGGCACTCCACAAATGAGATTTTAATACCACTGGAGCATCTCTCAGAGCCCGACTGACAGCGTGGAGCTGCACCCTGACACAGTGTCTGGGAGATTGATGTGCCCTCCCACCCGTCACCAGTGGCGACTTGCCCGCCTTTAGAGCCTCGCTCCATTATTCGGCCCTTTGGTGAGAGATATCACACCACTAGTTTCCTATCAGACAGCGATGAATATCAAGACAGTTCTCCGGTGCTGAAAGCGAAGATGACTCCGGCAAGTGGGAGAGAGGGCTGTGCTGTTGTACCCTTAGGTAGGGAGCTTAAACTGATTAGTGCCAGGATGCCAGGTCATGTCGGGCAAAAGATGTGATATGGCGAAATGCATTGGCCTAGGCTGCGGCACTGTGGCCCAGTGGCCAACACTTTTGCTGGAGTACAACATGTGGAGTTTGCTGCCCTCCCCATGTCATACTGGAGTTTCCGCCAGGTTTCCCCTCCTCAGTCCAAAAGCATGCTAAGGTGAAATGGGGTTGCGAAACTGTCCAAATGTGTGAATGGTGAATGTGTGTGAATGGTGTGTGTGAATGTGCCCTGCCTTGTGCCTGTAGAATCCAGGATAGGCTCTGGGCTCCCGTGACCAAGAATAGGACAAGCAGCTCTAGAAAATGAATGGACCCATATTTGACCCATTTCTGCAAAGCGCAGGAACTCTTGCGTGTACTTCAGAAGCCGCCTGTCTCCCCCTTGTGGCGAGGTATGTTAATGGCAGAATCAAACCGATTTAATAGGGTTGCGTGTTTTGGCAAAATAATAATGAATGATAAACACAAACTGGCATTATATGTCCAAAAACAGAACTAGGTTAACTGTATTCTGGACATTAAGTAAATTCAGTGTAGCACAACATAAAAAGCTTTATTCTGTGACTTTGAGGTTGGACTCTTGCCGAGAATCAGGCAAGTTTCTCTTCTAACCTTTGTCACCCTGTGCCAAATTTTTTATACATTTTTTTCTCCATGACTGACATTTAAGAAAACGACCCCTGATCTGAACGCCAAGCGTCTAATAAGCCCCATGCCACTCTTCTGTCCCATCAGCCTCCTCCAGAAATATGTTCAGGGCATTCAAGAGTGAAATTAAAGTGCCGTTTTAGTTAAAAAATACATGAAAACCAATCTGCCATGTGTATTCCCGGCAAAGAAGATGGATGCCACTTTGCTTCTCTCTGCAAAAAGTTTTTTGCTGGGTGTCGTGGCAGTGTCTGTCAAAGATGGATTCGGGCAGATGGATATCGCTTTAATTTATTTTTTTAACAATGTTGACAAAATTCGCATTAATGAACTTCTATTGGATATTCGTGCGAAGGTTTGCCTGGAAGAGTCCACGCTATCTTCTGTTTTTCAGCCTGTTAGTGTAGCACCCCCTGCAGCAGAAGGATGGACAGTTGCCAGCAGGGGCGTTGGTGGGACATGGATACCCTGGCAGATTCAGGGAACCAAGCACTGCATTGGGGCCCCAGGATCTATCATCGGGGCCCCCCCTGCTTGGCGAAATCTACCGAGGGGGCCTCTCACCCGGTCGGCGAAATCTACCGAGGGGGTCCCACTCACCCGGTCGGAGAAATATACCGAGGGGGGCCTCTCACCCGGTCGGCGAAATCTACCGAGGGGGTCCCACTCACCCGGTCGGCGAAATATACCGAGGGGGTCCCACTCACCCGGTCGGCGAAATCTACCGAGGGGGGACTCTCACCCGGTTGGCGAAATATACCGAGGGGGCCCTCTCACCCGGTCGGCGAAATATACCAAGGGGGGACTCTCACCCTGTAGGTGAAATCTACCGAGGGGGTCCCACTCACCCTGTAGGTGAAATCTACCGAGGGGGTCCCACTCACCCTGTAGGTGAAATCTACCGAGGGGGCTCAAGGTGAAATTTTGACCCCACGCTAGCGCTTTTATCCAAATAGGTACTAACTGTCTGCATGCGATCAGCTGGTGGCAAGTGGGGCAACCTTAGGTTAAATACAACAGCCAGGAACTTGCCACAGACAACCAGGTTGGCACTGGGATTAGACTGGAGAGATGCTGAGTCATTCATTGTAATTAATTACTTAAATGGCTAATTACTTTGCTGTGCTTCCTTGCTCAGTAAATCGTGGAAACTGAAGTGCCTGGGAAGGTGTGAAGATCATGGTTACTGTGGGAGGATCAGGTGTCACAGTCGCAGTTAGTGTGATATTAACGGCACTGTCGTTAAGCAGCACCACTCCTAGTCATTACGAGGACCTGCCACCATAATGGGCAGGTGAGCCATTCGTGGAGACAGGCAAATGAATAGCATTTGTTCAGTTCTGTGTATGGAGCGACACTTGTGAGTTTTCACATTACATGTGTTCTTCAACTTATAGTGGAAAAAACCATAAGTCAAAGAAAGAAAGTCACAAGTTAAACAAAAAAACACAATAAGAGATGTTTACGCTTGTGATCGCCTCAGAGATTGGATGTGTGGATGTTGCCTCGCCCAGTATCTGTAGAAAGAATCTTACGGTACATCACTAGCCTGGGAATCGATCAAAATTCAAAATTTGATTGCTATTGAACTATATAAAGTTGAAAATTGTAAGCCGAATCATCGTTAAACGGGGAGCACCACAAACATAATTCATTTAAAATGTTGCATTTATCTAATTGTTAAGAGGTAGTATAGCCTAGATTAATTCACAGGTTATGGGGAACAGTAATTTATCTATTTTTGTTGTGTCCCATAGTGGAGGCTCCCTGTTAAATGGTGAATGCATAACCTTCCGATCAGGTCTACATTTAAGCCATTTTGGCCAAAGAAGAGGAGAAACATCAGCACTGCAGAGATAATCACCAGTGAATGAGGGCTGACCACGTCAAATGGGAGGGGTGCATCACACACAAAGATGTTGCCATGGGAACCCCAGGGACGGCAAGACGCCGGCCGAGCCTTGGGGGCAGGGGGATTTTCGCCCGTCGCCCTTCGGCCGCTCTGCTCCACATGGGCTGCATGAAGCCATGAGGATGAGTCAGTGTCCTGCCGTGGGTGCGGATGGCCTTCAGGACGCGCAGCTGTGCGGACTGGGTGGCCATGTGGGGGTGTGAATATGGCTGGCTGCACTGTGTCCATTAGCCAAACGCTACTGCTACCAGCCATCATCATCAGAGAACCAAAGAGTGAGAACAGACGCACACATAGACGCTTCTGTGGGGATTTCACATCCATACTCACTTTATTGTGATATAAGTGTATATGTAGGGGAGTAGGAAGGGGGGGACAACATGTACCCCCCAATATTTAATTGCTGCCCACCATCCCCGCCCCCCCCCCCCATAAAGTAGACTTTTACATTTAAATTATTAAGTTGTCCCCCCCAATATTAAAAATCTCTCTCGTACACCCTGGCACATATCTCATTGAAAAAGGATGTGTGTAGCTTTTGAATTAATAAAGCTGATTAAGAAGGAGGCTTTTTCCCTTGTGGAGACTTTCCCACAAGGTCTAGTTTTCTGGCTATATGATCCTCGTGGAGATGTTTTTTGGGGAAGTTTAGGAAATCGTGTACAGAGAGAGGGAGCATCTAACTGCTTCTCGCACAGAGAGTTTTGTCACACTCGCTGTTGCTGATGGCTGATTAACTTCCTCGCGGTGCGCTGGCTCTCCGCCACGCTGCCTGAATCTCCCTGTGAACCTGCTGTTGTGTCAACTCCGCGGGGCTTAACGAGCGCTGGCAGTTAGCAGGGGAAAGATTTGTCACGGTGGAAGGACAACATAACCCCCACCCCCCCCCACACACACACACACACACACACACACATCTTATCTGTTCACTGT
The DNA here is from genome assembly GCA_026770805.1 of Boulengeromyrus knoepffleri. Taxonomy (NCBI): domain Eukaryota; kingdom Metazoa; phylum Chordata; class Actinopteri; order Osteoglossiformes; family Mormyridae; genus Boulengeromyrus; species Boulengeromyrus knoepffleri. Next base: position 16,838,309 of record JABJVO010000078.1, on the reverse strand, counting down.
CAATCTGATAGAATTGTTAAGGATTTTAGAAATTAGTCTGAAATGCTCTGAGCATGGAGGAAGAGAAGCTGGACCTTGTCTCTATTTTAGCTGTATTATACTAAAAGGCAGTAGTGCCAGGCATTTCAAATGTTGCTATGATCAAGAGAAATCTTCAACATCTGAAAATATTCTCAAATCTTAGACTTTTCAAAACAGCCCCCTTTTGCTTCAATGACAGCATTGCAGACTCTTACCATTCTTTTAACCAGCTTCCAGATGTAGCCACCTGGAATGTTTTTCCAACAGTCCTGAAGAAGTTTCCACAAGTTCTGGGCACCAGTTGGCCACCTTGCTCTTACTCATCAGTCCTATTCATCCCAAAGAGCTCTATAGGGTTTAGGTTGGGGGATTGTGGTGGGCAGGTCGTCTGTCACATCACTCCGTCTCTTTTCTGGTTCACAAGATAATACAGTACTGACATAACCTCCAGGTGTGCTTAGGGTTGTTATCTTCTTGAAAAACAAATGATTTTTCAGACTTTTCTCTGGTATTGTGTGTGTGTGAGCGGGTATACCTTACCTTATAGGGACACAATGTCCTCACATAAGGGAAAAATCACCACTGTGACGGCAATGAAAAAACTATAAATGCAAAAACTCTTGTATTTTGCTTGGTTACTTATGGTTATGGTTAGGGCTGGGTAAGGATTAAGGTTGTCATAGTTAGCATTAGCATTTTTCCCATAGAAATGAATGAGCGGTCCCCATAAAGATATGTTTACCCAACGTGTGTGTGTGTATATGTTATGCATAACAATGAGCGATTGTTACATTGTTAGAGAACTGAAGACTTCATCAGAAAGACTGTGTGCGGTTTCTGGTTTGTTCCCAGCATCAACTGATGAGAGCATGACACCAAGAAAAGGTAAAAGAAAAGAAGTTTTTAGATTTTTAAAATGAACGTTCTTGATCTGAAGGCTGGGTGGAAGGATTTCCAATTCTAGACTGGAATGTTACATGTGAACATTCCGGAACCTCAGTGCTTGAAGTGGGCCAGTACATGGCACCTCTTTGTTTTTCTCTTCAGAGTACCAGGAAGGTTTCTTGCGTACCGGCACCTGTCATAATCTGCAGGTACTGAATAACAAGGGCACTGCTGGCACCTGCTTTTCCCCATTTCAAGCACTATAGACCCTTGACTAGAATGAAAAATAGAACATTCTGGAGTCTTATTTGGAGGGCTCCTGAAGGGTTACATGATGCATTACAGGTCCTGATTCTGTCAAATGTGGCTTGTCCCTCAGATTGTATATATAATTTGTTTCTGCCATGCAAAAAGCCTCTTGTTACATGCACAGCAATCGGAGCTACACTAAAAATGTTATTTAAACTGACTGTTTCAATGGAAAATTGCCTACCTTGGCTGTCATGCTTCTAAATCACTGAATGGTTGGCCTGGTTTCCAGTCTGTCACTTTATAATTTTTAAACTCAGATTATGTCATTTTCTGTAATTTTCTGTAACCACTGGTGAACAGCAAAGACCATTGTTGCTTTCGCTGTCTGTGAATGTCATCTCCTGACCTGAAGTGTCACTTGAATACAGACACCCTGCAGGGATGTCTGTCCTGCTGTTCAAGTCCAGCACATCTTATTTTCAGTGTGTGGCATCAAGAAAGATTCTTAAACAGCAAGAGCTGACTTGGGACAGTTTTTATCTGGTCAGGGCTGCTAACAGTACCCCTCGTAACCTTGATGGCGGTGGCCCTGTTTGCTCTGCTGTCGAGACAGCCTCGCAATAATGAGGCGGACGGTAGCCTCGGCCAGGTTGCCTAGCAACGGGGATTGCACAGGGGCCCGGCTTGCCTCACGTAACAGACCTACAGCCGCAACCACATGTTCACATGAAGGCTGATTGACAGCAGCTGCTGCTGTACAGGGACATTGAGTGGCTGCTGGTGAATACGACTGTTTGGCGAAAAGATCTGAGGGAAACAAAGACTTTTCACTCTATTCTTATGGCAGTGGGTGCCCTGCTTGTCTTTGCATTGTAAATGTGTTTACAAGGGTTATTTAAAATGTAATTGTGACTGAACTCCACCAGGGGGCAGCCTGTGGCCACTCTTAATGACAATTCTACCCTGTGTCACCCATAGACCAAAGTGTTGAAAGGCTGTTGAATGGGTGGATGATGAACAGATAGGTAGATGCATGATGGATGATGGACAGATGGGTGGATGGATTGATGGATGGATGGGCATGCAGATGGAGGGAGAGATGTTAATACAGGTGAATGCATGCATTACCGATGCTGTGAGTTAGACTGGTGATTCATGCTTTCACACATGTTCAGTATATCCATTTGTCCATCTTCCTTGGGGGTGGCGGTGTGACATCACATTGGGTGCCTCAGTCCAGCCCCATCACTGACAGCAGGTCTGCTGTGCTCATTAGCCAGCTGAAAGAGGCCCAGGGCTATTTCGCCAGGCACCCATCAAATATTCTCGGCTTGCAGGGATCCTCCAGAGAGAATTTGTTTGCAACAAATGTTTATTTTCCTAGCGTACCTTCAAGGTTCAGTAACTGTCCGTGGCATTACATGTGAAGATGCATCCCATTCTGCTATGGCTGGGTTGACCCCATTCTATAGCTTTTTAATTGCACAAGTCCAACCATGTATCAGCAGTGCAGAGTGTGCATCTTAGATAACAGCATGCATATGACTGAGTATGGAAAGTCTCTAAATTTGGAACAAAAATAACAAAAATTCACACTGAGTTCATCTATCCATAGTACTTCTGTAGAGTTAATGTGTCCTAGGATGCATAGGGCATGAGGTGCACTGGATGTTAAGCCATCACAGGGCACACGCTCACACACACACACACATTATGGCCAACTTAGAAATGTCAGTGTACCACCTGGATGCCATTGAACATAAATGCACATAAAAACGGGGATAATGTGCTTTCATGACTTCACACACGTAGAATCAAATCCATAATCCTGTTGATGTGAGGCTACGGTGCCACCCACTGCACCAGGGACGTGGCCATGCAGTAAGATAATGGGTTTGGATCCCCACCCCCACCCGACACCACTGAGCAGCCACATACCCGAGTAGTAAAATCTACCAAAGGGGACCTATTGAATTTTTTTTTCTGGCTACGGACCTGCACTGTACACACTGCCATCATACCACCAGTACAGGATTAGGGTTCAGTAAACAGAGATTAGAGTGACCACTGTTGACCAAATAACAAGCAATGAAAATCCAGCGAAAGTCACGGCAGAAGGGGAAAAAATCATGCATGGGCCGAATGCCGCACTAACGCTGGCTCTGCCAGTGTCACACTGCGGCAAGCTCTACGTCAAATCAACCCACGAGCCAGCTGAGGGACAGAAAGGAAGCTGTTTGTTATATAAAGGTTCTGCTTTGAGCACAGCTGGGTCCCATTCTGCTCAAACTGAAACACAGACATTCCCCTGAATCATTCGTACACATGAATTATGTATCACATTTATATTAAGACACTGTTTCATTTAGGATGCAGCATGTCTTCTGTCACACTACGTACTTTCGTGTATTGATTTGAATTATTACAGGTTTTCTTGTTATTAGCATGTGTGAAATTGATGTTAAAAAAGCCTTCTGATCAATAAATTACATTTCATTCACTGTAGTTGCTACGAATGGCTGCTAGGGGGCAGCAAATACCTTCCACTGCTTTCATCAAACCTTTCCCTCCTAATAATCAGCTACAAAGTAGATTGATGTCATACAAGAAGTGCAATTTCTGGTTGAAAAAAATGGAACGATCAACAGCCGATGGTCAGGAAACAGTCGGCGCGGTAATTTTTTTTTTTTACTGTGATTTTATTTTAATTATGTCCTGTAAGAAAATACAGTTTGTAGAAGCAAGACAAAATATCAATTTTCTTCCCTTCCATTTCACTTTTTTTTTCAGAAGATTTAAGGAGACTTAAGGTGCTTGCCACCCCTCAGGTTAAGCTGAATGATAGACATTTAGCAGGTCCACTATCGTCATCGTATTTTATCACCCAGAATCCGTGGTGACAGGAAGTGATAAACCGATAGTTGACTTATCTGTGTTCTCTTTTTTTTCACGTTTTTTTCCCCCCTCCTCCAGCTGGTGAATAATCATTTGCTTTCAAAATGTCGTCTCTGTGATGTCAGGGTCCTCTCCGTAGACAGAAAGACAGGATGAGGAACGGGGGGGGGCTCTGTGGCGTAGTGACAGGCAGGCGGGCAGACAGACGTCGATGCTCATTGATCCGTGTCTCTCTCTATCTTGCATCCGAGGAGACGCAGAAATTGTGCAATTTGTACCCAGCGCACCTCCAGTGTTAGTGGATCAATAACGCCAATCCTACAGAGCGTTTTTCCTGCCCCCCTTCCTCCGGCATGTAGCTGTAGGAGCAGCGTGTGATCTCAGGTGACTTCATTATTGGCCTGGGCTGGAACATATATTTGCTGTTGGTGTTCATAAACATAGCATTACTGACTGCAAGCGTAGATTGATCCTGAGCTCTCTAGCAACTGGACATTGTTTTAGTGATTGCTGACGTAGTGTTTGTACTATTACTATTCTGTCTTTTGTCCATTTGAAGGGCAGGACATCTTTTGGTAATTATCTTGAGCAGATATTATTAGACACTTTTTTTACGTATTAGATGCTCTCCACCCTCAACATGTATACTTTAAAGACCCCCCCCCATTATGCCTGTAGCTGGCTATGTACTGTAAGGATGCGTGAAATCGATGCAATGCCAGAATAACTGAGCGCCAGACAGAGAAGTGGAACTCATCAACATCAATGGTCTGGGCAGGCCTTTCCTGCTGTGAACGTTTGGGCGTCAGCGAGGTACTCTTGAGCTGCATCTGACTCCAAACCAACGTGGCCCTGGGTCGATAACTTCAGCTGATGTCCCGCATCAGATGAACATTTGTTTGTGAGGAGTCTTTCTGATTTATTCAACGGTATCCAGACGTTTTCTTTTCTGGGCAGCAAAACAGATGCATGAGCAAGTAAGCACAAAGATTTTGTCTGCATGTCCAGAATTAGATTATGTTTGATTTGTTTGCATTTTGTTGCAAGTTTGTTATTATGAGGACAAGACAAAGACAAGAAAGAAAAAAACAGACTGGGGTCTTGCTCTTTGGGCCTTGTTTAGGTTTAAATATTCAGCTTAAACTCTGTTTGCTGTGAAATTATGTCAGTTGGTTTAAAATGAACGAGTCGTTGACCTCACAGAAGGTTTAGTAACGTGTCTGTTATTGGAGTCAGGGGTGAGGAAGCCGGATTGTGTTATTGGCTGGATGTGGTTTTGTGTTGAGCCGTCGGTGTGTTTCATTAGCAGGTTGTTACCGCACCGGCGCTCTGTCTGCTTAATGCCGTTCCCTCCCCTCGGGTTGCCCGCCACCATGTCCCTGATCAGAATGCCTGCCGGGCAGATAAATGCCAGCATGTGATGTGACGTGAGGGAGAGACCCCCACCCCTCCGACTCCTGCGGCCTTGCCCGAAGCACGTACCCCTCCATGCCCCCATGGCTCCTGCGGGGTACAATAATGCACTGTGACAGATTCATTAACGTGGCACGTGCGGCCCGGCGGTGCGGGTAGGCTGGCTCGGCGACCGCAAACAAACCGAACGTGGCCTCGGTGGCGATCAATTCCACGAGTCAGCAGGGTGCCGCACTACAGTGAGTACAAGGTCCAGCGATTCTGGATAAAGGCTGTGTGCACCTCTAATGAGGCCAGGGTCTCTCACACACACCCACAGGCACTCAAGGCACGGAAACCATCTGAGAGATGTTCTACTCTTCCACAATCAATAATCGCCAGGCGTAAAACCTGGGAAGGTTCACACCTTGCCAGAGTGATATTCATGCCGCCCAACCTGGCTGCAACCTCCCTGCCCCATCCCATTGCTTACTGAACTGTCGGAATTAACACATAATCACTGTTGAAGTGTTAAACATTTTACACTGCAGTTAAACACTAAACATTTTGCTCATGAGTGAAATTGCGAGGGCCAGTCTGTGATCTCAGTCTGTAATGATTCCCAGTAGTGAATGTGTGGTAGGTTAGGGTGTTCTCTCCTGGTCAGTGTTCAGCAGACCCATTAATACACCTATTAACACACCATCATGTTTTACCCTTACATTTTGTCCAAAGCAACATAGAGGTGAGGCAAATAGCACTTTGAAAACATACGCGTACATGCCATGTCAAGGAGACAACTTGACATAAGTGCAACTAGGCTGGGCTTCCAGTGAATTCCCAGGTACAAGTTAAGCAGTATTGGAGCAGGAGCTATACAATAACTTCTACCAAGAACCTAATAAGACAATTCAAGGGCCAGAAGTGCTATAAGAACATCCAGTGACAATTGAGGCATTTCATGAAGGTGGAGAGATGACTGGACGTGGTTTTGCAGCTCATTCCATCATCAGGGAACCACAGGAGAACTGTCATCTCTTTTTGATCGGTAATGTAAGTTTGTGATGGGTGACCAGCACAAACTGTTTTTTCTCCAGAACAGTGGAAGCTGCTCCATGGATCTGATGTGGTGCAGGATAAGAGCACGGTCTTGTGCTTTTCACAAGTGGCTACTATCCTCCTCCGTCTTGCATACACGGTTCAATAACCACTGACTCCAAAGAAGAGTTTTTTCAGGCACTGCCAGGCATATTCCCACACCAGAACCGGAACCGGAATTGGACGGGTGTCTTTAAATGGCAACGGGTTCCACTTGATCTCACAGCTGCGCCCAGCATGCAGAAAGAGGAAAACAGTGATTTCAGCAAAGGTCCGTCATTAACTCAGTTCTACACCAGATACCCAGGGTATGAGACACCTCCGTAACCCTTTACATTTAACTTCTAGCATTTTTCTTGATTTGTTTCATAATTACTTACTGCGTTTGATATATGTTCCTTTAGCAGCTTATGCCCTGTAGAATCCATATGTGTGAAGCTAACTTTACATAGTTGCCGGTACTGTATATGCTGCCATTAAGGTTAAGGGGATCACAAGTCATCTCGAGTGCCCTGTCAGTGAGCCTCAGCTTTCGGCAGAGCCGGAGCCCGCAGTGACAGTGTGACACAAAGGAACAAAAGAACGTGGCTTATTTCAAACAGCGACACCAGCAGCCGTGGCACAATGACAGTGACTAATATGTCACGCCTGGTAATCCGAATTGGGCTGGAAACACGGCGGCTGCTTTGTCTCGGCAGATTGTGGTGACATTTAAACAAACCCCCGCTGTTCGTCACATCTAAGGAGGTCTAACCTCCATCGTCGTTTATCATAACGCACGCTCTGAGCTGGCTTGACACAGGGGCCGTGCGGAAAGACAAGAGGATCCAACGGGAGCGTAAGGCCAACCCTTCACCCGCCCCCTCCAGAAAAAGTATAGAAATGAAACTTTGTTGGTAGATGTTGTGTAGCTCTTGCTCCAATACTGCTTACATCTGTACCCAGTGGTGTAGGAGAGAGTTGATATTGGGGGGGGGGGAGGTATAGCTTAGTAATTAAAATGTGTTTTTTTGGGTGGGACAAAAGAAGCCAAATTAAATATTTCAGGGTACACATCCCCTCACACCCTCCGTTCTTACGCCCTTGCTTGTACCTCTGCATTCATTGGAAGCTCAGCATAGTTGCACTTATACCTAGCCGACTCCTTGACAACACGCACATTTACAAAAGTGTCTGCAATATAAATGTACATGTAAGTGAATTCAGTGTCTGTGAAATTTCTACAGCTAAACAGCTGCGAGAAAGTGTTCCTTATCAATGAGGGCGGCGCTGCACTTTACACCGTAGCAGATGCCCTGACTGCTTCCCTCAGCGTCCGTTCAGTGAGCAGACAGACATGTATCGCGTGTGTGTGCTGGTATACTGACACGGACGGGCCGTTTTTATCTAAGCGTTAAACCGTCCCCCTCTCTTCATTTGTCTTTATTATGCACAGACCACTGAAGTGACACTTACCAGTTCTATTAATTGGATAGAAATTCATTGTTCACCCCACCTCCAGCTCCCTCTAACATCAACAGGAAGACAAACTAAAAAGTGTGAGGGTGGGTGTGTGTGTGGGGGGAGGGGATGAATTGGGGGTCTGCATTTCAAAAGGATGGGAGGAAACAAAGTGGAGACCTAATGGGATCCGAATATTTGGGCGAGGAGACCAGACGGGCAGAAACATCTCCCCGACTCTGCAGCCTCTAATTAACGGGAGAGCTTCACCAGAGAAAGGGCCCGCAGTCTTAACAAGCCAGGCCCCCTGTGTGCCGAGGTGGATGCTGCCCTTTCGCTGAGGAGATCTTCCTTTTAAAAAGCCTTTTTCTTGATATTAAACCTCTGTTGGTGGCGGACCAATCTACTTCCACCTCCCACACACACACCCATGTCACTAGGCAAGGTCCTTCCTGGTGCTGGGCCAGCACTGTAATCAGATTCCCTTTGAAGGGAGTTTATGGACCAAAGAGAAATGCTCTTCACCTCAATGACATTCCAAAAAATAGCAATGTAACGTTATGTGAGGCCCTACTCCCTAACAGAGATCCCATAGCTGGAGTGTTAACAGAGAGCTCAGCGTCATGATTGGCTTGCTGAGAAGTGGGGATGCTAATTCCTCCACTCACCTGAGTCTTTCCCCCTCCCCGACAGTCAGAAGCCATCATTCCTGGTCACCACTCTATAGTGACGCAAGGCAGCCCACTTTGTAGCCTGGACTGTACGCCTTGGTCCCACAGGATGCTGGGAGGTGGAGCTGGGAGTCCTCTGACTGTAGGAGGATTGGCCTCTAGGGGACTCCCCCCCTTGGCCGTACCCTGAAAGGTAAGCCCTCATCTCATTCTTAATTTTACCCAGCTTAACGTCTGGCTAAAATGCTCAAATAGAACTTGATAACCAAATACCCTGATAAAGGGAAGCATATCCATCCATCATCACCCTGAATCACACTGTTTAGGGGATGGTGGGGAGGGGGGCGGTTTAGTAGCAGGGGTTTTATCTCCAGTCTAATAAACCTGAGCAACATAAGGATTTGGAGAGCATTTGTAGTGCATTCTGGGAAGGCTGCTTGCAAATGGTATTATTTTAAATTCCAACCTGTGGACTGTGATTTTGAAAATGAGACGAGATATTCTTCCTCTGTTGTGAAGCATAGATATGGTTTCTCTCTTGACCTGTATATTTTAATACAATCTTTCATAATAATAACATTGTTTATATACTTCACTATGTCATAAATTATGTACACATGGTACACATGATGACCCATTCCTGAATATGTTCAGCCCATAGTTATTTTTTCTGTTTCATAATATGGAATTAGAATTAGAATGAACTTTATTGATCCCAGAGGTAAATAGTAGTGCATACAGCAGCGAGTTTGTTGAGCACAGACAAACATGCATTCAGTGCAAAAGATGCAAGACAGTACACATAATGCAAACGAAAAAAGTAACACCGTGCAAACAAATTTAAAGGTACAGTACACGGTACACAAATAAAATATCTTCAAAAACAGGATAATATAAAATATTAATTAAATAAATATTAAGAGGGGAAAAAAAGCAATAAATACATATATTAGTGGAGGTAATGTGCTATTAAAGACAGCATTAATAAATGTATAATTTTTGTAAATACTAATATATTTAGTAAACAAATGGCTGACTCTGTGAAGCAATGAATGTGATAGTGGGGGTACAGTGGGGGGGCTTTACCTGAGGCTTGGTCGTGGTGGTGGTGGAGGGGGGGGGGGATCCTAGAAACCATATCCATGTGCATCCTTTGCTTTTTACTTTTGATCATTTCCTGCGCCGAGCGCTGGGACAGCTCATGGACACCCAGTGCAGTATTGTCAGTGAGATAATGGGGGCCTGTACTCAGCATTGGGTAAAAAGGCCACCGGGAAATCTACCACCCCCGGGCAAAGAAGACCCACAGGTCAGTTTGGCAGCTGGGGTGACTTTTTGGTGTCAAACTTTATTGCCAAAATTTGTTATTGACAGTCAGAGTCCATGATTGTTTATATAAACAGCAGTGTGTTGCTGTATTAGTATGGGGCTCGGTGCCTCCTTCACCACTGAACAGTGAGGTAAACCTGTCTCTTATATTCTCTGCTAAAGGGTTAAATGGCAAAGTAAGAGAGGAACATGACCAGAGGCTCCAGGTCTATTATAAATTAGAGTTGTCAGAAACCCCCTATTATTTTCTTCGATGGAGTAGCTGTCGAGCAGGAGGGGCCCTTTTGAGGTCGCTTCTCTTTGCGGAGGACCCTGGGCTTCAATCCAGTGAAGCCCGTACATTAAAGTACTCCTGGTGCTGTGATAAATTAAACATCCTGGGACTTGATGCTTCACTGTCACTGCGTGATCGAAATCCCAAAAAAAATATTTTGGTGACTGCAATTATGTGCGTATCAGTCAGGCCGGAGCGGAACGATGACCATGGCAGGAGAAGGCGAAGGGAGCTGCTCTTCCCCCGGGTCTAGGCGGCAAGGCGGATGAGAACCCCAGCTCCGCTCTCGCTTCGGTAAGCAAGCCTCTCCTGGCGTTTGCAGTCATGTGACCCCCGACCCAAAGACTTAAAAAAAAAAAAACTTCTACAATCTCAGACTTGCTGAATTTCTCCAAACATGGAGGTTTTTTCTTGCCACCATATAAGACCAGCTGCTTAGGTTTTGGGTTTATTTGTGATGAAATGAATAAAAGAAGAGGAAAACTGAGCCTTTAGTCGATTTGGATGCTGCCCAGGCTCTCTCTCATGGGCACCTCCTGTGGGATGGCACTGGTATATTTGTTTGCTTTGAAATACTCAAACATCCCAACAGACTTGAAGCTCTCAAGCCGAAGGAGGAGAGCGATCTTCTCTGCACTGTGGGGTGCCAGCATGTGTACCGGGCATGGGGGGGGGGTCATGTGACAGCTTCCACCTGTATGCAAGAAACCCCCCAGGGTGAAGGGCCCCTGAAAACCTGCAAAATGCAGTCGTCACGTCTCTCAGAAATCCCATTTGTGCCTCTAGCTTCCCCTCATCGGCGGAACACGCGTCAAGCAATTCTTTGGCCCCAGAAGTGCCCCCACATCCCCCCCCCTTCCTGTGATGGCCCTGCAAAAACTCGGCATTCGTTGATTGTTGCGGCTCCTTTTCCCAAAATGACATCCATCCTGAGGTCGGGGTACAAAGCTCTCCAGCTGCCACTCTTTCAGCCTCTAGAACGTCAAACTTCAGCAGCGGGTGGGGGGGGGGGGGGCGTCTTTGCTGCCGAAAGCTGCCTCAGGGCATGAGCAAAGGCCTAGCTGTTGCCCAGCAGCCAAGAGAAGATCCTCACAAGCAAATATCACCTTCAGAGAAGTTCAGGATACATTTCATACTCCCATCCACCTGACGACCACTTGTCTTGGCCAGGAAAAGTGTGCTGAAGTTGACAGAAATCTCAGCCGCTTCTGCTCCAGAATCGCTCGAAAGTTCAGGGATGTGCGAGCAGAGCATCGAGAGTGATGGTGACCGTCGTTTGACACCTTGGCGTCTCATACAAGTGGACTTCAAGGGGCCCAGTTCCGTCATGGCCCTACCTCAGCCTGTAGTTCTGGGCCTGATCCCTTGGTTGCATTTCAACCTGGCCCATGGTGAACACACCCCCACTGGTTCTTCTGAGGAGGGGTTATAGAGTCAGTAGGTTGTAATTACCTAATGAGGGTGGGTTTTTAAGCCCCCTTCTAGGTATTAGAAGACGTGGGAGTCAGTAGCCCTAGAACCCTGAACGCACTTAGGCTTCCTCAGCACTCCTGCCGAAACCCAAACAATTGAGTGGCATTGGAGTCGATAATTATTCTGCGACACGCTGAGTGGCGCTGATTACATGTTAATCTGCAGCGTCATTCTGCAACTCGGGCCCATTGTGGGTGTCCTCCAAAGACAGATTTGCTTGTTTAGGTCTCCATAGTGTTTCTTAAATCCCTCCATCCATCCTTCTCCCAGCCACTTATCTAGTGCATGGTCGCAGAGGGGGCCTTGCCTATCTCAGACAGCACCGGGCACAGGGGACACAAGACTTTATTATATGTTGTTAGCAGAGGTAATTTTTTTATTTCACAGTTACTGGGTTATTGTCAGTGTTACGTTATTACGCTGATAATGTGCATCAGTTCACTTTCCCTCTGTGATTATCACTGTCTGCTTGTAACGATACAGTTTATCAGGTTTAGCATTGCTGTATAATTAAAATGCAAATGCATCATATAATCACAAATGGAATTACCTATACTATGCATTTTTTTCTATAAACCAAGCGGCAAAGGGAAGAGAGAAATGCATATGTGTGTATTTTTTTAACAGACATGCCCCTCAAACTGAGATTTGTTTTGTTTTGCTTTGGTTTTTATAAACAGAATTTATCTCAGCACGGTCCCCAAAAATCAAAACATTAGACAGGTACTGACCTGCTGCCCTGCATGGGTCTCGCACTGGTACAGCAATTTTCTTATCTAGGGCTGGTGGTTGGGAGGTGGCGGGTGGTTGCGGGGGGGGGGTTGCTGTGGATTGGGAAGCCATACCCAGGCTAGAAAAACCGCTTCAGTGCTCTGGAGAGTCAAGGCTTAATGTCATGTTCGTTGGTGTCGAAACAAGCCATCAGCTCAGTCAGACTGTGGTGGGGCCCCTAAGATGTCACCGTCGGGGAGTGATGTCTGAATTTGGCCCATCAATGTCTGAATCAAGTGCCTAAAAGGCACAGCATCTGGGAAGGAAATGAAATGCTCTGGTAATTGTATTCTGTCCATTCTTTGCAGATTAAAAACCACACCATTTGCATTTCTGCGCAATTTGTTGTGACATTAGCGTTTTCTCATTCCCTCAACCTGCCAATAGGGGGCACAGTGCACCCACACTCAAGGTGCGTGAGCGTCAGATGTGACTTACCCAGCTGGCTTTGCTTCACAGGGGATTAAAGCATCAGGTGGCATGCTCTCTCCTATTAGTTGCCACGGAACACTGACTCTCCCCCCCCCCCCATTGCAGTCCACACATGTACACACTAAAGACATGACATGGTCCATTCAGAACATGTTAGAATGGCTGAAATGCATCGGAATTCCGGACCTTCAATAGCAGCCTAAATAAGCGACCATTTGAGTTATACATATAATCTATTGCTATTACTTATGTAGACATAGTATAAAAGACAGATAAAGAAACACGATACGACTATAACGACTCCATATAATAATTATAACCAGATTACTGGACTTTGAATTTGACTTCAGATGGATTGATGTCACTCATATAAGTGAGTAAAAACCTATTAAGGGATATAGGATAGTAATGCTACTGTGTATCTGGGATATATTTTATCCACAATGCAATGGGTTTGGTTGCTGTCGCTTTGAAACAAGCAGACAGTTAATCATGGAGATGAGTGCGGGGGGAGCCGGCCCATGTGCGTTCGCGTGCCTTTCTCCCAGTTCCCGCATGCAGAGGTCCGCAGCAGTGGCGCTCTGGGAGCTGCAGGCTCGGAGGCAGTGTCACGACGGCTCAACACGGCCCTCTAACTCACACCATCGAGCTATGCATGCGGCGGGGGGGAAGGCTGAACCTTGTGAAAGGGTAATGGCTGAGCGGCTCTCATTTTCTGGAGGCCAGGAGCTCGGTGAATAGCATCCATGCCCCCCCCCCCGATTACTACTGGGTTAGCCTCTGAAGGCTCCCAGGGGAGAGTGGGCAGTGCAGTGCTCATGAGCTCCTCCTGCCCTCCCCCTTTCTTTCTTTCTCACTCATTCTGTCTGTCTATCTGTCTCTTCCTCTCTATCCCTCCCCTCCTCTCTCCCTTACCCCATCTCCTCCTGTCTACCTCTGTCAGTCCTATGCGTTCTCGTTAAATGTAAAAACAATGCAAAAACGTTGGAGTAAAACACTGCACGTCTACGAGTAGCTGTCGAGTTGTTTTTGGCACGAATATCGAGCGCTGCTTCTTCCCAGGGACGGTCTGGGGCCAGAGGGATCGCCGTTGACCATTGACCCTACTTTGAAGTAGATGCTCGCCTCTGAACGCCGCATTTCATGATCAGTCGACTCGGGCTCAGTGATCGGCCGTCAGTAAGTGCTGCAATAATGAAATACGAGTCCCAAGACCCAGTCATTTGTTTGTTTCCACAGTGATTGGTCTAGTGGGACATTCAAGCTGTCAGCGCAACATGAAAAGCGTTTTGTGTATAAAGCTAGCCTCGGGATTAAATTTGTAAATTAAAAGTCCTGTGCATTTTATCAGAGTTGTGCATGGGGAATAGGCTGGTCAGGCTATTTTTAATCTGTAAACTTCCACTGATCGTAAACTGCTGTTTCCAATTGGATGCCAAGCTGGGCATTAGGTGGGCTGTACCTGTGACTGCTGCTTTGTACAGAGCATGTGCAGGTCAGGTCCTGTCACTGATTCTAATGGTATAAATGCAGAATCCAGCGTCCATCAACTCCCACGCGAGATCAGGTCTCAGATAGATGGAGGAGAATGTCTGTGTATGTCTGTATCTTAATCTATCCAAGGGGCCTGTGCAGACCATGAATATACGTTGATCTGGCAACAGCTATAATTGGTGATGGGATACTAGCAAGAAGTTGGGAAGACCAGCAAGGGGAGAGATTGACATGCATTGTATGCTGTGCCTGTTAACGAAGCTTCTGTGGAAGCCTCTGCGTATGGAATTTGAAAACTGGGCCAACAGGTGGCGCAGGGTCAATAAGGCACGTAATGTCATTTTCCCAGCAACATTGCCTTTAGTTAACCCGGAGGGGTCTGGTTAGCTTTCGCATTGGCTGTCAGGCTATACCCGACAAGTTGTGGATAGATGTCAGATTACCTGGAGGTCCACACCAACATGGGGTAAATGTGTCTGGGTGGAACACATCTCGATGGCGAGCCCCAGTACCACGCTGGGGTGTGACGTTACCCATGATGCTCGCCCAAGCATACACATCTAGCCGTGACCTCTGACTCGTCAGCCTCGATGGGGAGAGGATGACCCCGGTTGAGGCACTCTAGACAGTCGTGGAGTTTAATGCATGGAACCTGGAGCTTCTCTTCTTTCCGAGCCTGTGGTTCACCATATATCTGAGAACAGTCATCTTAATGACATGTGAACTGCCCTGGAGGGGGGCAAAGAGGATTTTTAAGGTGCAGTGCAGCAGCCCTTTCATGTTGTCTCGTCTTGGAGCAAATAAGAAGTAAAGAAACAGAAGATACAGAAATCAAAGAGAGGCCATTAAGCAGCTGAGGTCCATCTTGTGTATGTCTGGACTCACCCTTACTTCCTGTTTGGGGCTTTCAGAGTGTCTATGGCCCAGCCTTCAAAGCATCTCCCCACCTGAGGGTGATCAGTGTGACCACCAGGGCAGCACTAAATCCCGCCTTTCAGCAGCCTGCAGTAGGGGGGATATGCACACCTGAGAGCTGTGTGCGCACCATTGAACCGGAGGAAGGCATTTTCTCTGGAATGAAGTTTTAATGCAGTTTCATAAACAGTATTGTGTACTGACGAATAATCATTTTTCTGTATTTTACATTCATGCGTATATATTACATGGCAGGGGAGATACCATGATCAGGAAGGTGGTTCACCGAGGGTGAGGCTCCTCCATTGCAGTGAGGCTGTACAGACCCCTGCGAATCTCAACTGCATAATTTCTGGCAGTGGGAGACTGTGTTCATGCTCTCCCCTGACTTTATTGTTTTGGAGGCAGCATGTGGCTCAGCAGGCTAAACCTCTGTGCCTGTGATTAGATGGTTGCCTGTTCGAGCCCAATTTCAGCAGTATATCACGTCTGTGGGTTTTTGGGCAAGGTCCTTAACCCCCAGCTCCATGGGAGCCTCTGCAGGGGGCTGCCCTTCACTACCAAGCTTGCTCTCACCTATTTATGTATCTGTGTGTCATTATTATTATTGTAATATATACAGCATCGAAGGGACACTTTGGGATTCAAAGGTTTATTGTTATTCCTACACATTGACACACTGTACAATGTAATGGAACAAAATGTGTCCTGGTGTGCAGTACATATAATAGAAGATATTTAAGTTAAAAGAATGGAATTCAAAATAATAAAGATATTTAAATAATACAGTAAGTATAACATATACTGTAAATAGAAAGTTGGTAAAATCCCCCGTGGAAAGTGACAGTGGACTCTGAGTGCAATGACGTGCTCAATGTGGAAGGTGTGCATAGTACCCAGTAGGTATGTTGAGTGATGGGTTTATCTGCACATAGTGGTGATGTTCGTGTTCATGTTGGGGAGGGGGGGGGGGGGGTGTGGGGGCAGACAGGCAGAGTTTGTCAGTCTGACACCATCAGGGAAGAAGCTGTTCCTCAGCCTAGAGGTTCTAGCCTTGATGCTGCGCAGCCTCCCGCCGGATGGTAGGGGGACAAGCAGAGCATGAGCGGGGGGGGGGGGGCTCATCAAGCAGGAGATCTAACCCTATCCAGAGCGCTCCTACCGACCTTCTTCCTGCATCTGCTGACACTATAATGGAAAAGCAGGGAGTAAGTTGTGGAATTGGAGATCGTATAGGAATGTATTTCAAATACATACTAGAAAACCAGAGTAGAATTATGATGTTATAACTCTGTACCCAGCCTGATACCCTCTGCCTTCCCAATGACCCTGTACTGGATAAGCGGTTGGAAGATGAAGTGATGAATATCATCTTCAAAACCCCCCCGTCCGTCCTTACAACCCACAGCTGGACCGCTTCGGATCAACCAGGAAACAGCAGATCACGGCACAGTCCCACGTTGATTCTGTCCAATCAAGTGAGCACCTCTAGCTTCCTCTGTGAACTCTCGTGAAGAACTGTTCAGATCTGATTCCAAAGGAAAGGGACTGAAAGAGCTGCACTACCTGATACTTTTTGCACCTTCCGATCTCAGCTCATCCAGGGAGGGGGGACACAAGTGGCCAATGGGTCCTCTCACATGTGCACAAAAGTGCACAGCAAAACTAGTGCGGCTCAGCTGAAGGGAGGCTCGCCACCACCCCCGCCAAATGCCACTCAGGCGCATGATGAATGGAGTTTTGATGAAGCTCATACATCCGCCCCAAAGTTTAATTTTGTCCCTCCGGAAACGGGAAAATGAGGAGCTGTCAGGACGGAGCCCGTGTGGATATATGCAAATAAGAATTCAGCGGCGGCGCTAAATTGAAATGTATTGTTGGAGGAGAACATTTGACACCTGGGGAAGGCCAGCCTAGTGCCTCAGAAGCTGCAAGGCATGCTGGGAGGCTCCACCTCTCCTTTGCTGGGGAACGTGGTGACAGGGAGCCGCTCCTCTTAATCCTGCCAAAAGACAGGCTGCCGGGAATTCAAACCACAGGGAAGAGGAGCGGGAGAGTTCTCTGGAAAAAAAAGAGCTAAACAATCGGCGTAAAATGACCCAGTGATGCGGTGATGGCTCAGGCAGGGGTGTTTCATGCTAATATGGCCGCAGCTTTGTGAGTCTTATTGCTGGACGGCAAAGAGATTCCTGGGTTCTGGTTGGACTCAATGGCTGGGAACTGTTCAGTTGCCCTTCTTGTTATGCATTGATGTATTCAGACTTAAACTAAGGCATCAAAACTCATGTAAAAACATTGCACGGTCTACGGGGGATAGGCAGCACGCTGACATCTCTTATTTCAGAGATTTTTTTTTTTTGGATACGTTTTAATCCCACAGGTGTCAGCTATCGTTTGGATAGTGGGATGGTTTTTCCTCCATGCAAAGGATCTCCCAGGGTAAGTGGCGGCCTGCAGATTCCCGCTCTTCAGCCAGCGTGAGAGTGCCGGGATTTTATTTAGTTGCAGTGTGTTCCTTCCAGACGCTGCTGGAGAGACCAGCGTCGACACGCCTTTGACAGATACATCTGAGAAAAAGTAGGTGTCCAGAAATGTCCTCCTTCTTACTTACTCTTCCGCCATCACAGAACTGCCTGTCTTGGGGTCGATCCTTAGAAGGTTTTTCTCCATACTAAAAAGTGTAGGACCGTTACACTGATATAACGACTGGGTTCCTCTTCCAGAAGGACACTTCTGAAAGGATGCGGGGTTGTCTGGTTGTTGGGCACCCTGCTAAGAGTGCTGTATCAGGATCCTGCTGATTGCCAGCAAATATGAGCTTGGAGACCCTAGATGTGAAGGAACCCCACATTGACAAATGATATGATATGGGGTTCTGGGAAACTAAGAAACCTGCTCTCATTGGTCATTTTAAAGACGTATGTGCCCCATACTATTTAAGGAAAAATAGTTTTTTGGGATTGCTTTATTACCTAATGTATGAGACAGCCTGTTGGCATGTCATGGCCAGATGAAAACTTTCTCTTTCTAGCCCAGTGTGAAATAAGCATTTTGCTGGAATATTCTAGATTGGAACCATACAGAGGGGTATCTGGAAATCAATCTCCCCCCCATCCCAGTAGAAGTAGCATGGTCCTCTTGCATCCCGCTTATTCAATATTTTGATGGTTATAGTTTCCTTTGCATGTCTGAAGCTTGTCACAAGGAAGATGATTATTGTAAACATTCTGAAGTAGCGCAGTGACATTTAGTAAACAAGCGTTGTCAAAAAGATATTTAAAAAATAATGAGCTCTTTTTTCAGCTAGGCTTGCCACTGCAAACGAGCAAGCCCATCGGCTGAGCTGCAATCCTAAATTGAGTAAAAATGGCCTGTGTCCATCAGCCCCATCCTCTGTGATACCAGCACAGGACTGAAATCTATCTATTAAAGATAGATCTGAGATGGCTTCCTGAAGAGCTGTTCTTCCGGTTGATGTTTCTCCAAGATTCCTCTTAACTGAATGGGGAAGGGGGATCCATTAACGATGGACTAGCATTGGATCAGCAGTAGTGTGGATTAACCCCAGTTTTATGGACTCTAATGGATAAGTGGTAATGGGAATTGGCATTTGGTCATATTTTCACCTTTTTCAGGGCTTTGTGGCACCTTTCTTCCTACTGTGTGACAGACATTTCCACCAGCACAGTTCAGTAGGAGGAATTTTTAAACATGCATTTTTAAGTCAGGCTTGTGGAAACTTACGCATGGTTTGGGACATTTCTGCAGCTCAGTCCCCAGAGAGGTCATGTCAGTCATCGTCAGGATGAGGAAGAACCCAACCCCCGCATAAAGGAGGCAATGGGGCAACTTGAAGAAAGCTGTGTACAGTTAACATCGGATTTGTGAGCCACATGTGTTCCTTTTCAGCTTTGATTTTGGGGTGGGGCAAGTGAAGTAGTTTGATGGATGGATGGATGGATGGATGGATGATGGTATTCTGAATTCATTTGCTTAGCTTGACTACAGTCTAGCTGTTTCCTGTTCCCTAAGGCTGCTGCTCCTTGGGGAGAGGGGGTGGGGGGCAGGTTATATTAGGTGGAAGAGGGGTGGAGTGGTTGGGGGCCGAAGGGCAGTTCATGGCTCCAATGAACACACAGCCCTCTGAACCTTTTGGCTGTGCGATTCATGCACCTGCAGAGTTGACACTACCCACAGTAGATTATTTTCAAAGTGCCCCCTATAAGACAGGAGTAAGGAAAGTACTTTTTTCTTTTATGAGTTTTGCTTATAACTCCCATAAAAAACTAAATGTTTTACTGCCTAAAACCCACATGCCCAACTTGTTAGACTGGGTGGTCCTAAGTGCGAGACGCACAGTACATAAAAAGGACTAAGCGTTCTCTCTGTGCTAAGAGTGCTTTTATAAATGGGAATAGTAATGAGGACATTGTCATAAGAACATTGTTCATGTTGAGCAGGAATCGATCAACCCCCGTTCATTCCTCTGCCTTCTCTCTCATGTTTATTTGAATCACTTGTATTTATCTAATATAATTTCGGAGCATTCTTCTGAAGGAAACAAGACTCTGTGACACTCATATATATTTCATGAGTGTTCATGTATAAACAGACAGTGTTTCTTGCACTGGGTTGGCAGCACGCATCGTTACATCATGTCGTGTGAGTTTGCCTGGTTTCACCGAAATGGTTCATATCTCTATGATAGCAGAAGACACAGAGGGCCTCACGCAACCCCTTGAATCTTCACAGAATCAGTACAGCCTGCCTGTAAAAATTACTTAAAGACTTGTCACAAAGTGAATTCAGGCTTCTCCGCCTCATCGGGAATATGGAACTTCCATCCCCCTACAGTTGGGGGGGGGGGCGGTACGTTACTATTTGGAGATGAGTGATAGGAGGGAGGGTGTGGTGCAGGTGTGGAGTGTCCCAAGGGAGTCTGAATGCAGAGTGTCTCTCTCACACACCCCAGGCTGTTGTCTGATGTGCCTGCTGATATTGCTCTGAAAATAAATGAAAATATAGGAATAGCAGTCTTTTATATATTCCTCTAATAGGCATGTGGTAGATTATGATGTGTGCTGATATCTCTCATTATGGCATCAATCCCACAGCAGTAATTAAGATGTGTGCTGATATCTCTCATTATGATATCCTTCCCACAGCAGTAATTAAGACGTGTACTGATATCTTTCATTATGATATCCCTCCCACAGCAGTAATTAAGACGTGTGCTGATATCTCTCATTATGATATTGCTCTCACAGCAGTAATTCACACTGCAGGAACTTCTTTCAAGAACCAGAACCTTTTCCTCCTGAACCAGAGACTTTTGTTACGTTTACACTGCAGGAACTCTGCCTGACTGTAGTCCCTTGAAGGAAGTTCCGAACTCTTTCTTAGTACCTACTCTTGATGAGGTACTTTTGTCCTCAAACAAACTACTGCGGAGGAGCTTACAGCGATAGCTTGCCGATTGGTTGTCCACAAGCACCGGATGGAATTGTTCTTGTACTTGAGGTACATTTACAGAATACATTTTTTTACTTACATTTCTGCATCTGAAAATTAGATCGATAACCAGTATACTTTTGTCTAATATTGCCAGTGCCGGCGGTGAAGCTTGCCAGCACTTATTAGCGATTGCATATTTTTTTATTATATGAAACCAAAAGATCGATCTGCCGGCCAGATTTAATAATGAAATATAAATAAGTCGTGGGTTATATGAATAAGATAGATATAATAGGCTGTGTCCTGTTTCGATCACAATTGCTCCCCCTCCCCCCGATAACTAAAGAATAACGTAACAAAACAACTTGATCAGCCTCAATTGTTTTGGGGTAGCGTTGTAGTTTTGAAGTTTAACCTACAAGCTTTTTGTGTCTCCCATGCTTATTTAGCATAAAGTGAATGAAGTGATCCCACCAGCCCAGCTGCTTAAACTGAGATCGCAGCAGCTCCTTCTAGGGGCTCAGCTATATAACAGCATGACCTGTAGTAGCAGCACGTGGGTGAATCTTCACTGACCATCATGGCTGAGCATGTTGACCACAGTCAGATAAACTGTTGGAGATGAGGCTGTTTGCTTGCGGCATCTTCACGAAACATAGACATTGGGTTTGCAGAGGGCTCAGCAAGACCTGGCGTGCAGTCTGAGACTGAAACAAAAGCAGACGTT
>JABJVO010000078.1:16755634-16816686 GCA_026770805.1 Boulengeromyrus knoepffleri | reverse complement strand
GGGTGGGGTGGGGGGTTGGGGGGGGGGGGGGGCGGGGGGGGGGGGGGGGGGGGTGGGTGTTGGGGGAGGGGCGGGAGGGGTGGGTGGGGGGGGGGGGGGGTGGGGGGGCGGGTGGGTGGGGTGGGGGGGGGGGGTATCCCATTCGAACTGTGGGCAGTTTCAGAATTTGACAGGAGGTGGGGTTGGACTCCACTAAGGTAGAATTACTTTACCCATCTAATGAAAGTCCGATTATGCTTGAAGGTAATCAGTTAGCTTTCATTCTTGGATGTGGAACTCTGTTTCTCTGTCTTCCGTATTCTGTCTTCTGATTCACTTTCATCGGCCGTCAGACATGTCAGACCATCCAGCCTAAGGGTGAAGGACAGCATTATCCGCTCCACTGTTCCACTGTCACGGTCCAGAGAGGAGTGCGTCGCCTCGACTAAATTCAGGGACCCTTAAACGAAGGTGGAGGGTTCTACACGGCGTCTTATTGACACGTCTCCATCTCACGCTCTCCACCCAGTGCATTTATCGGCCTCCTGCCCGGCTGGCTTCCTCACGTCTGACGCCTTATTTTCCACGCCACAGCGAGCCGTCTTTCTGCACCAGCGAGCACGCCAATCGACCAACAGCCTCTCTTTCTCTCACCCCCAATCCCATACATTGTGGGGACCACATGGTGAAAAACCTGTTACTTTTTAGCTTGTGGGGACAAGTCCCCACAATGTAATCCTAAAATTTATAAAAATCTGTGAATACAATCAAAAAATTTAAATTGTCAAAAGTCTTTTATTTTGTTTGGTTACTTATTGTTAGGGTTAGGTTGAGGTAAGGGATAGGGTTATCATAGTTAGAATTAGGGTTATGCCTATAGAAATTAATGGAGAGTCCCCACAATGATATGATATATGAACTGCGTGTATGTGCGTTGGTCTGTGTGCCTGTGGCAAACTGGCCAATCAATACCAGTCAAACCGAGACGCTTTAAACCACAACAGCATATACATCAGCTGAGATTTGAAAGCAGGTAAACAGATGTAACAGAAAACCAGCAAGTCTAATCACTAAATTCTAAAAATTATAAATTCAAATCGACCAACAAATAAACAGAGCAGTTAAGCAACAATGCTGCTGTCTATGAGCTAATTGCCTCTTAACATTACATTAGTAAGTATTATTACTCCACAGATGTAAATATTACCCAGTGACTGCACAAACTTTTTGCAGGGGAGATTCCCGAACAGGGGGGCGTGGCAAACTGGCCACTGGTACTTTGGACTTTTTGCCAGCTGTGGGGAGTCCCTCTTGGGAGATTTTGTGTGGTCGTCGGACACCAAAAAAGGTCACTTGGGACATCTGCTGATCTATAGAATGTGCAAAGGTAACATTACCATGCTTTAGATGAAACTCAAAGGGACAGAGAGTGCAACAGTGCACATGTTATATTTATATAAGGTGAAAGGAAATGTCTTAAAGGCACAGTGTTCTTTTTTCTTTGCTCATTGCAACACGTAACTGCTACATTAGTCATTAAATCTTTTGTCACGCCATGTTATCCCACTGAATAAAACCAATCACAATGCAACCAACCGATGGATGGACCATGGTTGATTTTATTAATAATTACTCTAGTAAATCTCAAACGCCCCCACACACGGTTCCCTGTACCTGCTCTGTTTGATCCTGAAGTCTGTTGACCTCCCCCCCCTTGCCATTTGGAAACTCAGGTCCTGAAGACGATACCTCCTTACCATTTCTGGTTGTCTTGATTCATTTCGCAGTTTCCTACAGCATTATACATTTGCATTTGGGAATACAGGGTGTAGGCAGGAATGTATGACATATAACTTCCACTTCATCTCCTCTTGGGCACTAGGGAGGTCTTTCGGTAACGTGGGCCCTTTGCCCATGGCCTCCCCACCAAGAATCCCCACCAACTTCACTGTCTAATTTCACAGGTGTTAGTGGCCAGGAACTACTAAAGTTCCACGTCGAGACGGCCCAGGAACTAGGTTCCTAAATTTCAATGGGAAAGTAAGTTTAAGGAGTTATAAGGAGTTTATCTACAAACACAGGCTGACAGCTTTGGATGCAAGATTCTTAATGTGTAACTATGTTGTATTGCACATTGTTTCCAGAGTGCATTGGACAAGCGTGGGATTCTGATGCCCTTTTGCTGTAGCTGATTCCTTCTCTGAGGCTTGAACATCAGATTCCCTGTGAATATTTCAGTGCAATAATAGGATGTACAAAGCTAGCCAGCCAGCATCTTTAATGAGGGTGATATCTAGACAGACAGACAAGAGACAATACGAGACAATACAAAGAGACTGGGACACAGCAGATAAGCAGTTACTGTTGGAGATGCTGAAATTGATCAAATGTATGTGTATGTGCGGGGTTTGTACTAAAAGTTTATAAAAGTAAGTGTGTGTATGTGTACGGAGAAGGAGGGGGGAAAGGGGTTAACTCTGGAGATGTGCACGGCTAAAATGTTTTACTGTAACTGTCTGTAAGTGTAGAGGAGTCATCTTATGCAAGTCAGCTGACTCAGTGGAGAGTAGCAAACTTAGCATTTGCCTGAAATATCAGACAAGTTTCTTGAATAAAAACCAGTGTCTGTGATGTCAGAATCGAACAACAGGTGGCATAATTGCTAAGGACCATTTTATTGCAACTGTCTCTACATGAAAACTGTCATCCTATATGAATCTGCTGAACAAATCTGTGCAATGGATACATCTCAATAAGCTGTGCTTATTAATGCTTCTGAGATAGCAAGTAACATGCACAGTCGAGCCTGTGCACCCAACTCAACACTTCACCAAAACTTTTACTGAAATTCTACATGCTACCTGCCAATTACACTCTCCATCCATCCATCCATCCATCCATTCATTTTCCATAGCTGCTTATCCAGTGTGGGGTTGTGGTAAATCTGGAATCTATCCCAGGATGCACAGGACACAAAGGACACTCTCTTTATGGTCACATGCTCACACACGCAAAGGACAAGTTGGAGACATCAGTTCACCTGCAGGAAAGCCAGAGTACCATAGAGGGAACCATCACAAACATAGGGAGAACATGCAAGCTCCATACTGGACTGCTGTGATTTTTTACTCTGTTGTACCTTTAAGTGCTGTTGACATGACATGAGAAGTTTCACTTGTTTACTTGGATCTCACAAAAGAAGCAGCTGCTTTGAGACTGTACCAGCGATGTTCGTCCAATGATCTGAACCCAAAACCCCCCTCCGAACACCACCTAGGTCCCTGACCGCAGCAACTCAGCTTGCCTGAGAGAAACGGAGGTGAGAGAAGACATCACGAAGACGAGGTGCAGTGCGGCAGTGCGAGGTTCACTTCGAGCGACCTCCTCCTGCAGCTAGCTGCTCCATCGGTGCCGCTCTCAAAACCCGAGATGGTGACTTCGAGCATAGAAGCGAGCGGTGAGGGAAAAACAAGAATGCCGACAACAAAAGCACTTCTTGATGTGTCTGGGTGTTTGTGGGGGGGGGGGGTGTTTTCGACATAAGAGAGAAAATCACGGCTCTACTTGTATCGCCTGAGGCCCCGGTGCATATTGGGAACACTGCTGTTCACCTCCTTCCCGGGCTGATAGCGTTAACTTCGGCATCTAATTAACAATGATCTCTAAAATGAAATATGAGGCAACCATGTTTTTTAGGCCCTTCTTAACACCTGCGCCATTGACACACTGGCACGAATCACCTTTTTCGTTCTTGTATTTTTTTTTGCTTTGTTTCGATGTAAATTCTAATGTATATTAGCATTCAGTGAACTAGCGGCACTGGCAGAAGGTACAACTACAGATCAGTCATAGATTCATCTGTAACTCACATATTTCTACCTTATGTAAGTTTAGCATGCCTGGGGGGTTGGGGGGCAGCTTGGCCATCCAGCTGGCCTTGAAACCCCAGAAGTTTTCTTTCATCTCTTATAACAGCCACAGGAGTTTTTCTCTCCGCTCCTACGCCTGGCTTATTCCCACTCCGATCTGTACCATTGTATAACATTAGCTGCTGTAACCTTCGTCTGCAATGCCCCCTCTGTTGAGTGCTTCGGGGGTGTCTGCGCAAGGAAGGGCGCTATATAAAAATAAATCGACTTGATAAAAATGCCGCAGAGGTACCGTAGAGCCCGGAAACCATTCACCGTGAGATTTGTCCACCGCATTACGCCGTGGGACTTTTGAGCCAGCCTGGAAATTTTTCTCTTGACCCGACCTCAGTCCAACAACTACAGGCCAAATGGAAAATGAATCCCAGGCCGGTCCATCAGAATCTCTGGTGGCTGATTGAGAACGTCACCTTTCCAGCATCACTTGAAGAAAGCCATGATCTCTCAGTGATGACCTTGTCTATTGTAAAAAAAAAAAAAAAGGAAAAGAAAAAGGTAATTTTTGTGCTATTTATCTGTTAAAATGAAAACATGCCCCACAGTGGTTAGATTGAGCCAAGCTTTCAGTCTTGTGTGTCTAGACACTTTTATTTACAGGTACAGCTTAACAGCTGCCCCTTGACCCATTTGTACAGCTCTGTACAGCAGTTCCATCATATCCGCAGGTGATACATTGCAAGACCTACCGGATAACATCAAACTATTTGCGGACCCCATATGTAAAGTGCATGCTTATGGCACAGCTTAATTGATCATTTACGCACAGTCAGACATTACCAATATTAAATACAATAATAATGAAGTGCATTGTACATTATTATACAGTACTGTACTCTCTCTCCCTTGAATAAAAGGGATTCTGACATTTTAGCCTTATTCTCAAGAGACAATAGAGCAATGGAAAAAAAAATGTTTCAAGGGATGACAGCAATGTAAATCATGCTTTCTATACATTTTTTGTAACATGGACACTGCAATAACGTGGCAATGAATGTGATCAGTGAGAATGCTAGAGGCAGACTGGATGAGGGTTCTGCGGGGAAACGTGGATATGGAGAGAAGGGGAGAAGAGTCATGAAATGGGCACTAATGGGCTGGCGTATTTCACCATGTGGTGCGCGGTTTGAAACTTATGAACCATTTATTTCTGGAGTTTTCTCCGGTTTTTTTTTGGAAACCGTAGACATGGGAATTCTACTGTATTTTTATTACCCAAACCTCAGCTCACCTTGCTCCAAGACGCCCTTCAGGAGGCGAACCAGGTTACACGCCTGTGTTGTTAAACAGTAAGCTTCCTGTCTTCCTTCCTGAAAGCAGGAGTCAGAGATGTATGTCTGCTGTGAATAATTACATAGTTTCCTTCTTTCCAGTCATTTCAGATTTGTAACATCATTTACTATTTTTCCCTTGACGGAAAGTATGTGTAGGTGATGGACTCCAGCTTTCTTTTCAGACTGGTGTGGGGGTGCTCATTGGTACTGCGAGGAAGAGGCATCCCAAACACTGGTTGCCATAGCAATGGGGGGGAGGGGGTCAGATGGCGAACAGAAGCCACACCTGAAGATGCATAGCGCTTAGATACCCATTTGAAGCTTCACACCAGACAGATATTCATTCTGAACGGATGTCAGTGAGATGTCCAACCTAGCGATGCCGCATCCATGACAACATTCAAGTAATCCAAGGCACATTATTTGGGCTAGACCGTGACGGGGGGGTTCTCCCAGAATGCCCACAGCTTCGGGGAGTGCCCCCCAGTGGGCTCTGTGTCGTGTCTTTGAATGCCAGCCCCTCCCAAGGAAGGCTTTTTCTCGCATAGCTGCCCATTTGTAAACGTCGCATCCGTGCATCAAATCTCACCATGGCATGTTATAATGTCTCACCCACCCCACCCCCCACCTCCCCCACACACGTCTGAACAGGAAGTGTGTCTCTTCCCCCTAAAATCACCACCCCCTCCAGTCCAAGGGGGCAGTACGTGATCGGCCCGGGCAGCCAATCGCGGGTCCCGGTTACTCTGGTCCCGGAGTCGGGTCCCCGTGGGGGTGGGGGGGGGAAGTGCTCGATGTGGCCTGGCATTGTAGCCCCTGAAAGCGGCAGCTGGCCCTGCCACTGCGCTCACGCATTATGAGTGCGGGACAAAGGCGGGCAGGCAGGCAGGGCGGGCAACTTCAAAGCAGGCGTCTGACATTCAGGGCACTCTATCTTCAAAGCGGCGCTCGCGTCTCTGTTCCTCTTCGGCTATAATTAATTTTTTTATACAGAGGATTATAGCTGGATTAAAACACGGCTTCGCAGCTCCTCGCAGTTTCATTAGACAATAAAAAAAGATGCACATTTCGCTTCTTTTAACTCTTTATTCCGACGCACCATCGACACGCTTCAGATGTCCCATCTGAGGCCGAGACAAAAGGGTCCGTGCGACGGTGCAGCCCAGCTGAATATTTATAGGCTCCGTGCCGTGTAAATAAAACCCACGGCCCAGTCGGGCCGCTCCGCTCTGATTGAGTTTCAAGCGATTTGACCTCATAAATATGGAGGAGTCACTCTGGGCACCACTTACAGAATGTCACTCGTGGCGTGACGGCCGGGCCCATTTCAGTAGTGGGTCCACCGCACATCGCACCAGAAGCAGATTTCGCCCGTACTGGCAGAGCACTGCCAGTTTGGGGCTGTGTCCTGATTGACCTCCTTATTTTTGTCTTGTCCTAGAGAAGTCCATTCAGGACAGTTTGCAGTCTTTAATTTTCACCCTGATCCACCCATATGAAGTTCACTATTTTTAAAATAGTGAATAGTGATAATTATTTTCTATTAGGTGGCACAGTGGTCAACATCCCTGGAGACCTGGGTGAGAGTCTCTGCTTGCGTGGAGTTTGCATGGTCTCCCGTGTTGTCGTGGGGTTTCCTATGGGTATTCCAGTTTCCCCCCACAGTTCAAAAACATGCTGAGGTGATTAGAGTTGCCAAATTGTCAGTCGGTGTGATTTTGTGTGTGAATGGTGTGTGAGCCCTGCGATTGGTTGGCGCCCCATCCTGCGTTATTCCCTGCCTTGTACCCATAGCTTCCAGAATAGACTCTGGACCCCCGCGCAGCCCTGAATAGGACAAACACTAGCTAAAGGCTTTGTTTCATTCCCAGGACTCCAACATGTCACCTTTTGGTTTCAGAATCAAAGTCTTTACCTGTGGCGCCCCCTGCTGACTGTGTTCCTCACTACTTTCACGTGTCACAGTCCAGCGTCGGCCTTACAGGTGCCAGTCGTGTCGCTGGCATATTCCGCCCCGTCCTCGTTGCTGTTAAAAAGTCGCACTCACCGGGCTGGCCTCATTCACATGCGAGGGGTGAGTCTCTCAGTGCGGGGATGACGGCTGCTTGTTTTATTATTCATCAGTCTGCTGGCGATGTCATTGCATTGCGCCAGTCGGAGTCAGGGGCGGACAGAGCGAGGAGTCCTCACAGTGGGCCGTGACTAGTGGTGGTGTTGCTTAGCAAAAGATTGCATTCGAAGTGATTTTCTCGGACATTGCTGCGTGTCCACATAGCAGGATGGCTTTAAGGGCTGTTATCTGCCTGGAGATAAAGAACGTACCTCCTGGTGGAGAGACAAGTTTCCTAACCACTACAACACCTAATGTCTGGCCCGCAGAACTGCAGGGACCTTCTACCAATGTATATAAAAAGTCTGTTTTTAAGAGGGGAGGGTGTCACAGAGAGAGGTAACTGATTTGTAGACAGCACAGGTCTGGCTTCAACTGGGGGGGGGGGGTTCTAGGGACAAAGCTGGTTAACCCTTAGCATCACAGACAAGGAGGAGGGAGAGGCATGGAGTGCGGGGACGGGGGTCGTCAACATGATAAACAGCCATTACTTGATTCAGTGCGTCATGACAGTCGGAAGTATCTCGTTTGTAGGAGAAAAACACATCCCACGAGCATGAGTCCGGCGTTTGTGCCAGTCACGTCATGACATCATTCTCTGTTTGATCTGCAGGGCCATATCCAGATATAGTCAAATTAGGCAGCTGCTGAGGGCAATAAGTCAGTCCATGAAATTTCTTCCCTGCTAGATATTACATGGACAACTGTATGTGGCATTATTACGAAGTGGAAGTATTGTTGCTGACCATGTCCACCCCTTTGTGACCACAGTGTACCCAGCTTGTAATGGCTACTTCTAAGAGGATAACACACCATGTCACAAAGCTCATATCATCTGACTGATTCCAGAACATGACAATAACTTCACTGTCCTCAAATGGCCTCCATAGTTACCAGATCTCGATCCAGTAGAGCAGCTATGGGATGTGGTAGAACAGGGGATTCACATCATGGAGGTGTAGCCAACAGATCTCAGTAACTGCATGATACAATCATGTCAACATGGACCAAAGTCTCCGAGGAATGTTTCAAGCGCCTTGTCGTCTGTGTCACAACAAATTAAAGAAGAAAGAATCACAAAGAATCATCACCTGACTGCTTCACACCACAGTTTCCCTGTCTGCACATATGAGACAAATGCCCCACCGCAGGTGGCATCCAGCTGCAGGTGCCCCATTTGCACCCTGAGGCGTCGCAGCACTGATGCAACACCCCCCCCCCCACCCACAGGGAGATGTTCCCTCAGATACCTCTCTGTTTTTCTGTCATGCCAAAAGAAAACCACAACAAACAGATTTTTTTGTCGTCGACAGACCTTCTGTTGTCCATAGAGGGGCTGTCTGTTAATATCTTATTCTCTCCTGGGCTTCCTGCTTCTCCTTCTGCTTCTATGTGCAGGTTCGATCCCCCCTCAGATGTGCTTGTTGTACAGTGGTACATTTACAAAGCCCCCAAAATGCTGCCCATGCATCACAGGAAATGCCAGTGCTCGATTTCGCAGGTTATCCATCAGAAATCGACTCCCTCCCGACATTCATCGGAAACGCGCCGTTCCCTATGAAAGCTTAAGCTTCTGTGGTGCTATTAGTGGCCCACCTCCGACAATCCGGGGCCCCGCTGCCTCGCAGCCCCGCTGCTTTCACGGGCTCCGGGTCGGGGGCCGTCACACGGCTGCTGACATTTCCTCCACCGCACGGCTCCAACCCACCCAGCATGATTTATTCATCCCATTATCGATTGTTTTTTTTTTCCTGTCTTTTTTTTTTTCTTGATGCTGTTTGGAGAAGTTTCCTTGCTCCCCTGTCCGGCCCACGGGCCTCCAATCTGTTTGCTTAACGGTTCTACCCTTGAACGATGGTGGGTTGGATCTCTGCGGCTCCAGGTTAGATGCCAGTTCGACTCGTGCTGTCACCATGTCCACAATCCGGGTGTTAAAAACTACTGAGGTGTGTTAATGGGTCACACGGGTATTGAGAGGTGCTTAAGATATGCAATCCATATCATGATGGATAATCAATGGTTATGGGGCGAAAAGCAAAGGCTTTAGAGGTGTTTCTGATTCCTCACAATGAAAGAGCTGATTGGTGGGTTGCCCGGTGGTGGACTGATATAATAAAAGGTAAAGATGTAATATAAGGGATGGGCTATAGGGCAGGATGTGATTATTAGCAGGATAGGCTATGAGGCAAGGTGTGAATATTAGTGGGATAGACTATGGGGCATGATGCAATTATTAGGAGAATGAGCTATGGGGCAGGAAATGAATATTAGCGGGATAGACTGAAGCAGGGTGTGAATGTTAGTGGGATGTGCTAAAGGGCAGGATGTGATTATTGGCGGGATAGACTATGAGGTAGGATGTGAATATCAGTGGGATGTGCTATGGGATAAGATGTGATTATTAGCGGGATAGGCTACGAGACAGGATATGGTTATTAGAAGGGTAGGCTGTGGTTCAGGATGTGATTATTAGCAGGATAGGCTATGAGACAGGACATGGTTATTTGCAGGATAGGCTATGGGGCAGGGTGTGACTATTAACAGGACAGACGGTAAACAGGAATGACTGTGAATTAGGAGAGGTATAGCACAAATCAGCATATATACTGGATAACATATAACTAGTCAGTGTATAACAACTGGTAGCTTTTATGGCAGAGAATATCACATGACACTATATTACAGGACCATTTGTAGCATATATTAGTCTGTATTACAGGACAGTCTATGAAGGTGTATTAGAAGACAATACATAACATGTCAGAGCCTATATACAGTACAGCCTATGACACAAGACAGTCTAAATGCAACACTATAATATATTAAGGTCTGTGTCACATGACATCTGCATCACAGGACAGTTGGTAGCAGTTCTTAGCATATGAAAGTCTTTCTTTACTGTCAATAACAAAGAAAAATGCATTCACAGACATGCCTTCCACTGCCCCCCACTGTTTGCTGCACATATAAATTGACTCCTGTTTTTGTTCAGTCCCTTATGATCATATGGGGGGGTGGCTGCCTTGAGTCCAGTGGGCTTTGCAGCAATTTCCCGTCGCATCCACACCCCTCCCGTCTTGCTTTCACACTGCGGGAGCCCCGAATCCAGTGACACCAGGCCATCACAGCAAAATAGGGGACAACAACAGCAGCAGAATGGAGGCACACTGTAGGCTGCGTCTGCGCAGGCTGTCCACTCGCATCCTGTTATGCTTATTACACCTGCAAAGAGGGCATAAATGAAATCTCATATATCCTAATCTGACACCCACATCTTTACGGTGCTGGCATGCAGAGCCCAGCTTCCTGCTGCCTTATATATGGCGCTGGCCTCCCCTGTTCACCAAGGGACAGATAAGAGCGAGTGTGAAGAGTTTCATAATGGGAGCTGCTGGGCAGAGGGATGGCGCTTAGCCCTGACAGGAAGAGAGACTCTCCGTGGATGTGTGTGGATTAGTCCAGGGCTGGGAATCGCTCAAGGGTGCAGGCTCTGTAAAATATATATATATATATATATACACACACATATTATTATTATTATTATTATTTAATCGCTTAGATGAGATGCTATTGTGAGCATCGTAGCCTACGTTTTTTTTAGCTTAAACGTCTGAAGTTTTACAAAAGCGATTTTAGGCTGAGGTTCGAGCCAGAAACTACTGCTGGGGCTTCTCCTGAGCCCCTAGGTCCGTGCGGTCGGCTCTCACTCTGCAGGATTCGAGGTCCCCTTTGTCTGAGACTCGCTCCGAAACTCATTCCGTTTGCCGCAGCCAATGGAATCACTCGGCATTGGGATGGGAGAAACAGAAACAGAAGTCTGTCCATCCCCTGCTTTTTCACTATAGGTATAGTATCAGTGATCCCAGGAAGCCCAGGGAACTGGTATGGCAATCGATTACAGAAAAACACAAGTTAATTTTGTATTAATTATAATGATAGTAAGGCACAGGTACTGGTCATGTGACTTTGCCCCGTCTTGTGGTGTCCATACCTCTCTTGGTCTGTTGTGACCCAGTAGAGGGTCTCCCTTCTCATCCTGACTGTCATTAAAAACAGCAACACATTGTGCAGATGCCGCAGTGTCTCCCCACTGTGGCTCCCCATCCGCGTGACTCTGCTCCGTCGTGGACGTCTGCCAGATGCCCCAGCAAGGCACCCGGTCCCCCGGGGAACCATAGCATTCACGAGCCGCTGACGAGGCCGGATATATGTGTCGACCAATGGCCTTGCGAGCAGAACTTTGGTTCTGTAACCCCCAAAGAATGTGGGTTTTAAAATACCATACAATGCACACAAAAGCTGTGGGTAATCAGGTACACAGCGTAATGTGATCCCATTCGCAGCCACATAACCCCCACAGTGGTGTAATTTGCAGGTGTGATGAGTGCTAGACATGATGCTTAAATGGGCACAGTAGCCCAAGCTAGGCTGTGTCCCTGTAATTCCTGTCATCTGCTCAGGCCTCAGCTTCACCTACTGACGCCCCCTCCTGGCTGACAAGGCATCAACACCCAGGATTGCCTGCCAGTTTTGATTTTTTACTATAATGCTTGCCAGTGTTTTTGCAAAGCTTTCTGTGGCTTCTTCAGGAGGATTTAAAGCATGAATGTGCTTTATTTAGCAGATGCTTTAATCCAAAATAATGTTCGTACAAGCAGGGTCAGCCAGTCCTTGGAGCAATCAGGGGTTAAGGGCCTTGCTCAAGGGCCCAACTGGGATTTGACTCGGCCGAGTTTGGGATTTGAACTGGCAACCTTCCGATCACAGGTCCTAACCCTCTGAGCTACATGCCGCCTGGCGATTCAGAAAAAAGTGTGGCTTTCTGTAACCCGAGTCGAGAGACTTTACACTGAGAGTTGCTTCCGGGATGTAGGAAGGGACAGGAAATGGGTTTGATTAAAGCAGGAACCATGTTGGGATCCGGAAAGGGGGAAACAGGAGAACAGAGGTGATGGGATGCTGGATGAAGGGGAGCTGGGCATGGGGCCAGGCTTTAGGGTCCGAGCTCTTAGGCTGAAAGCAAACTCAGTCTTACAGAGCAAAGATAAATGGATGATATATAGGGGTTATGTAGAGTGAATGAGTGATTCTTACCTGCCCCATATCCACACCCCCTCCCTCTTACAGAAACTGGTGGGGGGGAGGGTTGACAGCCCCTCAACACCGCTACCAGGACTACAAATAGATGGCATCACATGATTCAGGTAGCAAATGCCCATACTATCCTATAGGCTATATAAACATGTTCTGATCCCACGGGTTGTTCAATCACCCGAGTTTCCCTCTTCTTTGGGCCCAGTCTGTCTCATATCTTACAGACTGCTGTTCCTTGGCCCAGTCCACTCTGCTACAGGCCTCTGACCCCTGAGCAGTAAGCCCAAGCCCAGCATCACCTCTTACCGTGATTATTGTTATTATTATTAATGATAATAATAATAATAATACTGATAATAATAAGGATAACTATCCTCTTAGATTAAATTCAGCTTCCAAATGTTACAGACGGTTATGGTGATGGATGGAAAATACAATGGGACATTATTAAATTAAAAAAACACACATGAAACCAAAAGTATCACGAGGGGTAAAAGTCAAAGCAAGTAAACGACAAAAACAAAGGCCGGAAGCAACACAGGAATAACCATAGCAGACTAGCAGTAAACATGGGGCACCAACAGCTGCAAACACACAATGACCAGTTAAGGAACAGAAAGAGGGCAGGCACTTGAATACACAGATGACGAGGACTACATGAAGGGCAAGTGCAAACCAAACCAATACAATTAACCAAACTCAAGACACAGATGAGGGTTATAACCAATACTTAGGGGTTCAAACACTAGGTAAAACCAGATTAACAAGACTTGCAAAACTGGGGCACAAGCAGGAATTAAACAAAGGTACAAAACAAGGAACCACACCAAAATACACCAGTACACAACAGGAATAATACAAACACCAAAAATAAGAAAAACAGACAAACATGGTGACAAAAGGGGAGTCTATACAACAGCTTAGCCCATTAAGTCGGCCTGGGGAACCAGGAAACACTAGGAGCTAAGGACACAGGATGGCCAGCAACAACTACTGGCCAAAGAGGGAACAGACATACCGAAGGGGCAGGACAGGGATCGATGCTGACACAAAGCCCTTGCTGTGATGATATTAGATGCCATCCTTCAACCTTCGGAGAGCCAAGCCTCATATCTTTAGTGTAGGGCTGTTATCTTGCCATGAGGTATTAAGCAGTAATGCGCCCCACCCCCAGAATCACAAGTGAAACGAACATGGTGTTAACATTTCTTCTGTCAGCCGGTTAAAAGCAGATTCAGCTGATTCAAGAGCTAGTGAGCTTGCTACTTTTTTTCCGTATGAGAATCCTGGGAAATTGACATTGCATATTTTTTATTTTTAAGTAATAGGCATATATTATGCATAAAATGTATATAATAGATATGTATTTCCTCCACAGAGAAAAAAATACTGTTATAATTCTGGAACATAATAAATATTCATGGATACTAACTATTATACGCCAGTATACAATAATCGGTAACATTGTTACACAAGCTGAATTGCTAAAATATATGACGATATCTGTTCTCCTGGGGCCGACATGGGAGAACGATCCCAGAACCACCAAGTCACCTGCTGGCCAGGCCAATCGGGCCAAATGCTGATGGCTTCGTAATATCCAGGCTTTCTCCACCAGCTATAAACAAAAGGCTGGCTGTGGGCTACTCTTATTGGACAATGGCCTGTCCGGTGACATGAGGCCATGCGTTTCTTATTAGCTAGTGTCTATGTGAAATGGCATCAATTGAGCGATGCAAATCAGGGCGACTTAATCGCAGGCTTTGCTCTGCCTGATGGACGTCAGCAAGCTTGCATGATGCATTTGGAGATGCACCCTTAGCTTGGTTAAGGCCGTTCCAGGAGAGCCATGGCGACAGTCACCTGGTATCCAGCGACGGCAGCAGGGTCCTGGCTGCCCACCTTCCCAGCTCTTTGACGTCCCTCCTGCATCTGTCCACCAGTGGCTCTGAGTGACAGCGCGTAACATTCTGACTGGCAGCTGGAACAAATCCCTGTAATGAGGTCACCTTGGGCTTGCATCCCAGTTGGGTGTCCGCCCCGCCCCCCCCACGCCACC
Organism: Boulengeromyrus knoepffleri; assembly: GCA_026770805.1. NCBI lineage: Eukaryota > Metazoa > Chordata > Actinopteri > Osteoglossiformes > Mormyridae > Boulengeromyrus > Boulengeromyrus knoepffleri. Next base: position 16,802,244 of record JABJVO010000078.1, on the reverse strand, counting down.
CCACCACAGAGAGTTAAAACGCTTTTCCAGACAGGAGGTCATGGGTGAAATTGCCATGTCACATGTGATATCTTCTGTACCTAAAGCCTCTCCTCTCATCTTGGGAATCAAAAGATATTTCCAATGATTTTCTTCATCAAACACAGGCATTTAGTTGATATTTGCATAGAACCCATCTGTTGGTTATGAGGCCTTACATGTTCTTATCCAGAAAAGAAAAAAAAACCTTGGTACCTCTACTGTTAAACACCTCAATTTCAGACCACATTTCTGTGATTGTACCTTGATTCAGAGCAGGGAATCACTGAGCCGGAGTCAAACTGGGCCTTGAACAGAACCACACCCTACTCTTGAATGAGCCCCCTAACCCAAAAATAATTTCTGTTGGAATTTAATGTGAGAGCATTGTCATACGTTGAGAGTAACACTAGAATAGCCCTACAGAGAAATATCTTATACATCTTTTGTAGAGTGCTATTCATGTCCATGCTCTGTGTGTAAGGCTTACTTTGAATCTTAATTCAGTTCAATTCAGTTTAATTTTATATAGCAGCTTTCACAACAGAGTCGCCCCAAAGCTCTTTACATGGGTGTGTTGTGATACATTCTTGCATCATTTACACAGTATAATTCAAAAACAGGGAAAAGGGAAGACAAAGAAAGTGAAGAAGGAAAGCCAGAAGGTAACAAAGGAGAGGAGCCAAAAACTCCCAAGTAGGGTGGGAAAAAAAGAAACATCTGGGGGTCCAGGGTTAACTGGCTGCTTGTTAAAGGCAAGGTGTAAACCAGGGCTATTTATTTCAGGCCCTCGATTCCAAATCCAGGCCTTGTTTTCAGTTCTCCCAGGTAGTTAGTTTAATATTTACTGATTCTGATTGGTCAGAGGCTTCACAACTGGCTCCCTTGAGGACCTTGAGTTGAACAGCCCTGGTGTAAACTGTGGTCAGGGTCAAGGCCAAAGTGCATCAATGAGTCTGTTCTCCATGCTGGTCTATGTAGGGTGGCAGTTTAAGTGACCTTCAATGTTTGACTGTGTGTCACAAACTCATGTGGCATTTTATTTTTAAATACTAGTGGTGGTAATTACAGCAACAAAAAGACACAATGATACAATGTGTATTTCAAATACATCTCATTGTAGTTACAGTAGCATTTCATTCAGATAGCTGGTGAACTTTATTTTAAATAAGAAATTTTCCCCCCCGGCCCACTGACATCCAGCAGAAAGTGCACAAAAGGGAAAAGGGGCGGCTGGACGACCCCCCCCCCCCCCCCACCCCATCTCAATCACTCATCTGTCCACGGAGAGGGACAGGGAGAAAAACAGCTTTTATAGGTGCAGTGTCAGCATGCAGGGAACTGTAGCGAGAAAATATACACAGGTCGTCTAGTGAGGGCCTAGGGGGTGGGGGGGGGGGGAGTGACAGAGTGATATTTATTTATGTGTGTTTATATATGTGTATGAAAGATGGGGGCATTTCAGCTAGAGCCTGGGTGAAGAGACACATGAGTCCAGAGTCAGGTTAGTCTGCCCAATTTCACTGCAGAATCTCCAGAAAGTATTAATGTTAGCAAAGCTAGTAAAGGAAGGAATTCATAATTCATAGTGGATCCATAGCAGCCCCTTTACCTCTACCCCTAAAACAAAAGGTTGGGTGTTCTTACATCCGGGATGAAACCTTCAAATCGTGCCTCTACTCTCTGTTTGTGGAGATTTTATATTCTAACCATATTATGGAAGGTTAGTTCTGATTAGTTAGTTTTGAGCCTGCCCTTAGAAAGACAAAGCATAGTCATCACATAAAAAAACCATCTTTTGGTTTAGCTTGCCTTGGCAAAAAAAAAAATTATCTGGCTCTTTGTCATAAAATTGCCAAAGTAGTGAAAAATCCTGCTTTTTAATGCACTTCGGTTAATTGGGGCATCAGTAGAATGCGCATACAGTCTGGAGTAAATAATGATTTTAGATCATAGATATATAGTTCACCTGCACATGAAAGGACCCAGGTCCACCCCGGTCTGGTGCCAAGACTTGGTACCACTTAATTGCAATGCAGTTTTCAACATTACTGTGGTCTTTAGAATCCTCTGCCACACAGGCAATTACAAAAAAGGAACCCAAACAATTCAAGAAGATCAGTGTTTGCTGAGCACCCAAGGGTCATGAGTTTGTGTTTTCCTCTCTATGTGATCAAAGGATTTTTGGTGACTTCTCATTTCTGTTCCTGCCAGAGCCCTTGACTTTCATGAGCGACCCCTGGATGGCTTAAGTTACATGTACCATGTGTATGCGATGTTGAATCACTTGTTTATCCACTTAAGTCATAAGCGCTTTGACAGTGGAGGTAGCATTTGATTATGTGTAAAAACGTGCTGCGCTGTCACAGTGCTTATCTCAGACATCCATAAAAGGAGTCAATTTCATCAAGTCTAGGCATGAACTTTACTAAAGGCTTTACCATTTTGTCAAGTCAATTATTTACCTTCTCAGACAGTTATGTGACTCGCAAGTGAAAAGTGCCCCTGCAGTCGCCCCACCTTCCTCCTGCCTTGAAGAGCTCATCGCTCATTTCCAGAGTCCCCCTGCAGTCGCCCTACCTTCCTCCTGCCTTGTAGAGCTCAGCGCTCATTTCCAGAGCAGAACGGTCTTCGACATGCCTGAGTAAATGTTTGTTGTGTCCTCACATCTTATTGGGGAGGCTCCACCGCAGACCTACAGCTGAAGCATCCTGTCTTTGGGCTGTGTGAAGATGCTTTGCTTTGATCCAGATCAATTTGCATCACTCAAGGTCTATACAACAGAGCAACACTTGTGAAAATAAAAGACTATATGAAGGTGCCAGGATTTTGGTCAGAAAGGGAATTTCAGGACAAGCAAAGGTTTCGTGAAAAGCATAGCGGATCATTTTAATCTCAGCGTTTTGGTAGAGAAATGATGGAAGAATTTCTTTATCCCCTCCCTTTGCCTGCCTCCCCCATGTAATGACGCAACCTCTTTGATGAACTGGCGCCAAAAGATGCAGCTCTGCTTCCTTGCCCTTTGGAGAGTTTGCTGGGTTTGGACGACGTAAGAGGCATCCTTGGCTGGAAGACAAGAAAATGTGTTTGAATGGTGCTGAGAATTATTATTCATGTTTATATCTGTTTTGTTCCAGAACTTATTAGAGATGAGATGAGAGATCAGTGATACAAATGCTCTGGGAATCTGTAGACCAGTTAAATCTACCTTTCTTTCAGTTGAAAATATACAGCCCACAATTCAGTCCAAGCAGCATTTGAAGTAGTTGTTAGCAGTGCATTCAGGAAGTACGATTTTGGCAACTTATTTATTGAATTCATTTTGTGACTATTCAAAAAATAAAAATTCCAGTATGAAAACAAGGAAGTCATACATCCACAAGGACAGATACCATAACTTGTGCCAGGGTTAACGTACGGGTCAGCTAACAGAAAGCCAAATTTCATTCACAGAAATGCAACAGGTGAGCGTGATAATCAATGGAGTACCACAGGGTTCAGTTTCGAGGCCAACCCTCTGTTTAAACAACACAGGATCCTCTATGTGTTTATTAATCTGGTTAATGATGCTTATGTTAAGACACTGGATTGTTTTCCATGCACCGGACACGTAGAAAAAGACTCAAATTCAATAAGAATTTCTCAGGAAGCAGGAATTCACCATATGGGCCTTATAAAGGTCTCCATTGTGACTCCTGGCCATGTAACAAGGCAGCAGAGAAGTTTAGATAAATCCAAAAGCGTGTAAAATTTCCAGTCCAATGATGTTGTGCTGAGCCTGAAGATTGCAGTAGCAGGACCTGACCTGCAGGGCTGTAAACAGCTCAGGGTGCCTTACTTTGGAAAAAGGATTTTTGCCATATTAGTTTGAGTTCAGTGAAGAGTGACAATAAGAATCTGTCTTGAAGGTCTGATGTACAAGGACAGGTATAAAGCACCAAACCGCTTCAGTGCCAAGCGACAAAATTGAGGACAGCTAAGATCTGGGTGTATGAATCCATACGCTCACAAGCAGAGTATGCCAAGAGGGCTACTTTAATGTTAGCGCTGATTTAAGAACATAAAAGGGAACTATGGACAACTGGGTAATGAGAATTTCTTATATTTGAGGGAGTGAAGTTGGGAGTTTTGGGTGTCAGTTTAGTTAGATGACATCAACTTGATGCACAATAATAATAATAATTTATGTGTAATTAAAATTTAAAATATAATCATTTGGAATTGCTGTAACTCCCTTGCTAAGCAATGCAGGTTTTAGGACTCCTGTTTGTTGCATCGCATCTCCATATTGCCACTTGAGCCCATTCATTGCATTGATATTCTGCATTATCGTCATGGCAATGCGCTGGCCGCCTTATCTGAATTCCCATGGCTTTCTTGACGGATTTATGGCACAGTGGCCATCTCAGAGTTGTCGTTTGGGTGAGCGATGTCCTCCTTCCACTCCCACCGGCACCGCATCTCAGGAGAGCCATGGGTTCGGGTCACGCTCAGGGACGCTGATGTTTCCATGCGATCTGGACCTGCCGAGCTCTGTGAATAATTGGCACCGATGTCTATCGGACAAGAGTGCCGATTGTACACAGAGTGTCACAAGAACCATAATCTATCTATCAGGCGGAAGAGCTTAGGCTGTTCGGTACTCAGGGTGGCACTTTCCAGGCATGACCGCGCTTGATAGTTTGCTATCTGGAAAAGGGCTTTATAAATGTGCCATTCCACATTTGGTTGGGGAAGTGGAGCAGTCGTGGCTGGTCACATGATATGGACTGCAGGCAGGGAAGGTACCTCAGCTTGTGAAGGAAGGAGATTGTGTAAACATCCCAAATGATTGCCCCACCCATTTGGATCAGATTGCCACGCCCATAATTTCAGTCTGCAGAGCTCATGAGGTATGGAATGACAGGTCATCACAAGGCCTGAAACAGAAATGTTCCCAGAGAGGGACAGGTGTCCAGGATGCCAACCACATGTGACAGTCAGTCAGTCGCAGGGTAACCAATCAAAGCATGTCAGTCAGTCCGGGGTGAGTCCCGTGGCTCCTGCCCTGTACATCCTGGAATAAACTCCAGGGGCACTGCAACCTTGTACTGGATCAGTAGCTAGATGAATCAATCAATGGATGGATGGTACAGTGTAAATTAATTTGCCAGTTTACTATGTGTGCCAAGTTCACATGTGCTGTGTAAAAAATGTCACCACACTGAAATTAACAGGATAATTCAGTTGTCAATTTAGAGGTCAGTGGAGCCCCAGAACATTAACCATGGCATTCTTGGTTTCCAAGGTAGTGATAAAAATGAGTGAAATACAACTATATTCTGCAAGAAATTACATGGAATTTGATTGTTACTGTTATTGTACTTCTTTCTCCATGTTCCCTGAACAAAACACAAAAACTGTTTTCCAATTTCCCTCTTTCCAAAGCAAAAAATGAATGATTACTCTGATTCTGCTGTGTGGTTTCAGACCATTGTGCTACTAGTTAAACGCTCCATGTCTGACCAACCCGGCCGACGAAAAATGAGTTTTGTCCGTCACAGACCAGACCTGCTTTGGTGTATAATGTTCACATGCTTGTTAAAAATGCATATCTGTTTAGAAGACTATCATATTAAAGTCTATAGTTATCTAGACTGATTAAAAAGGTATAACTCCAGTCTTGGACGGTGGGATCTTTTTTATAATCTTAGATTATATTTTTTGCAAAAAGGAGATTCTGTCAATCTTTTGCAGGCTGACTGTTCGTTTATATTTAAAACGCTAAAGCCTGCTAACGTGATTGTTTTTCATTTTAATTTGACCGCAAGTGATATACATTCACAAGACCAATGTTTTAATAAAATCAGATTTTAATAAACGTGCGGTTTCAATAAAAGTAATTGAACGAAGTACAGCAGCGGGTCGTGCCCCCCTCCCCAGCCAGTTCTTTGAAAAGAACATTTGATTCATTTAAACGGACAGTTTGGTAGAATCGGTCCTGTAAGTTGAAATGAACTTCCTATCATTAATGTTAACTCACAGAGTGGCTTACACAGACACATTTCCCCAGTCAGGCATTTTACTCTTTCTGTGTTGAAAAAATGAAGACCGTTGAACTAATGTAATATCTGTTGTTATAGTTATTTAGAAACAGAATTATCCCATACATCTCTCCATTTGGGGGAGCGTGTGGCTCAGCTGGCTAAGCCTCTGTGCCTGTGATCAGAAGGTTGTCTATTCAAGTCTGCCTTCCATACAATAGTCACATGTCATGGGTCCTTGAGCAATTCCCTTTCAACCATCAGCCCCATGGGTGCTGCTCTAGGTGGCTGTCCTTCACTGCCAAGCTTGCACTCACCTACATATGTGTGTGTCATGGAGAGCAAGATGAGGTAGGTGAAAAGAGACTTTCCCTGTGGGAATCAATAAAGAGTCACTTTCTGTATATTGTCTCTATCCGCTTGTCCTATTTAGGGTTGTGGGGGTCTGCAGCCTATCCCTGCATCTATGGGCACTATACTATATTATCTAACATATCATCCAGGTAAATATTGTAATGACTCAAGTATATGATGAGTACAATCTTTGAATTATCCATTGTTACACACTGAAAGTGTCCATTATGATTCTCCGGTGAAATGTACATTGTGACGGTGGCCTTGTTTACTCACTCAGTGTGGGAGTGAGAGTGACCAGCTGCTAGTCCAGACTCTCTTGTCACTGGAGACAGCTGAAGGGGGACTGATTAAAAGAGAGAGACAGGTTTTACGGGTCCATACTGGATGGGGTGAACAGCGGCTCGGGGGGAGGAGAGTTGCGGGGTATGCATGTTTGATTGTCTCTGCAAGATGTGGACATTTTTTCTTCCCAGAATCAGAATCATCCAGTTCTGGATCTGGTCCATTTTTATTGACCAAGTGTCGACCCTGAGATAGAAGGCTCAGGAATATCCAAGCCTGTTTATTTTCCACTGTAGCCACAATATTTACATTACAGTCATGCATAACATTTCAGTTATGGACCACATATGTGATGGTGGTCCTTTAATATTGTAATGGAGCTGACATTGCTTATTGATGTCATAGCACAACGCATTACTCACGTGTTTGTGGTGATGCTGGTGTAAACAACTCAATTTCAGTTAAATTCAGTTTTATTTGTATAGCGTATTTTCACAACATTACATTGTCTCAAGGCGCTTCACATTATCCCTGCCCAAAACCCCCCAGTGAGCAAGCCAGCGGCAACACTGGCAAGGAAAATCTCCCTAGAAGGAAGAAACCTTGGGAGGAACCAAACTCAAAGGGGGAGCCCATCCTCCAGGGGCCGGTAGAGGAAGTCAAAAACAAACCTAATGTACTGGCAGCTATGCAAATGTATAGCATGTACAGTTATATACATTACATAATAGTTGATAATTATAATAAACAACATGTTACTGGTTTATGTATTTATTAATCTGTACTTTTTATCGTTATTTAGGCTATACCATATGAATGGTGGCGTAGTCGGCTATACCCTTTAGGTTTGTGTAAGTACATTATATGATGTTCACACAACAACAAAATCGTCTAACGACATTTCTCAGAATGTATCCTCATTGTTAAATGATGCATGACTGTATTACTTAATTTCTCAGAGGTCAAGTGGTGCCCATTTCCTGTTTGTGAGTGTTTCACATTTGTTTCTCTAAGAATGACACATTGATTGAAATGGTAAAATGATGTCTGTATTTAATACCATGTCTTTCCGCATGGAGGTTTGTTCATCTTAAACTAGCATGGTTTTGCTGTTCGTCATTGGTTCCTGGTTACCAGTGGTGGTTTGGCAGCATGTGCCAAGCATCTCCAGTACAGTGTATAATGAAAAGAATATAATGGAGGCCAAAAAAATGACCCTTTGTGTAGGTGAGGGCCTCTTCTTCTACCGTTTATCTACTGCTTTATCCCTGAACACAGACCGGCACATTATATATTCAAATGAAGGATCTTAGTAGTTGGTGATGGACGGCAGAGTTTTGGCTGGGGAGTGCAGATTGAGGCTTTCAAGCAGAGCTCGACTTTGCTTTGGTGGTCTTGGTTAGTTGTTAGCATTTAAATATGTTGCAATCCATATTTAACCCTAGCTGGTAGGTCAAATGGCAGCGGTCATAGATTTAAGGCTCAGGTGTGATAAGGTGCATTTCCCAGATGTGGTCTGCAGCCGTTTATAGTCGCAGCTCCTTTCTGGCTAGTGCCAGACCCCCCCAGCCTGGGGTCTGGGTTATTTTGTCCTGGGGGGGCAGCTTGAATAAAACTGTGTAATCTGGGGGGATTGGAGGGCGAAACGTTGATATCAGCAATTAAATTAATGTGAGGGGAGACCGAAACAGTATGTAATTAAAATTGTTTTGGGGGGAGAAATAACCTGAAAATAGGTTGTGACTGCCCTGCTTACACAGGCTGTCAGAAATATTACTGCATGTCAGAATTCCCAGAAAGGGGGACTAATAAGGGAAAAATGAATGATGCTCCTATCTAAAATACCACCCCCTTGATAATTTCAGTGTTGTCAATGGCATTGTGTTGTTGGAATTTATAGTGGAAACACTGCTCTGCGCACGGTTAAATTTGATGTATTGTCATATTGTTTCATTTTCATGGGAAAGGGTGATATTAAGACGCGGTGATCTGATTATGTCAGCATATTGTGTCATTAGAAACCTGTGCACGTTTCCAGCTCTGTGTTTTGATGCATTTTGTTTTTGGTCTAGTTTTTCTCCATCACCACTCCACGGCGTGTATGGGAGAGGTCCGTAACACGGAAGCCATTACCTGCCTCCTCTCATCAGCCCAGAGCAAGACCAGCCGCTGTTTACCAGAGCAGACGAACAGGGTCTTTTTCGAGATGCAGCAAGCTTGTCCACCCTCAGGGTCTCTCTGACAACGCAGTTAAAATACAAATGCAGGCGAGAGGGCAGATGGAATCCCGTGTTCTTTGAGACGATGCTTTGGGGCCTGGAGGTCGTCTGTGAGAAATGCCACCCCCTCCCTCGCTGTGAGCAACCAGGCAAAAGAGAAAATGAACCCAGAAACCCTATACAGTCATTTTTTAATGTTTGTTTTTCACCACTCATTGAATTGTGGCAGAGCTTGAGAAATCACACGTTCACTTTGAACCCAGGAGTGGTTGATGAGAGTGAGAGCCCTGGTCGGCCCTGCTCTGTGTGGGCATGATGAATCACATGAGGTCCAGGCTCAGCTGAGGCCTTCAGGGCTGATCCAGTGCCAGCATTGTTGACAGAAGCTAAATTACATTTTGAGTTTGCAGCTTCTGCAATCAAATAATGAAAGAAACATTTAAAGCTCAGGCATTGTAAAAGTTGTAAATTTAATATTCTAATTATGTTGTGTAATCAATAATGAGGTAATAGTACTCACTGCTGTCTGCCATTTATTTATGTGTATACAAAGTTTAGATATTACGAGAAAACCAATATTAGTAAGGCTGGGAATAAAAAAAAATATACTGAATTAATTGCACAGTGTTCTGTGATCAATTGTGATTAATTGCACCTAACATTCAAACTTATAACCATAAACATTTATTCATTGGATCCCCAAATTAATGTATAATTAACAAAAAGGGGAGTTCATGGGTCACTGTCACAAACTCATTACTATAACATATCAATTTTCTCTCATTTTTAAAAATGATTTGAAGACTCAAATTATACAACTTCATTGTCTAAACTGTCAGTTTTGCCTTGTTGGTAATCAATTTTGTTATGTTACTATGTACTTACGTAATAAAGGAATTTTATCAAATCCAGGGCAAAAGTTTGACAGAATGGCCCATATTTTAATATTTGTCTAATGGTTTAACTTAAACTTGTGAAGTACAACTTATTAATTTGTAACAGAAATACCGCTTGCAAGCAAGTGTAAGCTGAATTTCAAAGCTTTCAAAAAGGGTTGAACAGATGGCAAAAAGAAAAGAGAGGGTATTGTATTATAAATAGGGATGTTAAGCATTATTTTTTTTAATTATATACCTTGGCGATTGATGGCGTATACCACATGTACATATAGTCGCTCGGAGGCCTACTCAACAGACAGATCAAAACACTATTTAATCCTGACCATGTATTTCATCTAAAATCTTAAATCAGTTTGGCAAATGGCCTTAAAAAGAGGTCTGATAGCAACTCAAAGTACACTTTATAACAAGAAAGACCTTTAATATATAAGCCTTCGGTAAAATAAAATAAATATCGCAAATAATATTTTTATCTTATGTATGCCTCCATCTGGCATTTCTTAAATGAATGAAACCAGGTATCATCTTCCTTGAGATGCTAACTAAATGTTTTGTGTCAGGGTCTGTAGCCTCTCCTTTCCCCTTTGTCCCTGCCTTTCTCCCTATTTGTCCTTCGCCCTTGGGTCTTTTCCCTGTTTTCTCAGCTGCCATGTAGCTTAGGGGGTTGAGTGTGTGGCTAAGAATCCATGGGGCTTGTGGTCATGGGTTGGAGACTGGCTGAAGCCATTTTCATCTGTTGTTTTGTCTTTATTGATTTGTTCACTAATGTTTTCTGTTTTCCTTTTTGAGTTTTCCCGTTCTAGGTTTGTCTTCCTTGTGCTTTGGTTGTATTTTGTTTTCTTGTTTCTTTTTCTAGTGTACTACCTCCTTGTTTTCTCAGTTTTAGTTTGTGTAGGTTTCTTAGTTCTGTGCTCATTAGTATTAGTTATTTCGCCTGTGCCTTGTCTGTTTCTCCAGTGCCTGTGTTAATTGCCCATCTGTTGCTCGTTGTCCTGCGCCTTCAGTGATTGGTTGATTGTCTTATGTTCTGCACCTGTCCATCCTTGTTAGTTCCAGTCATCAATGAATTTTAGTCCTTGCCTTCGTTTTGCTTTTTTTAGTCAGCATTGTATTAGGTGCCTATGCTAATGTTTCTCTGTTTGGTCTTCCTAGTCCTCCCTAGTTGTTTTGAGTTATGGTTTCTTTAGTTCAGGGTTATTCAAATCACGGTCCTCGAGGTCCGAGCACTTTTGGTTTTCCAACCTTCCTTTACCTGTCAGTCAGGTGTGAAGCCTCTGACCAATCAGAATCAGTAATTATTAAACCTGATAAACCCCCAAACTACCTGGAAGAACTGAAAACAAGGCCTGGATTTGGAATCGAGGTCCAGATTTAAAGAACCCTGCTTTAGTTTGTTCATCTGTGGTTTTTCCTGTTTTTGTTTTGATCCCTTGTGGTCTGTTTGTTTTGACATATTTTCCCCTTTGTGTTTTTAATTGTATTAAATAAACCCCTGTTTTTTCGTGAGCCGCAAATGGATCATCACCCACATCTCTGCCTGTGTCATGCCCCGCCCCATAAGTTTTGATTTTAGTACTGAATTCTGGGATTCTATGCAACATTATGATCTAAACTCTCACATTGTTTAAACCCAGGAAAGAATATTATCAGTCTGTATTAAAATCTTTGCTCATACTATTCTCTCTATTGGGTAACAAAATACTCCTGGCATAAATGCACTCAAAGAAATGGCATTGCATTATGACTTTAAAACTAACGCAACCACTTAAGGCAGTAAATTCCCCAGCCATAATTATTAGAAATCATGACACTTTTCCATAAATGCCCTGTCCATAAGAATCTATGAATACATTCATAACACATTATAATGCATTCTTAAAGCATTATAAATATGGTTATAAATACAGTGGTACCTCAGAACTCAAACTTAATCCGTTCAAAACTCGGGTTAGAATCCTAAAAAGGTCGAGTTCTGATCAAATTTTCCCCATAAGAAATAATGTAAAACCAATTATTTGGTTCCCGGCCCCAAAAAATTACACCTAAATATGTTTTTTTTAGCATTTAAACACAAAATGAACAGGATAAAACAAGAAGAGCACGTTTTTCTTAATGGCTTTCAAAACGATAAAGAATGTACCCCAACACTACCCTTGTCCTGCCCCGATCGTCCGCTCCTTCTGTGTGCCATGCCCCCTCATTAACCTCGTGTGGAATCCCTGTGTGATCAGCTGTTTCTGGTTATTGTCATTAGTCCTCTGTATTTAGTCTGCATTTCAGTTTGTATCCCCAGTCTGGTCATTGTAACGTCACTGGGTTATTCTGCCTGTTCTCAATTAAACCCCGTGTGTCCCTGCTTCCCCGGCCAAGCCATGCCCCAACACTGCGGCAACACTAGACTATGCCATGCGGTCCATTGTTTATTTTTATTATTACTCTGTATTCGTTCATTTGTTCGTAAATTGCAAACTTTTAGGTTGTAACATTTGTACAACTACTGTGTAACTTTTTGGTGAGCAATGGCTACCAAAATTATATAAAGTACAGTGGTACCTCAGTTCTCAAACTCAATAGAACTCGAATTTCTTAAAAGCCGAACCAACCAGTTCGAAAAAAAAAAACCTACAGCTCAATCTGAATCTAAGATAACTTGTAATGCATTAAAAAGCACTATCACCAACAAACGATGCTATCATAGCGAATGCGAGGCTGAGACTGAAGCATTACCGTTTGTTTCCGCTGAGAGACGTGCCGCGTGACTCATTTCCGCGCATACAAGTTATCTTAGGTCGGCATTCACGGTTCGACTTCTGAGGTTCAGATCGAATTCTAAGTCATTTTTTTTCAAACTGGTTGAAATTCGAGTTCTAATGAGTTCAAGAACTGAGGTACCACTCTATTTATAAAAAGACAAAACACATTGTAGCCATGTTTATTATGCATTATGAATGCTTTATGAAGCTCTCGTCTATAATGCATTAAAGATATCTTCATATTGAAATTCAAAAAGCATCCTTAATTCATATACCAACCATTATAATACATTATAGAGAAGAGCTTCATTTGAGCTTATGAAGTTTTATAATCAGCACTATAATGCCTTATGCCTGTCAGGAGAAGATGCTGAAATGCTTTATTAATTGTTATACCAACCATTATAATACCTTATAAAGGTATCTATAGTGCATTATAGATGACAGTTTTAAGTAAAGTGTTACTGAAATCACCTGCCTAGTTCGTTCCCTGCTGTTCGGTACTAACTAGGCATATGTTTTTTCCTTAATAAATCAGCTCTGACTTTGACCAACAAATTACTTGAAAAGTGTTTTATCTGGTAAGAAAATAACTTATGAAAGGCATCTTGCATAGCAGGCTTTTTCCCCATTTACCAGCCCTTTAGCTTCTCCTGTGAGTGTGTGACTGTAATTACCCCCCTTGAGTTTTAAGGTGCCGTCTTTTTTGTGACAAATTCATTTCCTCGGCTCACCGTGTCAGTAACAACTCTTAATGACTCTAAATGTGTGTGTCGGCATCCCGAAAGGGCTGAGAAACATGAAATATTCCATCTTGCGGATTATTAATTGCATGTGCACTGCAAAGCACTTGTTCAAAGGTAAATCTGCACTGTATAGGTATTTGCTGGTGTGCCCATGTATGCTTCAGTTCTCCCTGGTTTGTTGGCATGGTGTCCGTCCACAGCCACCAGCCTGTGGACGGACACCCCCTCTTTAAGCTGGGCTCCGGCTGACAGCACTGCCACAGCCCCACTTTAAAATAAACAACTCCGGCAGAAAGTCGATGTTCTGGGAGGGGCTGAGGTTGTGTGAAGAGACCCCTCTAATGGCTCTGTTTAGCTCCTGCCTTGATTATGTCTTTGGGGCGTGTGTCCGCCCGGACATCGGGATCATCCCAGGGTACTTTTTGTTGCCCTGGTTTCGGGTCCTCAAGAGGCGAATTTGACCTTGAATACCAGTGATTTGGTTGTCACTTGTTTTTGTTTATTTACTTGAGGCTGATTGGACAAGAGGGCTAGGGGGAGTGGGCTTCTCTGCCCCTCGGTGCCTGTAAGAGTAGCAATTAAGACCTGGAACTCACTATGGACTTATGCACCATTAACTGGAGTTGATCAGTTTACTTGAATTACTTAAAATGTCGGATGTGGTATGAAACTTACATAGCAAGTGTTGCAACATTTGCCTCTTATCCCACCTAAACGAGGAGTGAATTTTTAATCAGTCTGAATCACTTAGCTTGTTTTCGAACCCCATCCTCGTGCCAGTTCAGGGTCCACAGACTAAACCTCTTGGTGTCAAGGCCGGGGTGCAGCTAGAAATGTTAGGCCCAGTGAAAGCCTATCTTATTTGGCCCCCAACCCAGACCAATTCAATCATGACCTACATTTTTTAGGGCCCTTGTCGCTTAGGGGCCCTTGGATTCATCCTTACCTAGCCATACGTCCAGGCTGTGTATGCACCCAGTTGCTCTATGAGAGATCGTACAGAGGTCCGAGTGCACTGGGCACTCCACCAGCAAAGCTTCAGAGGGAATGGGGATAAAAGGGTGGGCAAAAACCTGGCCAGCGATTCTGCTGACCAAGTCGTGTTTGGAGAACCAGCAGCAGACTCTTTCCTGAAGGTGAGGGGCATCTAGTGGTGGGTCCTACAAGGTCCAGGCCCTGAGCTCCATTCTCCACATGTTGCTAAGCTGCACGTTATTCAGGGTATGCCAGACTAGGTGAGGCAGTTTTATTTGAAAAGATTATTTTAAATATCACAAACGTTGACGTTGGAATCACAAAGGATTCGCTTTGTTAATGTTTTAAATGGTTACAGGTCACAAAATTAACATTACTAATGGCTGAATGCGCTTTGCAGTGAGGTATTACAGAGTGTGTGGCACTTTTCTCTGAGGACATTTAAGTTGCATCTAGGCAAGTCCCCATATTGCTGAGGTGTACCATTCATACCCTTGCCCGTCTCTCTTTGCAGATGGACCAAGGCTGGATGCAGAAGATGGCCCGACCTGGTAGGTAAGTCTGGTAGTTTGCGGATTACCTGCTAATTTGCGGGGAGCAGGACTAATAGACCTAACAATAATAGTTGCAATAGCAGTATTAGTAACAGCAGTAACTAAGGATGCACTGATTGATCAGCTAGTGACCGGAAATGGCCAATTTTCTCCCTGATTGGCACTGACCATCAATTGACTAATCAGTGTAAATATGGTAAATTTTAAGAGCTGATCAAGTAGTTCAGTGGTCCTCGACCAAGCACCCCCTGTGTCCAGGGAAACATGTTTGGCCGCCGCTACAGAGGTTATGATACTCTTTCTCTTGTATGCATTCTACAATGATGACATACATTACCAATGTTTATTAATTGAAAAATATTTTAATTTGGTTGGACTGCCAAACAATGTAATGAATTTTGAATATGACTCACAAGGTTTCACTCCACTATGTCCAGCAGGACTCTTTTTTTCAGTTTATGATATTGCTCTCAAAACAGAAGGTGAATGTTTATGAACAAAAAATAAACTAGTACCTATTTGTCAAGTGGCTCCAAAAATCATAAGCCTGAGAACCATTAAACATGTGCTTAACAACTAAAAAAACCCTCACATTAAGGTATTAGCCTTCAACAAATTAAAACTTATATTGCAAATTACAATATTTTTAGCAATGTTTTAAAACAAAATGAACTTGTTAAAATGATTAGTTGATGTCTCCTCCATGGGCTTCCCCATGACAAACTGAATGGTTTGATTGTAGCTGGGAATTCTGGGATTCTGTGTAACATCACAACCAAAGCTCTCACGCTGCTTACAGCCAAGAAGTAATGCTATTGGTTTCTGTTAAGAATCTTTAAAAGAGCCCTAATATTAACAGAAAACTAAAGTAAATGGAGATTAACACTATTGTTTCACTCTATATTTTCTATTGAAAAAAATATCAACTGTAAAAATTCGATATAAGCTACCGCCAGCCCTAGTTTTTTACAATGTTGTAATTTTTTCTACGCTTTTAAAATGAGCTTTGATTGAATGCCCAGGTACAAATGCACTACTTTACCATATTGTTATAATAACAGAACAGACCAGCAAGCGCCTATCTCATGATGCTTGCATGTTTGGAGGCTGCATCAGTATTACAACAAAAACAGATCAATGTGAAACAAAGCAATTTCAGCTTCCATAGCATCACAGGGGGTGGCATGGTGGTGCAGTGGTTAACACTGGTGCCTCACACTTTTGGGACTAGGCTTCAAGTCTCTGCCATGGCTCCATGTGTGTGGAGCCTGCATGTTCTCCACATGCTATTTGTGGGGTTTCTCCAACAGTCCAGAAACATTCTGAGGTTAATTAGAGTTACCAAGTTGCCTATAGGGGTGTGTGAACATACCCTCCAATGGCTTGGTGCCCCATCCTGAGTTGTTCCCTGCCTTGTGCCCATAGACTCTGCCGCCCCAACACTGAATAGGATAAGTGGTTACAGAAGATGAATGGACAACATCACAGTATTGCCTGTACATTTCACTTCTTGGTCAATTACCTGTCTCAGTCAATTTGTGGCTAGATGTTGAACGAAAAACCCAATTGATAATTTTTAAGCAGTTTGCTAACGTAGTGAAAAACAAACACTTGTGTACCATCAAACTCCTAAAAATATTGTACTTGTGTCACATGGTAAAAAACACACGGCCCATGTACAAGTCGGTTACGCTGTCGAATAAATGGAATGTGCGGCATGGCTGATGAGAATGAATTGGTCCAAAAAAGGTCTAATTGTGTGGGAATGGTTTGTGTTTGTGAAAAGCAATTTGCAAATTATCTACTGTAATTTACAAACTTTGCAAAGATGCCGGCCGTACAACCAATGGCAACGCAGGTTTTTAACCACCTGAAACATTAGCACCCACAAGCAAACACACGAAATGTCTGGCTATGCATACATGTGTGAGCTCATCCTCCTCAGCCACACACTCTGAAGTAACCAAACAGAAGCAAACGCTTCTGACTGACGCAAAAAAATCATTATTTGTTCATTAATGGAGTTCAGACGTTTGCACTTATTGACCAATGATAAATTTTCCTTTGTACGAAAAACATTTGGAAAAGTCCCGAGTTCCAACTTACTTTCCATCCGCAGTCCTGCCCCCTGCCCCTCACCTTCCCTATCCCCACTAATGTTGTGTGATGGGTGAGGTAAAATACTTATGGGAAACATGCCTGTTGTTTGGAGATTCTTTACAGTGTGAGACAAAGACGTTAAGTGCACAGTGTGTAAGATGTGAACCAAAACATTTGTAATGACCATTTTAATTTGAAACTTGCAGAGCCATTTTTATTTGAAAAGATTATTTAAAATATTTTGTTTGCAGAAAGCTAAGTTCATTAAAGTCTGCTAATTATTAGAAAAAAACATTATTATTATTATTATTATTATTATTATAAGAAAATCTGAATTAGCTAGGATCGGTATCAGTAGCTCAGGCTTTAAAAAAAAACAGCAATCAGGATCTGCCTAGGAAATTGTAAATGATGCATCCCTGATAGTAATAATGAAATGCATTTTTCTATATGACCTGTGATTTAATGACAACATTTTCGCATTGCAATTGCCTCATTGATTTTACACAACATTGTAGTTATATAATATATCAAAGGGACCGTGTGTTTTTATTTTAACAAATGGTAGAATCGTCTGAAGACTCTGCGGTCACTTCAGTGTCAGCCTCTCAAAACCTGCTGACAGTTTGTTGGAATATTGTCTTTTGTTTTATTTTTTCCCTTTTTTTGTTTTGCTGTGTTTTTTTGTGCCCTGGGAAGGCAGCGTGGGTTCGATCAAAAGCCTGGGGTAATAAACATGAGAAGGCAATAATAGCAGTTTATGCAAATGAAATGCTTGCTGTTCTGTGCTGCGCTCAGACTTGAAAGAAACGTCTGGGTACTTTTTTTTGTTTTTTTTTTTTCCATGAGAATCAGTAATGTTGTTGCATCCATCAGAGATCCTCAAACGGCCAGTACGGCCAAGACCATTACCGATTCGATTATGAAAGTAGCTCCCAGATGAAGAAAGGTAGTCATACAATAAAAACAGCACGTCGCAAAGCTCTTTAAGGTTAGGAGCACTTATCTTCCTTTGATGATGATTTAAAAGTAAAATGGGGGGGGGGGTGGTCAACAGTTGCTCTTAGCAGGCCCTGCCAGTAAACAACATCAACCTGCCAATGGAAGGAGGATCGCATCATTCGTTTCATTTTTCATTTTTTCCTTCTCTGAAACAGACTGATTCAACAGTCATTTTGTCTGCAGCCATGTGCCAAGAGTGAGCGGTCGATCAAGAAAAAAAAAAAAAAAACCCCATGTGGATGATGAGTCACATGCAAAAAGACCCCAGCACAGCTAAAAGCACACGTGTGAGCATTGAGCGGTACATGGACATGGAGACGGTCTCCGGGTCAACAGCATGAGACGTCACTAAGCTGCTGTTCTCTTTGCCCTCGGAGTTCCAAAGAGTCGAACCCCTGCGCCAGTCTCAAACGTATGTGGCAGATAGGGGCGTAGGGGCATGGAAACCATAGCAGATTCAGGGGCCCTTAAATACAAAACTTGATATAATGTAAGTTTTAACTGTTTGGCGGGTGACATTTTGCCAGGGGGCCTAGAATTTGTTGCTGTACCCCTGCTTGTATCGATCATTTTTTGCTGGATATCATACCATATTTTGAAATATATAATCCATATGTTGACATTTAGTGAACTATGCAGGATGGTCTCCACGTGTTTCATATGCAGTTTTTGTGATTTTGTCGGTGCATTTTAAGTGTATGAACAGTGTCTTTGGGGACGGTGAGCAAAATTTATGATAGAGCTGTACAGCACAATATTCAAATATATTCCCTGGCATAATGGTGTTAAATGTCAGACATTAGCCATGAGGTTGTCACTGATTGACTTCCTGCTTCCAGGATGCGCCCTGCTTCTGTGCTGGGATGATGCATTCAAGAGCAGTGGCTCACTGAATTGAGCGCTCAAGTTCTCACAGGCTTTGATTGCATGTGTCTGGGGTGTTTTAGTCAAAATGAGATGAAATTAAGTAAATCAGGATGTAAATGTGCTGCGTGATCCCTCTCAGCGCACACCTACCATGTTCTTAACGCAAGGTAAACAGTGGAACATTGCTTTAATTTCAGGAACAAAGCGAGTTGTGTCTGCTGGCTTGTTCTGTGCCTCTCTCCATTTTCCCACTCTGGTATGAGTCAGCCTGGCTGAGTGGCATCGCAATTAACATCAAGTTTAATTAAGGGGCGAGGGTGGCAACCCCAAGAAAGGGGGAGGGGATCCGGCTTGGGGTGTCGGGGATGAATCAGAAGTCATCAGGGCGTCAAGTTTCATTTGCCGGTCTGACTTTATCTCTTCCTGAAGGCCGCCGATGGCCGTCCGAGTTAGAAGCTGACCCAACTCATTTGAGGCAGCAGGGGAATCCGCAGACTGGACTGCCTGTGAGCCCAGATCAACACGCAGCATTTGACCTTGCGAGCTCTGGGAGGGTCAGCGAGTGCCCTGTTGGCACATAGAAACACTATAGCTGCCTTCAGGGGGGTGTTCTTCGTACGTGGATTAATGAGTTATCCGGATTTAGTTGTTGACGATTTGACAACATCCAGGACAACATTTTTGGTTCTTCGGAACTCTTGTTGGATTGGTTGTCACAGCAACCAATCTGTTAGCTCAAACATGCTCAGAGCTAGTTAATTCAATGTAAACAAGATTAGACCACAGATATAACCAGAGCTCTGTCCACTCAGGAAGCTTGTCCAAGCATGGCCGTGCCTTTCTTACGAGAGGAACTCAGTGTGACCATATTAAGAAGAGGGCATTTCCTTCTTCAATAGAACTGTATTGCATAATGCTAGAGTGCAAATACAAACAATTTAATACCAGGGTCACATAAACAAGAAAAATACAAAGAAAAATACTATATAAGACAAAAAACAGAACTCCATCAAGAAAACATTAGTCCTTAGATAAAATAAGAGTTATACAAATGAATTAAATTTTCCAAATAAAACCCTTCTTAAAGTAGCGATTTAAATGTCTACACTTCATCAATGCTAATTCCTATTTCTATATTGCATTATACTTTGTAGCAATATTGAATGCAGTTGCACCACCTGCCTTTTCATTTCAAATTAAACAGACGTCTGCCTGGACACCTGCACAATTTTTCCTTTTGTCCTTGATATCAAGTTTATATATACAATTTGAAAAGCAAAAAGTCTTATCATATTCATATTACAATGTTTTGATGGTTTTTCATTGGTTCTACCACCTGGTATGGGAATTCTGCAAAAGGTTTCAAATACAGAACTATACCAAACTAAATAATTTTTTTTAGTTTCTTAAATACCAATTATAATAGGTTTCTTACTCTGCTCATTTATTCAGACAGATACATGACCTGACGTTTTTAGACTGTGATACAAAGAGTTTTGAAAATATATTCACATTAAAGAGGTTTCGTACAATACTGTTAGGCATGCTATGTATTTATTAAATGATTACAAAAATAGTGATGGATGCAGACAAAACATATGCATGTCCTTCACCTGCGTATCATAATTCTCCATGACAACAGGTCTTACTCTGCTGAGAGTGGAGGACTGTGCTCTCGCTTTTGTCATTTTCGGTAGCCAATCATACACTTGCTGATCGTTGTTCTGACTTTCAATTCATATATATATATATACATATATATATATATATATAATTGTAGTTAGTGTCCATTGGAGCGCACAGATTTCCTGGATGATTTAATCCAGTTTGACTAGTCTGGTTCTCTAATGGCTTTGAAGAACCGAAAAACAGGATAACTGTATCCATTATTGGACAGCCCTGGTTGAGTTGTTTGATCTTGGCTGTTTATATAAAGAATATAAACATATAAAGAATACCCCCCAAGACTGGGGTGGGGGGGCATAGCGTGTGAAGGGTCCTGTGAAGAAAGATGGCTTTGAGAGTATGGTTGTCAGGGATGATGCAAGCGCCGATGAACTGATGTAGCCAGATTCTTATGAATCAATGATCAGAATTAGTTTGTTTCTCTATGTAGAGCAATTGACACCATCAACTTCTTAGGTAAATTCAAATTATGTCATTTGTTTGTCATTTGCACTTAATTTTTTAAACCTTCCTTCCCAAATGGGTAATCAAAAATCTCATTATCATAGACTTCATTATCGTATCGTAGATTGTATTTTTCAGATCAGATAATGCAGAACTAGATAAAACATTTTAAAATCTGTAAACAATAAATAATCAATATGAATGATAAGATATACTTTGCTCTTTTTTTTAGTTTTACCATTTTATGTCTGTAACTCTTACCCTGGTTTTGATTAAATACTTTTAGTAATTTTGAAATACTTCTACTAATTTTAAAAATCTGAATAAAATTGATGTGTTGTGATAGTGAGTCTATGAGAATGACCCAGCTGCTACCCTGGTGAGGCGGCGATGGGGGTGATCAACAGTGCCCTGGATGTGAAAACAGTGATCAGATTGAGGATTAAAGAAGTGCTCATATCACTGAATCATATCTGTCACAGGATTTTATTAGTAAATATACGCTTTTTTTTTGAGATTGCAGAACTCAATTCAATTGTTGCTTCAGTTACTATTTCATTTTTTTTTGGGACTTATTCCCTACACGGGGTGTTCATCTTGTACCCAATTGCTCATGAGTGAGTTTGGTGATCAGTAGAATGATGTAACATATAGGGATGATTCCTCAGTTTTGGCCCAAGTTTTCCCACGAGATCTGAGTCCTTTGGGCCTCCAGAGATTAAATCCCAGCAACACACTCAGCATTGTTTTATTTATTTTTTTGCTGGAGGTCTCGCGTCCAAGTATTAATTAATCCAGGCCTGCTTAGCTTTAGCTGTTTGGCAAGCCATGCTGGCAGGACGCTGCGTGATGAATTATGCATATGTGTCGTTAGGTAATAGGATGAACATCGTTGCGTCCGATTTCCATTTCGTCTGCTTCGCGACCAGTAGCTGGCAGGCCCAGACGGGTCTGGTGTGTGCTCTGGCATCGCGTCAGATGCTGCTTTGCCTTCTCCTGGCATAAAGGAATTATGGGAGTCCGGAAGAGAAGCCTTGTCGTGTGAATATCACAAAGTACAGGAGTTATCGAGACAAGCCGTAGGCTGGCAGAAGTCATGCGGAGATATTTGCAGTGGCTGTTGGTGTCCCACTGCATTGCAGGTGCATGTTGCTCCTCATACTTTTCACCTATCATTAGCAGAGCAGAGATCAGTCTAATGGTGACTGCCAAGGAGCCCAGAATCAGACTGGCCAGAAAGGATCTTAGCATATGATTTTTGCTTCAGACGCATGTCAGGAAAAAATACTTTCTTCACTTTTTTCCCCCCAGGTGCCCCTTAAACCTTTTCCTGTGAATTATTTTTAAGGCTAACTGTTTCTGTTAGCTTTGAAGGAAGAATAGTTATATTGGAACATACTTTCCTCATCAATCTGTTTTTGTCTGTGTAGTATATCAAGACTATTCAATTATTTTGGAATCACAAGTTTGTTCCCTCAGTAGGAGAATAATACCTGTTGGAATTGCGTCAGTTCCTCTGGCAAACTCTTTAATAGTAATTGGGTTTTCGCGTGTTTTTTCTTTTTTCTTTTAAAAGATGCTACATGCAGTTAAATTTGAGAATCGTCCAACTCCCCACATTCACAGACTGGGTGAGCTGCAAGGAATAGGTCAGCTGTGTAATTTGGATGTGTGTGCAGTATTGGCAGCCACTGCCTAATGAGCCTCCTTCTTTTTGATGAATTTTGTCCCAGTTCAAACTAAAACGACCCTTAGCGTGGGGGGGGTCTCACTGATTAGGGGGTTAGGAAGTTCTGTGCAGTAGGAGTTTCCCTTAGGGGGTGTTGGTGATGAGTGATGTTTTTTTGTGATGTTATCGCCTCCTACTGGTCACCACACTGCGCTTCGTGCTGTTTTCCGAAATGATGTTTCTTTTGCCATCTCCTGCTCTTTGCTTTTTTTTCCCCCAAAAAGGGGTGGTTGATGTCAGAGGCTATTATCAGTTTGTGTCTATGTGCTTTCAGTCCCCACAAGGAAAAGCACAGTTCTATAAATATCTGTGCCTGGAATCGAAAAAGTCTTGTATTTTGTTTGGTTACTTGTGGTTAAGGTTAGGGCTGGGTAGGGGTTAAGGTCGTCATTGTTGGGATTAGGGTTTTGGTCATAGAAATGAGTGGAAGGTCCCCTGATATGAACACAAATGTGTGTGTGTCTGTCTGTCAGTGGGGCCCAGCGCTCATCTCACTCCCTGGGAGCTGTCTGTCTCAC
The DNA here is from genome assembly GCA_026770805.1 of Boulengeromyrus knoepffleri. Taxonomy (NCBI): domain Eukaryota; kingdom Metazoa; phylum Chordata; class Actinopteri; order Osteoglossiformes; family Mormyridae; genus Boulengeromyrus; species Boulengeromyrus knoepffleri. Next base: position 16,779,072 of record JABJVO010000078.1, on the reverse strand, counting down.
TTAGCAACACACCTGCCGCCATGTACAACGCACTAGCAGCATGTGGATGGGATATGTGCCCCCCCCCCCTCCCCCAGTGCTGTCTTTCTCAGTCACTGACACACCTGTGATCGTGGTGGGTGGTGAGCAGCTGCCTCTGAGCCATCCACTCTCCGTGCTGAGGTTGATAAGGGCATTGCCAGCCGCTGCAGCTTCGCAGGGCGTCTGCCGCACTTTTCAGAAGCTGTTGGACTATTGGGCATCAATCCCGTCCCTCCACAGGATACGCTGCTTAACACTGGAATCCATGTTCAGGCTCATAGCCGGTGGTCCTGAGGAGTTCCTGTATCTTCTCGCGCTGTCTGCGGGCTTTGGGTAAAATTGGAAGCTTCTAAGCAAGAATCTGTTCTTTGAGTAAACCTGAATGTGCAGGGAGATGAAGTCGATCGTCTTGTTCGGTGATTTGTATTGAAGAATGTCATGGTTATTTTTCATCTGCAGAAGAACCACAGGCCGCCAGCTCGGAGGTAGCCAGTCATCCTCACATTCATTTGGTTTGTGGGAAACATCAGTTTGGTTTGGGGGAGGCTTCTGTTCTGTTTGTTGACCGTATTGGATCTCAGGGGCGATTCTCATGAAAATGAGCGCGGGAAATCTCATCGGTATTCAGAGTGGGTGACCAAGCCCACCATCCTTGAAACCTGCCCACCTGTTTGTTTCTCTTTGGGGGGGGGTTGGCTTGCGTGATGAGAACACCCTCCCACCACCACCACCTCCCGATCTAGTGATTGTTCATGAAATGGGGCTCTCAGTGTCGTCACTTAAAAGAAATGCGCTTTGGAGCGGAATTAGGAGAGTGTAAATTAAGCGTAAAGAAGCACAGAGATCCTGTATTGCCTGCCGATTGATTTCTCAAACTTTTCACAGCGTGGTGCAGGTTGCACCATATATGTGTAAAGAGAGGCATCGTTTGTTATATCAAAGTATTTTTTATGCTTCGCTGGTCTCCATAGCAACACGCTAGTGGCTCCCCCCCACTGGCAGGAAATGGGTGGTCTGTGGTCTGTAACAACATGCTCTCTCTCTCTCAACAGAAGGGGAGAAGGAGGCTGTATGACCCGGGGCTGAGGGGGTGGGCAGTTTGGGATGGTACAGGATGGGCGTTTCTAAGCTCACCTACTTGGCAGGGGGAGGCTATTGATGTTCGGGGAGGTGCAGCCTTGTGGACAGGAAGGTCTGCTTGCTGATGCTCATTAGGCGTTCTGATCACATCGGGGGCAGGGGGGGCTTAGGTGTTAGCAGCATCAGCACAGCAATGGAGATGCAGAGAGCAGGAGACAAATGATCATGACAGACACAGACACTGTACATGGAAATCAATATGGAAACAGTGCTTGTACAAACAGGCAAATGGCAGACATATTTCTGTCTAATGTATGTTATCTTTGTGCATTCTGGTTCACATTGCCCCCCCCCCCCCAGTATTTTTGTGGCTGAAGCTGCCAGTTGTCCGGGTGGAATAATAACATGTCAGAAACAGACCTCCAATCAAGCCAGTGCTTGAAGTGACCTTCAGGGGGTGCTGCAGACAGCATACTGTCCCCCTGTCTCCATGGATACACCGATTGCGTTCCTGTGAAGCCACCGCGGTCCTCAGCCCCAGCGGTCATTGTCTCGCCTCCTCGGGGCCGGTGAGTGGGTGTCGCCTGGCTGTGTGACGCAGCACTTCAGTGCTGAAGCGCCAAAGGCAGAGAATAAGCTCCATTCTCCCGAGAGCTGCTTTTTCCTGTTTATTGTAGCACAGCCCCTGAATACGTCAAAGGCCGTTTCTTAACCATTCACATGCTGCATGGCCTGAGTGTTGGTACCTTCATACCCCCACCATCTCCTGAACAACAGCTCAAACGTGCCCACGCCGCATTGGACCAACACTCTTTCCCAGAAGCACTCTTTCCATGGCCCACCTGCAAGAACTAGCAGGAGAGCTATGTTCTGCTCAACGAGGGTGTTGGCCTTGCATTCAAAAGGTTGCTTGACCGCCCCCTCCTCAGCGTGACTTGAATTCTGTCTGGAGGCCTCACTTCTGCTCCATTTCTGACGTTGTTGGCTTTTATCTGCTCATTGCATGTGAAGAGATGCCATCATTTCTTTGGAGAGGCAGATATTGGTCGATCCTTCAACCACAAATGCGTCTCTCACCCTGAAAGGTCAGAACTTAATGAGGTCTCTGAAGGGCAGATCGCATTTTGGTGCCTGGTGCGGCCCTAACAAATCAGGGTCAGCCATGTTTGTTATGTTCGTCTCCAGGATTTTTCATGCAGGACTGTTTGTAGACAAACTCTACTCCCTGCACCAGCTGCAGCTGTCGGTTGCATTTCTATATGCGTCATTTGGTGCAGGGCTGGTCTGGGATCAAAATTCAGCCCTGGACTTTGGGGGCCCCATTGCCCCGCAGTAACTTTTGCTGAGCCAGGGGCGCAGGGCATGATAAGTTTTGGTGGCCCACATACTTATTGCCCCACCAGGAAAATGCTGGATAAGCCACTTGGCCGGTCTAGCCTTGGTTTGGAGCCTGTTGATCCAGCAGAGAAGAATTTCAGGGTGACCAGTGACCACCTCCATTCCTGTCCCGTCAATCTCTCTGGAGCTCTTGTTCAGTGCTTCTGTCTGGTAGAACCTCTACAGAACCTGTGAAGAACTTTTAGCTATTGATTGGCAGTGTAAAGATTTGGGGCCAGGGGGGATCTTGGCATGGAAATCCCTAAGCCAGCAGTGGCCCCAGCCCAACCTGGCATTCGTGATGATCCAGTGTGAGAGCGGAGTGCTCGAACCCCACCCCTCAACTCCTATCCCATCTTGAGCCAATGAATCATTAGTCCTAGCTCATGCAGTGAAGATATCAGCTTTTGGGAAGCTCTCCCACCCTTTTTGAGGTGGGAGGGACTGCTGGTGTCCAGCTTCTTAAGATAATAATGTTGTTTTTCTGTTTCTTGGGGGGCAAGCGTTGTCATGACAGCAAGCAATGTGAGGGATCCCTGTGGATCCGTGTGCAAGGCCGAGTCTGGAGTAGGAGAGTAATGGAGCCACTCCCACTTCCTGTTACCCACCTTTAATCGCTGAAATGCTCCTGTGTACCATCTGGACTAACCTCCCGGAAGCTTCCAACTTTCTGGGCAGTTTTTTTTCTCCATAAAACTGGACATGACCAGCTCAATTTCTTTTCCCTGTTGGTGTGACAGGCTGAGCAGACTTGGCAGGATGTGGAGATCTAAGGGCGTTGGAGAGATGGTGCATGATACGGAGCTATGTGGTTGGTACCTACCACTACAGACATTGAGCCTGACACATAGGACAGGCCAGCCCCTTCAAGGGACTGTAAGTGCCCCACCTTTCCCAGAATTCAGTGTTCCTATCCATCTTTAAGGGAAATACCTCAAGGGAAAAAACAAAGGCACCCTGCATAAAAATTTCAGCAGGGCCAAGAAAAGCTTTAGCTGTTCAAAATGCCAAGTTCACTGTCGGGTATTTATCTATATCGGCATTACTATGGAACCCCCACCACACCGCCCCCCCCAGCTGGGAGGTCGATGAAAGTGCAGAGTGGATCGCCGTGGTAACCCAGGTGAGGCCATTTTGGGGCATCACTGATTCTGACCAGCAGTTCTCCTTGCTTATCAGTTTGAGGTTCTGAGAGTGGTGGCACTCTCATAGTGTAGTGGGTGGGGGCCCACTGCTGAGGTCCTGAGGGCTGGGTGGACTATGCCTATCCTTATGCTCTGCCCCACAAAGAAGTAAGAATTATGAACTCACAAGAGGTAGACAGAGTGTTTTTTATCTGAACCATGCTTGTTTCATTTGCCCTAATTTCACACAAACCTTAATTTCAGCCAGAGTTTAAAGTCGTTTAAAAACACCATCAGGAAAGTGATGAACTGGATGATTGGTCTGTTTGTAGACTCAAATCCCCAATCAGGCAAAACAAAACAGGGGACAATGCTTATGAAGACCAATATGTCCCACATATAGTTAACGTCCATCACTTCCTCGATCGATATGTGTGATATATGGGTCCAAACACCGTATGGAGAGCAACGCAGGGACAGCAGTGTAATGAAGTCCTAAGGTAGTAGCTCGCATTGATTTCCTGTCTCCGTCCGGGGCGAGAGTGTTGCTGGAGGTAAAGGGAAAATGGGAAGTTAATCTTCAAATTAATCACAACCCATTTCTAATGCGCCTGTGCATTTCTAAGGTCCGTCTTCCGGTAATATGGCGAGTGAGCACTCCGTGCTGTGCCTTCTGAGTTTGAACTGTCAGGGCCGGGGCAGAAGGATCGTTTGATTCTATTTTCGCTCAAATCTCATTGTCGATATTATTCCACCGAGACTTTCTGAGTAGGTGCCTCAATCAGGCATCTGGAGACACCCTTCCCAGGAGATTCGTGACGGGCAACCCAGTCGGCTTTATCCGGCGTGAAGGTCCGTCGCGGGACGGACTTTAAATGAGTCAAGTCAATCGGTTATCCAATGTTGGCGTGGAAGTCGTGGTAGAAACTGGGTAAAAGAGGCTGGACGTGAGCTGATGTCGCCCTGGTCAGGGTGTCCTCGTGGGGGGTAATGGGGACTGTTTCAGAAAGGTGTCACGGGGACCCTTAGTGTCCCTTAAATGGGTGGGTGTCGATTTCCCCAGTCTTAGGACAAAAAACACAAACGTAAATCTCGGCAGGAGCCAGGAGCATGGCTCTGGCTTTAAGGTAAGGTGTGTGTGACGGCAACTTAGCAAGGCCAAGGGAAAAAAAATCAGCTTCTTAGTTCAGAGGGATCCTCTTTGCTGCCAATACCCTGCAATTAAGGAGCCATGAGCCGGAAGCTTTGAAAAGTCCTATGAAGCCCTGATGGCACTTGCTGTCCTGCCCTTGTCGGCCCCAGACTGAGCGTCACCACATTAGCATTGGCTGTCTCTCCTCAGATTAGCAGCAATTAAACTGTGAAATCGGAGTGATTGTCCTAAGCTCAGATATCCTATCGGGCTGTCAAGTGGAATCCAGCGGGGGGAGCAGGGGAGGGCCTTGGCAGCAGGCCGCCCGCCCCTACACTCGGGACAAGGAACGTAGACACACCCACTGGTCGCTGGCCCTTCAGGCCACCCGTCTGTCACGAGAGGAGGTTTTGGAGGCATCGCCATGGTGACAGCATTGGAGAAGCCCCTGCCCCTCCCTACTGCCTGCTCGCCCCATGTTGGCTACGGTTGATTAAGCTGATTGTGATGGCATGCAGGGTCATCGCTGCATTTGCTCCCTGCCTCTTGCCGCTGGTATTGTGGCTGTTTATCATTTCCTTCCTGTTTTTAGTAAGTGATCACTCACTTGTTCAATTTTGTTGTAACTGAACTCCGTCTTTCCAAGAACCAACGTTTCTCCACCTGCCCAACAGAAGTCTGTTCTAAGCCCCAAAGACCACCAAAGAGGATGTTTGACTGGCCCCTACAGGCTTCTCTTTGGAATAAAACGGCTAAATATGGCAGCTAATCCAAGTTTTATCAGTGAAGAGGAGCGTGTAGTCTAGGGTATTTGCATTTGCATGTTACATATTTTGCAGACACTGTATTCCAAAGTGTTGTACAAGTGAGGCGAATAGCAAACATACATGCTGTCAAGGAGTCACCTAGGCCTAAGTGCAACTAGGCTAGACGTGTAGGCAGTATTGCAGCTGGAACTACACAACAACTATGCAACAACTAAATATCTTTTAACAAAGTAAGAACCTAATAAAAGTATTCAAAGGCTAGAAGTGCAACATAAGAGTTTTAAAAGAACATAAAGAGGCGTCAGGTTAGTAGAGGAATTCATGGATCAGATGCATCTCAAAGTGTTTCCTGAAGGTGGAGAGGAAGTCTGAAGACCGGATGTGCTTAGAACAGACTGGAATTCTCACGTGATGGACGGATTGCCAAGCGTTTTGGTTTGCTGACCAATGGGGTCAAGATGGGACAAAGGGACAAAGGTCATGGGATGGGTGCCTGCCCATTGATGACCAAGAGCATCTACAGTACAGGGTACTTTATCTCTTTCTCCTCCATCTATAGAGTAGTGAATGGGGGGTAGGGAGGTGTGTTCACTTTGGGCCAAAATAGTGCCATTATTTGCTGACTTGGTTTTTAATTATGCTGCCTTAATGCAAGACATCACCGTGTCAGTATTTTCCCGCAGGATGCAGTAGAGTAACATGTTGGCAGTTTTTGACAGCATATGAAATGTAAGGTTATCTTAAGCATCTTAATGGTGCTGCTCAGAACGAGACTTAATGCAGGTCTCACGCCATCCACACTGTCCGTGATTCGTTATTAATGAGATGTGGCTTTAAGATTTCCCCCAGAAGTCCTGACTTCTCTGAGAAGGAGATGACCTGTGACCTGGGCTTTCCTGTTAAATTGTGGTTTAAATGTATAAGTTAAAAATGAAGCCATTTGGAACGTCATGCTCCAATAGGGCTGACACTCACCTGAATGCAGAGCAGGGTCCTCATTAGATCGCTAAATATAAACCTTTTCAGTGTGACGCTGGACGAGGAAGACGCACCTTAATCTGAGCTGACAGTGCACTGTAAAACGGGTACCTTGGCAGACGGCCATTTACTTGACTCTGTTGGCCCTTGGGGGCCATGCAGAGTAATCGTTTCTGTGGCAGTGGATCAAGCACGGGGGGGTGTAACTTACAGCACTTGTGACAGGTTTGGTGGAAGGAAACCGCTTGGCCTTTGCCTCAGTCTGGCAGATATGCTTGATGGGTTCTGGTTTGACATCTGGGCTGCTGGTTTCTGACTGACTGGTGATCTCTGGACCCACCACCGCCATCAGGTCAGGGGTGACAGCTGCACTTCCGCACTGGGGCCAGCAATGTCCAGGCTGGGCCATGGATTTTTCATGGAGGTAAATCTCATGAAATGGTACCAAAAAAAAAGGTATGACACCAGGTTTCAGGGATTGGACCTCTGAGAGGATGGGGTTCTTTTTTATTTAGTTAGTTATTTTATGTAGATTTTGTAACATTTTATGATTCTGCAGGTGTGCGATTCAGTCCCTCGTAATTCCAGCAGCTTAAGTCTTCGCTAATGACTTAATGCTCCATAATGAAATGCCCGCCTTAAATATTATCTGTCTCTTGCTGTGTTGTACCCAGTTATTTGTGCCCCCCCCCCCCCCACAGCATGAACAGCATAAATGTAATAAAAATATCAAGGTGGTACTCTGTCAATCCTGGCAGGGGTCTCCTGGGTCATGTGGCCCAAATGGAGTTTGCTTCTCTTCCGTATGAAAGCCGTCGATCAAGCGGGTGTCCTGAGTTCCCATCGGGGGGCCCTAATCGTGTTACACCCCCATGGAATGAATGGCAGGGTGCAGGTTTGAGCACGTCCCTGCACAAACTAACTCATCTAACCAAGTCAACAAGGTAGGTCTTGCCCGCTGTCCTCTAGTAATCGGGGGGGCATGGGTAATGGCACCAGTACATCCTGTGGGTGACAGGGAGGCCAGGCTGGCATTCGGGAAAAACGGCGTTCCGTTAAAAACTGAGTTAAATGGCTGAAACGCCAATGTTTGGATGCCTGATTGGGGTAAGATCAGTACCACTCTTCCAAAAAACAGCTCTTTGTCCATCCAAGCAGTTTAATCGTAAATAGATTACGGTTTGTTTGGATTAATCCTTTCAGTGAATTTTATAAGCAGATAGTGTATCAGAGTTATATTGAGAGGATGCTAATTTACCCTGGTATGGGGAAAAAAATAAACCTAAAATTCATATTCAGTTCTGTATCAGTTGGTCTGGATGTGAAACTTGCTGTAAAAATACATCAGGTAAACATGCATGTAAATATACAATGCTATATGTGAAAGTCTAAGGTAGTCAAAGATCTTCGTAACGCTAACTGTTTCTTATCAAGTACTTAAGATCGATCATTAATTAGCGAGCATTTTCCGAAACCCTTCGTAACTAAAGCAGTCCGTTATCTTGTTCGTAGATTTACAAATGCTCCTGTCACAATCTGGGGAAACATACTTAAACGCGGAGTTAAATACACTGTACTAATGACCACAACAAAAAACAGCTGGTGAACATGGGGAATCCACATGGGGTAGATGAGGGGGCGTGGCACACAGGAGGATCTGATGAGCGGGGCATGACAGAACCCCCCCCAAAAGGCACGAACTCCGGGCGCACCTAAGGGGAGTAAGGAAAAAGACCAGGGACACGATGAAACCTGGGGAAACAAAAGTAAAAACATTAACGCACAACGGAGAACAGCACGGACACGCAGAACAGGAGGCAGGAAGGGACCGAAAGGGAACAAAGGCACAGAGGCACCGGGCGCAAACACAGGGAGCCAATGGAGGAGGCAAAGAGGAAGATGAAGGGGACCGCAGGCGACCGCTGTGCTGAAGCCGGAGGACCCGCAGGCAACTACTGAGCCGCAGCCAGGGGAACCGAGGGCGTGGCAGGGGGCAGGGCAGGCAGGAACCAACCCCTGCGCAGATGTCCCCTCCCTTTTTCGGGGGGCCTGGCCGGGATCTGCCATGCTGAGGCGATGGTGACGTGGGAGTCTCTGGGGATGACAGGTTAATCCCAGAGGGGTCCCATTCAAGCTTCTCCTCCAACTTCACTAAGGAGGGAGGAGCGGTGGTCTGGCAATCAGGGACCTCCTTGGGGACCGGGACTGGGGCCATAGGAGCAGGGAGCATGGGAGCAGGGTCTGGGGGATCTGGGAACTCCTCAGGGGCAGGGACTGGGACCAGGAGGAGCAGGAGCAACGGGCGGAGCAGGAACCTCCGGGGGGCAGAGCAGGAGGAACGGGCGGAGCAGGAGCTTCCGGGGGTGAAGCAGGAGGAACGGGCAGAGCAGGAGCCTCTGGGGGCGGAGCAGGAGGAACAGGCGGAGCAGGAACCGCCGGGTCAGGAACCTTGGGCGGCGGTGCAGGAACCTTGGGCAGCGGTGGCGCAGGAACCATTGGGCCAGGAACCACAAGGGGTGGTGCAGGAGCCGCCGGGTCAGGAACCACGGGGGAGCTGCTGGGGTTTGCGCCTTGGCAGCAGGCGCTGCCCATTTAAGGAACTTGAGGACCTGCAGGATGGCATCACCAATGGACCTCGCCCCTTTAATTAAGAGCCAGGCGCGTTCCAAAAAATGGGCGAGCTGCCAGCACTGGCAGCGAAGCGGCGAGCGGACAAGCTTTGGGCGGCTGTTCAGGCGGGGCGATGGCGGCATCCCCAAACTCCGCCGGATTCAGAATCGGGAGGAGTTCCTCCCGACACGCAGCAGGGCAGGTGGCAGAGACCGAGACGGCCCCTAAAAAGAGCTCTGGGGTCTCCCGTCTTCGTTTCTTCCGCTTTTTCTTCTTCCCTGCTGTCTGGGGCACTTCGGGCAGCTCAGACAGCGGACTGTAGGGGAGTCCGCCATCCATGGCCACTTGGCACATTTTGGACTCCGCCACCCCCTTTCTCAGATGCCGCAGGTTTTCGTGCATCTCTTCGGCAAGGTGTGCATCTCCGGGCATCCTCCAGTATGTCCCTGCTCCAGTGGGCTAGAGCCCGAGCCACGGGATCGTCCCGAACTTTGGGCTGGTTTAGCCAGTATATTACCTCGTCCACTGTGCTGAGTTATTCCTCCTTTGTAAGACGAGTCCGGTCATTCTGTCACGATCTGCCGAGCCGGGACCGGGGAAGCAGGGACAGGGCTCAAGCGATCGAGAAACATGGGGTTTGATTGAGAACGGAGAACAGGCAGAACAACACAATGACATTACACTTCAATTACCGGACTGGGGAAAGATACTTAAACGTGGACTTAAATACACTGAACTAATGACCACAGCAAGAAACAGCAGTTGAACACGGGGAATCCACACGGGGTAGATGAGGGGGCGTGGCTCACGGGAGGATCAGACGTGCGGGGCATGACAGCTCCGACCCACTCGTTATTTTCTACGTCATTCTTTGTTTGAATTTTTGCCTGCTGTCCTGTCAGAGACACAGAGGCAAAAAACAGATAACAAAAACACATCGATGGTGCATTTTTGACAACATAAAAATGCTGATATTGCAAAATAAAACTATAATGTTGACTATAAATTAGCACAAATGGGGCTCGTTGTTGTAACACCTGTATGCCATTTGAGTACATAACAGGGATATGCACCACTCATAAGTGACTTGAGAATGACCTTGAAAATCAAATTCAATTCAGAAACCGGTTGAAAACACGGTGCAGAATCGCAATTCGACTTTGAATATAAGGAAGTAGAATTAAAATGGAATTGATTTCACATAAATTCAAATACATAGTGTAAGTGCAGCTTTAAAAATACAGCTTAATATTTCAATTTTAATCACCCACCATGTTAGCATAAACAGCATACACTGAATCCCGCCCATACCCTCCATCACACGATCACGAATATTTACGGCAGCAAAAAGGTCCCATCGGCTATGCCTCCCTGTTCGAGCACCTGCCTGAAAAGTCTGTGCATGTCACAAATATATGCACATGGAAAAGGACTTAGAGGGCTGACATAAACAAAATGCTTATTGTTAGAACAGGCTAAAACAATTACACAATTATCTTACAATCATACAAATATAAAGTTCACTCACTAGTACATATATAAGGTCAATATACTGTATACTGTACATCTACCATGTTGGAAGTAGACCTGTTATGTAATTTTTTATGTTTTGCTAGATTAAATGACATTCATGTGTTGCATGATTGCATTGAATTGAAATAAATTAAATTCTTCTTACTGTCATTTCAACATCTTACAGGGTGTGGCCAAGTCAATTCAAAATCCAGTTCATCATTTCTGAACAACCCTGGTTGGCTACATAATGAGCTAACCAATCAAACTTGCTATGTTATATATCTTTTGAATTGGGAAGGAGAATCACCCTTCACGACCAGCAATGTCAGAGAACTGTGCAAGTCAACGGAAGACAGTGTTTGAGACAGCGCCATCTAGGAACCAAGCTGCTTTTGGGTTGGTCATGAACCCCTTGGACCATCTCAGTAATTAATAATTCATAGAGAAATACGGGATGGCCTGGGGTGAAATAATAAGCCCCCTTGGTCTGGTGCAGGATAAATTGAAAAGAGAAAAACCCCAGAACTTTGCCCTCAGTGCAACTTTGGACAGTCAGACCACATTTCTCTGTTCATGTACCCGGCTTACAGGCAGAGACTGAAACAATCAAACCTTGTCACCAAACTTGTGAAACTATGGACCCCAGAGACTGAGAGCATCCTGCAGGACTGTCTTGCTCAGACAGACTGGGATGTGTTCAAAACTGTTGCCACTATGGAGGACTATTCTGTCACACAGGACTATGCTGAGTATGTGACTGGGTACATTAGCACTTGTGTTGACAATACCGTGCCACCACACAAGTCAGGAAGTTCCCCAACTAGACACATGCTGCGTACTCGCTCTCTTGCATTTAGATCAGGCAATGAGATGGAGTACAAGGCTGCGAAGTACGGACTGAGGAAAGCCATCACGGCGGCCAAGAGGCAGTACAGAGAGAAGCTGGATGGCTTCTATTCTGCTGACTCCAGGCGAATGTGGCAAGGCCTGCAGCACATCGCAGAGTACAGGGCCACCACCATCATCATCAGCTTTGCAGGCAGCCTGCTGGATGATCTCAACACCTTCTATACCTACTTTGAGACCCCCAGCCACAGCACAAAGAGGAGGCATGCATACACCCAGACCTCCCATACCACCCGACCCCCCTCCCCCTTACCAACAGTCTCAACAGACCAGGTACAAAAGGCACTGAGGAAGATCAACCCCCGTAAAGCAACAGGACCAGACAACATCCCTGGGCGGGCCCTCAAAGTATGTGCCAACGAGCTGGCTGATGTTCTCACCTCAATCTTCAAGCACCGTTCCCACCTGCTTCAAGACCACAACCATTGTCCCCCTCCTCAAGAAAAGCACAGCCACCTGCATGAATGACTACAGACCAGTAACACTCACTCTAATCATCGCGAAGAGAGTGGTGCTGGCCCACATCCAGAGCAACATCCCAAACACCCTGGACCCCCTGCAGTATGCCTACCGGCCCAACAGGTCCACATCAGATGCCATCGCTGCTGCCCTTCACTATTCCCTCTTCTGCCTGGAAAACAAAGACTCCTACATCAGGATGCTCTTTGCTGATTACAGCTCCGCCTTCAACATGGTCATCCCCTACAAACTCATCCACAAACTGACCACACTTGGCCTGCACCCCACCCTCTGTGACTGGCTTCTGGACTTTTTAACTAGCAAAGCTCAGTGTGTCAGGCTCGGTAACAGGACTTCAGCCAGCATCACCACAAACACTGGCATCCCACAGGGTTGTGTTTTCAGCCCCATCCTCTACACCCTGTTCACCCACGACTGCGTCGCCTCCCACAAATACATCATCATCCTGAAGTTTGCAGATGACACTGCAGTGATCGGTCGCATCACTGGAGGGGACGAAGTGGCCTACAGGAGAGAGGTTACCGGTCATGGTGTGAGGACAACAACCTCACCCTCAACACGGACAAGACAAAGGAGATGATAGTGGACATGAGGAAGAGGAGGAGGCCTCATCAGCCACTGTTCATCTGGGAGCTTGAAGTGGAGTGGGTGAGCAGCTTTAAGTACCTGGGCGTCCATATTACCCCAACACAGACTGTTCACATTTCTGCCCTCAGGACGGAGGTACAGAAGTGTGAAATCTAGAACCTCCCAGCCGACAGGAGTATGATAATGGACATCATTGAAATGGTGGACACCTTTTCTTATTGCTGTCCACCATTTCAGTCCTTTTCTTATTGCTGTCCACCATTTCAGTCATTTTCTTATTGCTGTCCACCATTTCAGTCCTTTTCTTATTGCTGTCCACCATTTCAGTCATTTTCTTATTGCTGTCCACCATTTCAGTCCTTTTCTTATTGCTGTCTACCATTTCAGTCCTTGTCTTATTGCTGTCCACCATTGCGGTTTATGGTTTGTGTACAAGGAAGCAGCATCACATTTTGAGCCTATTTTTATATTTTCAATAAATCGATTGTTTTATTGTGGTCTTAATTATGGTTGCTTTGGTATGTTTTTATTGATTTCCTAATTAGTTTATGCTTTTGCAGTATTTTGCAACATAGTATTTTCATTTGCCTGGTGTGACAATATGATATGACGTGTTTGAAATACGTGGAATCAATGTTCATGTTATCGACAATCTGTGCTTTTCTCACGCGGAGGCTGGGGAGGAGCCAGCAAAATACTACTTAAAGTTAGTTTGTTCATTCTGAAATAACGAAGGGTTTTGGCAAACGCACGTAGACCTCACTCGTTCTTTACCGACGTTGTTCTTCATCTTGTTCGTTATTCGCTAAGATCGATCGCTTTCGGGAAAGCCACCCCAGATAAATAGCTTGAAACATTTTCTCTGACTCCCTTAGACTTTCGCACAGTACTATACGTCGATACACACTCCATACCCGCCATTTCTGAATTGGTCTGAATCCGCTGTCCGGACGTCATCGATTCACCAGGATGGGGAGGGAGATTTCCTGATTTGCCTCCTTTCCCATTTGAGGCCTAAACCTTTTTAAACCCCCCTTTAAAAAATCGTTATAACTGTCAGCGTCATCGGCTTTTCATTCGCTACCCAAAAAGATAAATCTTACAAAAGGGTGTGGCGGATTACCGTGGGGTGGAGGGGGGTGACAGGCATGCTTTAAACCTCTGTCAGGAGCACACTCCAAAGAGGCTTCTATAGAGACAGCAGCGCGGGGTGGGGGGGAGGGGGGGGGGCTTTTATTTTAAAAAATAAAGCGGTGGCATTACTACGATAATAATAATAATAATAATAATAATAATAATCTACACTTTATTAATCCCCGTGGGGAAATTATTTTTATGCCTCCCTCAACTTGCTCTTTGTAGAGCAAGCTGTCCGCAAGGGGCAGCCGCCCGATGAGCACATCTCCAGTAAGCGATCACCCCCATTTGGCAGGATTCCTCAGAGCAGGACACCCCCAACCCGCTTCTCCCTCGTCTCTGGAATTCACTGGATGCATATTCTTCCCTAGACGGTTATGTAAATCAGCTGGCTTGTGGGGTCACTGACCTCCCTCCCCAGCACTGCCCAGGGCCCTATTTCTGCAGGCTACGGATTCCCTCGGACCTTTTCTGAGATGATTACATCTCTCGTGCCCAGCCCAGGTCCCCCCGTGGGCATTGAACCCACGACCTTCCAGTGACATCAGCAGACCTCCACAGAAGTGACACAGTATTACACAGTATTTTACCTTTTTGTGGCCATTTCTGTAGCAGGTATGCGTGCTTCCAGTTCACGTACAGGTCACCATCCTGAGCACTGTAACTCACCCAATATTTGTTTCCACCACCGGTCGGTAGCATTTCAGTATCTCCGCCTGGCAGCCCCAGGCCTCCCGTTGTATGGGGTTATGAGCGAGGCTATCGCAGGAGCTCGTCGGCCCTAGTTCAACACAGCTGACCACTGTTTCATTCTTCTGCCTCGCAGCTTTAGTAGATTGTTTAATTTTTTTCTTTCAAATTAAAAGTCACCTCATATAATATGCTGAGTGAATATTCTTCCTGCTACCCCCAAAACCGAACAGTTCTGGTGAATGAGATCTGAGCCATGCTAGCTGTATTTATATTTTATTCAGTTTCTTTTACGTTCTGTTTTATTCATTCCCTGTATGAGGCAAATATGTGACCTTGTCTGCTGTCTATGGCCTCTGCCTTGTCACTGTTCTCCTTTAGGCACTTTCAGCCTTTCCTGTCTAATTGCTGTGATCCACAGGATGCAGAAGCATAGCAACACTTATAGTGCCTGTATTGTATATGTATTTATATAGGTTGATTACAGTGTCCAAAAAATATGCCTTCTGGGATTTAGTCCTGCAACCTGTACGTTTGAAGTTTATCTTCTTACTCAGTGGGACCATGCATTTAATCCTGATACACACACAGCATTTACCTTCACGTTTGCATTAATATTTACACTTTTCGTCATCCGAAGCAACTTGGCAAGTTATATTCTCCGGTGTGCTGAGATGTATTACTTGCCAGTATGAATATATACCATGTTTAGGCTTTAAATATATGAAACCATGACTGAATAAACTACACAGCTGGAAACAGGGGTTTTGCTATTCTGGGGGGGGAGACGTTATGGGCTTGTGTGCCACCTCCATCCCCGCGGTGGTGATCTGTGGCCCGCCTGTAACGTCATCACTGTTCCGTTTCTCATTATTTACCCATGATTCATGTGCGGGTGCCACCCAGCCAGTTGGACGTCTGGCTCTGGGAGCACCTGATCACTCCTGCTGTCCAGCATTGATTTTAGAAGCTCATTGTCTTCGGCTGGAACACTTTGGCAGTGCCGACGCATTCCTGCGGTTCTATGGTTCAAACATCGTGGACGCAGCCCTCAGTCTGCCAACTCACACAGGCCGGTATGGAGAGCCAACCCATTGCTGGACTTCGGCTTTGACCCTGACCAAAGTTTACACCTTGCTTTTAGCAAGCAAACCCATTCCTTCTTTTTCAGTAATGTTAGTGCCCAGGGGGGTTGGGCAGCCAGCTGACCTTGGACCCCCAGAGGTTTTCTTTTTTCTCCCTTTTTGGGAGCTTTTGGTTCCTCTCCTTCATTGACTTCTGGCTTTCTTTCTGTCATTCCTTCTTTCAGTGTGTATTCTGTATAAATGATGTAATGATGTATTACAACACACCCATGTGAAGGCCTTGGGGTGACTAGTGTGAAAGGCACTATAGAAAAATTAATTCAGTTCAATTCAATTCTGCTGCTTGTAATCTTGTGTAGAAAGTCAAGGGTGTTCCACAAAATCCAAACCTGGCCTTTGTGTGCATTACCGCTTGTTGTGTGTGAATTCGTTCACATGGGTCCTGACGTCACATGGAGACACGCAGCTCCATAATTTATACCTAGCGCTGTAGGCCACCTCCAGCTTGGCATCTGGATCCAGGGTTCTGCTGTGTGGGTTTCCGGAACGAGCCAAGCATTGACTCAGCAAAGGTAAACCTCTAGCAGTGTTTAGCAGTACTCATCCTGGATTTAGGAGTATTCAGGTTTTTCCAGGTTCAGATATAGAAAATGTACTGTTTACTAACAGCTGCAGCCTGAGTGATGCTCCAGCAAGTGAGGCTCCGTTCAAAACATGGTAGAGCTTAGAATAAATCCTGCCTTCCTTCACTCCTGTTGTGAGGACTAGTCTGGTTTCCTGGAACAGTTGTTCCTCAGCAAACAGCTTGTGTAAGACAGTATGAGTGCTGTGTGATCTTCATGCCCACCAGGTCACGCTTCTGGTCGGGCTCCTGACAAGGCTACTCTCTGTCAGATGGAGCTGATTGCGGCCCGTCTGCATCTAATCTAGCTGATGGCTGAGAGAAAGATCCAGAAAAGCAGTCTGATCCTTATTGGAAATCGGGCCCTGGTGGAGACCAGGGGAACGGGGAAAGACTGGATTATCACCTTAATAAAAAGGGTGGAGAGCCTCAATTCACGCCTTTACTGAAATCGTAAGGCTTTCTCTCATCTTGCTTAGTGCCTTTAAGGTGGTTCTTGTGGTTGATGTCTGGGTTCTCCAAGGTGAATCTAATACTCAGTCCTGTTCTGGACCACAGAAGTGCCAGGTTGTACAACAAGTACCACAGAAAATTTAATTAGACTCCATGCTTCGTTTTTTTGAAGAGTTTGCTTGTTATAGACTAGCACAGGGTATGATGACCTAGGCAACGTCAGAATCCTGTTTCTTTAACATGAATTCCTTTACAAACCTTACATTTGCGTTGGAAGGGATGGTACAGAGCGCCGAGCATGAATCTTAATTTCCTTAGCATTTGGAAGATCCTTTTGGCAAGAAGAATGTGTCATCTGCGCCTTTTATAGCTTTCGTTTTCAGCGCCTTTAAAAAGGAGATGGCTCTCACCAGCTCAGAGATTTGACTTCTCTTCTCAATTGTGGCTGCTTTTCGTGTCGGTCTGAGGACCCGAAGTGTGCTATTTTTAAATGATTCAGTGTTTTTTTATTATTATTATTCGATAAGGCTTACTTGTGCACTCGTTTACAGTGTTTGCATGGTGCGGAATTAAAAATCAGTGTATTAATATTCCTGTTTGTTTCATAGTCTCCCCTTGCATGAAATGCTCTGACAGAGGATTTTGCTGTGACGGACCATCAGTAATCAGCCATCTTGTATTTGGGAAAGCATCTTAAAGTACTTTTGCAAATATATATTTATATATGCATGATGTTCCTGAGGCTCACATTTGGTTCCGGGATCCTCCTGTCTGCCAAATGCGGTGCATTTAAATAGACTCTCTGGGGCTGTGTTTCTTTGCTGAAAATGACAAAATAATGATGAAAAACAACCAATGGTGAACTATTTTGCTTGATAGATTAATTGTATACGTACATTCATACACACTGGGATATGTTTCGCCTCCATTCCCTAAGTTAAATCGGCACCTTTGCAGTACTCCTAAAGAAGTTCCCCACTCTTTATGAGGAGGTGCAGATTACTGTGCTTTTACTCTTTTTAAAAATCTCTGGAGTCCATTGACACCTTGGGCACCTCTTAGCGCCATTGTGAAGGTTGCCGCAACCCATGGAAGTCACACAATTGACGGGTGACATTGCTTAGCCCTTGTTAGCTTCAGGTATGTCTGGCAGCATAGGAAGTACGTGGTTGTGATGTGATTGAGAAGTTAATAAATATTGGATCCTTTATTGGTAGCCATGATACTAAATATTATGTATGTTACTGAGTCTGTGCCTGATATCCTGGTTAAGTGGTCGTTAACGAAATCTGCTGTTTGATTATTTTGGAGACAAAATTATACAGCATCGATTGATGAATCAAATCCCATTAGTGGTGATCAGTAATAAAGGCACAGGATTTTCAAAAGATTAGGCATGTGTGACTTGCACACTGAATGGTGGATCACGTGTGATGTTAAGGAGACCCATTTGGATCCAAATGAAAAGCATTATTACGGTTATCAAACCGAAACTGGGCCAAATGCATATCGTTTTAAAGGACATGAATATACCCCCATTTCCTGAATGTGCACATAAATATTTACGTTAAACAATCATTTAAAATGACCTCATTTATATGTATTTCCAGAAGTATAGGCCTAGGTTTTTATTATCCACGCAACTTTAATAGGATTAGCCTAATTACAACACAAAGGTAAATGTCCTTGTTTTTATGGTTTAATAACTCAATATAGGCCACAGTATATACATTGGTATAAAAACTGGACCGACAGGATATGCTTATCATTTACACTTATTTGTCTGTACATAATGTGAGGCGCAAGGCGAACGCCGGTTGAGGGGAGCTGCACTTGCGCGCCGAAAAGGCCGCCCTGCCTCCGCCAGGCCCGTTGCTTTCCAGTCAAAGGGGCCCGGGATTTTTCTTTCTTTCTTTACTCCGATCGGGCCCGCCAACTACAGCTGCCGTGCGGGAGAACAATCGCCGGGCTCCGAGAGGAGTGCTTTTCAATAGACAGATAAATTAAAGAGGCCTCCCGGGATTCGTCATCTGCATCTGACAGGGT
Organism: Boulengeromyrus knoepffleri; assembly: GCA_026770805.1. Lineage (NCBI taxonomy): Eukaryota > Metazoa > Chordata > Actinopteri > Osteoglossiformes > Mormyridae > Boulengeromyrus > Boulengeromyrus knoepffleri. The sequence continues at coordinate 16,760,461 of JABJVO010000078.1, read as the reverse complement.
CTCTTGCTTACATCCCTCAGCCCCCTAAAAAAAAACTCTCTCTCTTTTCCCGTTTTTCTTTAATCCCAGTCTCTGTCTGTTGCAGCTGTTACTTACGCAAACTGTTACCGTGAATGGTAATGTTAATCGATTTGTTTCTGTCTTCACTCGAAAAAAAAAAAATAACCAACTTAGTTGTTATTTTTAACGACGCGTGTTTTAAAAACGCGGTTCCTCTGGTTTGGAAAAAATAGAGCCGTGTAGGTTTCCTTTGCACAACAGTTTATAGCCGGTGCTGGCGGGTCGCGGGCAAGCGGTGGATGTTCAGATGAGGCTCTGCCGCCGCGGTTTAAGTGATGCGCGCATATGAAATCATGATAGGGTGCATTTGATGTAGTATTTTTATTTTATCCATATTTTTCATTCTTTTGCCAAGACCAAACGGTGTGAAACAGTATTTAAAAATAATAAATCCATCAAAAAGGGGGGATGGAGCCGCCTCACAAAAAAGTGATAGACCCAATGTACTCCCCCCACCCCTTAAAACCCACTAACTAAAACCTATTAGAGTCCAGGCCTCTTTAAGCGATCGATGTCGGCAGCATGTGGGGGTATTACTATAGCAACCGGTGGATGTGACATGTGGATGCGACAGGGACTCCGGAGCTGGCCGAATATAAGGAGGAGCGCGGACCTCATCCCGGCCGCCGGCGGAGGCGCGGAAAGGAGATTCACTCCGCGCGATTTCTGTAAGACTTATGCCACAAGGCGGGTTTCTTTTTTTCCCCCCTCTCCCTTACCCAAACCCAGCACCCCTCCGCCCCATTCACACCACCGCCCCCGATCCTTCTCCCTTTACTTTCCCCCCGCTGAAATCATGGCAAAGTCGGCTTCTGTGTGCGGTGCAGCCGAGACGGATGCAACGTTGGTAACTTTCAGCCGGAGGATTGAAAGGAGGTTTTTGGGGGGCAACATGAGCAGGTGCACCGGCGCTGGCGTCTGGAATTGGTACCCCACTCCCCAGCACGGAAAGCAGGCGGAAAGCATGCTGCAGTATTCGTCTGGATGGATGGAGGTAAACAAATGACCGGGCATGTGTGCAGTGATTTTTTTCTCTTTTATTTCTCCCTTATTCCAAGTGTGACTGCTGCCTTCAGCCATGGTGTAATGTGAAAATATGGGCACGGCACGTTCCAGGAGCTGTAAATTTTGTAATGGGAATGGGATCTATAGGGTCTGGGTATCGTTTCTAGTTTTATATGAATGTAACGACTTATTCAATCGATAAAGGGCGATGCTGTTTGTTCACATGTGACAAACATTATGTGACATATTTGCGGTCATTAACTGGCTGTTTGACGCTCTAAAATACGGCTTCGTGGAGCGGTTACTGCTTTGTAAGATTTATGCTGGGTTTTTCTGACATTAGTGCAGCGTGGTCATGTCTAAAATCATCGCCCATGTCTAAGCAAAAGTGGTGTTTTCGGATTACTACGCCATTCATTAGGAGCAATTTGCACATGTGCTAAGTTTGTGTGCTGTGGCCGGTTAATATACACGAACTACAAAAGTTTAGTGGATTACCGGGCCGATGTAAAATATGTAGAAATTCATATTTGTGACGGGCTTTATAATGTTGCGGTATTTTTTGAAGATTATTTTTAAAGCGGAAAATAGGCGTAGGTGCTCATTGTAATGACTATAAATCGGTCATTTATAACAGAAGTGGCTTGGAGCGGCACATGAGTTTCAGCGCAAATTAAGTTGCAGGATATTTTTATTTACAGCATTTATGCATGTGTATATATGAACGTGTGTGTATTGGAAAATTATTAGGCCTAAATGATGATTTACAATGTGAAATTAGTGTGGAAAAATAAATGTAAAAATTGTCCACTGGTGTCCGGAATGATGATATAGAGACTAATGGAACTGGCGATAAATGTGAAGAGAGCAGTCAGATTTAAAATTGCTCTTAAAAGCATATAGTAGTGTTTTAGTGATGTTCCTGGTAAAACTTTGTTATCCTAACAACGCACATGCTAGTTATCCTGAATATTTAACGTTTTATCCTTGCTGTCATGTTCAAACGCAGGTCCCTGTCACAAGGCGAAACTTGATGGAATTAAAACCACGCTTGTACACACTTGCAATTTCTATTTTCACGCAGTGTGCAACCTGTGCAGGCGCCAAGAACAGAATCATTTTATATTGGCACGATAAATCGTGTTTGGCATGCGTTTCCCTGTCGATAGGAATCAGATGACAGGGGTAATATCTGTGGGAAAGGCAAAGTCCCGGGGTGTCAGAGTTCGCGATTGGTGAAATGGCAATAATAATAATAATAATAATAATAATTCTTTTCCGAGAATATTTGTACGTCGTATGGTAACCGTTTTGTCCTCCAAAATAGGCCTATGATTTTTTGAATATTTAAAAATATATTTAGTAATGAAATGACACGACGTACAGCGTGTTCTTTAAAAAGGGTGTCGGACGGTACGTGGAGCGGTCAGTCGGCCGAACGGGCGCCTTGGTGCCGCGCCTTCGTGCCCGGAGTGAGCGCGAGCACCTCTCGCCCTTGCTTGCTCCCAGCTCGCGCTTCATCCCTTGCATCACGTATATCCGACCATGCAGGCGGCTATGTGTCAAACCTCGACAGATAAATATTTAAAGTAATAATAATAATAATAATAATAATAATTACCTAGGGAAAAAAAATTAAAATCCAAGCGGTAGATCGCTGCCTTGTTTAAGAAGTTTTTGGAAGAAAGTAGTTATCATGCCTTAAATTTAATTACATTTTTAAAAAGAATTGGCATTATGGAATTATTATGGTTCATATATTTTTCCAGCTTCATAATTATATGGACATTTTATGTTAATTCTGTACCTACCTTTTTGCATTTCGGAATAAAGGAATTAAATTACAAGTACTTGTAAAAAAAAAGATAAATGTTTTGTTTGAGATGTTTGGGCGTGTGTGTGATTACTTAATGTATTTAAAGAATTTTTGCTTGCGGAAAGAGAAGCAAATTGATACAAAGGTAATGTTTTTGTTAACATTGTTATACCATGAGTTATTTTTTCTTGCAAAATGTAGCTACATGAAAAGCTGTGTGTGTGTGTGTGTGTGTGTGTCAGTGCACGTCAGTGTACGTTTGACTGTGTGAATTGGAAATTCGCAAGTACAATTGTATCTGGACAGATGAACAAAAGTCTCACTTGGCATTAGAAAGGGGCTTTTTCACTCCCCCCACACTGAAGACAATGGGCAACCGCTTTTTGGGGGGCTTTTTCTTGAAGACATCTGAAAAGGACTCATTATGTGAGGAATCTATAAATGATTATATTTGTGATGAGCAGTTTCTTAGTGTACAGCAGCAAAAACCCTATCCGCCATTCTTTATCCCGTTCAATTCTCTGTTGTGTTTTAAATGTGCGTTTATAGCCTGGTAGTAAAACGTGAAACATATGTTTGAGTAAAATTATTTGATGGTTTTATGGCATGTGAGGATTTTTAACAATTACCCAGTAGAGACTAAAAGGAATCATAAAGTCAGAGTTTCAGTTTTCATTCTCACCTGCATTTGTGCTGAATTATCTAGCTTAAATAATACTGTTTCAGTTGTGTCTTAAGCACTGAATTTTTGGAATATAACTGTAGGCAATAATTTCCATTAATGCACCGAAATGTCTGTAATCTGCCTTCTTCCTCTTCTCCCAGAGTGTGTCTTTGGTGACGCGGTCGATGCCTATAAAATGTGCAGCACAGCGTATTTCATGTTGATAAATTTTATCGATACGCTAATACACAACGGCCTCTTAGGTCACAACAGGCCACCCCTGTCTCTCACCCAACCCCCCCCCCCCATTTTCATTATCCTTCTTCGCTCCTCAAGGATCCGATGGCAGAATTTCTGCATATATTTGGGGGCTTAGTTGTGTGGTTTTTTTTTTAGTTTTTTTTTTTTAGTTTTCTTGAACACCCCTGTAAGGACCCTGAAAGCGCTTATTGTGCTTGGCCCGTAATTGATTGCGGACGTTATTTCGCACTAACCTCGATCTCCTATTCATCGAGATCTTTTCATGTAATTCGTTTGAAAATGCTAAGCCTCCTCAGCTGGATAGGGGGGGGGGAGCATGGGGGGGGGGGCTGTTAAAAAAAAAAAAACCTGCTGTTGGCTGTCTGCCTGCTCCCCGTTTCTGAAATCAGCATGATTGGGGCTGCTAGGGTCGTGAGACTGCCCGTGTGCTCGCCAGGGACCTGCTCGGGGCTGCACCTCTCCCAGCGGTTTTCCGGAGTGTTCTTACACCGGCGACCAGTGAACCCCTAAGTGACAGGATCACGGCGCCCCACCAGAGGCGTCCATCTCGCCACCAGTGCTGGCTGCTCTTACCGGGCCACACCTTCCCGATCGATTCGGCCGCGAGGGGATGGGTTCCCTGGTGACGACTCTCAAGTACGCTCGTGTGCTTCGTTCGCTCAGTTTTTGCTAATTTGAATTTGGACGTAGCTACTGTTTCGTGGATATTCAGTGGAGAAACAGTTAAATACCAGACAAAACCATCGTGGAAAAATATCACAAAAAAACGCTTGACCATATGTCTGGTATGGATTAGCGTGTGAGATGCTGTGTGTTTTTACTGTGTTAAGGCCAGGCAGCCTCACGGTCATTTACGAACACTGTCACCCCCGCGAGCCATGAGTTTTTAATCAACGTCTTTGAGTGGTGGGGGGGGGGGGGGGGGCACAATGCGAGTGGCCACTTGCCCCCTGCCCCCGCCCCCCCCTTACCCCCCCCCTCCCCCGCCTTTGGGCGTTTTTTCTTCGGGGGCCTTTCTTTT
>JABJVO010000078.1:16738500-16752555 GCA_026770805.1 Boulengeromyrus knoepffleri | reverse complement strand
CCTCATGCACATCACACCCCTCCTCGTGCTGAATACGCCCCTCGCTCCTCCTCATGCACATCACACCCCTCCTCATGCACATCACACCCCTCCTCGTGCTGAATACGCCCCTCGCTCCTCCTCATGCACATCACACCCCTCCTCATGCACATCACACCCCTCCTCGTGCTGAATACGCCCCTCGCTCCTCCTCATGCACATCACACCCCTCCTCATGACTGTGTGCGCCTGTAGCTAACGATGACTCCCTGAATCCAGTGCCCCTGCTTGTCTTCCTCCCATTTCCGTTTTGTATTTGGTTTTCTCTGGGGGGGTAGGGGGCGTGTTGCATTCTGGGAAGGAGGCTCTACGTTTATCTCTGACAACTGTTCAGTCAGCAGTGTCGCCTGGCTGTGAGTCGCTCTAAACGATGAGGTTCTGCTGCCCCTCTGTGTGTATGGTCATGTGATCATGGGATGTTTATGTGTCTCATTCGGATCCTGAGTTTGTGTAAATCGCCCTGAGCCTAGTGCCACATGTAAATGCTCGTGTGTGTCCCACGTTCTCGCCCGGAGACCCCTGTCCGTCTTTGGCACATGGACAATCCAGCCTTGGAGAACAACCCCCCCCCCCCCAATTTTTTTCTTAAGCACGCAACTTATCGATGTTTTGTGGGGGGTGGGGGGTTTGTATCACTGTCTCATTGGGTTCTAATCATTGTTCCTCTGTTTTGTTCTGTGTGGTTTATCCCCCCCCCTTGGTTATGGTGTGCTGTGTGCTCCGTCATCCTGGGATTTCCATGGGGGGTTCTCGCCATTTTATTGGCCACTTGTTTATTGCCGTTCCATTTTAATGACTCGCCATTACATCTCCGTCGCATGTGCTGAGATGGGGCCTCTACTCCTCGTCTGACAACTGCAAAGGGATCAGTCGCAGCTCTCTGATGTTTTCGGGTTCTCCCCTGGCCCCCCCGGTTCGCTTCAGTGAAGCGCGGGTTTCCTTGGCGACAGTTCCATTCCGAAGCTGATGTCCTCCGAACCCGCCGTCAGGGTCGACATGCAGCCCAGTCACGGTGGCGACCGTCGCACTCCTTTCATCCCTCGTCCCTTGGCCTTCCCACCCCCGACGGTCTTTATCAGAGGGTCACCGCAATGATGGTAGAGATCTCTCACAGTGTAAAGACACTGGCGCCACCCAGGGAATGCAGTGCCACTCGCTGCACGCAACATCATCAGCGGCTCATTTTTTTGTTTTCAGTGTTCTTACTTAGGATTAAAATAGCAGAAAGTCACGCTTGTCCCGCCCCCCCAGAGCATGACACTGGTGTGAGCAGGGGGAAAAGATGAGTAGTCATGATACCGGCTGTTTTTGGGGGAGGGGGGAGGTCCCAAGCCCCAGGCTCCAGCTCCTAAACCCGAATGTCGCCCTGGTGAAAATGCCGCAACATTGTTGTTGTCTTGAGGGGCTTCTAATGGGCTAAGTGTGTGCGTACGAGGTTCTGCGGAGGGGGAGATTGTAAATTTCCACGGAGTAACTTTGAGGGAGTGCAGCCGCACTCCTAAAAGCTTTAATTAAAGCGGGTGCTGGGTATTAACATCTCCATGGCGATAAATTGTTCTTCTGGGCCTAATGTGGAGCCTCTTTATTACAGGGGCTTGAGTAACTGCGACGGCACCGTCCTCCGCTTTTACAGAAACCTGGAGGTTTTAGCTTCGGGGAGCGGATTTAATTATCGACAGAGGAAACCGAGACAGGATTCTGTATTTTCTGTCGAACCTCCTCCCCTCCACCCTGAAAAAAAAAAAAAAAAAACTCAGAGGAACAAAATTGATGTCCGGACAGAAGATCTCAGGGTGGCTTTGGAGCTTGAAAGTCACCAGAAACTGGTGTTTTTTATTAAACTGGAGAGAGGGGGGAAAAGTTTTCGATGGCAATTGAATTTCTGTGGGTCTTTACGTTTCCCAGGGTCTACAAAGTCCCTCCAAAGTGACAACACAATATTTATTACAGTTATAAACTCCCGAGTCTCCCTGTTGAGCAGAAGACGGCTGGTTGCTTTGCTGTGTGCCTCTGTATTCTTTAAATGTTTTATCATGTTTTTTTTTTTTTTTATTCCAGGCTTGAAATCATCGCCACAGTACTGTAGCCCAGTGCCAGCGTGAGTGTAATCGACTAATTAAAGCATGTGAATAAATCGATATTCCAGGAATGTGATTTAACACGGGCGGCCGGCGAGTCGGCTGGGTGTATGCGGCGCGGGTGCGAGTGTGAGCGCGAGTGTGAGCGGGAGCGTGCAGCTGGCACTCCTCAGCCGCGGCTGATGTAATGTTTGCGACGTCGGCTGCAATGTGGATGCGTTTATGCAGAGTGCAGGCTGCCAGGGCGCGTCTGTTCTTAAAGGGCGTCGTTTCGTATCGTGGCACTGTGTTAGTTCCTCCCCTCCCTCGCTTGTGCCCATCTCCTCCTGTTCAGGTATTACAGGCCCGGCAAATGTACGCAAAAATAAACAATGGGGAGTTTTCTCAATGATCGCTCAGAGCAAAGGTCATCCCACTCTTTAGCATAACAAAGAGCCAACTGTCTCTTTCCAGGCTAATGTTTCAGGAGTGTTTCGAGCACCCTCGACCGATTTTGAAACAACTTTTTTTTGTAATCCCCTTCCTTCCGTTAAGTTCGCTAGGCCATGCGTGTTTCTGGTAAAATCCAGAATGCAAATGTAGAACGATTCTAGTTTCAGGATCAAACACAAATATGTGATGCCAGTTCCGAGCGCCTTTCACCATCCTCGGATTTTACCAGAAAGGTGGAACAGAACTAAACGCCGCCGTAGCCTTGGCTGCTGCTTGTAGACCTTGCTGCTCTTAATGAAAATGCACATTTTCTATGCGGGCGCAGTGTGAAGGTTATGCGGCCCCACTTACCTATTTAAACGCACCATGGGAGGATCTGCTGCTAAACAGCTTGTTTGTTCTCTACTTTTCTTCGTATTTTATCGCATTGTTTCCCTTTTTCCCCATGAAGGACAGCATAATCTTGCTGAGCCCTTCATCTGCGTTAATATGTGAATGTTTGTGGCAATGATGCAGACCCTGTACTGAAGTTTACAAGCGAAAGAACAGCAGGAGCACCCCAGATGTCTTACAGAAACCCTGTACTGATTTATCACATACGCCCGGAGATCAATAGACCACCACATGAAGATTAATCTTCTTGCTTCTCCCGTGTTTGGTAAACTGAAGTCCAAAAATATTCACCATCTGATGCGACTTTGACTCCTGATGAGGCAAGGGCTTCTCTAGATTCCCATTCCCCATCACCTCCCCAGGAATCCTGGCCTCGCCCGGAAGTGACGTTCACGCGTCTTCGCTTCAGGTTTCATATTTTTGTTGTCACGTGTTCAGAGGATCACGGTGAGATCCTTATGGTATGGTTTGTAGGGTAGGGCACTGCTCCCATATGAGGAAAGCAATGGTGCTGTTCCCTCTGTGATTCTTTTTTTTTTTTTTGGGGGGGGGGGCGTTAATTTAGTCAGGACCTTTGTGGTGCTTCTTGTCTCATGAATATGCATGAGCTGGCAGACGCGGAGCTTATCCTGGACTAGAATGGCTGACGGCTGCTTTGATCCTGAGCACTCTGTGGTTAGTTAGACCGGGAACCAAATAATTTGCGGCATTTGCAGCACAGGGAGGTAATTAGCGTTCGACGCAGACTTTGGAGCCGCCCGGCGCATTGTCGCAGCTGCTGAGGCATATTGGCCTCCACGCCCCTGCGGATTACGGCACGTGTTTGACATTAGCCCTGGATGGTGTGATCGTCGCCCCCTGAAGGGGGCGCTGGCTTTCTCCCCCATGTTACCCTGGAACTGCCCCTTTTCACAGCTCATTACCCCTTAACTTACCATACTCTGTGTCCCCTCTTAGGCAAATGTTGCATTTGTCGTGTAACACACAGAATATGACAACGCGAGAAATATTAAAGTCTATACTATACCTAGAATTAAAACACAAAAATTCTTCCAAGACATATTTAAAATTTTTTGTCTGTGATATTTATCTTTTTGTAATTGAAGAACTTTCCTGGAGGTAATACACACACACACGAGAATCACTTGTGATGTGACGGTACTGGTTTTATGCGGATGCTGTTGATGCAGGATGACAGGGAACAGGCTCCTTGAATTCAGTACTGAGGTGTTTGACTGCGTTCCTCTACAGCAGGCGGATTTCCGTCTGTTTGTGTGCTGTTTTTTTCCCTCTGAACTGTCTTAAACGATGGCACATTAATCTTAGCACATTTGCACAATAGCCGGGCACCCACATCGCCTTGAACCCCCTGCAGATTTCTCTGTGCCGGGATGGATGCACTGTGAAGGTACAGTGAATTTAACTGAAGTGTGTGTTTATTTTTTTGTGAATGAATTTATCGGAGACGCTCGCCGTCTGGGTACAACTTTCCAGGGAAAACACCTGTTATGGTTAATCTGTCGCTAATTCATCTTAGCGTGAATTTCACTGATGGTGTCAGCATTGGCTTTTGACCCATAGTTAGCTTTTCTTTGAGCCTGCAGAACACACAAGTGCCCAGACACCTGCGTTTGCAAACTACAGCCCTCGATATATTTCTGCTTTTGGCAGTTTTTACGTAAATTAACACATTTTATTTTGATCTGTTGTAGTATTACGAAGTTGGCAGTAAATAGAGTAACAGAGTTGGTCTGTAAAGCACACTTAAACCTCCGGTAGATCCCGCTCTCCAGAACATTAAGCATTTTAATACTCGTGGAATCGTTCTTCCAAAGAAAATTAACGTAACATCAGATATCATCAGATGTTTTAAATCCTTGGATTCCACATTGCCTTTTAGTTATAAAAATAACATTTCTGCCCAGGCCAATAATTCAGCCTCCTATCGTATTTTCATTAAAGGAACTTATTTTATTTTAAAATAAACTTCTTTTTTCAACGATGGACCTTGATGTGTTCTTTTCATTGTATTTGAAACTTCGCAAAAGCGAGGAACAGCAGAGGTTGACTTGCCCTTACCCCATAAAAGTAAATGCTATAATAAAACATCCATTATCAGTTTAAATAAAGCTACCGCTGTCGTTGCTCACCCTCCTTTACGGAAAGCTCCTTTCTTGCTTCTAATCTCTCCTTTCTGGCCCAAATATTCCTTTATCTGTAGCCATTACCCACAATAACAGATGTTTGCGAACTGCCAGCACCACCGTTCTCAATCGGCCACTATAAAAGTGCTTCATTTAATGACTCAAAATGACATTATTTGCTAACGCTATAGTTTAAGATCTGCTGCTTAACTATTAATAAGCTATTTCTAATCATTTGATAATACAGTATATTAATAAATAAAGAGATTCACTTAGCCACATTTAGAGATGTATTGCAATCATAATCATATCTTGCTCCTGAAATTTACAATACTGCCAGTAAATCGCTTGCAAATATGAAACAGAAATGAAAGAGTTATAATTGAACATTTACAAGCTCTTGTACTTTGTGAGACAGTAGTAAGATATCTTTGTACTACATTTATAAATTTGATTGCAAGTGAGTCTTTCTATTTACTAATATATTATCAAATGATTAGTAAGTATAAGTAACTTACTAATTCGTTTTTGAGTTTGAAGTGATTTACAGGCTCTTCAGTAAAAGTGTTCCCGATTATGTCTTTTGTATGAAATCTCTGGTCCTCTGTCTTTCAAACAAGCCGTGTCTCTGCATTATACCCTTCATACACTTTAAGGAAACTGGCAAAGGTCTCTGGCATAATAATAAAACGTTAGAGTTTAATGGTTATGCTTCGCACAACCAGACTGCAGATTATAAATCATACTATGTTTCTGTTGTCGGAATCTGGCTTTATAGGTAATTTAATTGAAATAAACATTAAAAAATAATTTTGATATGATGAGAAGAGAGCCAAGTGAGGCATAAATAACCAGTACAGTCCAGTACAGTTGTTACTGGTTTGTTTCTCCCGTGAAACAGAGGCTTGGTGCATTAACACAAATCCATTTCCAGCCTGTGATGATTGTTAGGGTTCCCAGCACCAGCGACAGCGGATGGCTCATGTTTTTGTGTTTGTTTTTTTCTTTTTACCCTAGTAAAACACCTTGTTTGCCCAGCTGAAGCACTGCAGATCCCTCTTAAAAGCCAGAGCCCACAATGTTTAGATGAGTGGGCGGCCCTTAATTGCGACAGCAGTGTGTGTTCCTAATTTCCGAGAGGGAGGATTTGGACAGACGCACACAGTCGCACAATTCGTCAGTGCTGGAGGAAAGTGCGTATCGAGCATGTAGGAGATAGGGATGGCATTAAAAAATGGCAATATTTCTGATGAAGCTCTCCACTTGTGATTGGAGCTGCAGTTTGGTGAGGTTTGAAACAGTTTCAATGCCTGGCAGAAACTGTCTGAAGATTTTCACCCAAACATCCCGTAACCTTTTTACAACATAAGTAAAAGCAGGTGATAAATTGACATTAGATGGAACACAACTCAGCTGTTCTGTCTTTCTGTTTGAAATTAGCATATTTTTCTCTTTGCTCTGCAAAACGCCCAATGCGTGCTGATCACAATGTCCTCAGTCCTTCAGCTCCCAGGCACAGATATCGTTTGGAAATCGGACTTACATTCATTCCATTCCGGCTGCTGCAATATATTTGCATTTTAAGCTATTTTTCTCAGCTTTTAAAATATTTCTCCATATGAAAAACGCACGGTGACCCTTGTGGTTTCATTAGCTGTGTTTTATCTTAAGCTTGTTATTGTAAGTGCCTCAGCTTCAGTCAGCTTGCATGTTGGGGTCTCAGAGTTCACTGTCATTTCCCCGGCTGACGGGACGAGGTTATGGGTTTGCAGACTCTGCCATACGGACTCTGGTTACAAACAGCAGTGTATGGTGATGCAGGACACGACTGGAAGCTGTGCTGCTGGACAGAGGTCTGGGCAGGTTCATTGTCATGGACGGCGTTAATGTTCACCACCCAGAATCACAGGATTTTCCTCCATACTTTGTAGCTCAGATGAGAGATGTCAGCAGGTCCCAGTAATCTGATTGGAGGTGAAGAAACCATTACGTTTGTGGTGTTGTTTTTTTTTGGTATTATATCATGCACCTGAAGCTGTCTGAGGCTGCACCTGATATTTGATTAGATGATGATGACGATGATGATGATGGTGATGATGACGACGATGATGTGCGCTTCACACCCCCCAACCGTAAGCGTCCCCCTCCTCTTAGAAATCTCCCCGGATTTCTGGCCTTCGTGGTGAAATGAAAAGACGACGGATCGGAACATACCAGCCGCCGCTGTCCGGGCTCGCCAGCGATTGCAGATCTGCAGTAATAACCCAATTAGGGGAGGTGATCACTCTCTACCGGTGTGTGGAATGTCTGTCAGCCCGTGGCCAGTTTGTATAGTCTGTGTATCGATTGTTACACAAAATGAATCCAGACAAATATACTCATCTGGCTTGTTCTGATTGCTTTATGTCAGTTTATTTGCTTTGGTCTATAGTGGCATTTTGCTCTCTAATGTAACAAATTATCATATAAATAACACAAGAAGTATGTTGATTAATTATTGCTCAGTTAATGGATGTATCTGTCCTGACCTTTTTGCCTGAGGACCTTGTAAACAATCCACCTCCCACAGTCAGAAGTGTGAACAGTGAGTGTTGAGTGTTCGTGCGTGTGCATGTGCGCGCACTGAGCACAGTACTGGACATAGAGTTGGGTAAATAGAGAGGTTGATGGGACAGGTGTAATGTGGGTGGATGGGAAGAGTGTTCAGCATACATCTACCCTTTCTAAATGACTCCTCTCTGGTCTCTGCCAGTTGTTACGTGTCTCTCAGTACTGTTCAGGGTCACTTCCTATCTGCCTGTCTCTCTCTCTGTCTCTCTGTTTAAAGGACCGACCCCCCGTGTCATGTCCTGTCTGCCTCTTTATGTCTGTCTCCATTTCAAGGGCAGAACCGCTCGCCCCATCACATCTTGTCTGCTTCTCTGTCTGTCTCTCCGTTTAGGGGCAGAACCCCCATGTCACATCCTGTCTGCCTCTCTGTCTTGGTCTCTCTAAAGGAAAGAAGCAGCCCGTGTTACCACCTGTCTCTCTGTCTCTCCAATTAAAGGGCAGAACCCCCCCCCCGTGTTGCCTTCTGTCTGTCTCTGTCTCTCCATTTAAAGGGCAGAACTCCACATATCACATCCTGTCTGTCTCTCTCTGTCTCTCTATATAAAGGGCAAAACCCCCCATGTCACTTTCTCTCTGCCAGTCTGTATTTCCATTTCACGCAGATTTAAAGCGGGCACCGTTTGAAGGGCAGAAGGCAGCCGCAGTGTTTCCAAAGACCAGCACAAAAATTAATAAATAAGTGAGGCCCGGACACAGGCTGAAATACAGTCTCTTTCTTTTATTTGGTCCTGCTTATCTGCTGATCTCTCTCACTGTTTGCCTGCGTCACGCCATTCTCTAGCATCTGCGCCTGAAATTTTGACAGCGTGTGACATCGCCTGCGTTGTTTTCGTCGCTCACTTTCGTTCGAATTCATATAAAAGAAAATAATCAAAGTTCCTTTGACCGAGTGCCTGGCACTGGCATGTGTGAGGCAATTAGCATATTAATCATAACCAGCAATTAGTAAACACGCAATTTAAGCAACAGAGAGGAGATTCTTTGGGGGTAAGACGTGGCCCAGACAAAGCACTGTCAGAGGGATCCACCCCTTTTTTTCCGTCTCTCTGTCTGTCAGTCGATCTCTCTCTCATTTTGTTTATCTTTGTTTTTCATTTCCATTCCTCTCTGCTTCCCTCGCTCCCTCAATCCTTATCACCATCATTCTCTCCTCCCCCCTTATCTGTCTTTAACCCCCCCGACACTAAATGAAGACTGATGCTGCTTTCCGTGATGAGACCCGTCCAGAATGAAATATCAGTCCCTAGCCAACCAGTGTCATGCAGAGCCTCCACTGCTTCCTTTCCCATTTTTTGGGGGAAGTTTATCCTTTTTTATTAAGCCGGCAGCGTCAGATACAATGGACTGCTTTAATTTGGCAGTGCTCCGGCTTTATTCGTTAGAGACGAACTTAAGGACGAGGTTACCTCGTACCTTCCAGTGTGCGTTTTATTACAGCAGAGTAATTTATTTCACTCCCGACAGTGCAAACGGTGCAGTATGTCGTATTTGATTTCAATTTCATTCATTCCGGCGTCGGCGATCACTTTGCAGTTGCTGACTGTGACTGCATATCTCTCTCATCCCCGGAGCCCTGCTGCCCTCTTCCTGTCGCTCTCACTCCCATCCGTCTCCATTTCCTTCTGCGGCTAAATGCTCACACGGGTTTATTTATAACAGCGTGCCTGGATAGCGCTGTCCAGCAGGAGGCAGTGTGTCATGACCTTAAGGAATCGGGGTCAGCCGTCGGGAGACCGCCACGTCTGGTCAGCAGGGAGAACTCAACCTTTTGATCCGTCTGGGCTCTCTGTCCGGGCTTTGTCAGCGTCCGAAGAAGACAGCTGCTGTTTGTTGTTCTACGCCAGCCAGAAAACCACAGACGCGGACTGGGAGCGTGACTGTGTGGCTCAAAACCGTCGGTCACACCCATGTGCTCACAGAGGCTGACGTTAAGCCGATCTCAGGTGCTCACAGGCACATTCCATATGTCTGAAAAAAGCCCTGCCTGAAACTCATTTTTACACTCAGAAATGATGCACTTTTGCATACTGGTACAATGCAATACAAGTGCATGTTTTTCTCAAGTCATTTACTTCTGGTGCCTTACCCAAGGGTACAAGATCAGGCCCCTGTCAGATCCTTGGCCCTCGGCCTGCCTCCTTGGCAGTTCTGCCGATTCCTGATTTGCTGAGTGTCTAACATGTAATATTAAATCTGTCTTTGCGCTCACCACGTTTTTCTGCTTTCCGTCTCTCCGCCGGTGTGATCAGGCTTCAGCACCATGGACAGCTACAGCCAGAAAAGTCAGACAAGTCAGATTGTGAGAGCAGGTGTACTGTAAATGAGAGACCGGGCTGTACGAGTTCATCAGCGAGCTGTGCTGATGAGGCCCCATGCCTTCGGAAATGACCTCAGGGCTGGAGCAGTGCTCTCCGGGGGCACAGTAGCTAAACACCAAACAATACGTTTGTTATTGGAACTTCAGCCACAATATTTGGCAATAGAGAGGTTGCCCTGACAACAGCAGCAGGTCACAGTCTCGTCTCCATATGCCGTTGAAATCTCCGTCAGCCTACCGCCGATCCCATCTGATGGACTAGCAAGCGCCCTTTTCTTCTTGATTGGCTGGCGGTAATCCTCCTACACGAAGGGTTCTCCAGTGGTGGCATCGATCGAAAGCCTTCTAGACCACCCCAGGGGGGGGGGGGCAGAATTTAGGCAGGGGCGGCTTACTAGTTTCAGAGAAAAAGAAAAAAATAAAAAGATGTAATCTGTGATCTGCTGGAGGTTTAAAATCCGTTGAGAGCCAATTTGAGAGGCAAAACCAAAATTGGTCGAGCAGTGTCATTACACTGTCATCTTCAGCCGACGATTGGCTCCGTGGAGAGGAGGGCCTGCGGCCTGTCAAGCCCCACAGCAATGTAGCGCTTAGGGAGGAAGTGTGAGTTCTGCTAAGGCGCCTGTTCCTCAGAATGCGGGGCTCCATTATGACATCACAGAGCGCTGAGCTTCAAAGGGGCCTTCGTCTCCCTCACTTCAGGAATGCCAACGAGAGAAATGGGGACCGTCAAGTACTTGAAAATGAAGGCGCAGTGATGGTGCACTCGGATCTCTCTGGCTCTCCTTGGCTTCTGTGGTCCTGATGGCAAACTCCAGCCTTGGCCATCCGCATAACCTTAGCCTCTGCTCAAAGGATTAAATTGCCATGGTTACCAGGCAGTCGGGTCGTGCCCTTTGTGCAAATCCCTCCAAACTTTCCGGTCCCATGTTGTTAATCTGCTTGCTCGAGGTTGCCGTTGTGTGCCAGCTGTGTGTGGGAACCCCCCCCCCCCTCGGTGTGTGAGCCCCACACAGCTCTCCCTTTGTCAGAGGCCTGGTAGTTCGCCGTCCTGGGGTTCTGGGTCACCCTGGAGCATGTGCCGTGTCAGGGACACCCCCAGCAACACGCAGAGCTCCCTTATCCCGAAAATCCCACGTGAGCAGCCAGGTGCCACCGCAACGAGTCACGCCATGATGCCGGGTCCTCCCGGAAGGCTCTTCCGGCACTCTCCGGCTGGGATGGCGGGTGTGCATGCGGCCGTCTGTCTTCTGAGCGCTTCCTTCATTAATTGGATGCTTTATGGGCGGCTAGGAGGAGTTTGGCCCCTCCTTTGCAGACAGTCCCTATGCCATTACCCTAATCTTGTTAAAGCAGATTTTCTCACCATGGCTGGGCTACCACTCGGCCCCTCGCGTTGAGCCGGGTCCCTGGAGCTGCACCCCAACCCCAGGCTCAGTCTGGCGAGGGCAGCAGACAGACTTGGCTGCGATCCGGGTCCCTGATCATGGCTGTTGTCCTGGGGAGGGCGGGGGGGGCACACATTATTGGCATTTCATGTAATTGGGGTTGTGGCTTCATGGTTACGCCGCGATGCAGAGTCACTCTGAGTAATTTCTGGTGAAGAGACTTTTATAATCAAATCTGCTTCGGGCAGGAGGTTACGACTTCTGGTACATTCTGTGGCTTTTAATTGCCGTGGCACTAGACGGCGTCGGTCTGTTTAAGTACCTTAAAAGGAGGTTACAGCTTACAAAATAAGCTTTTCAGTTGTGTCCCTCAGAAAGACACTTCAAATGACCTTAAACCACTTCACTCCTCCTGTGATGTGCTATTACTGCTGTGTTAATACTTAAGTCAGCAAAAGTACATTAAATGCATTTGTTAAATGAAAAGGAACACAAATGTAATAATTAAGTTTTAGTAAGTGTGGTGGACTTCACTGTACATACACTGGCAGTTGTGTGTGAAGATATGTACAGTGCTACTAAAGCAGAGCACTGCGGGTCATGACTCTCCCACATTCCCACCACCCCCTCCTGTCTCTTTCCTGCGGCTTTCCAAGTGCTATTCTGCCTTACGGCTTTCCTTTCAAGATCAGTTGATTTCCGTAACAAGGACATTTAACGTTCTTTTTACGTGATTTTTCTTTCTTCTTTTTGAAGTCTTGAAGGGGAAACTGCACCCTAAAAAAGGTCATTTCTTTTCTCCGTCTCCTGACTGTCGTAAGCGCCCAGCACAAAGAGAATCAGCCTCCGTCTTGGGTTTTGATGCTCAGATTTTATTCTCTACCTGAGGAGCACATTGGTGGCAGTGAGAGCAGGCTCAGACTGTCTGGACCTCTTTTGGAGCCCCCACCCTGCTCTTTGTCCTCCGCTTTGCTTTGTCTCTGGTTAATTAAGTTCCAGCACCTCAGAAAGGATTCGGGGAGGGTTCTTGCGCAATCAACGCGATCCACGGCTTTGCCCAAGGCCAAACACCGGAAGCTGACTCACTCCTCAGCCTTTCGAAACTCGGAGCCGCCTTCCTGCTCAGAGGTGAGGGAACTGATCGATGCTACTGCTGATCCCTTGTGGCAGTAACCCCCACCTCACTCAAGGGGGCGGGGCCTTTTACGGTATGCCAACACAGGAACGCGCCCATGTTGCTAACATGCATCCAGAGGTGCATGTGTGTGTGTTTACACCGTACACTGTTTCTCCATTCTATGTCCCCTCTGGGATCGCAGCAAAACATACGATTAAGGGGAAAAACAAAAGCTTCATGACCCCCAAGCTGCCTATTCTTTGTATGTGTAAAAAACATCACAGGTGGATCTGTCCTTTTGTTGTTTATTTTATTTTATAATTTTTTCAATGTGTGGCTCTGGACTGAGCTGTCATGAGTCACTGTGTAAATTTTGTCTTTGGAGTCCAGGTAGTGGAGGCTATGCTGGACTAGGGGGCGCCGTAAGCTTAAGTTGCACGTTAACTATGGCACGTACCTTATGTGGCACAGAGACAACAGCCCGGTCAAATGTTTTTGAACCTGACTGCCGGTGCTCTTTCAGCATTGGCTGTCTTACTTTGGTTTGATTAGGTTTGGTTGGAATGTTCTTCATTTTTTATCATTATTGAGGTTATCTGTGAATATACTTTGGGAACGGCGTACTGACTGGCTGAAACAGAGCAGTCCATGAGAGAAAGGTCTTTGTGAGAATGAGATTTAGCTGAAAAGATTAGCATTATAAGCCCCTAAAATAGGCACCATTGGGAAGGAGAACTCATCTGCTTATCATCCAAGTATGGCTGGAGTTGAGTCTCCATGACGTTCAGGCTCAGTGCCTTCTCCTTTGCCATCCCTGCAGACGTGTTTGAGATGGGAGTAGGAGCCGTACAGTGGCCTGGTCCAGCAGATGCATTGTGGTCCCCCCCCCCAGTAAGCCACAGGTTTTCTACCATACTTGCCCTTAGCTACCAGTCGACAATGCGGCCACAGCCGGGATGAGCCCTGAGCGGCGCCCCCCCCTTTCACCACAGAGGATGGACGTCCCATCAGGAGGGTGCAGCATCTCGCAGCAAGGCTGGCTGGTTCTCCCAGAGACAAGGGACCTCCAGCAGCGACTCAGCTGCATGGCAGGAACGGAGGAAGCTGGTGGATGGGATACTGCTGGAGGGAGACTGGGGAATGATTCCATGAGTCCAGGGAATGGTCACAGTGGCAGGGGGTGTCGCTACAGCCCTGTGATGGAAAAGGAGAGAGGAGCGCTCCTGTCACAATTTCAAGCCTCATGAAGATGTTACCTCCGCACTGGAAAAGGAGAGAAAATTCTTTACCGAAATCTGAAGTCTCAAATCGCACTTTGCAAATGGACCTCCATAGCTATCGAAAACCTAAAACTGATGGCCAATGTACCGGGTGTCCATTACAGTACCCAGCTCAGCTTGACGGCCAGTGTACCGGGTGTCCATTACAGTGCCCCGCCCAGCTTGACGGCCAGTGTAGCAGGTGTCCATTACAGTGCCCCGCTCAGCTTGGCGGCCAGTGTAGCGGGTGTCCATTACAGTGCCCCGCTCAGCTTGAC
>JABJVO010000078.1:16718230-16730781 GCA_026770805.1 Boulengeromyrus knoepffleri | reverse complement strand
TTATACCAAACATTAACAGGGGCGCGCCCCCAAATTCCTTGAGGGAGGGGATTTTTTTAAAACACAACAAACCACTCCCCCCCAAACCCCCCCCCCCCCCCCCCCCCCCCCCCCAATGCACACAGCATTACATCATCCTCCATCCCTACTCTTGTTCCCCCCACCTTTTTATTCTCATACACTGACTGTGTGGTCCCCTTTCAGCGTTTAATTACAGTATTACATTTTTACATTCATTTCAATATGAAAAAGCCTTCGACTGCAATCAAAAACAATCGGGGCGAACCGTGGTATTTCATAATGATCGTCAGTTGCGTTAAGTGTTGGTCAAACAACAATAAATTAAAGGTGCTTTAAAAAGTTTCTCACTTAATGAGGTACAGAACTTCTATTTTGAAGGTGTCCTTGTTTTTCGGCATGGGAAACGGACGATGTCTGTGTCCTTTCAATGTCTGTGTCCATGTTAGGCGGATGCCGTGGGGTTAGACATCAGTGGGAACGATCAGCACACTTTTCAATGTGTTAGAGTGATAGTGCTGAAAGTGGTCAGTTTATACAGTGGCTATTAATCACACACTGTGATCATTTTTAAAAAAACTATACATTATGGAAATTATTTCGGCGAAACATTTGTCGAAGTTCCATTTAATTTTGCCATCTCCCAGGAACGTTCAGTTCCCTATTTTCCCCCGTTTTTGGATCTAGGATCCGTGAGACGGCAGTACAGGCAGGCTCTGTTACTCTCGTCGGCGTCCACGTTCCACTCCACTCCACTCCCGACACGCGCCGCCCGTAATTTTCCCGCTAGATAGAGTCCTAAGAGCCGACATGATTAGTTTATAGCGAAGGCCATTGCGTTTTTATTGCAGTCGTAAAGCGAGTATTATTCTTCATTTCGGGAACGACCTCAGCGGGCCACCGCCTCCCCCATGTGCCACGCGCAGTTTGGGGATTAAATGGACTGGGGCGTTGTGGGTATTTTGCTGAGGGAACAATGGGTTCAGTGCCACCTGGGTGGGAACTGTCATGGGGAGGGAGGATGTACGGGTAGAAAGGAGTGAAATTTCCGGAAAAAGTCTCGTGGACAGTGACTTGAGTTTTTATTGATTATTTGTTTATTCATTAGTTAATTTGTTTCTGATGGCATTTAAATGTGGCTGCATTCCAGGCTGGTTTAAAATCTCTATGGTTGCCTCCCCATTGTGTTCCCTTTGCCCGCTAGCTACATCCGACACAGCCGTGGGGAATGAATGCCCTAAGAGCAGCTCGTCTCTCTCCCCCCATCCCTGCAGGAGGCAGTGTTGCGATGGTCACAGCTCTGCTGGAGAATCCGGGCAGGAGGACGTCCTCCAAGACAGACCTCTCTGGGGTACGTTTGCTGCGAGGACTGCTGCAGAGCTGCTACCCAAATCCACCTGCGGACCAACGGAACAGGCGCTATTACTCAGCGCTGCAGTTCAACCAGAACATGTCGCAAAGTTCCGGAAGTTTCCACCAGTAAGGGTGCTAGCTGTTGTTTTGTGAGGCCGCCAGTGTGTTGGGTTTGAGCTTCTTACGGATCAGGATGTCCATTGGTGTGTTTTTTCATTTGACAAATGGGATGTGTCTGTGTGTCTGTCTGTCTATGTGTGTGTGTGTCTGTCTGTCTATGTGTGTGTGTGTGTCTGTCTGTCTCTGTCTATGTGTGTGTGTCTGTCTGTCTGTCTATGTGTGTGTATGAGTGTGTGTGTGTCTTTCTATGTGTGTCTGTGTCTGTCTATGTGTGTGTATGAGTGTGTGTCTGTCTGTCTATGTGTGTGTGTCTGTATGTGTGTGTATGAGTGTGTTTGTGTCTGTCTGTCTATGTGTGTGTGTGTGTCTGTCTGTCTGTCTATGTGTGTGTATGAGTGTGTGTCTGTCTGTCTATGTGTGTGTGTCTGTATGTGTGTGTATGAGTGTCTGTCTGTCTATGTGTGTGTGTGTCTGTCTGTCTATGTGTGTGTATGAGTGTGTGTGTGTCTGTCTGTCTATGTGTGTTTAATGAGCCCTGGGGCTCCTAAAAATCCTCCCCTTCCGACTCTCATCCCTGTCAGACTACAGAGCAAATTAACTGTCCGCGCTGCTAGACAGCCCTTAACACAGGCATCTAATTAGAAATAAAACGCTCCTTCATGCAAACTCTCTGTGATGCAAAGGTAGAGCAGACCCTCGGGGGGAGGGGGGAGGGTTTGTTCTGGTGCACGCTTGTCCAAAGGCTACAGTGGGCCTTCTGGGAAAATTGAGTGGAAGTAAATTCAAAATTTTTTTTTCCAAAATTGAACATGGCATGTAGTTAACAAAGGTATTCCAGCCCCCTGCCATTATTTTGAAAACCAAATGAATGAGTTTTCAGCCACCCCCGCTCAATATTTTCCTTTCATTTAAGCTGGGAAAAAAAAGTTGAAAACACGGTGACAAACTTGGCCGTCTGTCATTCAACGGACGGCGAGCTCTTTGAGGTCTGTCCTTGTGAGGAGGCCACCCCTGACAGATGAATCGCCGGGGATGTGCATGTGCTCCTGGGTGATGACGAGGAGCATGCATAAGGAGGCCTTGGAGCTCAGGGGTATGGGGGAGGGGCCTGCTCCTCTTCGGCTCCGAGCAGCTTAAAGTACCCTCTGCTCCTCTTCTCCGTCGTATTTTATTCCTGTTTGGTTGTTGACTTTAGCACTGTGTCACCCAGTCCCCCCCCCCCACACACCCCGACACACAGACGCACACGAGCATCACCGGCTTCTGGAGAGCCATTTCTCCTCCGATTTTCATGTCGATGCATCTAATCAGCTGGTTTTCCGAGGCAGCACAACAACATTCGTCTATAAAGAGAGACCACCAAGCCGGCGGTTGATTAGAGCGGGACGGGACACCGTTCAGAGCGCGAGCCGCATCCTCAGCTCGCGCTGTACACGCCGTGTTTACCGACACCAGCCACAGCCAGCTCACTCTTTCCTTTCTCTCCTTTTTTCGTTTGTTTTTTTTTTTGGCCTGCTAATCAGCAGTTGCCAGTGTCATTTTTGTGATATTGCAGCTAGTAATATGCGCCCAGTTGCATAGTCACAAAAGTGATCATTGGAGACTGTGACTTTGCAGCCCAGGCCTTGTGTGGACACCCCCCCCCCGTCTGTGGTCTGTCATGACCTCCTACCTACAACTTGCATGATGTCCCCACCTCCCTTCTGTTAATCCCAGTGAGCTAAACTGCCCAATGGCTGGTTTTACCTGACAGCTGCAATTTCATCGCTCCCTCTTTTTCCTCTTTTTTAAATTTGTTACATGAATGTCCATCACCTTCTCTGCATTTTATGTTTAGCCCTCTAAAGAAAATTAAAATCTGATTATTTAGAAGGTGATGTACAGCAGTTGGTATTTTATTGTTGTAAATTATTTGAGGTTCCCTTTTAATAAATGAGCAGGTGAAGGGATGGTGATGTTACAAAGCTGTTTACCAGCCTCATTTCTATTCTAACCACATGTTACATGTTCAAGTTCAGCCAAGCGGTTTTACCATGAATACACAGTATTTCTCTGTATCTCCTAAATGTTAAACCGCAGTTATTATTTTTCGTCCAAAGACACGACGGATGCATTATTTGTAATACTGTGATATAGTGGTTTCCTTTGTAACAAAATGTTAATTGAATCCAAAATATATTTATTCCCCCCCCCCAAAAAAAAAAACCTTCTCATAATTTTTGGCCAAGAACCTGCCTAACTGTACAAGGTTAATGCACACGCAGATTGAGCCCCCCCATCAATCATGCAGCCGTAACGAGCAGCTACGTGTTGTCTGTGAGAGGGCTTTACATATTTTAATTGTATGTCCGCAGTGCTGTCTAGCAGCCCAGACTGACGAGGGAATCGTCCCTGAACTGTACAGCCTTACAGGGACCCTGTGCAATATGAGAAAATCAGCTGAGCAGTACAGGTGGGAGCGCTGATAGCTTCCTAATCTTTGGGGTGCGTCTTGGGGAATCAAGTCTGCATTTTAAGTTTCTAATTTTTCCCCCGTTGTAATATTTTTGTTTTTATTTCCCTTGTTCATACAGAAAGACTTTTCAAGCTCTTAGGAGGTTCATCTTGTCCCACCGTAGGCCACAGCAGGTAAGTATAAATGAAAACTTCCTACATCGCCCCTACCTTTGCAAATAACCCGGCCCCGTTACGTGCCCATCACCCAGCATGCGTGCCCCGAACGCCAGGCCCCGTTACGTGCCCACCGCGTGGCGTCCGTGCCGGAATGCTTCTACAGTGGTTTATAGAGTGTCGTTAGGAAGTCCGCATGAAAATTCAGCAAGCCAAATGTGGTTTCCCGTATTATTTCAAATGGGCGTGGATGAGCAGTCCGTGAGCGGACAAGTAAATGTGAGGCGCTGGCTGAAATCACCTACCATACAGCTTGGCTTTGAGAGAAGTAAAAAAAATATTGTTGATATTTTAATTGGGTACTTAGGAACAGAACTGAGTTTGACCTTATCCTGTGTTCACCAAACGAGCTTGAGATTGCCTATGATGAGAGTTCTTTATATAGCAGACTTTTTACACAGCAATGGATGTTAAGGATGGGCTTTGGTGTGAATGCATAACCTTTCCATCACTTAACTATACAATATATTTTTGAAACCACCCCCCCCAAAAAAAAAGAAAAAAAACGGTAGTAAGGAACACATACTTGTGATCACAAGCACTCCTGACTTTTCATTCCTAAACCTTAGAACAGGGGTGTTCAATTAAGGCCCTCGATTCCGAATCCAGGCCTTGTTTTCAGTTTTCCCAGGTAGTTAGTTTAATAATTACTGATTCTGATTGGTCAGAGGCTTCACCCCTGGCTCACAGGTGAAGGAAGGCTGGAAAATCAGCAGGGCTCGGCCCTTGAGGACCGTGAGTTGAATAGCCCTGCCTTAGAATATGAAGGATTAGTGTGAAAACCAGGGGTGTAACGAGATCTCGTGTCACGTAGTGAAAAGTGATCTCGCGAAGACGCTGCAAATCAGCTGCTGTAATCATGTCGGCATCTGACGAAATGACCACAGTAGATGCCCCAGACACTTTTAAATCTTTTGTGTGGCAGCATTTTGGGGACCCGGCGGAAAATATAAACGGTGAAAGGGTGACAGACAAAACACAAACCATCTGTAAGCATTGGAGGAAAATAATGCCGTACACAGCGGCTAACGCTACTGCTATGCAAAGGCATTTGCAGCACCATCATAGCTCTTTACTTACATCCACTGCAGCGGTGAAGAAAACATAAAAAAAAAAAAGTTATATATTTTTATTTATATTGTTTTATTTATATTCTATTTTATGTTCAATTGGGAAGTCAAATAGGAGAGAAGCCTGTCATTTGAGTTTGTGATGAAATATTTTATCGTGCTAGATATTTGTTCTGTTCTGATGATGGTGATTATTAAACATATTTCACCATACATCTGCATTATTTAGCATGTCTTTCAAATTAATCAAATAAAAGGCTGCTTTCCAGTAATATATTTCCTCTTTGAAGTTTTCCTTAAAATATTGTTAAAATATCGTCTTCTCTTTCTCGTGAACCCAGTATCGTGTCTCATCTCATCTCGTGGGCTGAGTATATCTTGGGCTTCATCTCGTCAGGGACGGATCAGTCTGGACCCTGTAGGGCGGTGCCTGCAGGGCCGCATCGTGACCGGCCTCTAGGATCCTTCGGGCCCATCCGATCACTCATTCTCCCTTTATTTCGCTTGTCCCCACAGATAATCACTTCCAAAGCAGTGGCATCAGGCCGCCTCGGTGATGCCGATCCGGGGCTCGAGAGGAACGGCAGCTGGGTGACCTCACTGCGCATGAGAAGGCAGATCGATGGCTCATCTGAACGCCTCCCGTCAGTAAGGAGCGCATCGCCTCACAGGAGCCGTCCCAAGCAGCAGCCATATTGAAATTTTAAGTCAGCAGTTTTCTTTTCATTTTTTTGTTTTTGTTTAGCTTTTGTTTAATCCTCCATCCTCCCCGAATGGAATTTTTCTTTTCTTACATTGTATGTTCTTCCTGACATGGGCTGTAGTCACAGAGCTTAAGGTGGGTGGCAAAAGCCCAGCCACCCCAGTCTTTGTCAGTGTGGAGGCGATGGCTGAGCTTTGATATTCAGCAAGGGCCCCCACAAGCTCCCAGAGGGTGACTGATGGCCCCTGAACACTTGGAGGGGGCTACTTCATGCAACAAGGCACAACGCAAGCAGCATACTGACTGTACTTGCACGTGTAGTTTACGTCTATCTGGAGGATTAAAGGACATGACCACCAGGGGGCGGTACGAGAAAACCATCTTGATCGACTTTTCGCACGAGGTTGTGACATGAAATGATGCACGCTCGCTCTCTCCACCACGATCGCGTTGCTAATTTTTTTTATATTGCTGCAGCATTCTCTGTATTCTAACCACTGCTCCACTGCCACATATTACTTTACCACCCCATGTTGAATGTCACATTACATGTTGTTAGATACCTCGTACTAGTTAGTATTTCGTAATTCAGCTGCAGGACACTGGAAAATAATTTCTGTAAGTATTGCAGTATTTATAAAGAAAAAATAGTTCAAAATAATCAATTTCCCACAAACATCAGTTTATAAGTGATTTAAACAGTAAGGATGAAAATGATTAGGAATGGCGTGCAGCGCATCCAGAGGTCATGCAGAAGCAGCGGCGGTAAACTTTAAACTAACGTTAAGCATATAACCTGCCTGAAAAGGAGCAGTCATTGAAATTGCACAGCTTGCTAAGTTTTGTTTCCGATGCCAATATAAATGTTCTAGCAAAACATAAAACCCAACATTTATAAATATTGGAAATGCATTGAAAATTAACGTTGCTTATGAAAGTAGGCAAGTCAGAATTTCAAGTTACAGTTTCATTGTACTTCATACACAATACTGCTTCCTTAGAAACTTAAACTGCCAGTAAATTTTGAAGACGCTGTACACGGACACACACAATGGTGCTCAGAATATTTTCTCTCATGCCTCTGAAAATATGCAGTTCTTCCGGCTGCTCATTCTTAACAAAACAGATGTTACTAACTACCGAATATAAACACATAGTCCCATGACAAAAGGTGAGCGTACTGCCACCCCAATTTTTTCGTGATACTGCATCTCACATACGCGCCGCATTAACTCCTCGCGTAGGTGCACCTACGACGCGTGGAATGAACGCAGAAAACGGGTGGCGGCCATTATGCGTACACGTATGCATTGTGAGTGTCAAGTATAAATCAGCCCTAAGAGGTGCAAACGGCGATGATTATTCACTCAGGGGGGCGTTGGCAGGAAGACCGCCTGATTCACCGTCAGACGTATCTTCGGAGGGGGGCGTTTGGCATCTCCTGCTTTTCATGGGCATTAATGACTTTAAATGGGAAGGCTCTCTCCTTGGGTGCTTATTTTTTTAAATAAGCTGGGGGGGGGGTTCCTTGGAGGAACTTACAAGGCCATGAAGTTATACAGTGTTGTGTTTGTGACTCTTATCCTCTCAGCAGTGCAGGCCTTTGCCCGCCGCTCTACAGGAGCCGTTTGAGCTGACTCCTGTTAAATGGCCCAAGCTGGGCTCAGCTGGCAGTGCAGGTGCCCCAGAAGGGTGGGTGAGCCAAGCCTGCTGGGAGGGGGTTTTCGTCTGTGCTGAAGTGTGGCAGGCCGATCAGGGGCTCCCAGTGGTCCCGGAGACAAGCTCACCCTCCATGGCCTGTTTGGGAGGGGGGGCCGATAGGGAGGTCCAGTGAAAATTACACTGCTCCACTGCAGTAGGTGAATCGTGCTTCTCTCCTCCTTGCCCAGGGATCCGCTGACTCTCATCGCTCCCCCAGCTCGCTGTATGAAGTTCCACAAGCGATGGCCACCAGTACTGCTGAGCCTCCCACCAGAAACCCAATTCCGCCAGTGATGTTAAAAGGACAATCTGGAACAGACTGGTGCCACGCTGCCTTTTGGGCAATAAAGGGGTGCGGTTGGGTGAATGTGCCCTGTAGCCCACTGTTGGAATGTTGTCCATGTAATAAAACATACATACACTAAAGCAATTTGGGTACCAATGATTTTAAAAATTCCCTGTTATTTCCCCCACCCAAAAAAATTCAACACAGTTTTACAAGATGTGCCACGGGTGGGCAGATGTTCGATTGGTTGCGTGTTCACTTCCGCACAGCGGTTTGCGTGTCACTGGTATCTGGCTGTGGACCCAAAGGCTCACACCCGACACGTATCGAACATCAGCGGCCAGCTGGCGTATCCAGCTGCCACCTCTCTGGCTCCTCGGTCTTGCACGGTGTCGGAAACGCTTACTGCGGCAGGGATGTGCCGGCTGCACAGCTAAAGGGAGCCTCTGGACCTGAACCTGACGACCAGTGTATTAACAACCGAGAACTGCTGGTTAGGTAACTGCGCATAGAGCAGCCATCTGCGAGTTACCTCTAAGTGCACCGTCCTCCATTCGGCTGGTGTGACTCTCACTCCTCCTCAGCGCACCTGGAACAGCATAAAAACAGGTACAGGGCATTTACAAGAGACTACAGACAAACCATATGGTATTCTACAGGTACAGGTATGATTTAATACGCGGCTTCAGGAATATTCAATTCAGCTCATCTTGTTCACAATTTGGGCACAGATTTGCCTTCATTTTGCAAATAGAAGACAACACTCAGTTCCTCATTTTAGAAACTCATCCTCATTATTTCACGCACAGCCAGTAACTTGCTTTGAGGTCCGAGGTGCAGAGCATGAGAATCCGTATTCATGGACCAGCGAGAGCTGAATGATTGACAGGGGAGGGAGCGATCAACCTCAGGCTCAGCCCTGGGTCCATGTGCTGACGGGGATCGGTACTGAGGTGAGGGAAATCCCAGGCTATGAGGGTCCAAAGATGGCACTGCTGAGAGTCCTCGCATGACGAACACGTCACTCCTCGTTTCGGCTGAAAAAGGGCAGGGGAGCAGTCTGATTGGCCAGCTGCCAACTCGTTTGGAAAAACTACTTACTGGAGTAAAAGTGAGACAGGCTGAACCTATCAGGACTAAGATCAGAATCCGCGCTGAAAGCTCAGAGCAGAGCAGAAAATCTCACTGTTAGACTTGTGAATCCTTTTAAAACAGGAGGTTACAGGTATAACAGCACAGTGCATTAAGCAGCATTAAAAACATTTTATTCTGAAAGGTGACAAACTACACTCTGCATCTCCAACCCCAGCCTGACCCCCCTCTGCTCCTGACCCCAAAAATACATTTCCAGGCAGTTTGGAATGGGTGAGGTAATTTGCCTAAGTATCCGATTCATTTATGCCGTGTGGCAAGTCTGGAGTACCTGATTACAGGGCGGCAGCAGCACAACCCCCCCACAAGGGGTACAAATTCCTGATGACAGGCAGCAAACAGGGTCACTTACAGGCGGGTGCCCAGAGCCCAGTGCTACACACTCACATCTGACCAAGCCTTTGGCTAAAGGAGGTAGGTTTCCTGCTCAACTGCCAACACTCTTGTGCAGGTCTGTAAATAAGAGGATTCCATTATCCCAAGAGTCACAACTATTGCCAATGGGAATCTGAGTTTAAATATGACATTTACTGAAAGCACTTTCTGGAAAGTTACAAAACATTGATAAAATAGAGCATCACTAACCCAGTGGCCACCAGCTGGTGAAACGCGATTGGCAGATTGATTGCCAAGACATAGACCGATAAGCAAAATACACCGAGGTATCATCCAGAGGGGTGGGGTGGGGGGCGAACACACACACACCCCCGATGCAGTGCTACATGACCATCACTACACTAATCTACTCAATACTAGTGCACCAGTGATGTGCAACCAATTGAAAAAGAAGCTTGTTTTAAAACCTGGTGGTTTGGAATTTTGTCTCCCCCTTGTGGTTACATAGGAAGTATTTATTGACCGATACTGCAATAATTAAAAAATAATAATAATTAATAATAAAAAATTAAAATCTTGTATAACACAATACACCACAAGCTCTAAACAAGCATGATCACACACCTCTCTGCTTATACCTACCATCATTCACAGACCTTACAGCCCAACATTGACCGAAATAACTGATTAAGTTGCTTGAAGTCCACAATGGCATATACCGTGGTGACATCTACCCTGTGCTGCAGCCTCACATCGACATCCAGGGGCGTCAGAGGGCCACAGACCGCACCCCCCCCCGGCAGATCCAGGGGGCCCTGCATTTTACATGGGCCGCCGGATATGAAATAATGTGCTTGGAACATTATACCCCAGTTCTGCAAGTTTCACTGTGGGGGACCCGCATTTCTTCCGATTGAAAGTGGCAGTCCTAGGGGCAGTACCCCCCCCCCCCCCCAGGTGACACTTTGTCAGGGGGCCCAGAATTTCTACCTATATTTCTGTCAGAATCCATCCACTTAACTGGGAGTTTTTCCCCAAGGAGCATTACCAGGATCAGGGCATATCGCACGAGTGGTAAAGCCGCGAGATCACGTGACCTCGTCACAGCTCCGTCATGTAAGCGGCGATATTCCGGCACTCAGCTCTGCCTGTGTGGAGAGGAAGTGAATCAATTAAACTGCATAATGTCCTGAATCATCCCTCAAGCCTAATTAGTTTAATGCATCTACCTTAATCCAAACATTTCTAATTCGCTGTTAACCAAGGCAGAAACATCTAATTATTTTAAAGTAGCCTACAGATTTATTTTTTCTATTTTAATATATGAAATTAAACGTTGGACAGTGACCCATCGATCTGTGTCAGCCCCCGCAGTGGCAAGGGGGGGACTATGGCTCAGGTTAAATTAGGAGCGGGAGCCCGGCAAGACCGAGGGGGGGGGCTTGATATCTCGCCCCTCCCAACCAACATCACCTTTTCCCATAATCACTCCCCTGCTGTGAGCACAGCACACTTATGAATGGCCTAGAAAGCCTGACCCCCCTCCCCCCCAGAATAAATTCCAGCACTGCAAGATGGTGCATTATTTTCCTTTACGTTTTACTCACAGTGACTTCAGTTCCCAATATGTGTCTCCAGAGGTCCAACAGCAGCCCCTGATCTTTGGTTCTCCATTTCTCCATGGGCTCTGGCACAGATTCGCATGTCCAGCAAAAGATCAGACTCATTACACAAGAGGTTTCTGAAGATATTTGTAGATACTCTATCCTTACCCAGCAGACGGCCTCAGGGGGCTTGGAGCCAATCCGAGGCAACACAGCACATGAGGCAGCGGAAACCCTGGAAGGAAGTAACAAACATGCATTATGAAATTTGTAAATCACTAATCTGCATATCTTTGCAGTTTGCATGTTCTGCCCCTGTCACATGGGTTTGCCCACACACAAAGCGCAGGGGCAGGATTCAAACCCCCAGCACTGCAGGTATGGTTGCCCATCCATTAGGGGTTATAAGTAAAATATAACAAGCAAATGTTTTGGGTGCATTTGTGTCCCTAAACCAGACTCAGGCATCTGTATGCTATTTATGACCCTAGAAGAGGTTTGATAGAGGAGGTGGAGTCCGTTAGCATTTTGCTTGACAAATGGCTACTTGCACATCGCTCACACTCAAGTCGTCTGAGCAATGATTGGCAGCTTCTAGCCAGAGAAAATCAGACACCTTTTAGTGGCACTCATGCAGATACTGGAACATCAGACACACCCAACACAGTTCAGCAGAAACTCACATTACAGTGTTTAAAGCAGATAAATAAAATTATAAACCTTGGCATATTTTTGGCAATTCATCGGATGCTACAGAATTTGCTTCATTTGTGGCATTTACACAGAAGATACCACTTCCAAGTTTCTGTAAGGAAGCCATGTCCCAAGAAAATAAAACTAAGGTGCTTCCATGAGGAAAGCAAAAGCTTCAATATGCCAGTGATGTCTCACCACGGATCTCTGCAATTACAGCAGCTAGGAAACTACTACACAGCCAACAAGAGGTTGCTCTGATTTGCAACATCCTCTCACAGCAAGAACAAAACAGTTTATCTTATTGATGCATATCACAGCTAGATAACTTAGAGTTTAGGCATTTTCTGAATAATTCATATTACGTACCTTTATCAAGGTCACAGCAGTGTGGCCCGTCCTGATAATCAAACCAACAGCCTTCAGTTCACAGGCCCTTAACATCAGACTAAGCAGAAGTTAGTCAGCTTACCTCAGCGCCTCAATGACCGAGCTGCTGGAGCCTCCAAATTACTAGATGCCAATCACACGGCTGTCAGCCAGTACACTCTCTGTTCCCAGTCTCTCCCCCCACCCAGGGGAAAGGAGGGGGCTGCTCAGTTGTACGGGTGATGAATACATTTAGCAGGAATCCTGCAGAAACAAAAATAAAGTCCTCAGGCACAATGCTATTGAGTCATGTGGTCTCTGGACACCCTGGCCTGCAGACTGCCTCACCCCTCCACGCTGTTAGGCCGCATGTCATGTGGTCTCTGGACACCCTGGCCCGCAGACTGCCTCACCCCTCCACGCTGTTAGGCCGCATGTCATGTGGTCTCTGGACACCCTGGCCCGCAGACTGCCTC
>JABJVO010000078.1:16707286-16718130 GCA_026770805.1 Boulengeromyrus knoepffleri | reverse complement strand
GCCTCACCCCTCTACGCTGCTTGGCCGCATGTCATGTGGTCTCTGGACACCCTGGCCCGCAGACTGCCTCACCCCTCTACGCTGCTTGGCCGCATGTCATGTGGTCTCTGGACACCCTGGCCCGCAGACTGCCTCACCCCTCTACGCTGCTTGGCCGCATGTCATGTGGTCTCTGGACACCCTGGCCCGCAGACTGCCTCACCCCTCCACGCTGCTAGGCCGCATCACTCCCTGGGACTGTGGGACGTCTAAACTCACTGTGATTGGCTCCCGCTCTCATCCAGGGCAAAGTCACCTTTAGAGAAACAATGATGTGTCCTGCCTGGGAGAAAGAAATTCTTCCTCACAAAAAAAAAAAAGTGCTGATAGAGGTCTGAACACTTCAGTGAAATGTGAGGCTTGTTTATCAATGCTTCCACCGGAGGCACCACATGATATCTTACCAACAACTCAAAAAGAAATTAAAATAAAAGCTTAAACTCGGTTTTGGACAAGTGCTTCCATAAATAAAGTACGACAAACCATCAACCAAGAAGAGCCTGGTTCTAGATTGGCTCTTAATAAAATCATAAACATGCTAAGAGCAATACATCTTCATTTTTGGTTAACCTGACCTTTGACTATATTAACCACTATTTAAACCAAGAATCTGATTGGCCATCGGCTCCCTGTCTCCACCCCCAGTGGATCCAATCAGCCTACCAAAGGAAGAGTTAACATGGTATGATTTACTGTCAGCGCAGACATCGGCTGATGAACAACGACAGTGCCTGTAATTAGATGCTGAACTAGTAATCAACCAGGGAAAGCAAGTTTATTAGAGAATTATTAATCGTTAATTACCTCCAATCCAGTGTGGTATCATTTGAAAAACCTGTCACTTGACATTGCATCACAGAACACATTAGCATGTCATCAAATGATTCCATACAGCAGGAATAGAAAAGTTACTTTTCATGACTGATTTAACTCAAACTGATTTGTAAGGTTTTAAGAGCAGATTTTTAACCAAAGTCCTGTGAGCAGCAGATGAACTTCAGACAGACAGACAGGGTGTTAACGTCAGCAAAGAAATCTCACAGTATTGAAAAAGAATGGAATGGTTTAGCATGACCTACACACTTCTACATTAGATGGTTTATCACACAGGACCCGATTAAACAGATCTCATTATGCATAGTTAATTCACAAAGAGATTAACAAAACATCTGTAGGACACTGACTCGGGCAATACACTTGGCTGAGTAAACCCACGAAGTATCACAAACTAATGTCAAAGAATCAGATATTCTAAAAATGACCGTCAAGCTCGGTTTTATAGACCACGTTTGTTAGACTCATTGAGTGTCTGAATACTCTGAGACTGACAGATACCTACTTGTCAAATCTCCCCATGGCCATTTGCCAGACTGGTCAGACACCTGTTATAACCTGTTAGGAACCATGACAACATAACACTTCACACAAGCATGTGACCCTGTTACATTCATAAGAGACCTTCAAAGACAACCAAGCAGTGTTACTGGACATGAGTGCGGCATGAACAGGAAAGACAGACACCACTGTACCAGTGTCCTTTCAGCAAGAGATGTGACCACCATGATGGACACTTATCTTATGCCCCACGGACACCCGGTGTGAGCCACACGTCCAGCTTCCATCCGCCCATCCTCCTGACTCCCTGGGCCAATCACATACACAAGAATTTCTGGAAAACAAGTAAACTAAAATAGTCACAGCAGTCACAGTAATCTAGAGCTATCCCAACCACAGTATGTTACCGTTACCCGACTCTCCCTCTGCCCTACTCCAATCAAACTGATGGCTCAGTCAAAACCAAAACAGACCTCAGGGACAGCTTCTACCCAAGAGCCGTTACCGCCGTAACCCCGCCTCCCAAGAGCCGTTACCGTCGTAACCCCGCCTCCCAAGAGCCGTTACCGCCGTAACCCCGCCGCCTCCCAAGAGCCGTTACCGCCGTAACCCCGTCACTGTCTAAGACTGATGGGGAAGGCGCGGCTCACTCAGGACTAATATTTCACTGTTGTACTATGCTGTGTATTTTACTATTTAAGTTTGTTAGTTGTCTTTTATATGCTTATTCTATTTACATACATTTTGTACATTAGTCTGCCTGGGAGAAAGTGCCAAACAAAATTTCATTGTTTAATTACAATGACAAAGATATTGATCCACCTACCAAACCATCAGTGGCCGCTGAAGTATTAGCCAGCAGATTTCGCCATCTGGCTGCTTGCGAAAAATATCACAGCCAGTGATAATGAGGACCATAGCATGTTCAGAGGTGCCCACGACTTCAGTGCTTGGTCGCGGACCTGTATAGGATGTATCTGTGACTAGGAGGGGTGCAGGTGCAAGGTGAGCAAAAGGTATGAGGATATATATGGCTGTGAAACACTGAAGTGAGTTTACCTGGGGGGAGGGGGCGGGACAGAGATTCCAACTATATCTACAGCAAATCCTCCATATTTTCTCACTCTTGCTTTGTGATGACTTCATAGAGGAGCAGTCAAAGCATCCAGCAACTGTGTGGACAAAGGTGTAATGGTCCATTTCACAAAAGCTTACTACAGTTTAGTGTGACACCGTGGAACATAATTCACAGCTTTGTCCTTTTAAAAAACAGTTATAGGGTCACAACACAGAAATTGTTGACAGGACACAGATTATCAGCGAGGCCGTGTGCTTTACTGGCCCATCACAACCAGCATACTGCTACCATCCATTTCTGCCTGTGGTAATACCAGGATTTACACCCACAATTTGTCCCGGCTTCCTGTTTCATTCTCCCAATACTGCTGTGACTCAGGTTTCCAAATTGAGAGCCAGCTCTAACAGCAAAGCCCTGGTCCCTGGCATGGGGGAGGAAAACTGCCTAGAGTGACCCAACCGGACAAAGCAAACGTCAGAACCCCACCCACACAATAAAGCACTTGCATAAACATGCAT
This sequence comes from Boulengeromyrus knoepffleri, assembly GCA_026770805.1. NCBI lineage: Eukaryota > Metazoa > Chordata > Actinopteri > Osteoglossiformes > Mormyridae > Boulengeromyrus > Boulengeromyrus knoepffleri. The sequence continues at coordinate 16,715,160 of JABJVO010000078.1, read as the reverse complement.
ACAAAAATCACAGAACTGCACACAAAATGTACATCCCAATAAACAACCAACACTCACGCCTACAATTTGAATGTGCAACATCACCCCTACACACACACACATATCCAGCAAAATAATAATAACAGATAAAAACCCACCTCTGGGCAACGGAAACCTGACTCAGCATGACAGTGGGGGGACATTTCAGAACAGGAATAAAAACAACTTTCCATCATAGAGATGCCTTGTTCTGCTGGGTCCGTATTATTCAGCTCATGGTCCGTATTATTCAGCTCATGTAAATTGCAGCTAAAACACATACTATGTTTGGGGAAATGGGCATGTACTCATTACAGGAGGTAAAACAAGAGAGAAGACCGAGGGAGTCTGAAATCATTATATTATATTGCTGTTGCCAATATTCATTGTTAATCAAAAGCAATCACAACATTGTTATGCCCTGTCAAAAACTATGAATGACAGTATTAAAGCTTAAAGTAATTTATACAATTCATTAACCACAGGTAAAGCCTGGGGAACACGAATGCGTGTTACTGCACGTATGTTTAATTGTGTTCATTAGCTAGGTTGTGTATCCACATAAAAGGGATTTTTAAGATTTTATTATGCCACTAGCATATACCAGTCCCCACTCTGTAATGTAACCTTAACAGTATGTAATCTCATCTGCTTTGGGTCCGAAAAGCAGATCCCACAAGGGTCTTGCAGTGACATTTTGTCATTTTCACACTAATATCTCAGGATTTTTTTTTCGACCCCCCCCCTATAAAAACAAATTGGGGCTTCCGCCCAAAAATGCGCCCAAACCCAACCCCCCTTTTCCCCCCCTGGCCTTTTCCTTTCCCCCCCCCCCCCCCCCCCCCCCCATTAAATCACGTGCCCATAGCCTCTCCCCATAGTACCAGTTTCATTCAGCATCTTGGTCCAACCACCACCACATACGTTTATGTTTACTGCTTGCATTCATCATCTCCACACTCCATGTTAACAGTAATTTAACAAAGACACTTTTACAAAGAATGCGAAAGGAAATTTCCCAGAGGAAGCGAATGATATTAAAATTTCACTGAGGGGCAAAAACTTTCAGAAAACCAAACCTTTCACTGGATCACTGGATCGATATGGCTGTACATTGGTTTCCCATAGCAAGAGAACAACCCCTCGCAATCAATCCTTCAATATTCCATCTAATTAACAGCAACCTGACAAATGGAGACAAGCATATGCGTTATTTGAAAGTGAGTGAGGAAATTCCGTCTTAATTACTAGGAGTCACTGCAAACGTCCTGGGTTTTCAGCTGGACAGCCTGTCTGGGAGCAGGACAGATTTCAGGGATGTGAGGCACAAGGGGAAGCCCTTTCACTCGATTCCTACCTGCAGGAAGCCCACTTTGACCCGGAAAGCGGCACCACGAGAAACGCCCTTGATGGACCAAATCATCTCCACGACAGCTGGGGTATCGGCTGGGTCACTTCACTCGCCCGGAACGCGGTTAATAGAGATGAAGCATTAAACCCCAACGACCCCAAGCTGCTAAGGAAAACCCTCAGAGACTCACACACTAGCGGAAACCTCAGCTACAGGCTACGACTAACGGGAACAGGGCTGTAAAAGATGCACATTTGGACGACACAGGATGTGACCGACAGCTTGAGCCGCCCCAATGTGCGACAGAGGCCGAGCCTTGACAGTGTGGAGACGTCACGTCACTCACGAGAGCAAAATGACAATGAAAGCTGCCACTGTCACAAATGATAATGATGAAATACATTCATGGCACTTTCAATAATAAACAGATCAGTATTCAACTAAAGGCTCCATCTGATATACTTAATCCTATTTATGGCAACGTGTCATGAGAAGGTCATCGGGGTGACTCAATTAGCAGAGTAGCCTCATGCCTTGGGGGCTCTGGGTTAATTCCTGCCCTCTATGTACATTAGATATGCACACACACATTTAATGTTCTCCTCCCTCATTCCAGAACCGTGTTAGTTCAGTAATTGTGGCGTCTAATTTACCCTTTGCGGGCACGGGTCCTGTGATGGACTGGCATTTTCCCCAGGGGGTGCCCTGTGCTTCTGGGAAGAGGCTCCAGGCTGAATGGGCTCCTGTAGTGGATAAACTGTAACAGAGTTAATAAAATGGATGTGAAAGGGCATTTGAGTGTCAAGCCCCCGCTTTTCACACGCTCCGAGCTTGCTGTTCAGGTGGATTTCCACCCCCGCCAACTCCCACACAACCCTGCAGCCGCCCCCCCCACCCCAAGGGAGCCTCTGGCCACCTCCACACATTTGTCACAGCTCACCACCAATTCGGATTTGCCAACCCAAGGGCTTAAAGGTCAACTGATTGGCTGAATCAGGTGTTCCAGTGGCGGAATAGATCAAACATAGCAAATGGGGGGTGGGGAGGGGGGGTGGTTGAGAGGTAGATGAATGACAGGACTGACCCCCTTACCAACACCCGCCCCCCACCTAAATAACAGGATAAACCTCTGATTTTAAGTAATGACGAAAAATGAAGCAACAGCGGCTTTACTCTCGTGATTAATGGAACCGTGCACATCCTGCAGTTAAAACAACAAAACCCAGCAAGACCTCCTTCTACATTTAACCACTGATCCAGACATGTGTGGTGGCCCAGAGACTAGCATCCAGACAAGACTGGTGGGGGGTGGGGGGGCAGAGACAAGATGGGAGTCACGGGACACAGCAGGGACTGCTGAGAGAGCGCGCGCACGCACACACACACACACACACACACGCGCACACACACACACACACACACACACACACGCACACACACACTCACACACAGTCCACTTGGGGTAATAATCCAGCAAGCAACCTGAACTTCAGAGGAAAAAGCTGGACTAGTGTTATGCAACGTTCAACAAAAAACAGCCATTTTGAGTGCAGTTGTAAAATACAGCCATGGCCAAAAGTTTTGAGAATGACTCACGTATTGGTTTACACAAAGTGTGTTGCTTCAGTGTTTGTAGATCTTTTTGTCAGATGTTTCTATTGTATACTGAAGTATAATTACAAGCATTTCATAAGTGTAAAAGGCTTTTATTGACAAATACATTAAGTTTATGCTGAGTCAATATTTGTTGGTCCTTCTTTTTCAAGACCTCTGCAATTCGCTCTGGCCTGCTGTCAATCAACTTCTCAGCCAAATCCTGACTGATGGCAGCCCATTCTTGCATAATCAATGCTTGGAGTTCATCAGAATTTGTGGGTTTTTGTTTGTCCACCCGCCTCTTGAGGATTGACCATAAGTTCTCAATGGGATTAAGGTCTGGGGAGTTTCCTGGCCATGGACCCAAAATGTTGATGTTTTGTTCCCCGAGCCACTTAGTTATCACTTTTTCCGTATAGCGCAGTGCTCCATCGTGCTGGAAAAGGCATCGTTCATCACCAAACCGATCTTGGATAGTTGGGAGAAGTTGCTCTCGGAGGATGTTTTGGTATCATTCTTTATTCATGGCTGTGTTCTTAGGGACATTTGTGAGTGAGCCCACTCCCTTGGCTGAGAAGCACCCCCACACATGAATGGTCTCAGGATGCTTTACTGTGGTATAACACAGGACTGATGGTAGCACTCACCTTTTCTTCTCTGGACAGCCTTTTTTCTCCAAACAATCGGAAAGGGGATTCATCAGAGAAAATGACTTTACCCCAGTCCTCAGCAGTCCAATCCCTGTACCTTGTGCAGAATATCAGTTGTGCAGAATATCAGTCTGTCCCTGATGTTTTTCTTGGAGAGAAGTGGCTTCTTTGCTGTCCTTCTTGACACCAGTCCGTCCTCCAAAAGTCTTTGCCTCACTTGCATGAAGATGCACTCACACCTGCCTGCTGCCATTCCTGAGCAAGCTCTGCACTGGTGGTGCCCCGATCCCACAGCTGAATCAAATTTAGGAGACACTTGCTGGACTTTCTTGGACGTCCTGAAGCCTTCTTCACAACAATTTAACCTCTCTCCTTGAAGTTCTTGATGACTCAATAAATGGTTGATTTTGATGCAATCTTACTAGCAGCAATATCCTTGCCTGTGAAGCCCTTTTTGTGCAAAGCAATGATGACTGCATGTGGTTCCTTGAAGGAAACCATGGATAACAGAGGAAGAACAATGATTTCAAGCACCACCCTTGTTTTAAGGCATCCAGTCTCCAACCAGCATGACAGAATGATCTCCAGTCTTGTCCCCATCAACACTCTCACCTATGTTAAGGAGAGAATCACTGAAATTATGTGCGGGTCCTTTTGTTCATTTTCATGGCAAAGAGGGATTAACTGCAATTAATTGCAATTCATCTGATAACTCTTCATAACATTCTGGAGTACAGACACTCCTCTACTTACAAACTTTCAACTTATGAACTTTCATATATATGAACAAAGAGTCCAAATTGTGTTCATTGGGCTCCCGTTTCCTGTCCGCAACATCATTTTTTTTTTCTGCACACCAATTCCGCCTAGTATGACTTCTGGCCGCTACTCCCGCTTACGAACATACGAACGACTTACGAACATTTCAAGTTACGAACGGCCTTTCGGAACGTATCTCGTTCATAAGTAGAGGAGCGTCTGCATATGCAAATTGCCATCATAAAAACTGAGGCAGCAGACTTTGTGAAAATTAAATATTTGCGTCATTCTCAAAACTTTTGGCCACGGCTGTACAGACTACAGGATAATGCTCATAAAAATGAATTTGCTGTAATTGCCGTTGTTTGCAAATCAGCTGCTCTAATAGCCTTTGGTCCAGTTCCTTCATATTACACCACAGCACATGCTACTCACACCTTTGCAAAGTTAAAAAAATAATATTAAATAAAAACATCCTACACTGTAAAGCCCAGACCCCCAATAAATGCAGCTCATCAATTCTGTCCCTGGGGGTCAAATGTGTATTTCTCAGATTCTGTTTTATGCCGAGAGGGTCTTTGTGTGCAATGCCGTCCGGCACGCTGCGAAAGTGTATAACAGTCACATAAAAGGGATTTTTAAAAGGTCACAGAGCGTCCGGGCAGGAGGGAGAGAGAGAGAGAGAGAGAGAGAGAGAGAGAGAGAGAGAGAGAAAGAGAGAGAGAGCGAGCAGGAGTGTTTTTTTAAAACCCGGACAACATCTGGATTGGGAAGAAAGCAAGCTGTCCATCACGACATGACCCCCCTGCTTAGTTATTCATAGAGAGACAGCTCCACACTGACATTTTATGCTGTTTCATCCCATCATGCACTGGGGGGGGCACTTCTGGCATTTAGCAGATCATTTTCATCAGCGTCTTCGGCAGATTGAGCGCCACGACCCCAATCCGGCTCGCCGTCACTCACCGCCAAGCGGGTTTATCAGCACGCATCTCATCACGGCGCCCTGCGCTCTGCCGCATTTTAACCGCCAGTGTGCCACGGATGCCGCTCTCTGGGGCCCGGTGGGGGGGGGGGAACGAGCAGACACACCCACACATACAATTAAATTACAGAAGCTCGGAGTGTAAATTAAGTTCTGTCTGGCCACAGTATCTTCCTCTACACCACGTATCCGTGACCCAGTCAGGGACCTCGAGTCCCTTTAAAACTTGAAATACAGAAATGTTCAATAACCTCCAAGACCATAAAAGTGATGGTCCTCCAAGCAAGGAATTAGGGTGGGGGGGCCCTGCTGGCAGAGAATATGTCTCCATTAATCCTGTGTGCATAATTATAAAATCCCCCCAGCACACAGTTTAGCAACCTTTCTGACAAACGCACCTCCTCTGGTCTCTGTCACTAATTAATTACTACTTTCACACTTTTTCCCTACACCCCCCCCCCCCTGCCCCCGCCCCATCAATGGTTTAGCTCCACGGCACAAGTGACAACGTTCCCAAGTGATCGATTTAAAAAATGTTTCATGAGAAACAGTTGCGCCCCCCTAGACCTTAACACCTCAGGGCAGGCTCAGGGCGTCCACATTGACCCGGCCAGCATCCACCATACCAAAGATTCAATAAGATGTTATTAAAAACGCTAGGAGCCACTGTAACATCTCCTCCCCCCCCCAGGATGCACAGAGTGGTCGGCATGCTAATGAGCTGCTCTAGCACGTTGAAAACAAAAACACCCCGAGTGGAACAATATACAGCCACTCAATTTCAATATTTACACACTTACGCTTGTCACATAACCAAGGGGCCTTTTCTCTGCCGAGAACGAGCCACACGTCTGCATTTAAGCACTTTAAATATCACAAGGCTGCTAACATAATATAGATGAAGCAACAAAGGGGGCAACCAATGAAATATCATAAGATAAGCGCCAAACACTGCAGGCCTACTGAGAGCAGACATCTCACTTCCTTCCTCATGATGGTCTACAGACGCACCAGTAACTTCCACGGTGGATAATGAAACACGAGGGAGGGTCACTCACAGCCAGTGGGAGGGCGGGGTGTATTTTGCATGACGGGCGGTCGGGTGAATAGCACCTGTGAAGCAGAGAAACCAGCCGGAGACGTGACCGGAAACTTCTGGAAGGCATTCATGACCCTTTATCGCCTGTAACTATGGCAGCCAGAGGATGGTCAAAAAAAAGAAAAGAGAAAAAACACACAAAACCCAACCGACACACACACACACACACACACACACACACACGCACGCACCACACATCTCATGCTTATGAAGAGTTTTCACTGGTCCGATATGCAGACTAATTAGGTTCCACACAACTGGCATTTTCTTTTCCATTTTGTGCACAGTTTTCTGTCTTTAACAGGGGAAGATGTCAAGAAATCCCCAAACGTCAGCATGAGCACACACTCCTGTCAAGTGGCGGCACACGTAGACGGAGGACAGTCAACTGGAACGGCAGCCATTTATATTTCCATCATCTGACTGCATCTTTTTCTAAACAAGTCCTAAAAGCATTTAAATGTACAACACACTGCAATTCCCCATAGAGGGGACAGGCAGATTTAACTAGATTTTCCCTCTCCAAACCGGAACAACACCACCATTACAAGTTAAATTCCTCATTTGCTTCGCTTTTTTATAGATAAAGACTAAAATATCTTCCTTAACAGTATATAAAAAGTGGGGACTCGTATTTGCTAGCATGATAATCTGGGAGAGAGGGCTTACCCACATGCCAACAAACCAATCAGAGTGTTTCTTAATAAGATGACCAATGGGGGAGGGACTATAATCACTCAAGCCGGCCTATCAGAAAGGGAGCTAAATCAAAATGGTAAGTTCAGCTTTATAAGACTTGACTCAACCGTGTCTAAGTGGCAGACAGACACTGGAAACTGGGAAGCCGCCAAAATGCAGGACTTCTAAGCAGCTCCTTTAAGACCAGACCGTAGCAGCAAACCCATCAAGCACCGGGTGAGCAATTTAAACAGGAGCGTCAGGAATGACAAACACTGACCGTGTAAACATGGCCACCGCCATTGTCTTCTGCTCACATGGACCTAAAAATCAGATGCTCAACTATCACTGGCAAGTACGACTTACAGCACTCAGCCAAAAATAATGCCAGAGGTCAGAAGGTGGACCATTACCCCCCACCGCAGCCCCCGCAGGCCCCACCATGATCCTGTGCAAAACACAGTTATGGACCTGTGACACCATTTTGCATTAGAATTGACATTGGTTTTCTAAAGTCACCACCACACCACAAATGCAGGCTCTGGGTTTGAAATTTCAGATATTTTAATGGAACCAGCAGATTTGGGGGTGGGGGGAGGCACTCATCTGCATTACAGATTAGGGGGCTTTAAGGAAAAGGGGGGAAAAACCATCCATAATTCATTACATGTTTCATCTGGAGCCGGGAGACTGCAGCAACCCTAGCAACTGGATCCTGGCAACAGCAACAACCCCCCC
>JABJVO010000078.1:16678642-16697633 GCA_026770805.1 Boulengeromyrus knoepffleri | reverse complement strand
GTGGGGGGGGGGGGGGGGGGTGGGGGGGGGGGGGGGGGGGGGTGGAGGGGTAGAGGTGATGGTTAAACCCAGCTATAAAGAGCAATTCATTCTTTACATGTAACTATCATACAATGTAGCATTACCTTCTATCATACATATCTCAGGCTTGTTTTACGGATCATGAACCTACCACACTACCCCCACCAAATACGACCCCCCCCCCCCCCCACCAGCAGAAAAGGTGATTTGATGTTCTTAGTAAATGTCTATTATCCATCCAATTGCCCATCTTCTTACTGCTTATTCTGGTCAATGTCATAGTATGAATATAGAAATAAAAATACTAGACCAGTCGTGTCAATCGGACAGTCTACAGAAGGTGCATTGAGCTAGGAACGTTGAGTTTCTTTTGTATATGTGTGGTGCCATGCTTAAAGCTCAACTGTATAATTGCAGTCAAAAGTCTCAGCCTGAATGATATGGAAAATGGGAGAAAAATGGGATGCAGTGTCTAAGGAAGCTGTAAAGCTTTTAGCTTTGACATCTCCCCAGGAGTGAAGGCTGGACTGAGGGGCCCACCTCTGGCCTGGCCCAGGTTGGGGGAGCCACGGTCCTCCTCTTCCTCTGGGCCTCCCTGTGGCGCAGACCTCAGGTAGCGGGGGACAGAGGGGACACTGTGGAGCAGGTTCTGCCTTCGGCGTTGGTGCTCCACCTCCAGGGCCTCTTGGTCAGCTACACCTGAGTGGGAGACAGATAACTGACAGGACTGCTTTGTTGAAGATGAAGCAGAATTCGCCAGCCTGGGCAGTTACTTCAAGAGTAGCGCTCAGGATCACCTCAGTAAAACCTACAATGCTTAAAATGTAAGTACAAATTATAGAATTTAATTAATTCATATTAAAATGTTGTACATTACAGGGTTTCATGTGGAGTCTATACCAAGAAGCAAAGGACACGAGGCGGGGGGACACCCTGGACGGGATGCCAGTCCATCACAGGGCACGAGGCAGGGGACACCCTGGATGGGATGCCAGTCCATCACAGGTGACACATATGCACAAACTCCCACACACAATCAGACAGTAGGGGACAATTTAGAAATGCCACTTTCCATAGATGCATTTTTTCATGAAAATAATGAAGACTGATGTGTGATATATTCTCTTTGTTCATATTTATATAGCTGTGCAGCACTGAAGTTGAAATATTTTTCAGTCGAAACAGCCCCTATTAAGACGTAATTTCTTCTTCTTTTTTCTTCTTGTATTCGGTCTAAAAAGTACGAAAACAATTAGAGCAACAGAATAAATTGCCAAAGACAAATTTGATTAAAGTTAAAACATCCCCTCCAGCCACCTCTTTCCAAGCCTGGCATTTATTTGCCATTTGTGTTTCATACAGCGCTGTTTGTGTTGGATAGTCATGTAAATAAAAAAACAACGAGATTTCTTTTATTGCCCTGCATTTGTAATTTACATTTATATTGAATTAGCGGAGGCAGAAAGGTGTGGGGGGGTAATTATGCTGCGAGATTACAGACAGATTACATCGCCATTGTGTCGTGTAATTAAAGAAGGGGAAATATAAAGCGTCCACGTGGCCCGTGGTAGAACCATTTCTCATTTAGGAGCTTTTGACGTAATACCTACAGGGTGTGTCATCAGGTAGAGGACAGCAGGTAATTAGTGCCCGGGCGCACTCCTACGGTAGTACTGTGTCTTGAACTTGAACACATAACGACAACGTTCGTTGAACGTTCGGATGACGTTTTCTTTTCTAATCAGGCGGCGCTCTGGGAAGGGTTTGGTAATGAAGCTGGAAGTAAAATGAACTCGGCTGACTCATTTAATCCCCGCAAGGAGGAAAAACAAAGCAAATCGACCCCCCCGCATGAAACAAAAACATCTTAATTAGGTTCCAAAATGAGGGAAACTGTTTCGGGGAAGGTGGAAACGGTGCATCAGCATCGTGACCCTTGGTTAAATTGTCATTTATTACATGTAATTCCTCAAGGGAAACCCCTAGCACGAGCTGCGGCCTGATCAATATAATTTAATTACATTTTTGTGTCTTTTGTTTGTAGTAATTATAATGCAATTATATGGCCATTGTTATTATTATTATTATTCCTTGTTGCACACCATAGAGTTACAATCTTTGTATGGATCGTTTTATGTACCAGACGGTCCCGAACTGAGACCGAACGCCTTTTCAACGCCCCGGACCAAATCAGTGACTGCCCCCTAGCGGTTCTCCGTGATTTATTTGGCCTTCGGTTGCCGTGACAACGTCTTTTGATTGACAGCCACACTTGGCCACCAGGGCCGCAGGCTGGGAGGGGCCGCTGTCCTTCGAGTCCTGCGACATATTCATTACCAGACCTCAGCCTGCCAGCAGAGGTGGAGGGTGTCATAGAGACCAGAACAGCCCCAGATGTGAGCATTGGGAAGATAATAGCCTTGATGGACGTTACGAATTACCCACTAAGTTTAAGTAAAAGTAATTGCTACGTGCCAACACCGTGACAACAGTAATCCAGAACTATCAGTAAAAACTCTAATAGTGGCATTTTTGTTACATCTTGAGATGGACATGCTGGGCATTCACTCTATTTGGACCGTGATTCACATCGTGCCGCTTCTGCCAGTGTGGCGGTTTTCAGAATCGCCCCATAACTTTCAGATAAACAGGGAGTCATTTGTGCCTCACATTGAACTCCAGAAACTTACATGCACTCGCCGGATTGCTTTAGAAAATGTGCTCCTCTAAGCACTAAACAGTTGACCTTTCACAATCTTATATTTAAGAAAAGGAAAGAACCTATTAAAAGTTTTAAATTACCTTAACGCTACGCGTGAATAAAGTGATAGACTGATGTGATGAGGATTAATCACCTCTCTTTGACCAGGAACTCAGTGGTGCTCTAGTTGTGGATATATAGCTGGGGCTAAGGACATAGCCTAAACCAGAATGTTGCAGGTTCAAGTCCCAGGGGGCCTTGCAGTTTGCTAGTCACTTAACTTAGTAATTAAGGAAATGGAACATTATGATGTATAGACATCAGTAAAATAAATAAATAGCTAAAGCAGCTATATTATTATTATTAGTAGTAGTAAATGACGATGCAAGATTTCTTGGTTAGCTAGAAAACTCAGAAGGGTCTGGCTGCAGCCGCTCAGAACGTGCACTCTCAGCCACTGACGTCAGGTGCAAGCTCAGCCACAACAGGAAGTGCAACCGGGGAATCCCTGTAACTTTAACTCTGTATTTGATGTTTTATATTGGATTTGTTGTATATCTGCTTGATGACGTTAATAAAAAAAAAGTGCAGGGGAATCAAGCACTAACTTAGTTCTTGAGGCCAGAACGGTATGTTAAGGTTTATTATTTGTATTACTGAATGATATAGTTACAAATTTATTTATTTCATGCCATACATTATTGCAATGTAAATGTTTTGATGTAGGGAGTTAGTAACTTTTTTTCTCTGACTGGAGTGAATTATTTCAGTTAGGGAAACTACTATCCAGTTGGCTCACGTTATCTTATGGTAAAATAGACACATTTCTACTTTTACAGAGCTTTTCATTTCATGTTATCTTGTGTGTGTCTTCGTTTTCAGCATATAGTTTTTAGTTGTTCGTGTGGTCTTCAGGAAGCCAATAATATTACTCTCCTTATGGCAAGGCAAGACAAGTTTATTATCATACACAGGGGTTATTTAAATTAGATGATCTTATTGGTTTGTTTTGTTTAGTTTTTTTTTATCTCTTATCTGAAAAAAATAAACATTTGATTCCTGATGGCGTGACCAGTGTTCCTTGTTTTTCTCCATCCAGCTTTTATTAAACACAGTTTGGTGCCTCATGGCATATGTAAGGTGTATTACGTATTACAGTTCTGATATATACGATTATTAATAACACAGAATTGTACACAGGATTTTTAAAATTCTATTTTACTCTTTTCACACACACACACACACACACACATATAAAAATGGTGTGTGTGTGTATATATATATATATACACACACGTCATACATATATATATGTATGTAACAGTGGTTATATATAGAATAAGGGGACACGCGCACTGTGTGCCCGTTAGCGAGTTATGATTATTGCACAATTAATTTTTCCTCCTTGTAATAACAGCGGAAAAAATAAAGTAGCAGGGTCTGAACATCAGTGCTCTCGCTACGCTACCACTGCCACGATGCTAATAATTACAAGAACAACATGCGAGCATTTAGTCTGATTAACTTGATCTGGTATTCAAAATCTAACATTTTAAATAAACCAACAACGGCCAGCCAAACAACATAAATATGCACATGTTAACATGATTAAGAATATTTCATATCGTTCATAACTGGCAAGACAGTAACTCGAAAACTTACCATTTTTACACTTTATTAGCACTAACTAGCAAATAGGAAACGATTCCCCGGTTGCACTTCCTGTTGTGGCTGAGCGTGCACCTGACGTCAGTGGCTGAGCGTGAAGTGGCTGAGAGTGCACGTTCTGAGCGGCTGCAGTCAGACCCTTTTGGGAAAACTTGCCGGATTTAAGGTGACCTAATTTAAATGGGCCTTATCTTTGTTGAGGGGCTTCCAACGTGGGGGGCTGTGAGATTATTTCCAGAGTATTAAAAACGTGAAAACGATTATCACAGTCACAACTGTGTCAGACTGGGGGGGTCGCAAGTCCAGCTGAACTCCAACTTTGTGATATAGACCCCAGAAAGACATTAGAAGTATTCTTGCCAATCAGACAGTCACAGTCTCCAATCAGTAATGCTCAATCCCTCCAAGTTTCTGAGGAGAGGGCTTGGGGCATGTGAGGGGTGTTGGTATTTACAGTAATATTATTGGCTATCGGGCTGTGCTCATAGGACCGCATGTGAGGGGTGTGGGTATTTACAGCAATATCATTGGCTAACGGGCTGTGCTAATGGGACCGCATGTGAGGGGTGTGGGTATGTACAGCAATATTATTGGCTAACGGGCTGTGCTAATGGGACCGCATGTGAGGGGTGTGGGTATTTACAGCAATATTATTGGCTAACGGGCTGTGCTAATGGGACCGCATGTGAGGAGTGTGGGTATTTACAGCAATATTATTGGCTAACGGGACCGCATGTGAGGGGTGTGGGTATTTACAGTAATATTATTGGCTAACGGGCTGTGCTAATGGGACCGCATGGGAGGGGTGTGGGTATTTACAGTAATATTATTGGCTAACGGGCTGTGCTAATGGGACCGCATGGGAGGGGTGTGGGTATTTACAGTAATATTATTGGCTAACGAACTGTGCTAATGGGACCGGTGTGGGTATTTACAGTAATATTATTGGCTAACGGGTTGTGCTAATGAGTGGCATGGGAGGAAGCGGGGGGGGGGGGGCAGCATAACCACACGGGAAACAAGGCGAGCCTCCAAAATCACACCCAAACACATGAGAGGGTGCGCAGGCAAGCGTGTAGGCGGCCGCCCACATTGCAGCGGACATTGTACAGGACACTTACGCACACTCATACAGTACAAGACACTTACGTGTTAGAATTGCAGAATTATTACTGTTTCGTGTAAATCTGTAACAAATACACACATGAACACAGAAAATTTGATAGGAATAACTGGGTTTGGATTTAAGATTTAATCTAAAAATGTATTATTCCTTTCTTCACCCTGAGCGTACTCAAGCCACCTGATATGTATGGAATTTTATAACACGAAGCTCAAAAGGTCTACATGACCAGCAGGTGGAGCCACTGCATCACACTTAGATTTGGGCGGCATCGTTCGGAAAGCTTACCTGCACTGAGGCATGCCAGCGAAATGTTTTTTTCCTGTATATACTGTTGGAGACGTCTACGAACATATTACAGTAAACATTATTGGTTATAATACTGTTGCGTTAAATGTAGCTGAAAATATTCATAAAAATTCTGCCTTAGTTCCAGTTTCCATAATCCCCGTAAATGCCAGCTGCTGTTTTTAAACAAATGAACAGTTTCCCCAGTTAAAAAAAACGACTTAAAGTCTCAACGTCCACGCTGGCGGGGAGAGACTTGCTAAATCATATATGCATCATTAATAACGTAGATGGAAAATTCGCCCTATATGCGGCATTCTACGCGCCACGCTTTCGGTGCTAGAAAACGACATTTGACAGCTTTCTGCATTGCTAGACCCCCGCATTGCGTGTGCACCTTTGAGCCCGATTTTTCGTAAGTGATCCTATATAGACTGCGTAAAATCAATGTATTCATCACGCAAGCCGTGCAGACCTTTTACTGGTGTCAGTTAATAGTTTAGCTACATTAAAAAAAAAGATGACGTCTTACTGTGTGCAGCGGTACGCCTTTTATATGATAGTTCATCATTACATATATAAGTTCCTTGGGTGTCTCAAGTACACCGAGAAGACATTTTAGGCTACACATACATTACCTGCTGGAGGCGGTATAGGATGTCATCTGTAAATGAAGTAACGTATACCCGTACAGTAGGATTTCTTGTGAAACTTACCTTAAATGTACTAATACAAAAACGACGGGATTGTCCCATAAGTCAGTTAAGCTGCACACAAACATTTTGAAACAATCATTAAAGGCTATAGAGAGCCACCTTTTGACCCGCAAACATTGATTGGGTTGGTTTGTCATTAACCGGTTTAGTGGATTAAGGAAAATTAGGTGCATTGCAGACCAGTGTAGTGACAAAGTGAAAGTAAAAGGCATGTTTTAGATATGCAGAGTGACCCCTGTGTGAGGAGGTGACAAGCAAGCGGACGTCAGGGGGTAACAGCCCAGGTGAGAGGGAGACTGCAAAGGTTAAAATCACACACACACACACCCCACTGCATCATCCCCAAAATGGCTGGATGCTCAATTTATTGGTTCCAAATGCATTTAACAAAGTACACAAAAACCCCCCTGGGTGTTTTTCCCCTCATTCTTAGTTCTTAAGTTTTGTTCTTCCACAACATTAATATAAACAGCTATTTAGCAACAATGCAGCAATGGGGGAAAAGCACTGTATTCAAAACAAAAAAAAGAAAAGAAATAGTATATAATATAATTTAATCTATATGGATGTACAAAAGATGAATGAGGAAAGGTTAGAAAGCTGGAAACAGGGAGGGGTTGATTATTACGTGAGTGTTTAGGTCTCTACATGAACAGTCAGCATGAGGAAGCAGTCATGCTTTACTGGGATGTAAAAGATTGCTGAAGGCTGCAAGTGCCTAAGGGTGTTTAAGAGCAACACAGCAATGTGTGCACAGAAGGGGGGGGGGGGGCAGGGAAAACGAAGACTCAAACACTCGCCTTCTAGTCACACGATGGTCCCAAACAAAACTAAACGAAACGAAACAAAAACACAACCTGGAATAGAGTAATTTACAGCAGCTGCCTTCCGCAGAGGATGGTTCGGCCAGGATGGAGGCGCGTCTTTTTGGAAAGGTACTCCGGGCTTGCGGGCCGCTATCGTGCGGGGTGACATGGGGATCGCGTGTTCGCACGCCTGAGCGCCTGCCCAGAGTGCTCTGCTCACGCCTCGCCGCCACGTCACTTGTGTTCCAGTCGCAGGAGTTGCTCCTTACCATTGATGGTCAGGGATTTCAGCTGGCCGTCCTCTTCCACCTCCACGCGCTCCTGGCCATTCTCGACGATCCTGCGGCAGGGATTCGGGCGGAGGGGACACCGGCACGGTTACTTCAGGTGGCAGTGCACACTGAACTGGGGTCATAAGGTCAACCCACGAAGCCAAAACAGACAGGCTTAAAGCAGGAAATGACTTCTGACCAGCCAGTCCAATTTACGAAATATTAAGCAAGTCAATTACAAATACTTCCGCCAATGCGGAAACGACCGCCCCATTGGGCAGACAGTGGGGCCCATCCAGTACCTTTTTGTGGTGATTTTTCTGCCGTTGATGAATTTGGTGGAGGTAGACACCTGGCGGAAGTTTCCCATGCCTCCCCCCCCGCCGCCGCCGCCGCCGCCGCCGCCGCCACCGCCGCCGCCACCACCAAACGACGAGGAGGAGAACGAGGCGAACCCCCCGCTCCCCAGCTGGCCAAAGGAGGAGAAACCTGTGCGGGGGAGGAAGAGGCAGGCCGCGGCCATTAGCCCAAAGTGGAACAGCGTCGACCTATCAGCACTCGTGTCAGCATCCACTCTCAATCACGAGCAATGGCCCAATGGACATTCACACATCAGTGGAGGACCAGCAGCTGCATGTTAAACCACGAGCGGGATGATGCTGACTGGTCAACACTCCCCACAACGCCTGGCCGGCCAGCGTCATCACCGACGTCCAGCAACACCGACACGCGAAGCATTTGTACAGAAAGGCCAACGCAGTAAATTTACAGATGAAGTGACCCGAAAAAGCAAAGCTATGCATTAATCCCATAACACAATGATGGGTAACAGTCTGCTTCTAGGTGATTAAGATTCCATCCTCAAACAGTCATAGATTTCCATTAGAGCATGTCTTCCGGGACATCTGGATGAACACAAAGCAGCCCCTCCGAGCACAGCGGTCACCAGCGGCGGGGCCTCACCTGAGTCAAACGAAGAGAAGCCGGCGCCAAACGCAGGGAAACCTCCAAAGCCCTGGAAGAAGGAGCCGCCAGTGGTGCGGCTGCGGCTCACACCGCGGTGCCGACTGCGCCCCGTGCCGAAGAAGTCACCAAAGGGGTCGAACGGGTCGTCGCCTTTGCGGCGAGCGCACGGGGGAGGAAAGAGGAACACAGTGAGACAGCTTTGCATCATCGCGAGCGTGATGGTCAAGCACAGACTGCTGGGAACTCTGGCACCATCTGAGAGCTTCATAAGCCTCACAGTGGTTACTCTGCCACAGAAATTAATGCAAATTTAGTGTCAGATATCTGTACAGCTTGGTACATCTTTTTTGGCTGCTGAGACTGTAGCCATGGCTTGCTTGTGTGCAAGGGGTGACTCCTTCTTAACCTCAATCAGTCTAGTGAATGACTGTGGAAGCTCGGACAAAACAAACCGGCAATAAAACAAGGATTTTAATTGCTCATTTTTCCCCCTTTATTAGGCCTCTATGACCAATAAAGATGGTTACAAAAATGATGGACGACAAACAAGAATTTCCCCACCTACCCACAGCAGTCAGAGAGCACTCTGATGGCACGATGAATGATCAGGAATGAGGTAACTGCTCCATACTGTTTGGGGCCACCCAATATATCCTGGCAATGATAAATAAATACTTTCCTATTGTTGTCAGCTGTTTTTGGCTCACCAGTTTGCCCCCCTGAAGACTGACAATCCAGTTTGGAGGAAATCACATATGCTGTGTCAAGCAGAACTTCTAGGAGGTAAAATGAGTGGGCGACCCATTATTCATACCGTTTCGCTGAGAAGCTCATAATTCCAAGCACTAATATGCTAGCAAGGGCTTGAACTGTGGTGATAAAAACACCACTGACTGAAGCCAAAGGCCAAGCTCTCCAAGACTCCCTAACTGTGAAGCTCTTTCTCCAGGCTTCTCCTCTGGAAACAGACACATGACCCCCCACCCCGCATGATGCCTTGTGCCAGTTTCCATTTAAAGCCCCTTCTAATCAAGCCACAATCTAGGCCAGTGCAGAACACGTCACCGGTGCCTCCAAACTGCACCAGACCCCATAGTTCTCATACCAGCAGCATAGAGTAATGGGCAAGCGCTCACCTACCAGTTTTCCTTTTGCCATCTTAGCCAGTTTTTTTCACCAATTTAGTTCAGGTTAGATAAGTTCTCAAATACAACAGCAGGGTCTGTCTGGGGCTTTAAGCGGCCGGCTGGCTGCTTCCAGGTTCGACACACTGCACATTCCTTCATGCCCAGTTAACGACACACCAAGAACCCATCACATTCCAGAATGCCCCAGTTCTATAGACATCCCATCTCTATTTATAGCAGTTCCGGGAATTGGTTCCACTAATTAGTCCAATTAAGTCACTGTGACCTTTAGTCCAAGCACACAGCAAAAGATGTAAATATCTAAGTTAAGGTGCATCCCATGAACACTTATGGGACCCAAGATTACCTAGGACTGTGCGATTTGAAGATACCCCAGTTTAACACATGAAGGAACTGCACAAGCAGTGGGTGTGGCAAGGCGAGTGACTACCAGTCATAAGTGCCATGACAAGAATGTGAAAGTAACCAAGGCAACACTGAAAAACCATCACAACCTTGTGACCATAGACAGGACAGAGAGGTGAGCAGCTGCTGTAACCTACACATGGTTTAATTATAGAAGCACCTCTAGAAGGGGAGTCTGACTGTATCCCAAGTCAGCTTTCAGACTCGCTTGCTGAGAGATAGCAAGGCTTACATGCCCGCCAACAGGCAAAGCAGTTAGCTCCGATTTGTAATTTAACTGGGGCTCAGACATCGTGTTCTGGGGCTGTCATGCTGACCTGACGGCCGCAAAGGTCAGCTGGCCACATCTGCAGGACCGCTGCTGGGTAGTGGCATCAATGCTGTCTCCCCCCTGGCTGTTTCCACGGAGGCTATTTCCATCACATTCCACAGGAATGATGCAGCCACTAGCATTGGCACTGGCTAACGGACTGTGTGCTTCAAAAGGTCTCCTTATTTAGAGATGCGTGTGTTTGTGTGTACACACATGCAGAACAGATGCCATTCTTTAACTGAGAACAGGGCACCAATTCACAAAGACTTACCTTTAACGATACATTAATTACCAAAAATCAGTAGTCTGAAAGCAACAGATTTTTGTTTCTAGAATTCTCTATTTTTCTCAATTGCTCTGTTTTTAGAATTTTGCTAGCAAGCTAATGGTATTAGCCACACAAAACACAAGCTTACTCTATGATCTTGGGCCTACACTGATGAAAAGCTACAAACAAACAAGAAAAAAGAACAAACAACAAACTTGTAATGTGGTTACAGTAGCTGGAGTTCCAGAGGAAATAATGCGCTTCAAACACCTGCTAACATATTCCAGCTAGTTCCTAACTTTCCAACAGTATTACTGCCATGACTAAATGGAGTTACTGAACGATGTTATGAAGACAGCAGAAACATAGAATAGGATGCTTCCTATCTCCTCGCTCATCTAAAAATTCATGGTGATAAAGACAGACAATCCAGAGCTTCACTGGCCTGACACTGAAACTGTCACCAGCGCAAACTTCACAGACCTGAAACTAACCAAGCAAACCAACCTGAACATAGGCAATTGTTGCAACACAGCACACGGGACGTGACACTACTGTGAATGCCTAAAAATAGATGTGCGTGAACGGAAAAACTAAGGGTTGAAGTGAGGCGTCGTATTCCACACTGCAACCCCTCGGATGGCCGCTGTACAACCTGTTCCATTTCCAGTAAGTAAAACCATGCTGAGCACTAACTAACCAGCAACATATCATCAGAGGGCTCTAGACGGGCAAAAACCAGCAATGAAACCTGATGCAGTGTCATTTTGAGGAATGCCTCTCAGTCTCACTATATCTTTCTCTGCATGAATTCCTCACAGAAGTTGTGTATTACTGCCACATAAAGTTTAATGTTTAGTACAGTCAACACACAAAGACTCACCGAAGAAGTTCGCGAATGGGTCTCGTCCGCCAAAAAACTCCCTGAAGACATCTTCCGGGTTTCGGAAAGTGAATCCTCCACTGAATGGATCACCATAATGTCCTTAAGTGGGGTGGGGGGGGGGGACGTAAGTCAACATGTTACGGCACAGAGGAAGAGGCAAACCCAGAGAATCAAAAGAAAGAGCTTTAAAACTTTAAAAGAGCAATAAAAAAAGTGTGATTCTTCTTTATTACAGAAATGTATTGAGGGGCATCGTATTCACAAAACTGGTTCAGTTTGAGTTAGATTGCTGGATTACCAAATTCTCTATGATTGAGGAGCAGCGCCAACCCAGCCAAACACCTACCTCCTCCACCACTTCCTGATAAGCCTTCTTTGCCGTATGTGTCATACAGGTTTCTCTTGTTGGCTGACAGACAAGGACAGCGAGACACGGGAGAGAAAACAGGACAATTATGACCCTGTTCAGAGTCAGGAACGAGATTGAGAGCTTCTCAAGGAAACACTCACTGCTTCGCCTGCACCTTACTCATTAGCACACTAGTTCGCATCTCAACTGCTGAAACCCACCCAGGTTGCAACCCAAGGCCAATGACTCAAAACAGCACACTGATTCACCTATTTTGGCACGTCTGACAGCACCTTGACTGACATCAGGCTGACAGAGCATCCCAACCCTTCTCCAACAATTACATATTTGATTTCTTTAAGTAGTATCTTCTGTGTTTTTTTGCTAAGAAACACCAAGCAGCACGGATGCTCCTTCTTGATTACACCAACTTTTAATGGACATGGCCCAACGGAGCACTCAGCACACAGGACACGTTCCGTCCCTATAATCTTCAACCTGTGAAGTTCTCACAAACTGATTCCACCACCCTATCCACAGGCTACAGCAGCTCAGCCCCACTGAACTCCTCTACAGTGTTTTTTTTAAGTGACTGACAGCCTAATAGCAGATAATCATTATAAACAGGCTACTAAGACATTAAAGGTTTTTAATACAAGCTGCAATCTAGTCAACTTAATGGTGAACCTCAGTGTCTTTGAGAGGAAGTCTAAGCTCCAGTGTGTGTGGAAATGCCACAGGAAACCGTACATTCCACACTATTAATTTTATCAGATAGTGACGTGTCTCATTCCTATTGCTGGGAGTGTTCAGACACTGGCAAAATAGAAAAGCCTAACACTCCCTTATTGAGAGAAATGTTTCATTTTCCACGACAAGTCTGTTTTTACAGTTCAAGTCCAATTGGGGGCATTTGTGATGATGTACAGCGAATGTTGACCACAGTGGCGATAGTGAAAATCGAGAAGGATCGTTAAAGATCAAAAAAGCTTGCCGCAGGGCAACATTGTGAGCGGTCTTACAGCAGCTGAGACATGATGAGACAAGCTGAGGCAGAGTCTGCACTCGAAGGAAAAAATCTAAACGGCTGCTTGAGTGGCAGCAACCCACAGAGCAGACAGCCATTATCGATCAAAGGCACAGCATTCCATAAGGTCAGGGGGAGGCTATGTATAAGAAGTGCAGTTTGAGAGCTCTGGTCTGACCCCATTCCCAACCTGAATCTGACAACCCGAATTCAAGAGCTTATTACTACATAGGCAACATAAATTCAAGTTTGGGAAATGAAGTCAAATTTGGCACCTGTAATTCAAATTCAGGTACACATTCAAATTCAGGTTTGGGTATTTAGGTAATGAAGTTCAGGTTGGCACATTCAAATTTAGGTTGGAGAGTCTGATTTAACACCATAAACCTGCACCATTGCACCAAATACACCTGAAATTCATAAATACAACCAGCTACCATGCGGACAAAGGGCAACATTTGTTGAGAGGCTCCCAAAATGCACCGCTACGCACTGGTGGAGCAGCCACAGTGCAACCCACATTCATCACAGCCAAAAACCTTTGGCCTTTACTTGGAGATCTCACCATCTGACAGGACTTCATAAGCCTCGGAAAGCTCTTTAAATTTCCGCTCTGCTTCCTCCTTGTTTTCAGGGTTTTTGTCTGGGTGCCACTTTAATGCCAGTTTTCTGTACCTGTACACACACACAAACACATGAAGGTCAGTATAAATCACAGCGGTCAGACAGCATTTCAAACTTGAGCAATAACCCTAAACTATGACATAACAGTACATCTGTATAGTTATTAATAAGTATCCAAAATCAAAACAGCTCAACACGGTGCATCTCTTTGCCAGTTGGGTCATGGCACCTGAAGTTTAGGACCATTATTATTATTCAAGGACCATTTTGATCAGCCTCCAATAGTGTGGCTTCTAGGAAGTGCCTTAACACACACTTTAAACTCTTCATGCCTAATGTTATTCATTTAGCAATATGGGGAGGCCAACTGTCATTTCTAAGCATCAGCATGTGGAAAGTCCAGCCAGTCTCCCCTGGTATCACTAGTGAAATTATACAGCCGCAGAAAAAAATAGAGAGACCACAGCACAATTTTTTGTTTCACTCGTTTCTCAATTTAAGGGTGTGTGTGTCTGAAGTTTTCAAAAGAAATATATATTACTCACAGCCTGGTTCTTCTCTGATTCTCATTAATGAACGTCTTCGTTGTTTTTTGGAAGTTCAATCCTGCTTCTAGGAGCCTGATACAAACTGTCCTAGCAATGCACTTCATACCTGCTCTTAATGTTTCCCATTCCTTTTGAAGGTCATTTAATGTCATCCTACGATTCATGAGAAACTGTCAGATAAGTTAACAGTCATCTCTGGCACTAGAATGTTGCTTCTGCCCTTTACCTGGCTGGTTTCTGGTCGTTCCCAGTGCCTCCTGCTTCACCTCATTCCTGTGAACTGCCATCTTAGAAATACTGAACCTGGAAGCAACCTGCAGTTCAGTGTGGCCTTCTGCCAGGAGAGCCACAATTAAACCAGGATTTGAAAATGCAGATTTGTTTAAAAATATAGAGTGGTCTCAACTGATTCTGCGGCTGTACATGAGTACATTTCCCACTAATGACACTGCTGTAATGAGACTGCATTTACAGATACAAACCACAGGTGTTACAGGTGTCCATTCACTCATAAGAAATGCCATTAGCACAGTCACTTGTATACAACATGTTTTATGCAGAAGTAACAACCGTTGCTCATCTAATAGAACAGATGCATCAGAAACACTGGCCAGATGGCGCCTGGCGTGCCCCCCAGCCATCCAATAGCCGTGGCGGAATTTAAAAAGGGACCTGAGAACTTGAACAGGAAACAAAGACTAACAATGGGTGACAGCCCTAGCGTGGTACACTGGGGCTGTTCCTGCAGGGAAAGCAGTTTTTTGAAGCCAGTGACCAGTCTGTGAGGATGGGGGGGGGGGGGGGGGACACCCTGTACTGTCAAAAGGTGCAGAGAGGGGGATTAACCCCCCTACACGCGTCAGCAGATTAGGAATGCCTGCCTGTCCCCTTTGAAAACACCACATTGTAATTTCTTTCAGAGAAAACGAAAGTACGCTCTGAAGGATATGCCCATTAGACACACAAAAGCCAGCCATGCACACAGAAAACAAAAACGATTCCAGTGCAATACTGGTTATGTTCAATGAATGAGTGGAACAGGTTAAAAACAAGAGGAGAGCTACCATTGTGGTTTAACACAGGCAAAAGACCAAACGCATAACTGACAGGAACAAAGGGAGTTAAACTAAATCAGCAGCGGCATGTCAATACAGCACACCGGCACTCAAAAGGCAGTTAATACACGGGCACATTAAAACAACGGGAACCGAAAACTCAAGAAGTCACAACAACAACCAGCTGACTTCTGGGGCCTGTATCACAAAGCAAGATTTTCAAATTAGCTAGATAACTTGTTGGATCTAAGTTAGATGTGGCTAAATGTAAGTTAACGAAGATTAAGTCCATTTTAAATATTACTTCGTGATACAGGCCCCTGATCTCCAAAAGTTTCACAAGGCCTAAAAGGTACATAATGTATTATAATGAAACTGGCCAGACAGACACTGTAACCCTCTCAGGAGCCAGTCAGTACTTATTTTACCCATAAGCCTCAAAAGAGTACGCTAAATGTGGTTTACAGCCGAGCACACATCCCGAAATACAAGGTACCCCAGGCCCATAGTGGCTCTCGCACAACACAAATCAGTAATGGAAAATCAAGATCACCAGGCGTTGCGCAATGACCTATGGTAAAGTTACACAAAAAAAGTTCGCCCATTCTCGGTGGCAGTTTCATTTATGTCCAAGATATAATTAGCCTACTGCGTCCTTCACAACCTCGGCTGAAAGCATCAGCAGTGGATATTAATAGTATTTGTCGGACGGGGGTTGTGGACACTCACGCTTTTTTGATATCCTCCTGGGAGGAATTTCTAGGTACTCCTAATATCTGGTAGTATTCCACCATGGTTTGGCACAGCCTCTGTCCACGATGGTCGTGACCTATGGAGAGAGAAAGAAAGAAAAAGTAGTGAGAAACAAGGGAGTAGCAGGTGGAAATAAAAACAAAAACAGCAGGATGTTTATCGCACTCCTTCCTGAACACACCCTACTGATAGCACGATGGCTATACGTCTGCAGAGGGTCAACACCAAAGTATTTAAGACTACATTGCTATTGTTGAGTGTACTGAAACACAAGGACCTGGGGAAATGCTGCCAATGTAACAGTTTCATAACTGACATGCGGCGCTCTTCATCGCCTAAACCCACAGATAAAACAGTGATCCAAGTGTCAAAAAAAGATCAATGTTAGTCGCTAGGACTGGAAAACAATTCACATTTAAAGTCACAATTTGTAAGATATTTATGTTGGTGTTGTCCATAATTCTACATAATGTTTGTGGGGGGGGGGGGGGGGGGAGTGGGTTGCGGGGGGGGGCTGGGGGGGAGGGCACGGGGGTTTCTCCCACTGTTCACACACACACACACACACACATCCCATAATTCTGACTGTAAAATCACAGTCCCACCTGCATTTATTTGAGGATTTTACACTCCTGTCAAGATCGTTTTATATATGGTGGCTGAAACGCTGAGTAATTACTCTTGATAAGATCAGCTGCCAGGTAAATAAATAAACAAATAAATGAATGGAAGAATAAATAAATAAATATCTCCGCCGGCACAGAGGAAGCGATGAAACTCTGCAGGCTCTTACTGCCATCTACAGAGGAGTCTCGCAGAAGCTTTCTCCATCTTTGCAGCATTTACTCGAGACAGAGCCCCCAGCCTGAGCTGAGATGGGCTGCAAAGAGCTGAGATCTCTGTGCAGATAAACAGAGTAGGGTTGGTCCCCCCAAACACCCGCCAGCCGCCCCCCCCCCCCAAAAAAAAATTAAAATATCCCCCCAAAGATGCTATGAAAGAAAGATTATGTCTTCAGCATTCTGTGGTCTGCTGCTGCTTGACATCTTGTACCAGTAGCCCCTCCCCGCAATGGTAACATTTTACTTGAGGGGGCACAATTAATGTAGTAGTACACTCTTATTTGATTGGTTCTGTTGGTTCTGTTGACCCCATGTTGACCCCGGGCAGCTGGATGGGGTCGGCTGGGGCCTGGTTGGGCCTCATGCTCCGGCTACCTGCGCTGCTCATCACCACCTCCCCCCCGTTTCCCCGTCCATATGGCACAGATTCCCAAAAAGTAAAATCCGAAACAGAGACAGTTCATTGATGCTGGTTTATACAGTAGGTTCCCACTGCTCGTCGCATGACTGTTATTTGTGATGTAAACGATCAGTCCGCCATCGCTGGCAGTACTGCTCATGTTTAAATATTTCTAATTAATTGTTTCAGTATTACACGCTTTTTCATCTGACAGGACCTCCTTATAAAACATGCAGGCCCACGTCCCCCCGACAAACAAATAAAACTGACCAGTGATGACTGTAGCCTGCGTCCTGCAGGCCCCCCACGCGTACAAACACCGCATCGCATACGTTTATTTTATTTAACAGACGCTTTCAGCCGGAGCAGCATTTGAGGGGGGGGGAGCTGGGGGTCATGGAGCAGGTCAGCCAGCATCCAGCACCCGCCACTACTTTGCCAGGCGCGAGATTCGATCCGATACCCTTCCAGGCACTGAGCTGTAATCCACTGAGCTGAATATCAGGGAGAAGGGGCGTAACAAAGAATTCAGGGTCCGCTTGGTAAACTCTGCCGAATGGAAGGGGGGGGGGGGTGCCCCTCGGGCCCCCTCCAGGCCAGGAAGCATGGAAAACTCTTTTAACTTTTTAACAAAATGTAATTATTAATAAAACTAATATCTTAACATGTATTTCTTAGGCGTGTGAGGTCCCCATAAAGCTGGATGCACGTTCCAACACATTCCGGTAATGTCTGATGGTTGGGAGGATCGGGGGAGATTCAGAAATCTCGACCGTAGTGCCGAATGTGAACAGAAAAAAAAACATTGATTTCAGAGTACATATTCAACCCCCCCTGCCCCCGCAGGTGACACAGGAAAGCTACCTAATTGCATCAGCGAGGCTTCACCGCTGTGTGCAGGGTGGCACGACTCGACATTTCCCATAATCCCCCCTTGCCCCCGCTCATACCCCAATGCAGCTCCCTCCCCCTCAGCGGGGGTCCCAGCTGAAAACGGATCACCAGCCATCTTGTGAGACTGAGGTCTAAAACCCAGTGCAGACATACACATATGAATGTGTATTTTCTGTGTCAAATCGCTTCTGGGATCGTTTCATCTGGCCTGTCATTCAAATCAGGGGACCAGAGCCAGCAGAGTCAGCCTGAGTCCATCTCCAGCACGGCTTGAATAAATACCAAATTAGCATTTCCAGCCAGCAATTTTCTCATCCTAAAAAAAGTGACAGTAATGATGTCCCATCTAAAAAAATAGCTGTTTCTTTTTCTGTTATTGTGTTTTCAAAAACACAATTATTTACCACAGCCCTGGTGGGAAATCTGCTTCAATCTGAGGCAGTCAGGTAAAGAAAGTCAAATGGACAATTTTATTTTCACATAAATGATTTATTTTAATTAAAATGCATGGTGCACTTTGGGTCAGTCGTTAGGTGAGATGAATTTGGTTTTAAAACAGGTCTTCCTTTTTGATGGACTGCATTCATTTTGTACAGCACACCGTAAATGATTCAGCTCTGTGCATTTAATCTGTCCAAAAAAGCCAGGCTGATCACCTTGACCTGAAAGTCCAATATTGTGCTTTCCAACTATTTCAGTCCAGAGACCAGCCAGCAATCATGACATAGCAGGGGAGATTCTCAGATTTTTTAAGATGGGGAGCAGAAGAGGGTCCATAATTCATACAGAGGGGCCAACTTTATCATTAGCTAATGAGAGGTATTGAATCATTAAGTGACAGAGAACATAAGAACATAAGAAATTTACAAACGAGAGGGGGCCATTCGGCCCATCAAGCTCGTTTGGGGAGAACTTAAC
>JABJVO010000078.1:16661024-16678542 GCA_026770805.1 Boulengeromyrus knoepffleri | reverse complement strand
CTCTACTAGGATGGCTGAGGTCATTCGTTCGAGGTGGGGGGGGGGGGGGGCGGGGGGGGCGCGGGGGCATGTGGCTCAGCAGGTTAGGACATGTACTTGTGATCATAAGGATGGGAGGGGGACGTGAACCTCTGGACTGTCAATAGGTGGTTTGACCCTCCGCTGTTACCCCTAAACTTGCACCTAACGAAAACTGTGTTTCAATATGCATACTTGACCGTTCTTGTATTCTCACGTGCTCATTTGAGGCCATCTTCCACTGGCAAAGTACAGTTCCAGTACACCAGAACAGAAGTATAGAGAACAGTAAAAATCCCTGGATGTTGTCCTTGACCCACCCCAAATATCAAGGATGCATCAGTTGAATCCTCACCAATGAGAACAATTCCATAATTTATTGTGTCCCATGTTCATTCTTGGGAGACAAGTTAGCAAGAACACTCTTGCCAAGAACACAAGTACGTTCTTTGTGTTCCTGGTATTGATAAACACCCTATGCCCTGATCTACCAGCATGAAAAATATAACCTAATTTAGGTCAGTTTATGTAAATACAGCAGACTTGTTGAAATTACAGTAGATCATAAAGGTTCAAGCAAGCAACTGATAAAGCCACAAAAAACCCAGAACAAACAAAATGGGAGAGCGCAAAATTTGTCCATAGCTTCGCTTTAGAACAGCAGGTTCGGCAGTCATCCAGCATAAAGGAGAGCACCATGATGCTTTCTGGCAGCAGCGACAGTTGAATGGTGACAACTAACTGTTCAGGAACAGACTGACAATCTAGTGGCATCTTTAAATAAGAGATCAAACACTATCACAATAGGGCAGCATGTTTTCTTATTAGTGATACAGCACCTGAACACATTTTGCAACGTCAGCAGTTTCAATTAGACCACTGTAAAAAATTACCCAACTTTTACAGTTTAGATTAAAATGTGGTCAAAAATATTACTGTATTTTTTTTTTTTTTACCAAAGTACTTAATGTAAAATGCTTTCCCCTGTTTGTATGGCTGGTAAATATTGTATATCATTGCTTTTCCAGTTTTTATCGCTTCCTGTATTTAAATTACAGAACGTCTGGCATTAATGAGTATATCACTACTAGTAAAAGCACAATGCAACATAAGAATATCAATAATATAAACAAAAAATCACAATAGCAACAGTTCTGGTTTCTTAAAGTCACTGAACTCTCAATACCACATTGCAATATTTAAGAACTAGGCCTTACTTCTTGCTGAAGCTTATGTGAAGCATTATCAAGCGTTGAGTTAATTGCCAAAACCATCACCTGTCAGCATTGCTTTTTAAGTTCCAGAAGTGTATATGATTCCATTGCTATCAAACTGCGCTGCTATTAAAAAAAGATGTGAAGCCATAGAACGGTCAAAATCACCATCATGGTTGGTGACTCTGACCCAGACCTTGAACCCCATCTAACCTTGAAGGAGGTCAGGGGATAATCCAAGGAAAGGAAGCGATTAATTATAGCACATAATGTGCTCCAGGAAGATCTCTGGGGTGGAAAGCCAATCACAAGGCTTAAGTGCAGTACATCACTTCTGTTGTCACAATTAATGGGTGTCAAACATACCACACAACCTTTCATTATATTTACATAAGCACGTACCCAATGTAATTACATGCGTATGTTATGTTTACCTACATAAAGCACAAACTGAGCAAATACTGATTCTGTGACAAACCACATATGAATTAGCATGCTATATTCCGAAGCCACTGGTAAAGTGCAGGGACCAGCCTGCTACTATACATTCCAGCAGAACTCTTAGTAAGCTATGCAACATCAAGGATCAAGGATTTTTATTTGACACAGCGCAAGAGGGTTACACAAATGCAATGAAAGTTAACAGCAGCTTCCAAAACATGAATAACCTACATTAGGGCTGTCACGATCATGAAATTTTAGACGACGATTAATTGTCATGCAGATAATTGAGATTAACCATTTAATTGTCTTTTCCTGTTCATTTTAGAACATTATCAGCCTGGTGTTAGCCTAATCATAGTTTAATATTATATATACAGCTTATGAAGAAATGAATGTTGAATATTGGAACATATAAAAAATTGCATTTGCCTTTTAAGCTTTTAAGCAAAAATTGTAGAGGCCTGATATGACATTAACAAATAAGTTAAACGCCACGAGATAGTTAATGCTGACTTTTCCCGATCTATACCATCTCCCTGATTTTCCCCTCACGTCTGCACTGCTCAATCCGCTCATACTGCCATTTTACAGTAAATCATATTGTCTACATTTACAGCAAACTGAGCCTTATAACTTATTGGAATTAAGGTAGTCTGGGGTAAATATAAGTGAATGAAGATTAAATCAATTTAAACAGGGGTACCTTAAATCTGACAAATTATCCGGCTAAGCAAGAAATCCGGATTTGTGAAACATGACACAGACCCCTGGTGTTAATGAATCCGTTGACTTATAAAAACAGTCTCTCTTTGCTTCTCATTTTAAGTGTTCACTCCGGTCTTCTATTTCCAGTTTTTTGGTCAACAAATGTATTACCTAAATATCCCATATCTGAAATGTTACTTCATATTTCCATCAGTTGAAATTGCTGCTATCCAAAGACATGATATTTTGGTATACATACAGTTTTGGTTCACTCTAAACTGAAATATGAAGTTTGGCGTGTTTTGGGTTAGTTTCAGCCATATTTATATACAGGGATGCGCATAACTAGTGTGCAACTACGCATTCTTCGCATGTTTAAATGTCTATTTTATGTACATTCGTGCTGATATGACAAGAAATCACTGCATGTGCACTGTGCATTTTAGGCTTTATTCCGCAAAAGAAGTACAAATTAGCCACATAAGAAATTACTGTGCATTTTAACCCTTATCACAACAGTGCGAATGCACATAAAACACATATGCATTTGCGCTGCTGCACCAAGAAATTTCCACGTTTATTGCTTTACGGTGAACGCACACTTGCGTGCCAGTTATGTGCAGCTGTTTATATCACTCCAAAACAGTGGGATCAGAAATAAATGGACAAAACAACATACATTTCTCTAGTTCTTTGTCCTATTGGCATAATATACTGACTCTGCTGCAGCATAATAGTGGATGCTGTCAGGAACATATACATACAGTCATCCCACAGTAACGAGACACAAACACGCACTCAGACACAAATGCAGGTGCTATGAAGAAATTTTATTAAGCAGGCAGAAAACACAAAGAATCCCAAATCGAAATATCTGGCTGATATTCCGGGCTAGTGGAGATCGGGGTGAGCTGGTGGATATCATTCACAAGCAGCCTGTAAAATTAACCTGAAGCAGCGGAAGGAAATCAGGCTGGGTCATGAAACCGAGGACCGTAAAATTTGCTGTGAAGTGTAAATCTGCGCATGTGCAGACATGCGAGGTACAAATAGAGCAGGTGGTGTGCATCTGTTCAGAAGCGCAATGAGAGGATGTCATTAAACGAGCACAAGACAAACATTAGATGGTAGAAAATAATGTGGAAATAGTTATAGGAATATGCCAGTTCTGTTTCATCCAGCTATTTTAATACAGATGAATGGAGACGATTCTAATGATTATGCAATTATGTAATAATTGTGACAGGCCTAACTTACATACAGAAAATTTTAATATGTCAGCTACTACAAATTAAAAACTAAAATCACTATCCAGCAAGGTGAACTATCTAAAAAACAAACCACAACTTTCATTCAGTAACAATACACTTCAATTTTAGTTCACAAGGTAAGAGCACAATCAAGCCTCAATAAAAGAGGAGCTATACAAACACAATCATACATCCACAATTTCCAAGTACCAAGGCTACAAAATAGAGCCACAAGCATATGAGACACTAATACTGCATTTTCATGCCGTTAACCAGCTCTTAAGTCAATGCCCATTTACTGGAGCAAACCATTACCCAACACACGGGGTGTTTAAATTCACCAATGCAGGCTGGCATATAAAGGACAGCAAACCAAACACACATCACATCTGGCTAAGCATGGCCCCAGCTAACTTAAAGGATAAGTAGCGGTAACTCTGAATTTTCAATATCACAATGCTAGTTCTCTTTTTAGCGGGACATATCACCATGGTAACTCATGCTACAGGGCTAACCTGCTCTGGAGTAGGATAGGTCTCAGGATCACAGACCTCAAACAGTGCTTCTACCAATCAAAGGGAAGAAGTGGATGTAACAGTGGATCTACGAAAAGTGGCACTCTCGGCTGTAACAATATTTTGGTTCAGCATTTTGAGTTAATAGTGACCCTTGCACACCCCATGGTTTTCCAGATTACTTTACAGGCAAATTTTAATTAATATTTAAATGTTTGCATGTGCACTTCATGAATGGACATGCAATTATTAATAAAGATATATAGAAATATATAATCTGAAAATCAAGTGATGTGCACCATCCCTCCATAGTCCATTGCTTAAACCACACTTTAAAGCAGGGGTGGCCAATCTTATCCGCAAAGGGCCGGTGTGTATGCAGGTTTTTGGGATTAAGACAATTTCCTTAAAAACACTCAAACTGTATATATGTATTTTGCAGGATGCCTTTCTAGCTTTGCCAGCAGCCAAAGTGTTGCTGATTGTTGTTACTGATCCTTTGAATTCCTCATATTTCACAATAATTCTCGGTTCCACTGCACTAAAGTACGTAAAATACGTAACCCAAACGAGCTCGGATGGCCCCCTCTTGTTTGTAAATTTCTTATGTTCTTAACCCTGTTGTGATCCATGCTTACATGGCCGCCTGGTTATTGCACATGGCACTCTTTTATGGGCACGCGCTCAGGAAGTAGGCCTAATCTTGGCTTCAGTAAGAAAACCTCACTTGATATAGATTGCTGATATCACTGTGATACCATTTATCTCGATTTGCATGTGTTTCGTTTTGTCGAGCTGGAACTTATCTTTGAAGCCTGACTTCACCAGCTTTGTGAAACAGGCTCCTGGAAAGGGCCCATGACTAAAGAACCAATCCAGCTACATCCTCATTAAACCACTTTCGCTACTTATTCCTCCAGTCGTGACAAACCATTAGTAATGATTTACAACGGTGAACAACCCAATCTGCTGCCCTTTGCCACTGGCAGTATGGCAGTCTGCTCTATTTTTAGTCTTACAAGCCCTTTCCAGCCAGAGGGCATAACCACCAGCGATGCCTCTCTACACTGCCCCAGTCTCTTCTTTGACCAGCACCAAGCAGCCCACAGCCCCCCCCCCCCCATTAAGCATCCTTACATTTCTACAACCAAAGTCACAAACAAAAACCTAATATTGTAATATGCATTTTAAATAGGGGGAAATGGCTATGCTTACGGCTAATACTTAAAAGAAATAGTTGTTCCAAATGCCAATGCAGTGAACTTCCCCATCACAACATTTCTACATAATCAAATTCCTTTCTCAGAGGTTCATCCTGCAAACTTCAGGTCACATACACATGTCCTGCACTGAGGAGCTTATTGCCCTCTAAGCAACAAACAATAAGTTGGTCTCCATGTTGCCCTGGGCCATCATAGGAGGGGGCGTAAACAAACAGGGCAAGGCTAGAAGAGGCCTGCTTCCCAGCTGGCACCACACTGGCATCGCACTGCACTCTGCCAGGGCTTTTCTTAGCCAGTATTCTAATCTAAGAAGGGCAGCCAGAGCTGAACAGCTGAATGCTAGCTGGAGCACAATCAGGTCCAATAACTACCCCATGGCTTCATCCAACCAATATCGCTCTAGCTGGGATTTTGAAACAGGTCAATAAGCATCTTCAATCTCACTCTCCTGGACAAAGGCATGCTGCTAGTCACAAATAGCGCCAGGCACAGTTTGGTGATCAGTGTGATTTAAGAGATGATACCATGCTGACTTCAATGCCAATGGACCCTTTTGCCTGGACCCTTGAATATGTTAAAGGGTAAGAAAACAAGCTTCCTATAGACTAGGTAGTATAAGAGACTGCACATACAAATATATACATAGAAAAAAAAGCATCCACTTATGGTGGAAAGTGAGGCAAAAGCACCAGCAGCAGCAGCAGCCTAAACGGTATAAACTATAAACACAGACAAAGACCCCACAAAACCCCCTAAAAAAGAGCTCTCATTACATGCCTACCTAAAAACATGTTTAACTTTCTGTATCATGGGTTCCCAAACTTTTCAGCCCATGATCTTCAAAACATCAAAATAACAGTGCTAGAAATTTTCGACCCCCATTTTGAAAATCCGAGGGAGGGGATGCTGGGGTACCCCCTTGGTAGATTTCGCCAGTCGGGGTTGGGGACAGCAGACAAGACCATGTTTAAATTAAAATGACAGACCTTCAATAAGCATATTCGAAAGCATAATCATGTCAAGCTCATACATCTTGATGAGAAACACTGATTTCACACAGTGATGATGGATGGTTCATTACCATATAAATATTTCTGGAGGAAAATCCAGTTGAGCTCCTACCAGGATTTTCCACTAAGAGTGGGGAGGATGTTGTTTAAACTGACAACTTCAAGTTCTAGGAAAGATGCTGCAGATACATAAATTGGTTCCCCTCCCTTTCCAAGCAAAATCTAGGAGTCAGGTTCAGTTCATCCAAAACACCATATTGCACAGCCCTCCCTACCCAAAAGAACCAGGCTGTTCCACGACAAATTTGAGATAGCAGGCGAGCAGAATCTCAGACACTGTCACCTTCATCAGACCTGCAAGAGACCAGAAGCTGCTTCTCCCCTTCACCGAAATGCTGCAGCGAACCAAGGTGACCCACGCGCTCTGCTACTCGCAACGAAGCAGAACATTACATACGCGTCACACGCACATACACTCACAATACAAACACACACACGGCAGCCTAGCTGGTTAAAGCCATCCCCCATTTGGCAGCACATTATTGATATGGGGTCAGGAGCTATTACTAAAAGTTCTTTGAGGAAATAAGAGGGCCCCACGTTCAGAATCTCCAAAACACTGTGACCTTTTGCATAAAATACCTTCTCCCACTAAAGAAGCCATCAGACAAGATCGCAGTTTTATGTTTTTTTTACTAAAAAACAGTATGTTTTTACTTGGCAACATCAGCTTCTTTACTAAAACTTTTGGATTTTGATATATGGGAGCAGCCGATTTTTCCTGTTCTGTCATTGCTCATGACAAGTCAGAAAACAACAGAAACTCCTTAGGAACTGAGAGAAATCACAGTATTTCATATCCACAGATCCAAATCAAGAAATGCAACCAGCGAGGCAAATTTTAATCATGTGCAGGGATGCAGCAATGTCTGGCTTTGCCTTTTAGGTATCAGCAACAGAGAATCAGAACAGCAACAGAAACAATCACAAAAAACACAGGGGAATGTGTTAGTCCACATAAATTCAGCATATCCGTCTGTTTATTAAATTCGGTTAGCAAAGAATGCCACATACTACTGTGTTGGTGAATAACGGAATAAGCACTCAAGGGGTGGTGAGGCTGGTGAAGTAAAAAGATGTTGGTGGTGTGGTAGTACTTCTTGCAACTTAAAGACCGACACTTTTATTAAACAGAAGGATACACCGAATTTATAGCGGTCACTAACTTTTGGGCATCACAATATGCATCTCATTAATATTTTAGGCACAATACTAATTTGCTGACCAAATTGCTGGCATAAGTAAAAGTCCATACAGTACCAAAAAGCTGGCGTCCCAACAAATGTTTCATCCGTTATCTAAAGCTCAGGTGATTATTGCGCATGCGGCATATAATCGTAATTACATTGCGACGTGATCACGGCAGCCCTATGTGTTACCCTCCCAAGAACTGGTCTCTAGGTAAGAGGGGGGAAAAAACCCTTTGCGGAACAGACCTTAAGGCACCAGAAATTCCATTTCTGTCTAGCAAGGATCTACAGTTAATACCCAGTCTGACAACAGGTTAGTCTGTTTACACTGCATGAAATGTATACAGCGCAGCAGATGAAAAGCACTGCAAGCGACAGCCATGCTCATCCATCCCCACCCACGGCACAAAAGGGCAAAAGTTCAAAGACTGAGATCATTTAGATCAAAGCTTTAAGATGTGGACATCTCGCTTAATTCATATAAAACCAAACTCTTCTTGGTTTTAGCACTCACCTCCTGCGCTGCTCTCGCAAAGACACCGAGGTAAACCAGCTGTCTGCTGTCATTCTGTAGCTTTCAGTTACAGTATGCCCAAGTCAGCACTCTCCTCCACAGACTGTTTCAGTAGATAATCCAGCTTTCCAATTCATCGCAAGCCCAGGGGACAGCTGTACCTCAGTCATACTTGTAACTTTCCTACAATGATTTGCAGCCCTAAGCCAGACGAACAATGTATCTGTGATAAAGACTTACTTATACCTCTTAGAAAAGATGTCTTATTCAACCAAGAAAAGCATGTTTCTGGACAATTGAAACATTTGGAAATTACCAGAAACGTTTATGGTTTTCAACCCCTTGCTTCACATGAATTATTGGACAGCTGTTTAAAGGAAAACACACAGTCCTGCAGCAAAAGATAAATGGCAAAAAAAGTTGCTGTGGCTTGAGGTCACAAATTCAAGAAACAGATTTTGCCTGTTGACTACAGACAAACGTGAACATCAGCCAGACCTTAAAATGAACTGCTGCACAAATTCAAGTGTGATTCAATTTGCTACTCTGGTGTCATAAAGAAGGATGCAGGAGACGATACAGTAGGTAACTTAAAGTTGAAAAGAAAACTTTTTATGCAAACACTGGACTAGAGTTAAGAGTTTGTCCCGACACCTGTCTCAAACGTAGTGGAAAGCTGGTAACAGG
The DNA here is from genome assembly GCA_026770805.1 of Boulengeromyrus knoepffleri. Classification (NCBI taxonomy): domain Eukaryota; kingdom Metazoa; phylum Chordata; class Actinopteri; order Osteoglossiformes; family Mormyridae; genus Boulengeromyrus; species Boulengeromyrus knoepffleri. Next base: position 16,669,712 of record JABJVO010000078.1, on the reverse strand, counting down.
TATCTGGTGATAAATTTGGGGATTTTTCTTGATTTTCAATGAATATTTCAAAAGAAAGGAATGCATGACTTGAACTGTCCATATTTTTCTGATTCACACACCAACATTCGCCTTCTGTGTTGACATACATCTACTGTCTGTGCTGCCTTTAAACATTCCTATAGACTCATGACTAAGTCAGAGCGGTCATGATTACTCAAACTCGATTACTAAGAAGCATTGCTTAAGATTTTGCTTCTTGATTACTCAGCAATATGGCAGAAGGAAGACTGCACATAGCAGATGAGAATCCAAATAAAGAGCAAAAGCATCAGTTCTGTGGAAGCACTTCTAATTAAAAGTGAATTAAAAAGAAGCTGTCTCTCGATACTGCAAAGCAGAACTTAAATACCACCACAAAATGACTGCAAAGCAAATACATCTTAAAATACGACTTCTGGGTTTGTTTAATTTATTTTCTATGGTTCCTGTATGTCAAAATAATTGTCGCTAAAATTAAGGTTAGTCCCTTGACTTAGCTGCATCATCATACAAAATATGTTACATAATAACTATATAACATTAATTTTATTCATTTGGTTTTTTGTTATGGCTGAAAGATATTGGGAAAAGTTCACAGTGCAATATTTTAGGTTTTTGTGATATTTAGGAATTGAAAATTAACTATATAGCCAAATATATTTTACTCACCAACAGAATCCGTCAAATAATTTGGCTGTGTTGTTGCGAGTTGCGCCAGTAGACACGAAGCAGCACTGACAAATCACTTACTTTTGCTCAATTTCATCTCTTTGGAATATTAAATATTTCCATACAGAGGAAGACGAATGCCTTTTTGTGACCAGTTCCTGTTCACTTTTCGCCCTATACTAATTTTAGTTTAATTTCTCACAAACGTGCCACACAGTCTATGAATGAGTCCAACAGCAAGGACAAGAATGATTAAGATTGTCAAGGAGAGCACATGCAGAGATCATGCAAAAGCAGTGGTGTCAAACTTTAGACTTTTTTGCACATATAAGATCATTTTGAAAAGGAACCATAATAAAAATTGCAATGTTTGGTAAGTTGCATTTCCAGTGACCGAGTAAAAAAGGTTTTGTGCAACTTATCGATGTCTGAACCCAGCAGACTACTGCTGTCCTTGCAATGTGACAGTTGCATGTGCATGAAATATCACATTGATGTTAACACCAAACATCATGCAAGCCTGTCAGGACGGCAGAATGGCATGGTGCGTTGCCGCACTGCCACTTTGTGTGTATGGAGTTTGCATGTTCACCCTGTGTGTGCATGACTTATTCTTTCACTGTCCAAAAACATGCAACTCAAGTGAATTGGTGTGCCTAAATTGACTGTGTGTGCACCCTGCAGTGGTTGATAGATTTGTGCCTCATGCTAATTATATTACACTGCCTGGCCAAAAAAAAAAGTCGCCATTAGAATTTTTCATTGGACCGCCTTTAGCTTTGATTATGGCGCACATGTCATGGCATTGTTTCCACAGGCTTAAGCAACATCTCACCCTTTATTTTCATCCATATTTGCATTAATTTCTCACCGAGATCCTGTATTGACAAGTGAGTTGAACCACTCCATAAAGCCTCCTTCAGCACATCCCAAAGACCTTCAATGAGGTTAAGGTCACAGATAAGATAAGATTCCTCAGGCTTCCTGAACCACTCTTTGACAATTCGAACCCAATGAATCTTGGCATTCTTGTCCTGGAATATGCCCATGCCAACAGGGAAGAAAAAAATCCGTTGATGATGGATGGAGGTGCAACCTGGCCATTCAGTAGATTCAGGTACTCAGCTGACTTCACTTCATTGCTGCATAACGTAGCTGAGCTGTAATAATGATCCAATCATTGGCTCTTAAGTATTTGCTGATACAAATTCAAATGGCGACTTTTTTTTGGCCGGGCAGTGTATATAGATGAACAATTACTCAATGAATCATCAGATTAATCGGTAGATTACGTGATTATTCATATAATCCATAGTGACAGCCGTAAAAGTAATCATGTGCTATCCTATAATGGCTATTTCTACTGGTTGCTTAAGAGTTTAGCATTTTTTCCAGTTATACATCCGTCTTATAAAAAAAAAAGTATAAATTACAAAGCAAGGCACAAATAACTGAATTTCAATAAATGAACTTAGAGGAAATGAGATGTGCACTCTTTCACACAGCACAATTTCTACTACACTCAGAGGACCCTTCAAATAAACCACAGTAGGTCCCCTTTATCCACCATACCAGCGGTTACCCACCAACTTGGACAGCAAGTCTCCTGGGAAGATTCAGTGATTCTGAGACTATTGCATAACTTCTCTTTGAATCAGAGACCAAGGTAGGTATTAAATTATCTACGTTATCTGATCCTGCAGTGCACGCCCTGGTAATGACCCAGGTACCAATTTACTACCCAGCCACTCTAAAATTACTAAGGCATTTCTTACTCATATAAAATTAATCTTGGGTGTGTCTAGCAACGTCCTTGGAGTGCTGTGGCAATATCCCAGGATTGAAACGTTTCGATTTCATCAATGTATAGAAAGAAATCATAACATTTTTTAAAGCCTCGCATTTACTATGTGCATCCCAATAAACAATACGCAGGGCTGTCAACTTTGGTCAGCCGGCTGGCGTGAGATCTTCGATTTCAGACAAGTCCGCACACGCATTTACACCTATGTGACAGTTTTATTACCTTGTAAATGGTCTGTAGGGTTTGCAAACTACCCCAACGCTTTTGATGCAGCTAATTTTAGGTTTATAATGTAATAATATAAATTTGCCGTAAGATTTCTTGCGCGAGCGTGAGAGTCCGAAAGCGTGAGTGTCACGCCAGATGCGTGAGAGTTGGCAGCCCTGTCTACGATAAACAATATACACGTAAAACGTACGTTTTGGCAACAATGAGGAAATCACGATATCTTAACCACTAAAAGTAAAGAACTCCCAGCCTCATACAGTGAAGAGCTAAGCCGCAGACTGTGCAAATGATGCCATGAAATCGGCCACGGTGGACTGGTATGGCGCCCGGGTGTAACCCCAGCGTTGTGTTTTGGCTGCCTGCGATAAGTTCCAGTCCACACCACGACCCTGACCAGGATAAGCGGTTAGAAAACAGACTGAGCTACACACAGCATAAGGACTCCAGCTAGGGCTGAAATGTTAATATAGCGTTATTTCATTATTACTTGTTGTCGTCGTGAGGTGAACATGGACAGTTACTTCCAAGAAGGTAACACACGTTAGGACCACCGTCGCGCGGGGGTCGCGCGCCACACCTGCAGCTGCCCTCGCGCGCGCGCGCGGACCGAGCCAGCACGCATTCGAGTTACGTCAGGGCGCGGGGCGGTGGGTGCGAGGCGGACGTCGCGTTGCTACGGAATTTGTGTACCGCCACCGCTCTGTAGCGTCGCGGGTTTCTTGGCCGCTGCGCTACAGTCTCCCGTGTTAAACTGCTCTCTCAAATCGGAACGGGAGCATCTCCTCCGGTCAGGCATTTTTCCCCATTCTCCTCTCATCTTTGGCTGTTTATGACCATCACACCGTAACTTACTATGTAACCGGACACAGATGAACAACGGACGAGAAAAAAGGGCCACTTAAAAGAAACAGCCAGTTGCTGATGGGTGTCCCTTTGTCTACAACGATTAATGTACCCTTCGATTCCTACTACGCTGACAGCTTAGAAAACAGTGCCGCATAATTAATATAATATCCTTGCAATGTTTCTGTCATATTTCCCGATGTTTTTTTGCTCTGACCTACAGCACAGCAGTATGGTTTGTCCGACTGAGCCGTCTTGCGGTTTGTACGACCTAAGCTAGCTTGCATGGGTTTTCCGCTGGAAATGTGAACTGGGGGAAGCACACACGCGTTCGCCTCGCGATCAGCTTACACGTGTCAACAGCAGTGTGAAGTTTACGGTCACCGGGGTTAACAGTGTCGGGTCGGCGAGGCACCATCACAGAAGACCGACCCCAAATACAAACAGAAGCAGGATGCAGCACCCCTCACCCCCCCTCCCCAGGCAACCAGTCGACGCTGTTTCTGAATCAGTGACACGAGTACAAACATACACATATATAGACAACTTGGACCCGTTGAAGGACTCGCTCACCTGCGGATTCCCCCCAAGACCTCTCCTTCGGCTGGTCTCCTGAACACTACAGAGCGCGATTCACTACACTACCTTCTCAGGTCCACTGGAAGAGCAGCGAGTCTTCGGAAAAATCTTTACGCGTCTCCGTGATCCCGTTTCCGCCCAGGCTCTGCGTCACTTCCTTCACCAGCCTCCCTGATGCGGAACGTTCTATGGTGTTCCAGTAATTTCCACGCTAGAGGGCGCCGTTTGACCCAATTAAGCAGTAAACAATAACGAGGGTTTCCTTTGGGATTTATGCCGTCCTGTGGGAAGACGGCTTGAGGAGTTGCCTTGCGCCACCTAGTGCCAGTATGTAAGATGATAACGCTGGATTGATAATTGATATCCCACATTAAAAGTCTACACTCTACAGGTCCTGCAATTAAAGGATCCATCCATCCATGGGAGTCATGGGAGTTATATATTAGGAATTTATTAAGTGTTATTGCTTAAATTAGTCCACTCTGAACAAATAAATTATATAATGGTTTTAGTTATAAGTGTGGCCTTCTTTAAAATAAATGGTCAATTATAAGCCCAGTTTTTTCCCCAACAAACCAGTATTGTATAGTAACTGTATCTCCAGAAAATCCGACTTCTGATGGTAATTATTTAAGTGTTGCCAAGCAAAATAAAATAATGCTCAATATGTTATGATTAATCTGTGTTGATTTTATAGCAATTCAGTGTATTACAAATAGTCAAATTTCATTAGAATAAAAATCCAACTCAGTGGAAATTATAGTAGAAATCAATAATCTTGCCATTTGGTCACAAATATGAATTGATCTATATTGACCACAGACCCTGATGCACTTATTATTTTTGACGTTTTCAGTTTAGTTTGGTTGCAGTAATATTAAACGTCGATGCGGGTAATGTTACTACACTAGAATTGCATCCTGTTATATTCCATTAGTTGATATATCGACACATTAGTATAAATATAAAACAACATATGAGCAATCCTGTTTGCTTAATTTATGGGAGACAAACAACGATATCACGAGGACAATTTAGTAAAGAAACCAAAAAATCTGATATTTGATTCGTCGTTTTGTTTCTGTATAATCTTCTGAGACTATAACATTCTTGTTTCCAGTCTTTATATATTTGAACTGTTTGTTAAATATGAAAATTGTAACTAAAACAGTAATCCATATCATCAACTAATTCTATTGTTAAAAAACGGTAACACTTTACTTGAGGGGGCAAAAATAATGTAACAGTACACTCTTACTTAATGTATTGATTAACCAGAAACTAGGTGTAAGCTATACGAACTGACCCATGTTCGTTAATCATTCGTCAGGCATAACGGTTCATGTATTTCATGCTTGAGTGGTGACTGAGATACTGAGTTACTTGTGCCCCCTCAAGTAAAGCGTTACAAAAAAAAAAATAAAAAATTGTGCACTCCTTAAATTCAACGGATTCAGTGGGTTTCAGCATTAAGGTCCTGTATAAAAGCAGTTTCACGGAAGTGATGATGTATGTTAATTGCATAAATTGTCTCAGAATGTAGTTCTGAATTTATAACGCATGAACGCGGACCTGCAATCACAACCATGTTTAAATGGTTATTTCGTGTGCTCAAATAGCGTTATACAATTTATTGATGGTCAGGGTTACCGCCTTTCCAACACAAGGTCACGATAGTTGTTTTTTCTGTTAGCGGACAGTCTATGAAAAATCTACTTCCATAGCAAGATACTAAACTAATTCATATATAATAGATCAGATCTTTTGGACGGACAAATGCATGAAATTCAAAAGACAGCGTCTGTCTTTTTCTTCCTTTGTACAATCAAAACGCGGTCAGATTTTTACAGTCGTTCTCGATTGCTTTCCGCATAATGTCATGCACAGCAGAATGTCATTGATCATTCTTGCACACGAAATTCCACGTTCTTGTACAGTTGTCATCATCTGGTACAATTTTCAGTTGCTTTAGTCTTGTTGGTCAAAACAGATGATGTACTTTCCCACTGTAATAACTACTCACCCAAAACTATATGTGTAAGTGATCATCGTCTTAGCCACCACGTGCAAAATAGTTCACCAAAATTTCAGAATGATTCAGGAATATATTACATAAATTGCAGTGATACAGCACTGTTGCATGTTTGGTTCCTGCAGTGCAGGGTTTTGTTGCCATTTTGCTGTTTTTGTCTTATCCAGTGTTGTGTGACTTTTTTGTTTGCTTTTGTACTGTGTCCTGAGACCTGAAGAAGTTACATGGGCATGCGAGTGCTTTCTCTTGCCAGTGAACTTTACATACTGTAATTTAGAGCCTTGCAGTGTTGAATCTGGTGTCTTTGACATGAATTAGTATCTGTTTGCTAAAGAAGAAGGATCAACTTTAGTGACAATGAGAAAGTGGGAACCGACTATCTTTCAGAATCGTGGAGCTCAGGAGAATGCTTACACTGACATGCCGACGATATATCTATGTTGACTCATGGTTAAAACGATGCTGATTGTACTTTTCATTTCGGCAGTGACTAATTCATTGATAGAATTATTTTCTTTTGAGACATGACTTAGTTGTTTTGGATGAGTTACGGCCTTTTGCAGCTAAATAAAATGTTGTGCTATATGCATAAACTATTTTGAGAAATTCCGTCATAGTCTTGAGAATATTACGTATATTTTATGAAATGTGGCGAAGCAATGGAGAAAAACTGTAACGCGCCTTACTTATTTTCATTACTTCAGTTGGACAACAGGTGGCGATCTTGGACTACCGATTGCTCACGATTGCTTGCATATTCTTGTAAGCTGCTGCTTTACATGTTCTATTGATCGTTTCTTAAGGCTATCGGTGAAAATGCTAGGAAGGGTTCAGCTGCAGTATTCTTGAGGAAAAACGCGTAACCTGAATTATTCCATTTGATGATCCAACTGCATGATTAGGTAACAAAACTACGATTTTGGGTGTCAAAGCAATCAAGTCACATTATGAATTAATGCACGTCACTGAATAAAAAAATTCGGCTGTCAAATATATGATCACTCCTCCACACTTTGTACAACATACTCTCGTTTTTGTTCTGGCCACGTAATGAAGTATCTGCATCGACATTGGGCATCGATCAGAAAGCTTGTTTTACAGGCAGGACTTTTGAAGGAGAAAAAGCCATTATCATGTTTCCTAACTGAAAGTGCTACTTTCTTCTGTATCAGAAGAAGAAGGTTCACATGTAACAGCAATATGCCAGCAGCATTTTTACTGGTTTAGCAGATGCTTTTGTCCAAAGCGATGTACATTTTCTTTTTGAGAAAGCAGGGCCAGCCAGTCAATTGGAAGTTAAGGGTCCTGCTCAGGATCTTAATGGTTAAGTAGCACTGGTGACTCTGGGAGTCAAACCAGCAATCTTCTGATTACAGGTACAGCATCCTAACCCACTGATCCACAAACTGCACATCATCATTATCATCGATCACCATCATCATCATCAATCATCATCATCATCAATCATCATCATCAGCAGGAGGAATGGTGGTACATTGGGTAGCACCTTTACATTATCACTATTATCAGGAGGTTTGGTGGTTCAGTGGTAGCACCTTTACATCATCATCATCATCATCATCATGAGGTTTGGTGCTACAGTGGATAGTATCATTACCTCATCATAATCATCACAATCAGGAGTTATGGTGGTACAGTAAGGAAACACTTTTCCATCATCATCATCATCATCATCATGAGGAGGTATGATGTAAGTCTGAATGATCCCCCCAGTCTGAGTGTGTGCGGAGCTTGCATGCTCTTCTTGTGTTGCTTGGCCTTCCTCCAGGTGCTCCACATTCCTGCCACAGTCCAAAGACATAGAGCTCTGAATTTCCCATAGTGTGTTTTCCCAACAATGAACTGGTATCCTAGGCTGAAATCATCATGGACGCTCAGGTGCTGTTGATTTAAGTATCCGTTCCCTTTTTCATGAGGTTTCACTGACGTTTGCTGAGGCCCAAGACTATAGCCTAGGATAATCTAAGCATTAACCCCTGTAAATATCATCTGAAATGTTCGAATTCTCATTTATTACGATTTGTTTATAACAGACCTAAGTGAGGTTACAATGCATTCCTTACTTCACCGTTGCATGAATAAGTTCTCCCATCCTGTACAGGTTCCTTAAAGCGCCCCTTTTGAAATTAATTCATATTTACGCTCGCCAGATTAAAAACACCCTGAAGTCACCCTGAAAATTTACGCTCATCTTTTTAAAAAGCCCTCTAACGGCTCTAAGTGCAATCCGGACGTGATTCATAACTGAGGACATTAAGTTCGGCCTGCCATATTCCATTATAAAGTAATAGGCTGAAATAAATCACTTTCTAATTGAGACCAATCGTTCACTTCTGCTGGACAAGTCGGTTTTTTAAGACCTAATTACCTCCTCCCAGCTTCTCCCCCCACCCCCCAATGAGCGTATTTCGGCCAGGACCGGCAAAGGAGGTGATGGCGTCTCGGACATCCCGGGGATGGAATACATCCAGTGTTGCATAAAACATCCCCC
>JABJVO010000078.1:16648190-16660080 GCA_026770805.1 Boulengeromyrus knoepffleri | reverse complement strand
GCAACGTGTGTTGAGAGACGAAAATGGGGAATTCGGGGACGGGCGGTTTGGGGGAGAAGGCGGGGGGGGTTGGGGTTGGTTCCATCATCTTTTTTAAATGGCTTCTCCTGACAGTGCTATTTCTTGTCTAATGAATCCTTGGACATTTACAGCGACCAATTAAGGATGAGCCAGGCTGTGGCGGGCCGCGGGGTCACCATGCAGGCTCAGGGCAGCGCGTCCCCCCACCAAGAGGCCGACACATTTCACTCGTCCCCAAGTCAAATTAATCAAACGAACGACTTCCCGTCTTCCACATTTTCCTGTGGATATTTTTCAGAGAATTTTCTCATTACCAAGGCTCTGGGGGGGCGCGTGTGTGTTTTTTAGCTACCGGTACTTGGGAATATAAAGAGCTAATCTTGTGCTGATTGCTACTCTCATAACGAGCAGGACTTTTGGATTCAATAATGAATCTTTCGACTCTTTTGAGCAGCTGACCAGTCGACTTTGGAGAACGTCAAGAAGCAGGAGTCATAAGATCGTATGCTGCCAGTTCTTAAGACTGCAGACCTGGCTATGGCACTGAAGGACATCACTGTTACTAGTGTCCACCAGTGACCGCTGCAGTGATACCGAGGTGTTTTACCTCCTCCATCAAAGCATGTTAAGAAAGTAAGAAAAATCCCCCCATCCCACACTCCACCCCAGGAAGTGAAAATAAAAACAAAGACATAGCAGCAGGGATATACTTAAAAGTCCTGGGCCCCTGACAAAACGTCGCCTCAAACCCCTCCCCCCCCATCCGATTTTATGTATAATCTTACATATTCGTAGGGTGGAGTGGTGGCTAGGGATCTGTGCCAGCAACTGGAAGGTTGCTGGTTCAAACCCCACGAATGCCCAGAGTGATTCTACTCCGTTGGGCCCTTGAGCAAGGCCCTTAACCTGCAATTGCTTCACCCTGGGTATGTATCTACATCCAGCCCTATAAGGAGGTCCTCCAACTTACAGGGAATAACTTGGGGGTTTGTTGGCAGGATCGGCACTCCAGCCACCGGAAAAAACCTCACACTGGTCCATTCGGACTGGTGTGGTGCTGAGGTATCACCCGCCACACGGCTGCACTCAGGTTCTCATCCCTGAGGTGGTTTGTTGGGTGGTGGGTGTGGAAACGCGCTGTAACCAGTCCAGGCTCCTTACCTCTCCTCTTTACGTATTCAAGGGCTCCTGTCAAGTGCTGGGTCTCCTGAATATGCCATGGTATCCATGCCCCTACTGCGCCTGTATATGCATGAATAATTGCGCACAATGCATGGTGAGAGGGTTTAGGAAGATGGTAGAAACAGCTCCTAAGTTTAGTCTGATTCTTACCTGCTTCAGTATGATTAATAGCTCTTTCCAGAACATCTTAAAAATCGCTCTGTAATTGAGACCAGCGGGGGAGGGCAAAGGCAGAAACAGGGACATAAGCCCACAATTTTCGATTTGTCCTCTCCATGTGACAAATGTTTGGTTTGCATTGCACGCCGCACTTTCACGGCCGTGGTGGACTTCCTTCCAGCAGCTCGCCAACCTGCGGGGTGCTCTGTTTGCTCAGTCTAATGTCACAGAGAGGGTGGATGTGCACTGTGCCATCGCCGCTGGTGACCGTGATGCTCCGATTCAGCTCAACCGCCTGGAAGACAAACGACGGAGTGGCCGCGCTCGGCCGAGCATTAGCTCTTCTTCCGGGTGGATGAGCGGAGCCGGCTGCGGGGCGCATCAGGGACAGGCTGACAGGCGGTGATAGTCCCGTCTCTAGGAAGAAGGTGCTCAGCAAGGTGTAACGGGCAGGAAGAAGCATGGAAAGTGTGGGTGAAGTGGAGAAGAAACACTGAAGAAGCATGGCTGGGGTTTGGGAGAAGGTGGGAAAAGGTGAGGAAGAAGTCAGGAAAAAGCAAAGCTAAAATATGTAAGAAGCCAGGAAGGCTCTCCTACCAACTAGGCAGCAGGAAAGGCAAGCGATGGCCTTGGACTGGATCGCAAGGACGCTGGATCTATTCATAATTTGATATGGAACGTTCTGGAGAGGTGTTAAAGAGTAACTAGACAGCTGGCCAGGTCAATGTGTTTTAGCACGTCAAACTGCAGGTCACACACTTATTAAGATCTGAGCAAGAACAGGGTGTATTTTATTAAATTTCTTGGTAATGGCGAAGATGAAACACAGATTAAGCACGCTTTACTGGTTATTCATTTTTAAAATTACACCTGTCCAAACAGCCAGTCTGCCAGTTTATCTGGTCTACATACAGACTCTGTCATTACATAATGGCTGCGACAAGAGATACAAGGGAACACAATGTTCTACTTCGAGCCTGACATCCCATCCAGGGTGTCCCTCCATTCTGTGTGCTCTGGGTTATGCTGCAGGTTCACTGCAATCCAGTAAAGATTAATAATCAGTATGGAATATGGATGGGGGAAAACATGCACATCCAGCTGTCCATTCACTATAACCATTTGAATCTTGCAGTGAACATCACATTTATTTTTCTTACATCACTCTTTCACTGTTGGTGTACAGATATCTTTTTCAAATCCCACATACTCCCAGTTATGGGAGATTGTGACGATTCATAGGTATAAGTCAATTACCCGTCTCGAAAACAGAAGCCTTGAATTCATCCGGCCCAAAAGTTCATAAATGTAAACCCTGACCTTGACCCGAAATGCCATTAAGCATCGAGCTGGAGCAGGCAAGTCATAAAACGTAAAGCTAATGTACTGAAACAGACCAAGAAAGACAGCGTTTAAACCTTTAAGGCATTAAAATATACAGATCTTTATAAATGATTGCACTAAAAACTCTGACCACATCAGCTAAATGGATTATAAATTTAAGACATTTCCATAATGTATGCATCTTAAACACACAGCGGAGCATAAATCAAGGTATTTTCTAAACACAGGTTAATTATGCAACTCCAAACACAGTCTATTTTTTATGCAAAATAATCCACTTAGTTTTTTTATTTTTTTATTTAAGGCAGCCCTAATTCCTTGGGTACAGGCAGCAGTTGCCCTGCTGGAACATATCAATAACACAGAGGCACAATGGAATGGCAACGGGTACGCTGGGGGGGCCGGACTTCTGGCACATTTCTCAAAAGCCCATTATTTATGAGTGTTTATTGCCAGAAATTGTGCCAAAATGGCTCGAAATAAAAAGGATTAATTATGCGTCGGGCCTTTTAATATAACTGAGTGCCGTGGCAACGCGATTAATGCAAATCGCTGGGCATCGGGAGAATAAGCGTGGACGACATCACAGGTGGCGTCTGTTAGCTGCCAAATAAATTAGTTAATTTACAACATTAAGAATCAATAAAAATATAATGCTTTTCGAACACATCTCCATCAATTACGGGAGGGAAAAAAAGAACTTTCCGGATAAAGGCCACACGGCGCCTTGGGGACCGGCTCGAGGACGACTGCCATGATCCTGAAGGTTAACGCCACTCCAGGGGCGCTCCTGGGCATCGCGCTGGCATCCGGACCACATTCTTTCTCCATATTTAATCCCTGGCAGAGGAGGCTGGGACCTTCAGCTATGAGGCACACTGACAGATGGCCAATCACAGGTCTGGCCATCATCACATGACTCGTACCCAGGTCCGCTCCATGTGCTCAAGCAAAGAGTTCTGGGAAAACCTTCACATTAACTGCACCTTGATAATGCCTTTATAAATCATTCATAGAACATCAGTGCACCTTCATAATCCATTCATATAAGATTCATAAACAGCATGTATATCTTAACATGTCTGAATGCATTGTGTTCATAACACTTTCAATGAACAAGATACGGCAGCTTTAATATACATTAACAAGCATTGTTTGATTATATGATTATAATGTTTGTTATTAATGTATATTACAGCTATCATAACTTGTTAAATAAAAGTATCATGAATGCAATGTAAGATATGTTAAGGTATACTTACATACTGCTTATGAATCTTCTATGAATGCATTATAAAAGTATTATGAAGGTATACTAAATGTTCTATGAATGCAATATGAAGGTAATGTAAAGCCTAACCAAGTTTTTCTAATCAACGCGATTAGATTTATGTGAGGAACTTAAAACCTTGGCATAATTTCAGCAGACCCTCCCAAACAGGCATTACCCCGTTAGCGGGGCAGCTAAGGGCACCACCTGCTTCACAGAAAGGGAGAGATCCCAGAAAGTCTCCATAACTGCAACGAAAGCTCTAAGGGCGAAGCAGAAGCAGATCTTAGCCAGTTCATGGTGCAGTGAGGGCCACCAGCATGTCCCCAGTTTATGAGATCAGGGCGCTGTTCACCGCCCTGCGGTGTGTTGGCGCCTGACCAGGGTTGGTTCCTGCCTGCGCCCGTTGTTCCCGGGATAGGTTCCGGTCCCCCCCCCGCGACCCCAGTTGGGATTAAGCTGTTACGGTGATGGATGGTGATGAATGGCGGTGGGTGCTGTTCACCAAATAACTTTGTCAGACCACTTAACACTTGTGCAGTTATGGTCTCAAAATTGGTGGAGACCACATCAGTCCAGACACCCCCCACCTCAAAACACAAACAGCACTCCTACAATATTGCTAAGGACATGTCCCAACCCTCCATACCCAAATCTATGCCCTTGGTGAGCATTATTGACTGACGCAGAACAATATGGATAAATGGATGGATAAAGTTACAACCAGGTAGGTCATGGACAGAAAGTTATAACCGAATTGTTTAATTTATAGCGATAGCATTTAGCATTTTCAGGTCTCATTTCCCCACCATAAAATAAAGCCCAATGGGTCAGAACAGGAGGGGTGTCCCTAAATTGGCCACAGTGTGTGCTTATGAATCTTGGCATAATTTCAGCAGACCCTCCCAACGGCCCTACGGCTGACTGGTATCCCTTCCAGGGTATCCTCTGCCTTTGTCCTGTGCTTACTGGGATTGAATCCAGACTCATTGTGACCCTGGATGAGCAGTTATAGATGGATGGATATATGGATGGATGGATGGACAGAGAGGAAGAATTAAAAACAAAAATAATGAAGTCATTAGCATTAGCATAGGCCTAAAGTCAATGCATGGCAACAAGGTGAAAAACTAGAGTCACTAGATTTGCAGGGTTTTCCACTGCTTACAAGTGCCAGATACTTGAATGCAATTCGTCAGACTATAGTTAGCCAGCCAATATCCCAAGGAGTGTTATATAGCTTATTGCATTGTTACTAATAGGCTATAGTAAGCTAGAAAGACACGGTATTTACATTTCTGTAGTCCTTCAACTTCTAACTTGGCTTTTATATAACTATAAATAAAACTGGCTGCCAAATGAATACACAGCAAAGACCAATATCCTTTTTTCAAGGCCAATAATGCAATCACAGTGACTACAGACACAATTTAGGGAATGACACTTTGTTGCTATTTATTCCACTAGATGGCTTTCAATCTTTTTCACCGACTGACAACAATCCACTCTTTTATGGGAACTTAAAATGAAAGAAATTATAAAATCATTTCGGAAGAAAAAATATGAGTCTCTCTGAATGTTCGATTATTCCGCCCGCAACACGCTTAAGCACAGGGGCCGCTCTTAACCGTAATCCATTATCCCAATAATAGGGGACGTGCACCATTAACCAAGAAATTAATCTCGGTCAGCTCGCGCCGGGCGTCCGTATGGACGTGATGACGTAACCGTCGTTTATAACCCATCCGTTTATTTGGGAAAGGTTATAAACAAATATCAATATGCTGCGTAAACGACTACTCCGCCGGTATTTATGGTATACGGGGTCTTAAAGCAGGGTTAATTGAAAGTCAAATTCAAATTAATTTCCCACTTTAATTGCCTAAACCATTTAGCGGGGATTGCCGGCGGACGCTGGACTTACCATTTTTCAAGATCGGACACGGGGAGCGGTACGGGGTGCAAATTACGGCCGTCTCCCAATTCCAGTGCATTGTCTTGGATGATGTTGGATGCTTCTGACTGTAAAACAGATCAAAAGGCTATTACCGTGCGCTTTGACTGCTTATTTATGTCTTGCACGGCCAGCTGATTTAGCGCTAGTGAGATGCGATCGCTAACACAAACAGGAGGCAGGCATCATCCGCTAATGGAGCGCCTGATGGAGGAGCGACCGGCATCAGGAGGCAATCCCTCTCTCCGTGCGATGACCTCTCTCCGGGGCATCGCGATAAACAACTGGCGCGGAAACATTGGGGGTGCAGTCCAAAGCTAGCCAAACAAATCCAATCAACAGATTACATGTTGTCCTAATAACTGAACCGTGCGCGTTGCGCATCCCACCCCATTATTTTGGATTCATGGTTTTTATAAGTACACTTAAGTAAATCAAGCAGGTGTATTTTTAACATAATGATATATATTTTTCTTTTTATATTATGGCGAGAAAAATTATAGCAAACTTTTCACAGGTTTAGTTTACTTATACCTGGCCATAAAACAATGACCAAAGAGCATCCGGTAGGGGCAGATATTTTTGCCTTCCTTTCAACGGTTGTTGTACCTTTAAATGGGACAGTAAACCCCTACTTAAGAAGAAAACATGTAATGGATTGCTATCGGTATTATAATCTTCATAACTCAACATATTTAAAATGATGTCACAAAGAAACACGTAAGAAATTACCTGTTACTATTAATAACTATTAAAAGACAGCGAGAAAAAGTAGTCCACGTACACGCTGTATTTCTTTAAAACATTGGGGGAATAAAACACGTGCTTTTAAGAAAAATAAAATGAGTGCCATACTTTCCCGTTTACGAGGGTGACCTTTTAAACTTCTGACACCGAGGTTCCACTAGGGCGCAGCAGAGAGCTCTGGCGGGCGCCTATTATCAGGTCCGATTCTGGTGGCTAGATATGGGATAATTCATAACAAGAACATTAAATACATTTACGATAAATGTAATTTCCAATTATTATTATTGTCATAATTCTACTTAATACATCCTTCTACCAGGGCTAAGGAAAAAAAAATCCACCCGTTATGCTTTCAGTAATAAATCACTTTTCAACAATACACACATGTGCTCTGTCAAAGGAATAGGTTGTGCCTTATCACCCACCACTGAACACCTTCTCAATTTTTATTTCCTCATGACTGCACATTATTGTCATACTATGTGTAATCTAGCTGCCGGTGTTCTGTCATAAAATACTACCTATCGAGGCGTGCTATCAAGCCTTTCTGCGCATGTGCAGTTCCACCGTCTTGGGATTAGGGTTAGGTTTTAGGGGTTAGGGTTAGGGTTAAGGTAAGAGTTTTAGGGGTTTTGGGGGGTTCGGGTAAGAGTTAGGGTTAGGGCTATCGATTAGCACTACGGTAGCATTTTTCGACAAGGCAGCATATATCGATAGAACACCGGCATGGGTGTCGTTCGGTCCGATCACTTGGGACGATAGCCCCGAGTATTTTAGCCCCAGTACCTTTCGTCCGCCAAAAACATAAAAAAGTAAAGCCCCGAGTAAGCCTGAGTTAGCCCCTGGTCTTCTCAACAGCTAGAAACCGCGCTGGCTGCCGGTATAAGCAGTCATAACGCGAAGCTTATGGACTGCAGCTGTTATATGAGTCGGGGGTGAAGAAATGGCAGCGGACTAGGATCTTCACCGTCATTATTTCGACATTGTTCTGCAGGGGTGGGGGGGGGGGAGTATTATGTATCTTCACTGTTGCCTGAGTCTATGACAAGTGGGACGGCGTCCATCTTTCTGTGTTTCCTTGTTGGTCGTTCACCTTCTCTAAGCGGCTGCTTTTCCTGGCCTGCTGGCATTTTGCCTGCAAACTCAACAAAGGCAACGTTAAAATCATCTAAGTGAGGAACCAAAGCGGGTCAACATCCCGGGGTGTATTTGGATGGGTCTCCTCCCATAACTCAGCTTAGCCCCTACTGTATGCCCTGTGATGGGCCAGCATCCCATCCAGAGCGTTACCCAGTGCTTCATGGGATAGCATGGGATGGCTCACCTTGACCTTGGTCTGCGTAAGCAGCTATGGAAGATGGACAGACCGACGTCGGCTGGTGACAGCTGGGTGTTTTATCACCGTGGTTCGTTTACAGTAACTGACTTGCTAGCGTCCTGTCATCACCTGAAGCACAGAGTCACTCCAGATTGGTTTATTTTTCTTCAGCCGAGTCATTCAATCACACAGCCATCACTGACCTGCAGAATATTTAAATAGAAGTGCACCAAAGGTCACATTTCAGCTTAACGAATCGTCGGTCATAAATTACGTCCACTATGACAAGGCATTCATATATGAGATGGAAGTATGGATCTCAGTTTCATAACAACCAAATTTCCAAAACTCTGCCATGCTTATTAATCAAAATCCGTTTCATATATTCATGTCCATCAAAACTAACTGATCGACACAGCAGTTTATAAGATTCCATTTAATAATAATAACGGTCATCACGGTTATGAATGACTAAGAGTCAACTGCCATTATAATAACCACAATCTTTTTTTGTGTTGCCCGTGCAATTAAATTAAGTTAGAATACAGTCTAGAATTAGCATTTTTTTCTTGTTTACAAAGGAATCGTTGGAAGGATTCTCAGAAAACACAATATGAAGTCTTATCACACCCATTCTCATAAGTGAGAGTATGATGTTGAATTACGATAATGACCCTGATTTATCGTCTCTGACGGCGCTTAATCAAGCCCCTTTGGACGCAGGAAAAGCTGCCAAATGATTTCACTGGCAAGTGGGGGAAAGAAACTTGGAGGGGGGGCTTTTTTTTTGGGAGAGGGCCCATCATCTCCGCCCTAACAATGCTGTGCCCCTTCTTGGTGACATTGTGGAGATCGCTGATCCTCTCAGGTGTCCTGCTGGTTGGGCTCTCAACTGGGCCGTCCAAGAACATCTGCAGCAGCTCAATCTGGGGACCTAGAAACTGGTTTCTAGGTCCCCAGTCTTAAATTCCTGGAAAAGCCCAGGTGTCCTTCTGTGGAAACCTGCATGTCGAAATCTGACATACAGCAGCTGAACATTCGGATGCATAATGGACTTTGGAACGTTTGGAAAAGTGACATGTGCTACGCGACAAAACCATAAATGTAGGCTGTGACTGTTCTATGAAAAGCCCTTGCATTTGAATTGATGAGCATTGGGCATTTCAGGTCCAGAAACTACAAATGCAGGTTTTGTTTCTATCAGTCAGTCGAGTACTCTGTGACTGTGACTCTTTATGCTGAACTGGTTGGTAGAAACAAAAACTTGGTCTGGATTTGTAGCTTCTGGACCTGAAATGCCCAACACTGCTGATGGGAGTGTGTCAGAAGACCTCCATCAGCCATAGCTGCTTGGGTTGTGCTGGACTGAGGTAAGCCTGAACTAAACTGCATATCTTAGAAAAGTGTTTCTCATACTGGTCCATGTTTTTGCTCCCTCCCAGCTCCCAGCCAGACAGTTCACATTTTTTGCTCTCAAAAACATGGACCCACGGGGGGGGTTTGAGAAACACTGTCTTAGTGGGAGAAAGTCCATGCCAACACAGGGAGGGCGTGCAAAGTCACACAGAGCCAGGACTCGGAGCGCTAAGGCTGGAAGCGTAAGGCTGCAATGCTGCCCAAGGAGTCACCAGGCCACCAAGGTCACTGTGATGTATGTATATAATATGTTTAAGTAGCTGCGTGTTGGACGTATGGGCATCACACCAACCCCGGTACTACAGCTGATGGTGGGGGTGGGGGGGGGGGGCTTATCTACTTAACCTCAATGACTGCTTATACGCAGGCCATTTAAGGGCACTCAGACCCCCCCTCAGAGTTGCTGATTTCTCCCCATTACACACACACACACGCCACATATTATTAATAAACTTAGCCGGGGAAGCATGTGATCACGAGTCGGTCACCACCTTCATTAATCCTCCCTTTATTTTATAGTAAACAGCTTCCAAAGTGGTGGAGATGAACCAGCCGCCCCCCCCCCCCCCCCCACACGCCCCATCACAACTAGAGCTCAATTATTCTGGTCAATTAGTCAACCCGACTGGCATTTCTCTATCAAGTTTCCATCTCTGAGTGGAAATATGGGCCTTGGCGGTCAATATGGGGGGGTATCCATCAGCGGGGGGAGGGGAAGGCTCGTTCATTTAGGCGAATGAGAAAGGGCAGGCAAACACGCAGCCATATGGACCCTGACGGCGCTTTTCAGGCTAATTGGATTAATCCCAAGCAGTGAGGTGGCCACACTGGGGAGGGGGGGGGGGGGGGGCAAACAGACCCTGTTCCTCACTTGTTTTCACACCCCCCAGCGGCCACGGCCCGCCACCCTGACACCCGCTGGGACACAGCTCCACCCGGGCTCTGGTTCCGATGCCCCCCAGCCCTAACCCTCATGCCCCCCAGCCCTAACCCTCATGATACTTGGTAAGAGACATTGGTGTTGAGTTTTTCAAATGTATTTTTGGTGCTTAATTACAACAGAAAGAATGCCATTCACTACCATTATATTCAAGAGAAGATTGACACTGATGGGCTGAACGGCCTCCTCTTGTTTGTAAATTTCTTATGTTCTTATTTCTATGGCCGATTTCTCCAAAACTAAGCAACTCCCAGCAAACCACCCTAGACCAGGGGTGGCCAATCTTATCCGCAAAGGGCCGGTGTTTTTGGGATAATCTTCAGCCAATCAGTCCTCTAATTAGTAATTTAATTAGGGAGTTGCAGCGAAAACCCACATACACAGCGGCCCTTTGCGGATAAGATTGGCCACCCCTGCCCTAGACGGTTAGATAGCACTAAAACCCCTCTAAAACTCTGATTCCAGTTTTGGGGCAAACTGGCCCTTTAAAAGTAGACCTCCAACTCTCCTTACTAGCACATATAACTGGCATGGAGTTCCCCCTAAGCACGGCTCTCCAAATTGCTCTTCTGTTCATGAAAGATCCTGGGTACCAAGAAACGATCTGAGCCCATTAGGCCACAGACAGACATGTACAGCCCTTGTGAAGCCTGTGTTCGGTGCCCCTGGTTTCCTGTGAATGGGGATTTGCCTGCAGTGTGTCTATGATCGGGCTGCATGGTAGCTCAGCGAGGAGCCTCACACCTCCAAGGCTGGGCTATCCAGCCCCATCCCTGCTGTGTGTGTGTGTGTGTGTGTATGTGTGTGTGTGTGTCTGCTACTCTGGCTTCCTCCCACAGTATAAAGCCACGCAGTTAGGGGAGCTGGAGTCTCTGCATTGCCCGTCTTGTGGATGTGTGTGTGTGTGCCTGGTAATGCAGTGCCGTCAAGTCCAGGATGTTCCAATCCTGGGTAGCCTTTGCTACTTGGTGTAGTCTACTATTACTGCCTTTGTGCCTTTCCAAAACAGCACAAAGAACAGCCGTCGTCTGAGTTAACAGTGTACATTAAATGTTCGACGCATGGCCAAGGTTAAGTTGACATATCGTTTAGGTGGCGCCTTAAATGCCAGTCAAATTGTCCTGCCTCAATAAACATCGTAAAATATCCTTTGTCGCCATGGTATTGCAGATGGTCCTGCTGTAAAGTACGCTTAACATGGCGTACAAAGACTCAGCGGGCAATTAATTAGGTACACCAAGCTAGTACTGGGTAGAAGCCACTCCAGAATCACTTCATGGGACACTGTAGCGGGTGAGAATCCCAGGACGGTGGCTGATTCTAAGATGCTCGAACTGCCACGTCTGATGGCAACAATCACGCCACGTTCGAAATGGCTTAGGTGAGTAGTGACCAATCCCAAACCGGTCCCTACACACTCCGCCTCACCACTCCGCCTTCGTTTGCGCGTTCCCGAGACCCATCGCCATGTTGAAGTGTGTCTCAAAGCAGCAAGGGCTAAGGGGGAGTGGTCGATTATGCCCTCCTGAAGCGAGTCAG
>JABJVO010000078.1:16631013-16642592 GCA_026770805.1 Boulengeromyrus knoepffleri | reverse complement strand
CAAGATGAGGCCCCAATGAACACGACGGGTGGGGGGCAGGGGTGGCGGGAGGGGGGGGGGGTGCTCTTGTGTGAGCAGGCCATAAAAATGACCTTGATAAAAGCCCAGCCACCACGTCGCTCAGAGGTGACCACAGAATTCGCTACTGTACTGCGCACTCAACCCAGAATAATGGGTCACTGTAGGCACCCACTCTTATCATCGATGGCAGGAACATACAGAGCAGGTCTCTCTCTTCAGAGGTCCTAGGCAAATGTCTACTTGGAGGAACTCTCCCCCACAATGCAGGTCATTCAGGGGCCCCAGGCTGCTGTCTGTCCTGCCTATAGCCAGAGCCCTGATACCGGGTACCATGCAGGATGAATTTCACACAGTCCCCCCAGTTCTCCCAAATTCACATTTTATGCTGACACCCCCCTGGATCCTCCTGGATTAACAACAGATCTTTGCTTAGAAGTGGGTCACAGATTGCCTTTGTTTATTTTAATCAGCCGGCTGTCACTGTTAAACCGTACTATGGCATCTTAATCACTGGTATAGATTCAAACCTTTTCCCCCTGACCTACTGTCACCGGCCAGAGCTCTGGGAAAGGGTGAATGAAAGATGGATGAAGGACAGCCCAGTGAGGACACTTTCTGCCTCACCTGCATCTCCTTCCAAATCCTGTGCTCCTGGACATTTTGGGGAGGAGGCCCAGTCTGATTGGTTAACAACATGCCCATCACAGATTTCTCAGCCAATCAGCAGACACTAAAAGGTGGCGACTGCCCTGAAAAAATATCCGTTAAAGGACTCGCAAGATGCACTGACAGGGTATCACTGGCAGGTTGAGGGAAAGGGTACCAGGCCGCAGAGTCAGGAGAAGCCCTGTTGCTGTACTCTTGAGCCAATCACCATGACCAAGCTTGTTTCTGAAGAAGGAAAACTGATAAAATACACATATTTTAAGTATGACTTGGATAACATAGTCAAATAAGTAACTACATTATCTGGTAATAATTTACAGACCACTGGCAGCTTTCTAGATTGTCACTCTGACAAAAGGATTATATGTCCTTTAGAAGGATTATGTCAAAATCAGCTGGCCACAAATTAATTTTATGTGATCTTTTGGAAAACCTCTTAAGTCTGGAATGAAATAAACTGGCCTGATGCTTACTCTGCATGGGAAGCACAGAAAAGTCCGCCGCTTATTAAAATTCCTCACGAGGATGTTGGTGTTTAAAAAAACCCCATGAATTACGAGGGAATGCCAATCATATGTCGGCCTGCCTCTTGTAAAGCCATCCTGTCCGCTCTCCCGATAATTAATCTTCCGTGGGCTAATTATTTCGTACAGATATCCGATAATGGTGGAGGGCAGAGAGGGTGGATTTACAGTAAAAGCGTTACACCCAAACGGTGCCATAAGGGGAAGAAAAAACTGATGGTGTATTTAAGCAAGTGGCTCAGTAAGCAGGTGGAAATAGCCGGGAAATGAAAGGAAGAACCTTGTAACCCCAGATTTCTTGACCAGATGAGGATCCCTCTCTCTGTCGCCGTCCTGCTACACCAAAGCCAGAGGGTGTGACAGCGCCACCCCTGGCAGACAGTGGAATGTTCCACTGTCCCTGCTAAACTGGACTAAAATGAGATGAGGCAGGGGTGTGGGGGGTGTGGGGGGTTGGGAAGTGGTGATTCAGCAACAGAGGGTTGAAATAAGGACAAAACCTTAGACCAAACTGCACTGACCACAAAGAGGAGTCATGGATAGATGTGGGTGTGGCTATTGCTCTCTCTGATGCACCCCCAACCTCCCTCCCCCACATTCACCACACCACAATTGCTCACACCCGCTCATCTTGGACTGACACTGCATCCATCTATAAATCCATTTTCCATTGATCCAGGTCAGCGCTGAGGTGGATGACGCAATGAAACGCAAATGTAAAAGTAGCCACAAGTCAGTATCTGAATTACTGAACTAGACGCTGATAAGTCTGTGAGTCGCTTTGAGAAGCCATACTGTGGGAGAATCACAGTCAGCAGCAGCCATTTTGGGATGATCAAAACAGACCAACACCAACCAACGAAAAAAAAACAATTATTACCAGGCCGTGTCCCCATATGGTCAACACCAAAATTCTCAGCCCCCCCCCCCCCAAAAAAAAAAAAAAAAAACGCGATCAATTACACTGACCTGTAAATGACTCTAGAGAAAGGCATCTGGCAAATAAATAAATGTATACAAATTAATTCATTAAAGCAGAGCACCAAGGTTTCCAGCCCCGTCTTGATCTGCTCCTGACCCCCCCAGTGGCATACCACAGCCCAGCCCAGCCTGGGGCCCTCAGGAGAGCGGGCCGGCGCTAATTATTGCACAAGGAGACCTCTGGCAGATGGGTGTTAACTCCGAGGCCCAAGACTTGATGGAGGTCAAAAGCAAAACCCAAGTTTCAATCCACGACAGGACCTGGATGCAGACTGACCGTCGGATAAAACGCACATAGAAAAAACGCACTGACAAAAGCATGGTTACGTAATGATCGCTGTCTCTTTCACATCCAACAGACCCGTGCAGCTGAACTTCGGGGCAAGGGCTTGCATTTGCAGTTGACAGTGACCCTGAAGAGCCTATCAGGGAGACGGGAGCGCAGTGATTCAGCAGCGCCCACAGTCGCATCCTCGCTAATGCGATTAGCCTGCAAAGGCGTAATTACGCTAATCGAAGACTGACATCCGCACTGACTTCTGCCTTCCACTGGCCGCCGTAAATGCTAGCGGCTGAAGACAGCAGCCAATCGGTTTCAGTCTCCGTTATTTACATCCGTGCCGATGTCACTGGAAAATAAAGCACAAAGTAGAAACAAATAGTTTATTGGTTTAAAACGGAAAAGAATCGACTTTCTGTTGGGGCGGGTGGATGTCTTTCTTTTAATTAATATTTGAAGCCGTAGTGTGTTTGAGGAGGCACGAGTCTGGGGTGTAAGGACTGGGGGGGGGAACATGTACCTCTCCAATATTTAATTTGGATTCATTCACCCCCCTCACCAATAAATAGACCTTGTAGCTTTAGCCACCCATGTACGCAATTTCGTTCAATTTCCCAAAACATGTCTCGACCACTAGACTTCTACTTGAGATATGGATATAGATATTGATTATATTGACATTGAATCACTGTAAATACATGGTTAACATGATTAATATGATGTAACAACTACCTATACATTTGTACTACCATATCACATATTGCGTATGGCCTACTGCGACTACTCTGTAACTACAGCTCTTTGTGCACCAGTTGGGGCAGCTTCGAATGCCTTCCTCCAGACAGTCTCCAAGGTCTGATCTTTCTTCAGCGTCTGCGGGACCAACTGCATGCAGATATCATGAAGCAAGGACACATAGTATTCAAAACAATCTCTTCTTGCCTAAGGCCTAAGACATAACAGACCCAATATGCCTCCCCTCCCGGGCCTACCAGTGTCAAATTTTCTTTCCACAATAGTCATTTAAATGACACTATAAATTACAATTTAAATAATCATTTAAATATTACATTTATAAATAACTATTTAAATGATCATTTCAATTGTAATTGTGTCATATTTATTTATTGTATATTGCCACAAAACACCCTCCACAGCCAGTGGATGCACACTAAGCCCTAAGACCTCAAAACCTTGTGGATACAGACAAATCTCCCACGGCAGAAGCAGGGCAAAAATCACATGTAGAACGACAACTGTGCCGTGCGCCTGAGCT
Source organism: Boulengeromyrus knoepffleri (assembly GCA_026770805.1). NCBI lineage: Eukaryota > Metazoa > Chordata > Actinopteri > Osteoglossiformes > Mormyridae > Boulengeromyrus > Boulengeromyrus knoepffleri. The sequence goes on along the minus strand of JABJVO010000078.1, from coordinate 16,638,844 downwards.
GTAACTGATGACTGCTCTGTATTTCCAGCTCTTGGAGCAAAATACTTTTCAGCTGTAAATAGCTATATATGTACCCATTTATATCTACACATTTACCGATCCATGCTCACATTTACAGATTTGTCTACACATTTACACATTTACAGATTTACAGATTTATCTACACATGTACACATATCAAAATACTTAAAAATCTCATTAGACTTTTAGAGATTTTTTTTTTTTACACATTTGCAAATCTGATTAGGCACACTTCCATTCTGAATACACATTTACAGATTCCTGTACACATTGGCAAATCTCAGTATGCATTTACAGACTCCTTTACACATTTACAAATCTGATTACTCACATAACGATTCAGACAGTTACACAACCCTCCACACACATTTGCAAATAATTTTGCTACAATCATAGCCCCATAGGCACAGCTTTGGCATGAGCTAAGTGCAGGCAACGGCCAGAAAATTAAGTATTGAAAAGTGTGAGGGAATTTTATTCCCAGTTTGTAGGAAAGCATGACAACTAGATTTGTGGATAATTTTATCTAAAGCAGTTTGTATAACTTACATCCCACAATTTCAGACAATAAGGCAGTTGAATACATTGTTTTGTTACCAATGCAGTTACAGATGATTTCCGCTCTGAATGAATAACAATTGATCATCAGCTGGAATCTTCTGGGTCTTGCGTCATGGCAAACTGATCCGTGAAGGGTCCACCCCCAGCGCCGTTTCCATCATGGACGTCCCTCTTGTGAGCAGCTGATGCAGGACCCTATGGAGGACGGCCAAGAGTGGCTGAGGAATCTTTGACGGGCTGCAGAAGGTCAAACCCACCACCCCTATTCAACCTTCCTCCCAAACATTCACCTGCTAACTCTCCATCCCTATATCTTTACTTCTCTTCCTGAGATGAAGGACCACTGTGGTGAGAGTGTCATCTGCTGTCACCCTTTCCTGGGTTAGTGACATTGTTCCCAGTCTCCTACTGGTGAGCTTGTTTTTGGAGCACCTCTGTACCACAACTTCTCAGTCAAAAGGTCAGACCTGACCACCAGCTAAACCTTACTGTGCACTTCATTTACAACAACCTGTCCAGGTTCTGGGTAAATAATTTCCAAGCTTATCGAAATAATTACCTCTAACAAGTGACCGACACATCAGCATGAACTGCACAAGACTTTTTTTCAGAACACTGCACCTTTTCCCACTTAAGCAAAGGGTATTAAACATGAGGATTATCCAACAGCAGGCATGGTCAATTACTGGTGCTCCGAAAGGGACAGAAAGTTTGGATCACAACAGAGGAGACAAGCATGTCCCCTATATCATATTTATGGCTTGGAGAATCTCAGAATAGAAAAATAAACAGGACTTTAATGTGTGGTTAGACACTTTGTTAAAGACAATTAAGTTATCTGTGACAAAGCACTCCATTGAGCCTGCTTCCATGCTGCGATGTGAATATTTGCCATGTACCTAAAAAATTCTGTTTATTGCAGTGTCTGACCACACAGACCTATTGCCAGATGATCATACTGGACGTATCAATTGGACATATTTTGCACTATTACAGATTGATGTCTTTGAAACTGATTTTATCGATTACTCAAGAACATACAATATAATTAATACCAATTTTTTTCACTGTAAAAATAATTCCCGTGGTTGTTCGTATTCTCATTATTACTTAATATTTACTTTTTAATACATCTATATAACCGAATCAGGCATAATCAAGATAGGTGATCGATCAGTTTAACGATCCCCAAAATTAACCCCGTGGACGGTTTGTGTATTATGGCTTTGGACTCAACCGGGTTTTATGTAGCTCAGCGGCTACTTTGAAATGAATAAATCGTTGATAGATCGCAATTTACACGCAGCGAGCTGATTAAAAACGAGTGAAGTGAAGCTGAACTCAGAATTAAAGCACAACCGATAAGAGTACAGCTGCTGTAGTCAGTGCGTGTAAAGCGTCACTTCGAATCTTTAGTGGGATCTGCTATGGACGTTATGCTATGAACATCGACAATTTAATTCATTAGGCCTACTGACTTTTATTGGGTTTTATTACATATATTGCAATTTAATTTTGCTCTTGGATTGCGTATAAGATCGATCGTTCTTATAATCTGGTTTTGCGGACGCTTTAGCGGCAACAAGTGAATCTTTTAAAAAACAAAATTATTATTGCAAATCATTTGATTAAAGTGCTAAGAATATCAGAAATACATTAAAGAAATGTGACGTTCAAAGTAATAGGATAGGGTTAGGCATTCCAGATCCTGGAGTGAGGGATCCAGCAGATTTTGTATCCTATACCAAATAAACTGCCTGAGATGAGGAGCGGTTCATGAAGACCAGTTAGAATGGAATCAATCAATCTATCTATCTATCTATCTATCTATCTATCTATCTAGCGGGTTGTCCGCTACGGGAAGTTTCTACAAACAGGAGGTTATTTGAAAATGGTAACTACAGTTTTACGCCGGCATCTGAGGGATACATAGCCTATAGGAAATGTTATTTAATTCGTTTAGAAAACGATTTCTATAGATACATAACACACCGTTGGCGCACGCAGGAGGTGCTTAGTGCGTTATAGTTACCGCAGAAAACGTATCACTTAATATTTAGGCTAATGATTTTACTTTTAGTCATTTCAAACGACTCGGCTACATAACCTTGAGTAAAAGGTTTTATAGGCTATTGGAAAAGCCAGTTAAGTGCATATAACATTTCTTGCGGTGGTGAAAAATATGGGTCAGATATATATTAGTTATTGCTGCACTAATTATTGGGGGTTGAAATAGGCCTACGTTTCTTTGTCTGATGGTAGATCAGTCACAAATGTATTATTGAGTTGTTTATTATTATGAATGAAAATGGGCGGAATGCAATCCTGAACGCGTTTCACCGGCTATTTCAGCGCCAGGAGATCGCGCAAGTGCCAGTACTGTTGAACAATAGCAATTGTCAGGTTGTGTCCATAACCACTGCTACCTGCTCCTACCCGTGCTAAAATGGTTATTCATCACAAGCTCTCCGTGGTTTGTCATATATAGAGACCATAGTTTTGAGTGATAGATTTTTATTAGATATTTCTTCCCTTCCAGTTATTGATTTTATATAGGATTTATGATGCGCTGAGTGCTTATTCTCTTTTTATGTTTAAAAACTGTGCAGCCAGTCATTCAAAGGATTATTAAAGATACTTCACCGTTAAAAAACACAACTTATGACTGCGTAGTAGGTCACTCATTTTGAGAAATATCATACAGATGTGTTCCTTGCGTCTTCTGTAGCCTATACTGTTAACCCTCATATTTTTTATCGCGGCTTGTTAATTCTTATACTTGGATTGTCATAGGATGCGCAGGCCTAACTATCGTTTAGTGGTTTTCTAACATTTTGAACGTTACTTTACAGTGACCCGACATATACAAACAATTGACTCAATTTGGCTTTAAGTGCCGCTTTAAATGACCGGTATTAAAATGCGTTTAAAATGAGTATTATCTTAATAATTGTCAATGTTCTACGTTTGAAAACAATGCTGGCAGAAACAATCCATTAACGGCAAGCTGTTGGCCCAGTTGCCAATTAAACTCGATGAAATTCTTCAGGAAATCAGACAAGGACGCCCAGCCCTTACCCTGCATTTAATCAATGCCTTAAGGCTTAAGTCAAAACAAGCCAATGGCAAAGTCTTTTGACATGATGTACTAGATTTTGATAAGTAGCATTAACTTAAGGCAAAAAGAACGTTGCCTCCTTGAGCAGCTTGTGTATGGCGTAAAGTGGAGGCTGCCGTAACATATGTGACGAACTGTACATTAATTACTAAATAGATCAACAGTGCGTTCAGCATATAACAGCTTCTAAAATGTTACCGTCAAAGCTATTTGCTACGCGAAATTTCACCAGTTGAACATATTTTCTAAACGACGATGACCCCATCACCAGGAATACAGCAAATTGACAATGATTGTCTTAAAATACTACAAAAAATACATTTATTGCACTGGTTAGAAGCGTAGTATCTGAACCCTTTAACTTCACAACATGAAACTTGTATTTGCTACGTTCGTTTGTTCTGCTGTAATAACAAAGTAAACTTTAATAATAGTGTCATTTGTTGGGTGTGTGTAACTGAATTTCGAGTTACTAAAATGTTACATCTCTGAAAATTGATCTAAAAAAATCATTGTAACCAACATATATATTGTTCCATCATGACTGATTCCAGTATGTGGAATAGACTTAATGTTCATATAAAGGGCTATCTGCCGAAGTGGATTAAAAAATACTTTAATGAAATCAATGATTTTTAAAATATCTGCTTTGCCATTGCATGGAGAGTATTCCCCCGTACTTCACTGATTGCCCCCCGCTCCACTGTTATATTCAGGTTATATTAAAGATATGTAGAATTGTATTATGACTCCTAGTTTAAGTCAGTACTGTGGAAATGGAAATGATATGATCATAAAAATGGGAATATCATTTCATGTATGTAAAATAGGTTATATACATAGTTCAGATATACTTTCACACAACGGCGTAGGAACTAGGTGGGACGGAGGAGGAAGGGAACGTGTACCCCACAATATTTAATTGTCATACGACGTAGCTATCACACGTTTAAATTATAATTTTAACGTATCAATATTGACAAAATACCTAACAGAAACGTTTAAACTTGAAACGAGGGTTTTAAATCTATACTTATAGGCTGATTTCACAGATTTTCTCTGGTAATAAAGGTATGTATTATAAAACCAAATATCACTGTACTCTCCATCCATTATTACAGAACTACCGCTCAGTTCTGTAGTGTTTTCTGTATAGGAATCTCACTATAGGGCAGAATCGTATTTTAAAAAGAAGGATTTAAACCCCCATCAGTTGAGCTCGAGCCTAAGGTATATGGTCTACACTTGCGGCTATCTTGTTAATAAAGTGCATCGTTGCAGGTTTTCCTTCCCTTTTTGGCAGGGGCGCTATTAATCATGTTTTGAAGTACGGCCTTGGGAAAAAATTCCCGGAAACACTGGCATAAGGTCTCGTATAAAGAGGGGTAAATACGACTCTCAGGACTGACTGTAACTTTAGAAATTGCGGGTATATCTTTTTCATTCGTCTGGTTTTTGATAAGGTCAATCAAAATAGGTACAGTAAGGTATTTATGTAAGTAGGGGCGCAGATGGCGTTCTCTTAGCTAGATATGGACCCCGATCCCCCCCACCCCCGATTTCGAGGGAAAAAAACTAAACTTAGATAAGTAGCATTACTACATATGTAAATAAATTTACATCATATGGTTGCTGCAGGTACTAGTGCACTACGCGCGCGCATCCCCGTGCCTGCACACGTGCACACGTATTCCCACTTTCTCCCTTCCCCTCTTTCTATAGCTAGACACAGTAAAGTGTACTCATTCCTATTGGCCTACACATAGCTTCAAAATTTTCCACTTACTCAGTTACCTACCGATTTAACGAAGGATAAATAACTCAAACACTGATTTCACGTTCTACAACATTTTTATTCAAAAACACCTACTCATTTGTGCTGACTCTGTGCATTCTGTCTATGCGAGTTTGAGGACTGAGCTGCCTAATTGTGCCTGTTGCAGTTATGGTCACAGAGCCCGAAGCGGGATGCAATACAGAAAAACACGAAGATCTATCACAGCGTTCTTTCAAAGAGAAAGCAATGTAATTAGACTTCAATTCTATACGACCTATACTAAGCCTATATGTTGAATGCAATTGTCAATATAATTTCACCATATCTCAGATGAGCCCATTTATGTTACTGCAACAAAGCTAACGACATTGCAGAGACAGAGAAACATTGTAGAGTATATTGTCCAAAAGGCTATTTGTGAGTGATTGTTAACTTCATACGAGGCAACAAAGTAACAGTGTGTGTATGTTGGCCGATGTCAATCAAAATGTTTAGTGTATTAAACCATTAGCCCAAAATCACACCAGAAGCCTCATCAAGCATGGTTGGATAAGCTTACAAGTCGAGACTTTTTGCCTACACTTCAAAAATCTCCCATATGTCCTGTATATAAGATATACATATACAGTATATAGACTACTTACACTTAAACCTATGGTTATGAATGTGTGAATATTTGTGACCTGCCATGAACTGGCATCCCATTTCTTTGGACAAGCGTTTATAACGAGTCAAGCTTCATTTAATAAAACGCTGTTTTGCTGTGACACTTGGAGCAAACATGTAGCCTAATTTGTGCGTAGATAAAAAAAATTACCTAATACGTCATATAGGGAGTAATTTGACCTCACTAAAGCCATCAAATCGGTTGGAACCTTTTTAGGCTTAAATGAATGTATACGAAAACGGTACTGATTTTGGTGTCATGTTATTTCCTAGTTTAATCTTCAACTTTCTTCATAGTTGAGATTCAAGTTTGAGGAATCTACTGACTACAAAATAAGCGAAGGAATAAAAGATACTAAAGAAGTTACACAGCATGGATTCGTAGTAAAACATTAAATGCGTTCGAGAACTACTGAACAATTTCCGTCTGCTTAAAAAAGCTAAACCGTATTTTTTCTTTTCGCTCGCACAAAAACTCCTTAATTTTACTCAACGCGACTCAAAGCATTTTTAAGGAGCTAAGCAGGGTAAACAACTCGGTACAAAAACGTGACATATAGCAATTTGTTGGTAGCCGATAACTTATAAGATAAGGCTGTGCGTGGCAGTTCAATAACGTTTAGGAAGGCAAGTTAAGCCAAGGAATTTGGATAAGGAAAGGTGAGCTGTTCACGACTCAACTAACAATTAAATGCTGTTCGTGTAACACGCCATTGACGTGAATAAATACATGTAGCCTACGTCCGTCTGGGTAATCTTATTAGTCCGATGTGTAAGTGTGCAAGTTTCTTGGTTCTTGTTTATTTTAAAGGATATTACATTTGTCACGCAGCCTTTACAAATAAGTACAACGGAATAGTATTAAATTAGAAATGAATCACGCCCTTCTAAAAACAATTAAGGAGGTCGATGAGATAAAGGGCAGTGAATGATCATATCGATGTTTCACTAAATCAGACGGGAGGATGCGATTTCTCATCCTAATGGCCTCCGACAAATTAACCAATAATACTGTAATTCCAGCGAGTCCACATCTTTTCGCAAAAAAAAATTGGATCCAGAATCAGTTCCAAAACTCTACCATGTAAGGGTAAGAGCAGAAGCCTTGGCGATTAGAGGCGTGATTTCATAATAACATCTAATCACATAGTCTATCGTTCAAGGTCTTTACCTGAAGTGAATACACTCGGAATTGCCTTACTCGACAGATAAAATTGATAAAACGGCTACGGTCATAAATGCGTTTAAAAGCAGCCCTATATGTTTCAAGGCAGCGGTCATTTCTGCCAATTTAACTGAATGTATTTATTGCAATAAAAGAGACAGAGAAGATCCCCCTAAATCGCCTTTTTATAATGAACACATTTACCGTGGGTAATTAATATATAAACTATTTCGATTTGTCACTTTGATTTGTATTTCAGTTAATTGTGAAAGTAATTACGGAGCGAATTAACAGCTTTCTAGAAAGCCGGCGGTTTCGGGTCTATTTCCATCGCAGCGAGCAATATTAATTTGCCCCTCCTGTTGATGTGATGAATAGGAGTTATAAATCTATATGATTGGTTCAGGCCAAGACTAAATGGCTTCATATTTCACATGTGGTTTAATAGAAATATTCATGCGATCTCTTAATGAAATAAAACAAAGGGGGGGGGGGGGGGGGGGGGGGTAGTGTAGAGCACAGT
>JABJVO010000078.1:16617638-16630841 GCA_026770805.1 Boulengeromyrus knoepffleri | reverse complement strand
ATACTGGTGCGTTCCGTATCAGGGGAGTCGGAGGAGCACGGGCACTATGACAGATTCAGGGGGCCCATCACTTCCCAGGGGCCCCTAAATACATAAAATCATACATAAAATTTGGCGAGGGGGGCCCAAGGTGAGATTTTGCTAGGGGGCCCAAAATAGGTATCTTACACCTCTGTTCTGTATTCCATGCAGTGCACGACCAGTACTAACTTATAATATACGGTGTATACAACAACGATTTCAGGTTTATTTTTCCATATATGCAACCTATGGCAAACGCTGTTTTAATGGTTTCTTTTAAATTTATTTCCAAGTGAAAAAGGAAAATTCGAGAATGCATTACAATTTCAAGCGTCCATTAAGGAGTTAAAACGGCGCGGCCATATCATCACACCGCGGGTGCTGGCTGACGCGAGATTCATCATTAATATATCAGTTGGTAAGTGTCCAGCTATTATTTCGTAATCGGCCTTAATATCATCTATGGTTCCTAATTAAATCGTGATTCTTCAGTTAAACCTGTCCGGTGACTTGTTGATTTCCCATGAGCAAATAAACGCTGGATGCAGCCCCATGAGAGTGGTTAGCTGATGAATTGACAAAAACTAATCAGCTTTATTGGGCGACGGGTTAAGGGCAACAGGGTGTCAATAATTCTCATCCTGACCTCTTCCTCCATTAAGTTAAAATGGCTTATTAGAGCAAAGCACTGGCCAATACATTTTCAGAGCTCAATTGCTTAAAAACTATATCCTATTCCTCTATACAAATTCAAGTTATCCCATGTCACGTTTATCACCGAGGTTTATAACAGTCTCATCTACTAAATGTCATATCACAAAGGCTGCAATTTTGATAAAACCGGGCAGCGTCCTTAAACAGTTATCCATAAATTGAGAGTGCAGTGGAGAGTGCAGGAGATCGCGCGGCAGGGTGGATCCCCAATCGCTATATACCCCCCATTAGCCTAGTGTAAACAAACATGTTTACAGGATTCTATTTACAAGAGTAATTTCTTCCAATTTGAACATTTACAGTCCGCTTTTCCCAGCGTCAGATAATATAATGCAGTGAAATAACAGTTGTTTTAAACCTGCCTAATTTGGCCCATTTAAATGTGCAGGTCTGTTTTTTTTGTTTGTTTGTTTTTGTATAGCAGCATACGCTAATATACCCAACACATCCGTATATTTTACGGATTTTACGTTCTTATTAGCAACACTAGTTTGGTCAGCTTAACATGTCTCAATTTCACCTTCCACAAAGCTTAAACTATAAGCTTGAATATTGTTCGTATTTTAACTTATAAAAGTCCGGTCTTGACTTGTGCTAATATTTGCAATGTGTAATATTCGTTTGTAAAATATCACTGGAACAAGATTTTCTATGTGCACAGCTTGCATCTAAAAATCATATTCTTTCAATACTGTTGAAAAACAATGCGTTTATTTAATACGAGTTCGAAGCCAATTATACATAGGCCTAATGAAATGAGAAACTTAACCATGTTTCTCAATTTAAGATTTCACTGCAGTATTATGAATGTGATTTGGTATATAAGCTTACGGGCGGCTGCAAGAAAACTTAAATCGATAAAGAGATACCAAAGCCGCCAAAAAATGACAGAAAGTAAGGAATGTAAACCTATATAAAATAATGAAAACTTGATCTTAATTGCTGATTGCATTACCAGATAACAATTTCGCCTATGCACGTCATAAATATAAACAGGGTGAAATGTGCAATATGGGTCAGACATAAAAGCACCCTGACCCACCGCTTAGCGCGTTTCCGCCGCGGAGGCATACAAACGTGCGTATTGGGGCGGCTTTCAACTGAATTTCCCCGCTGACACATTTAATTACGTAATTGGCCAGGTTTCGTATGACAATAGTACGTCAACTGTCACTTTCAATGTGTTAAAACTCTTATGTGCCTGCATGTAGGTAGGCATGTGCTTGCCTCTGTGTGGGTTTTCTACACGTGTAATTAAAACGAATCGCTTCCGTGGTGTTTTCGAGCAAATGCAACCTGAAGCGAAAGAAGCACGAGAAAAAAAAAACTTGAAAATATGGTTTATACGGGTATGAGAGTAAAAAACAAAAAAACCAATAAAACACAATATATATAAGCCAGGTGTTGTATAGTGGACAGCAATGTATAGTTGACGGTTAGTAGCAACAGAACCATGGTGGCAGAATGGCCATGAACACGCTACCTGTCATTGGAAGGAGACTAAATTTAAAAATCAAAAATCTGACGCGTAACAATTAGCCTCGCTACAAGTGTATATGACTGTTTGAAAAAAAAGCACACGCCACTATTAATATAACAGGCCTCATATGGTACAGGAAAATCTATAAGACAAATACGAACCTTTCACAGAATCATTGTTTCTCTCCTCATCATAAGCAGGCCTTTGTGATAAGATTTAAATGTTTTAGTTCCAGCTGCACGGAAGAATTGTATATCCCCCCCCCGCAAACAAAAAAACTAAATCCGGAGACAGAAGTCTCATGCAACTACAGTTACTTTGACAGCATAAACATTTCAACTAAACATTAACTATGATCTTTTCTGAATTTTTATGTATAATCGGAAACTTCTGTAGACGTATACGACAAAAAAAGACCGACACAAATATTTAAATCTGATCTTATAATTGATCTGATATTCAAAATCATTCAAGGAGTTCACTTATATTGTTGCCCTTAACGAACATGCAGGTGAATTAATAAACCAGTTGCCGCCGCCCTACCTAAGCAGCATCCTTTAAATGTCCTCTTGCTTTCGATTCGCAGGTGACAGACCTGGAGCGAAGACCGCGCGCGCAGAGCGCGATGTGGGGGGCCAGGGACCTGCATTCCGACCCAATTAAGCTACCAAAGTTAACCCTGCTGTCTGTGTGCCGTGATCCGAGTCCACGAGAAAGGGGGACACCCAGAAGCGATTAGATACTGAGCCGGCGACAAACTTCAACACACATGGAAACATTTTTGACATTTTTACACGTTGGGTCCAAACAAATGGGCACGTTTGTTTTTAATAGATTATTTTGTTAGATAATCAAACACCTGCACACTTCGTATCGATATCTCCATAGATCACCGAAAACGAGCTGTACGTTGACGACTAGACAAATAAACGAATATGCGACATTAATACTTTAACTAAACAGAGAAACTGAAGCCATTATTTTTGCACCATCCCTGCATAACAGCGCAAAACCAATATGTTACGTTAAATACAATTATCGTTTATGTATGCATAATACAGGAAAGTGTACATATATCGGTGTCTATTTTTGTGTACTATCCTTGCGGTGATGCACTTCGTTTTCTAAGGGCAGTAGTGGGGCCAGAATTTGGGAACAATAAAGTACATTTATATTGTTTAGCTGCACTATAATAACTTAAGAGAAACCATTTGCAATGTTTTTCGTCAGGTGCTTTAAGTTACCAATATGATAAAAACACGACTGCATAAAACGTTTTCTCGTTTTCACCAGATAGTACTTCACCTATAATGGCCACATAGAAATTACTATTTGACAAGCAAAGTTTTGTGTTATGTGATCACGTACAGTAGCGTTCGACACAAAGTAATGAACGAAGCGACAGCTTTCTGTTTTCTCCATAGCCTGCATTTAAAAATGCGTCGTTTTTATTGCGGGTGAGTAGCTTACTAATTAGCCCTAAAGCAGGACGCGAGCTACGCAAAGCTCCCGAGACGTCATGCATCTTAACTTTAATAGGGTGAAACAAATAGAGCTATAAACAAAATGAAAGGCAGCGCAATGGAATCAAGGTGGGACAGGATGCCTCTGGGAATAACAAAGTAAATAAATAAATTTAAAAATTACAAAGACGTGGAAAAAAGGCACTACGTCCACCATAAACACGCGGACGCGGACCAATAGGAAAGCTCCCGGCCCGGCCAGCGCAGCCAATCCTCTTACTCAGAAGGACTTCAATTGACCAGCGGAGTTAAGCGCTCAGTCCAGCGCAAATCGTAAGTCACATTAGTGGACCATCCAGGCTCTGAGACCGTTTAAAGACATTTTAAGTTGCACCACTTGGAGCGACTGGGACTCCAGGCCAGATGGAAAAATCCAAAAATTTCCGCATCGACGCGCTCCTGGCTGTCGACCCTCCAAAAGTACAGACTTCTCCCCTGGCGCTGGTTACCTCTCTGTCCTCCTCTTCCCTTTCATCGTCCGGAAGTGTAAACGCTTCTGAGCTGAACACCAGCACCGATTCCTTAAGGACTGAGAGCCCATCGCCGCCAAGGATTTCCTCTTGCGGCCTGATTCCCAAACCGGGCTTCTTGAATAACCCCCACTCCAGTATGGTTGGATTACATCCTCAAAGTACCGCGGGCATTCCGCCGCAGGCTTTCTACGGCCACCCAATGTATACGTATTCTGCGGCTGCCCTTGGTCAGCATCCGGCCCTTTCCTATTCCTACCAGCACGGGTCCCATCACCACCACCCCAACGAGTCCGTCAAACTCACCGCAGGAACGTTTCAACTGGACCACTGGCTGCGCGTCTCCACAGCAGGAATGATGCTTCCGAAAATGTCGGATTTCAACTGTAAGTATACGGCTTAAAACTGTGGTCCTTGTTAATACTGAATTAACAGCCTAATATGGTCCCTTAGTTAACATTTAGGACCAACTATTTGTTCTGTAATTGTTACAGCTCCCTTAAGGACAATATTTCAAATATGCACATGAGTTTTGCCAAAATATGCCTTACATTTCTAATCCAGAATTATTTTACGTGTCTTTAACCTTTAATAAAACAATAAATATCTTGGCGAGATTTATTAATTGGCTGATAGGTCTAATATTATTGCCCCCGGTTTAAAAGCACATTAAAATGCTTCCATAAATTGCGATGACATACAGGTCATAATTGCCTAAATAGGCAACGGGGAGATTTTACTGAATGTCGAAATTCACTTGGAAAACGGTGCCTTCATTGAGCCAGTTAGCTCGTGCGCCAGCCGCCTCTTTTACAGGAACTAAATTGACGAGATAATGGACAGTGGGAAAGTAACGGGGCAGTGCGACATTTTCAGCCGGCCAAGTGTTTGCACACCAGATACTGGCCTTTCTGTTCACTTTCATTCTAACAGATTCGCTTCAGGAGAGCTGGTAAATAGCCTCGATTCTCTCTAAATATCAGAAACTAGGGGGATGCAACCATAGTTATTGACTGTGCATGGTTTGACAAATTGACCGTTCGCACCTTTTTCAGAAATACAAAATACCAGAAAAAAAACATATACGTGGAAACTCTACAATAATTACCCTTACTATAGCTATTCGTCTTACACGTCGTGGGCAAAATTATACATATGCAAATGGCCAAACAGCACAAAACCTCACAAAACATACACACATTTGGTTATGTTATTAAAGTTATAAGATGTACTTGCTAATCATGTCATATATAGGCCTACATACACACGTAATTGTTTTGGTAAATGGGTCCCTAACACACGATTCTGTAGTGTCCTTTACACAGACCTAAACCCATCCATGTCGAATCCCCTTCTGATGAGGGACGCTGCGACAGCACATATATATACGAAATGCAAATATAGCAGACTTAGATTTTGTCGTTTAATTTCAACTGAAATCACCATAAAACCTTCTTCTTGTAGCTCAAGCGCAGTCTAACTTACTGGGCAAGTGCAGAAGACCAAGGACCGCGTTCACCAGCCAGCAGCTGTTGGAGCTGGAGCATCAGTTTAAGTTAAATAAGTACCTCTCCCGGCCCAAAAGGTTCGAGGTGGCCACGTCATTAATGCTCACTGAAACCCAGGTAAATGCATCACCTCCGGGAAAGGAATGAAATCACAGCTATTCTGCATATATATATATATATATATATATATAATATTATTTATATATTAAATATCAATATTATGTATCACATACCAGTGCATATTCCCCAACCTGACCTGACCTATATTTAAGTGTGCTGTTATGCCATCTAAATAAGCAGGTGTACGGTAGTTATGCGATATTTTCCCCATAGAAGTCTTTAGAAGGATTTAAGAAGCACACAACGATAAGCAGATAAGCATAACCGGTGAACATATACGCCTACTTTAACGTTATGATATCGGTCGCTGATGTACGCCTTCTTTTCAGGTAAAAATATGGTTTCAGAACAGGCGGATGAAATGGAAGCGCAGCAAGAAGGCGAAGGAGCAAGCGGCCCAGGACGCCGAGAAACCCAGGAACAGCAAACACGCGCAGGACAAGTCCGATGGCTTGGAGAGGACGGACTGCCAGCGGTCGGACCCCGTGAAAAGCAACAGAACAAGAGACATCAGGGACAGTGACGAGGAAGAAGCGGATGATAATTACCTGTACAACTCGTCGGATTGCTCCTCGGAGGACGAGAGAAGTCACACCGGGCGGATTAGTCCGCAGCAGTAAGATGATTAGGCCTACGGCGGTATACGGTAGTCTGAAACATTTATTTTCTTTTTATTGAATATTTTAAACGGTCTGTCTAATTTTACGAGAAACGTGCATGTATTCATTACCTGCAATTGAAAGTTAAAATTACAAATCTAATCACTAAAAATATAAAATCATTTCCATCGACGGCTGATGTGAAGCTGATACAGAAAAATAAAAATCTGATTTATTTGCATTAACAATCACGTTGAGAAATTACCGGACGAATCTGTTACAATGCATGTTTTTTCTCCCTTAGAAATGTTGTTTAATCAGTCTTAAAAATTCAATTTCATTCCCTCGCACCTCACGGCTACTTAAGTGTGAGCAATTTTTATAGGCCTACTTAATTAAATATCCCAATTGTTCATCTTTGATAACCACTGCGTTTTTAATTTTTATTTTTTAAACTGTGTGTGGTTGTACATCTGTAACTGTCAAAGACCGTTTACGTGAAGAAGAAAAGTAACGTCTTTATTTTTGTATACGGTATTTATAGAAATGGCTCTAAAATTGCATGCTAAATTTTTGTTTAGCGTTTCTCATGGTGCAAATAACATTAAATAAAATTGTTTTATAAAACCGTGTTTAATTTTTTTTTAGTTAAGACGACTGGCCGCAATTAGGACAACGTCTAGGCCTTAAATCTTAATAAAAGGAGAATATAATACCGTATAGGTGCAATATTTGGCAGCAACGTTAAATTAAACTATTTTAAGTATTTGGAATTTTGTTTATCAGATCGCAAATCACAATTACACAATGGCGTTAGTAATTTTACTGTAAACTAGGCTATATTACTACTATTACAGCATTTGATGTTATTACGTGCAAGTTAAATATATTATTTGTGATTTGAGCGTGCATATGGACCAGAATAGCGGAGGAGCTGTTCGGATATGTTTTCTGTTGTTTGTCAGAGGGTAGCCATCGCGGTATGGCTGAAATATGCTGTACAGTGAACAACACAGCTGATGCTGCATTCATCTGGCCTGTCCTGCCCGGCTCACCAGGTCGTGGCCCGGCGATCTCTGTTAATAGCGCTGGCGAATCGGTGCAAATGTGCGCACAAGCAAACAGAAACATCTCGCACCAGAGCAGCAGCGGGCTGATATTAATAAACCTTTGAAATGGAGGGACATCGATCATCGGGCGCGCTGACGCTCAAGTTCATCCGGGTTTTGTTAGAAATAGCCGCGGCGCGCCCGTGTGCCACCACACCAAAGAAGATCGAGTGCATTGATGTGGCTGAGTATTATTTTAGCTGCTTTGGATAAATATTTGCATCCGTATCATCGACAGATTCGATTTTCCGTTACATCTTAATGGAAGCTGGAAAATTATGAGAAGTATATAAACTTTAGTTAACGGCTGGGCTTTGCTAAGACATATGAAATTGTCGTTTTTTGGAAATGGATAAAAGTAATTATTTTATGTATGTGTAGTGATAGGTGTTATTTGTTCAAAATGTTAAGCGGTGGCGAGTGAGCAAATGGTGCCTGAAATATAAAAAAGAACGTGGTCATCGCGAAATCTTATCACATGGAGTGACATGAACTGCTCAAAAAGTCTTAGAAATGTATTAATATAAATGTATTTCGCTATATGATCATTCTATTGCTCTACTAGGAGTCCTTATTGCGCCAAAATGTTTGAATTTTACAATGACAGAAATGTGTAATAATAGTAATAAAACAATAATAATAACAATAGGCCTAATCATAATATTAATAATAAACTAAAAATATAAACGAAAAATATATTTATTTAAATGCGTCATTCTTTTCCTCACGAGAAACATTTTCTTTGTTCAAATTTTTAATTGAAGCGTTACGCCTGTTATTGTGACTGACTAGTGTTAAGTTTTAATCAGTCAGCGCAACTTATCCGAAATACTTATCCTGGGCGATTTATTTTAGGCATTACGTACAAAACCTTCAAAATATTAGGCTAAACTGTCATATTCATTTCGACGGATCCAACAACGTATAACACAATCATTCTGATACCCTCATGTGTTGCATTAATAATATATAAAAAGTTTGTGCTATTATATACACTTGCAATTTATATTTGTAGAATACAATTAAAAAAACTAAGCCCCAAAATAAGTAAAAAAAACAAATATACACATGTGTGAGAAAAAAACACTGCGGCATTTACGGATAACGGCATCGTGACGGACAACCCTCGGGGCGGCCGCGCGCCGCTCTCACCGTCTTATATTCATAAGAAACGTGCGGCACATTTACTGTTGATCTCGCGTCGGCTTACATTCAGCACTTTCGCTGCCACCGGTTGTACATTTAATAGGTAGCTTCACTCAATCTGTGGATTTTTATCTCCTACACCAGGATCTAGGGAGACAGCAGGTGAAGGAGGAGAGCATAAGCGGCATCTTCATTCGCCCGCATTTTCAAAAACAGGAACTCATGGATTTAGGCCGTTACTGGACACATGTGAAATAACCAAGTATGGCTGCTATTTGGTTTTCAGTCTGTAGCAATAAGTTTGTAAGGTCCATCTCAAATGCTGCTACAGGGTGTTGTGTGGCTCGGCCGTTAGGATCAGATGGTCGGTGATTCAAATCCCATGGTCATGATTATTTCATGATTAGGCCCTAAACCCCCAATTGCTCTAGGGACTTTTTCTCAATTGTCCGTTGCTCTGGATAAAAGATCATGCAAAATAAATGTCATGCATATCGGACACAATTCTCCGCATTCTCACAGAAGTTGGTTGAAAGATTGCTGGTTCGAATCCCCGACCAGCAAGGCACCACTGAAGTACCCTGAGCAAGGTACCGTCCCCAAGCACTGCTCCCCGTGCGCTGAATTTGCTGCCCCCTGCTACGTCACAATGTCACATTTGGGTTAAATGCAGAGGATACATTACGTTTTTTGTGCACCGTATGCTGTGGTTTGTCAACAATGACCACTGATCACCAATTTCTAAATTCTCGGTTCTAATTACAATTCTTATTGAATGATACTGCCGGTGCATCCCAGAATGGGGTGTGGTTCATCTGAGACACCTGGATCTGAGGGGGTCCAGATGGGTCCTGAACAGGTGGGGGGGGAGGGGTAATCGGCGACGCGGACTGGAGCACCTGCCCAATGAGGTGCCTCGATGCAGGCTGCTTTAAGGAGTATTACTTATTGACGAAGTGTAATCCTCAGACGGGACTCTAGTTTGCCCAGCTGCAAGTGCACAGAAAGGGCGATCCGTGTTATCTATTCATCAACATTCCCACCAGCAAGGGGCACTCTTTTTCTTTGGGGGGGCACAGAGAGTCAACAGGACTTTCGTCAGCAAAACGGAGGGGCGGGCATCAACTCGAGACTGACAGCGGTAATAGCTTGTTTCTATTAGACATCAAAAGGTCACGCCAGGGGCAGTATCAGTCGCGTTAAAGTAATTAAACACAAGTACAAAAAAAAGGAAAGAGGAGCAGGGAGACAATGGTGTCAATGCACCCCCCCCCCTTTGTTTATTTGCTGATTTATCTTGAAGGGGCTCGACTTTCTCGACTCTCAACAATGTCCTCTTTGTGAGGCTTGAGGCCGCTCTGAATCACAGGACCACGCCCACCCGCACACCGATTGCCTGCCCGCCCCCCCCTCCGGATGGGTCGCCAATCAGCTGTGACCAGGACTGCGGTCCCTGTAGTTTTGAACTTCACACCAATTTGTGAGATAATTCTCAATTATGAGTAAATTATTTAAAGGGACAAAGTTATACAAAAACTCAACACTCTACCAAATCGATAGCTAACTTGCATTTCCCAAGATTAGAGTTAATTCCCATTTTATTATTTAGCCGAGATTTCTCTCCCAAGTGAAGTACCACTGTGTGCATGCCCAAAGGTGGCTACACTCTGCCGGCTTGGAGATTCAAACTGACATCCTAACCCTATCTGTGGGATGCAACTCACCGCCCATACTCCATAATCACTCATCCAGTACAGGGTCATGTCCAGCATGGAGTCTATTATGGGAAGCACAGGGCACAAGGCAGGGGACACAAACACAGGGAGAACATACAACCTACACACATGCTGATCAGGGGACAGGAATCAAACCCACAGTGCAGGGTGTGAGGCCACATAGCTACACAATGAGCCATAAGCAGAGTATTTCCAAACAACACAAGCCAGTCTCACACTATGAGTACTACCCATAGACCAGCAAGGCTAAAATACCCTTATTGAGTGACTGGTGGGCTGTCCAGGGTGACCCATGCCTTGACCTTCCCCAGTGTGAGACCAGGATCACAGTGACCCCGCACTGGATAACTGTGGAAGACGGATGGATGCAATGTATAAACACTGCAGGCACAAAACACACACACCTGTCAAGACTACAGGCTTTAATTTAAAAATGTTAGTCATACGATTACACAAAAAAAATACATGTGTAGCCACAGGCAAAAATACAGGTCCCAGATCTGGAAAATACAGGAAGATTATAAAGGATGGATGACTAACATTATTACTGAAACATTACTATACTGTAACATTACTACTGTAACATTACTAATCAATGTACTGCCTCGTTTTATGTCACGCTGCTTTATTGGATCCAGCAATTCCATCAATGTATCCGGTGCACCAGTGTGCTCCGGTGGACCTACGGGGACCTGCAGAAAGATCCGGAAGCTGTGACTCTGTTACAGAGCCCAAACTCAGGGTTACATTATAGGACCCATAGCCTGGCCGTTGGTGACGACAATGTCCCTGATTTTCCCCGTGAGACAGATGCTTACATTTACCTTGAGGTTTTCACACGTACACCAGCACATATATTAAAAAAAAAAAAAAAAAAAAAGGTTATGCTCGGGATTCCTTAAAGGGGAAGCGCGCACCAAGTTACATTTATCAGAAGCCGTCATTCACAGGTTGCCCCTGGCCCCCCAGGCTTGAAAGCAACCCGCGAGACCCAGATTACCAGGCACACATCCGTCCTGGCCTCTGCAAATAGCGGGAGCCCAGGAGCAAAGCAAACAGGAACTGGAGGGACACTGAGCACAATGGGGCTCTAAGTGTGAGAAGAGGATATCAGCCGGGGAGTGTGACTTCCACCTTTAATCCAGGAGCGCTGGGCTCCGCGGGAACGGGCCCCATCCTGCTCTTCTCCAGGTAACGGCAGCACTCTGTCCACATTCCGGCATCTTTACAACTGTTCACGCCAGGACTATCCAGCCCTATTCCCTGGCCCCAGTGCAAGCGGAGAATTTTATCCAGATATCACATTGACTGGACAGAGACTGAGTTCTCACATTCACAGAACCACTTCGAACACAGCTGGACCGTCACGAGCAGAACCGCTCACCCCGGCACTGGGTTCAGCATTTCTGACACTCCGATGAAGAGTCTTTTTCTCTCAAATGATCATTTTAATCAAATTGTCAAACAGTCAAGGCCAAACAACTTGAAACAGTGACTCATACCACAGCCACTGGATTGCGTGTGACCGTGACCAGCACTGGTAAATCATCATTCTTATGTTCCAGTGAGGACTGGAAGCATTGAATCGTTCAGTCCCCAGTAATAAACCAATCGCCTGGCACTTCCTGTTAGCACAGCAGTTCGCTGTAGCCCTGTCCCCCCGCCCCCCCCCCGAGCGGGCTCCATGTCAGCGGCGTCTTTATGGACGACGGACGTTGCTGGTGTTCATGATCACAGCTTCAGCTGGTCCTCCCTGGCCTCCATGGCCTTGGTTGCCACTTGAGCTCCCTCCTTCAGCCGCCGCGCCCCCTCACCGTCCCCATCGGGGGGCGCGTTCCTCAGCAGGAAGTGGCTGATGAAGAGCTTCAGGCCCTCCCGCATTGCCTTCAGCTTGGGCAGCCCTGAAATCCTGGCAGTACGCAGACACACACAGACACACGCACAGACAGACAAACATGAGACGCTAATCCCACTGACCTGCCATAACAAACTGGCTGAAACCCCAAACCACACCCCCCGTGGATCAATCAGAACCAAACGTTATCAGATTCCCCCCCCATCCTGTCAGTGACACGTGATCCCTGGAACATCATGCTTTTCCTCCACTGGTTTACTGTGGAGACGGTCACTTAGCAACCAACGTTCCTATTTACTAAACATGGCAGAGTTTCAAAAGTCGCACAAATTAATCAGCAAGTTAAACGTCACAAATTACCTACAAACACTTCCATTGAAATCAGTCAAGACAATATTTGTCGGCGCGATTATGCAGAACTATTTCATTTATCTTGCAGGAGTAGACTGAGGTTTCCACAAAAGCGTGTCAAACGAGGATAAGAGCTTCTGGAAAGATTACCTTCCAAATATTTCACCCAGGACCTGATGGTCAGTGTCTCTCAGAAGCTTGCTCAGCACCTGCCGTAAGAACCTGACCTTTGTCTTGTCCAGCTCCCCGAATTCAATGACCTGTGAGTAACAGGAAGTGCTTATCAGTCATCAACAGCTATGGACACGACTTACAGTCTAAAAAGACATCATCTGTATGCAGAGCTGATATTAGAGTAGTGTGGCCATTTGGGCTGCTTGGGGCCTCGCGGCCTCTAGGGGGCGCTGCCCAAAAGGGAAACTTGCCTAGATAAGCTGAACAATAATGTTATTAAATATTTTCTTTTTCATTGATTGTATCCAGCCACATTTCATCTGAATGTCATTTTGGCTAAAAATTAGGGCTGTAATCAAGGGCATGACTTTGGGCTGAGCACTGGGGCGGGGGGTTG
>JABJVO010000078.1:16604906-16616888 GCA_026770805.1 Boulengeromyrus knoepffleri | reverse complement strand
CTTAATTGTGATGGAGTAAGTTACGGGGGTGGGGGGGGACTTTGGGAGTAAAGGGGGGGGGGAGCGCGGCCCCCCCCCGCCCCCCGGAGATGGGGCTGTCTGTATGTAAGGCTGGGTTTGACACTTGTGTGTTCATGTGAAGGTGGCTTCGGAAACTGACCTTCAGGATGGAGACGGACAGAGTCTTCTTCTGAAGAACATGAATGACCAGCTGCACCAGGTTACTGAAGACGCTGCTGGACATGTTCTGGAGCTCCTTGAACTTGTCCCACAGGGTGAACTGAAGCGTCATCTGGCAGCAGAGGGGAGCGGTCAGGGGTGACCTTCCTGCCTGACCACCTGCATTGGTCTCACTGTCAGCTGAACATGTAAACTCCACACATGGAGCTGGCTGCCACAATCAAACCCAGACCCACAACCCCAGACACGCAAGACCGGTGTTAACCCAACATATTAATTCTTGGGCCCCACTTAAAACGTCACTTCGGGGCGGCCAACCACCTAAGATGTTTCAAAAACTACATAAACAGCTAGCAAGTAGATCAGGAGTCAGGTAGTCAGGAGATCGTAGTTGGCTTGTTATCAAGGCAAGGCAAGTTTTTTTATATAGCAAAATTCAGATGCAAAGCATTTCAAAGTGCTTCACAACAAAGGATACATTTAAATAAAAAACATTAAAGTCACATTTAAAAGACAAAACAGCCTAAAAAACAAACAATCAAATAAATAGTTAACTAAAAGAAGTTAGACTGTAGAGGCAGTGTATGGGGCTACAGCAAACAAACAGTAATGTTTTAAGCCCTGATTATAATGAGCATGTAGGAGATGTAGCAGACGTCGGGGGTGTTCCATGAAGCAGGATTAAGGGAAAGTCTGACTTATTTCAACAATTCTGGCTCATTTAAGTGGGAGTTCTGTTCCATCAATGTGTCTTACATGAGTCCCTGCCAAGCTACCATGGTAACTTATGCGAGTAAACAAGTCTGCTCTGGACCAGGTTAACTGTCTTGCTTAGTTAAGCATTGTCTCAAAGAACGTCCGACGTGTGGGAACAGATTCCCAAATGATCGTTCCGCCAGATGAAATTCCGCACGTCATGTAATAAATATAACAAAGCCTATAAAAATCATGTCTCAGCATTCCAATTAATTCCCAAATACTGTAATTCAAATAAAAGCATACCCATATTTGAAAGGTCAAACATGAAATGCAATGACTGAAGCTGAAAATAAATCTGTTAAAACAATATGAACGGGAAGATATTTTTATATTTTGTTTAGTCACAGTCTACTTTGAAAATTTATTAGTAAAAAGTAAAGACAAGATATGGTTATTTGTGCAGAACATTTCACATGGATGCGATTCAAAATATTTTACGGAGATCAAATAATACAGAATAACATTATACAGTAAGAATGACACGTGAACTCAACCCAGAAGGTTCCCCGTTGGCTATAAGGATCGAACCAGGAACTTTCGCGTTATAAGGCGACAGCAGAAACCACTGTACCACCCTGCCACTGTACTAGGCTCTTGTAACATTTACATAACTTACACATTTAGTCTGTCTGCAATTCTTGGGCAAGCCAACTCCCTGGCTGTGTTTATGGCCACAGTATTGCCATTTTTAGCGATTATATCTTTGTATTTTTCATACAGCTCCATCAGCGGTGTTTGTTCTGCGGCGGAAAAAAACACCGCTCTCATTTTACACGCTTTCTGACCCAACTGATCGATCTATCGTTCATCCATTCATTTGGGCTTCTTAAATAGCTCGGGTGTGCGCACTAAATGAGACTATGCAAGTCTGTCTTGTATGAGCCTCGATTAGTTAAAGCTGAACCGCGTTCATGGAACATGAGGCTAAGTTTAGAGATGGAGGTAGGTTGAGACTTTTTCGGGAAAGTCTGGCTTTCTTTAGCTACTTCCATGGAATACCCCCCTCAAGCTGTTTCAGCATCACCTAAACAAAGAACTTATTTTATTTCATATTTAGTGTAGTGACTGTTTGTGGGGTGGTTCTGCTGCCCATCGCCTGAACTGTGTTTGCAAATAGCAAAAACCCATTATGGCAATAATGGAGCACAGCGGAGGTCCAGGTACCTGAAAGCGCCTGTCGTGAGCACAGAACTTGTCTGCCAGCACGATGTAGAAAGCGTTGAAGAGCCGCTCCTGAAGGCAGCAGTCCAGCAGCACGCGGATAATCTCCCGCTCCTGCTGGTCTTTGAGGCCTAGCCTGGGGGGGGCGAAGAGAGGGGGACCGCTGTCAATCACACACCAAACCAACCAATCAAACACACACACCACACACTGCGTCATCAGCACCACCGCCCACTTCTTTACAGTTAACTTAATAACAACACACTACAAAACTATTACACATCAGGAGTGTTTATCACCACTCAAACCACACAAGGCTCGGGGGCCCCCTGTTGGCCACTAATGGTCACTAAACCTGGAGGGGGCAGACTTAGCACTATTTGAGGGGTGACCTGGGGGGCGAGGGCTCCATCATGGCGATTCACTCAAGTTCTCCAATCACATATGATGTGACTGCCCTGGTACACAAATGGGTCAATAGGCATTCAGGAAGGGAGTGTTAACAGGTTGTCGTCTTCCAATCACATTTAATGTTGGCTGTACAACACCTTCGCTGGTACACGAAGGCCAAGGGCTTACAGGAAGGGAGTGTCAGCGACTTGTAACGCCCTCTGCTGGTGACCCAGCGATCGCATGCGAGTCACTTTCTGACCACTGGGAGCTCAGCTGCTCCTCACAGCTGGTTTTCATGGCTCCTCAGCACCACATTGCCAGCTGGGACTCCAGCACTTTACCAAGGGTCCTACAGGGGGCGGTGCGGTCAGGCATGGGCACCTCAGCAGCTTCTCGAAGGCATCCAGGTAGTCCTCACTGGTCATGATGATGCAGAAAATGCTCTTCCGGACGCCGGTGTTCATCCGCTGCTTCCGGGCAAGCTCGAGGACCTTCGCACTGAACTAAGCGAGTTTCAAGGCAACGGAGAGGATGAATTATAAAAACTAGGTTAGCAATCCAGCCTTCTGTCCTCAGGGTTAATGAGCGGACGTGGCCAGACCTGCATCACAGGAAGCAGCGGGCATAACGTTATTTTAAAGAAGAAAAAGAAACTATTTACGCTATAGGGTTTTCAATAAGAAGTTTCTGAAAGGTGGATCTGATGTACGTAGGTGGCCAAGCGCGTATGTGTCTCGGCTTGGGGGTGTGGCTAAGGGGTAACGGCCCGCCTACCTGTCCCTCGGCGGCGGCGGCAGGCTGCGTCTTCCCGTGCTCCCCGATCATGGGAGCACCGCTCCAGCTCGAGCCCACGATCCACCAGCGGCCCACCTGCTCGGCCGCTAGCAAGTTCTCTAGGGAGACTCTCAGCTTTACGTCGCTGCCGCCGGCATTCCGGTGCACCTGCAGGGGGGCGTCACGCAGACAGGATTTCAAACGAGCAATCGGTCTGCTTTCTGTTTACCTAGATATTGTTCACTGCTGTCTGGTTCGCAGAAGGTCAAACTTAATAGCAATATCACACTCTCACACTTACACTCTCAGCTAACTGTTAATTATCTGTGCGGTAGCTGATGTCTAGAATTTCCACCGGGTTTTAAGTCGCTAAAACGTGCGAGTGGCACTGTTACAGGGCTTAGTTTCGTCACTCATCCCTCTTCAGGTCCTTTGTTTACGTCTCGGCTTCTGACACAGATCCTGGGCCTTCATGCGTGAATCTGGTGCCCTCTAGTGGCGCAAGCCCCTCACCAGTGTCCTTTGCAGTTTCCTCAGTCTCTCCAACGGCTCTGGGTTGTAGCCCGGAATCTTCCGCATGTCGTTGTTCTTCAAAGCCAGCATGGTTTCTAACATGAAGCGCACCTGAAATGCGTTCGGAAAGTAAGAGCATTGAAACAATATACCCAGCGGCAGGGCGGGGGCGGGGGTGTCACTAAATCAGATGATTGGTGAAAGTCATCTTTAATGTCAGTTTTAGTTGCATTTTCCGCGGGTTAAAGACAGAGATGAAATTACGATCTTGTCAGTCACAGTGCAAGAAAACTGTGATAAATTGGAATATTGCATATTCATATTCTAACAATGACAATTTAAACAACATGGAAAAGCATGGATGTAACGGGCGGAAAAATATCAGAAAAGCTTTAAAAATACTTATTTAAAATAATATATAATACACCAGTGGCCAACCTTGTGGAAATACCCAGCATTTCTGGCATCACGCTTTAAATATGACTACACGATACTGCCGGCAAAGTTCATAATCAAAGAATGTTTACAAGTCATACATTTGACAACTACATGGAGCAACAGTTAAATAAAGTTCTGCAATTTCTAAAAACTGGAAGTGTCTCCACAATTTTGGCCTCTGGCTTCTCACTTAACTATATTGGTTATCAACCACTTGCAAATATAACGGTAAAAAAATAAATAAAATTCTGACCAACGGGGCGCATTTACGACCAAATTCCGTACGCCTGACCATGGCGCGTGCACAAGTGTTAAAAATGCACCTTCGTACCCTGGCCTGCTCCTGGAACTTCTCGCCCAGGGCGCTGGCCTTGCGCTGGCTCTCGCAGACGAGCTCCCTGAGCGCGGCTGCGTCGTCCCTGCGCAGCCCGAAGCCCACGCTGCGCAGCACCAGCAGGATCAGCTCCATGTCCTTCTCGGCGAAGACGCCCACCAGCTTGTGGAGGAGGTCGAACAGCAGAAGCGCGTGCACCACCTGGAAGCTGTAGAGGAGTGCCACCATGGCCAGCAGGTTGTCGCACTCCTTCCCGCCGCTGGCTGCCGCCTGATATGCCGCGTCGAACCTCTGGACCACCGCCTCCAAAAAATTAGCCCCCACCTGTGAAACGGTACAGTTCAATGGACTCTGAATCATCACTTCCCTTGTCTATGTGTATGTACACACACACACACACACACATACACACAGTACTATGCCAAAGTCTTGGGCGGTCAAAGATAATGTTTAAGGCTATTATTAGTAAGTATATTTGCTCAGAAAAAAAACCACAATTTAACATTAGAACATTTGCAAATTAAAAGTAACACAATAAAAATTAAGAATTTCTTCAGTCCTCCAAAGAGTCACTGATATCCTGTTGGATGGCTAGATGAACAGCGCTTCACTTCCCAAACCTCTCCTCAGGGGCACCCCAGCCATTCCGTGTATTTTTTTTAAAGACACCAATTACCACCAACTCCAGTGTTTCCCCTACCATTATATTAAGGGGGCACCGCGCCGCCCCCCCCTTGAAGGTCCAGTTCATTTTTATTTAATTTTATTTTCTATAAAGCGCCAGATCACAACAGAAAGTCATTAAAGGCTATCTTTGCTATAGAACAGGTCTATACATTGTCTTTCGATTAAACAAACTAAAAAGCCTTATGTTATCTTATTTACACAACAGCTTGTCATTTTTGTCTCTACATGGTCGTGCGTTTACATTTCTCTTCTGCTCTTTGTATCGCGTATGGCGGAGTTCCGCCCCAATGCACGCGCACAGACACACACACACACACACACACACACACACACACACACACACACACACACACACAGGTGAGCACACTCCCACCAGCGGACAGAGAGCAAGCATCGGAAAATATGTCGCGCCAACCACCTGAAAAGCAGACAAAAATATCTTGTCATAAAAATAAATGTCCTGATGTTTAGTTCAGTTGTTATATTGACTGCTGTCATTAAAAGAAACACATGAACAGCATGAATCCTGTTAGTGACCATTGCCCCACCCCCCCAAAGCTGTAAACCTAGGGGAAACACTGATCTCAATCAATCAAACAATCACTTAGTGAAATCTGTTACATAATTCAATGAGGTATTGATTAGTCAGACAAGGTGGGGTAGTGGTTCAGTCAGAAAATACACAGGTGTATTGGACAGTAGCGGCTGACCTTAGAAGACATTTTTAAATGGCTAAGCTGACACACTTCGATAAACATAGCCTTACACCAAAATGAACCGCTCTATAAATACATTTGACATGATATATTCACTTGTTTTTAACAGCAATTAATGAGTGCCCCATCAGTGAAATTTCCCAGTAATTCCTTGCTGACAAAAACAACTTCCTTTTGGGCAGACAACCCTACTGAGGGTCAATGATAATTAGGTCACCTGAGCATTAGACCCAGATTTCCAACCAAATTCAGTATTTGTTCTTAAAATAACTAAAAGGTGAAACAGAGAATTTATCATCTTGTCTCACCAGAAATGAGAACGAACACCATAAAATTCTCCCATTTAAGAGTAAGTCTGTGAAATGCCTAAATGCGATTTTTCTCAACAGCAGATAAAATTTCATCCCTTTTTCAACAGCCTTTGACCTGCAAATGTTAAAAACTAGAAGCAAGTGCCCTTCATTTCCAATAACCTGGCACTGACTCTCTTACCCCTGCATCATGCTCAGCGTACTGTGTAGATTTGTACATCGATGCCTGCCACCATATGGGACATAACACGGCATTAGCATGCAGGAAGCGAGCCGTGTGACATTCAGCCGTCCGGCGCAAGGGTCAAGGTGCCAGTGACCTTTGTGCTATTAATCAGCTTACTGCCTGGCTGGTGAGCTGATCACACAGAGATACGGCACACAGGAGCCGCCAGCTAAACAAACTGGGCACAAACACTCATTCATGAGGCAGAGTCTCTCTCTCACACAAACACACACCCTCACGCACCACTGTGCCTCAAACTTGGCTTTTTCATTTAATCTGATACTGGAATATTGTACCAGACTACAACAGTCCCAGCCAATACATTTAGATTCAATCATTTTCCTTTATGTTTTTTTTGTTTTTTTACTTATGATTATTATAAGGCTAGTTCAACGGTAATGGTAACGAAATTACAATTCAATCTGGCTGCAATTTGAAAAGAACTGACACCAAATGCTTACATTTTGGTAAATGAATTACCTCTGCTGCAGAATTGCCTATGCATAAGATTAATACACAATTAAATCATTTAAATTATTACAGAATTAAATAATTTAAAATTAGACAGCTACTGTTTTTCCCTCCAACAAGACTTTGGTTAATTATGATTAGCACAATCTTGCTTTGAATTGATTGACATAAAACCAGAGAGAATAAAACCCAATGTATACAAAGTTGGGGCTAAAAAATTCATAGCCATGCATAACATATCATATCATAGATGCGTGTGATATAAAGGACTGGGAACATTAAGCATGGTATGATAGCACACTTTAACCTTTCTGCCCTGTCAATCACCAGCCAAGGCCGGCCCCAAGGGTAAGGCCCAGCTCCTGATTGGCCGGGAGGCGGGTCTTACCTCCAGCCCCACGTTGTGGTGCAGAATGCTGACCAGGAGGATGTGCTCCATGAGCAGCCGTTCAGGCATCAGAGCCGGGCTGACGCAGGCCGCCAGCATGACGGCCGTCAGCGTATCGTTCATGTCCTTCCTGCTGTGGCTCATGTACATCGCCTCCATCTGGCCGCTGATGGATGCCATGTTGGGCTCACTTAGCCTACGGAAAGAGAGAAGGGTCCAAAAGGGCCACAGGCGTTGTACTTTATTTTCTGGAAAGAGTAAATAAACTGAATTTCCTCAGAATAACTTCTAGCCACATAAATCGGTAAAACTGAGCACCCAGTTTTGGACTGTGGGAGGAAACTGGAGCCCCTGGCAGGAACATGTGAACTCCAGACAGAAAGGTCCTACACCTGACCTGAGGACCAAACCCAGGACCTTCTTGCTGTGAGGCAGCAGTGCTAACCACTGCGCCACCCTTAATTCTGACAACCATGCGATGTCAATAGATTAGAAATTGATTTCTGTAAATGTTACTTGCACAGATAAAATAATACTTTTGCTGTGAAGTTTTTGCGCTGCCATAAGTGATTTTGCGGTTTGTTTTATTAACGTCTTGCTCAGCCAGGTGCCCTTCTTGACGACATTATTCCAAAGAAACTAACCTCCGTCTCCTTTTAAGCTTGTTGTGATCGGTGATGCGAGTGCTTTGTCACCTGGTGCTATTTTTGTGTACGGCCACATAGTGAAGGCTGGACATTTCATGTAGTCCCTGGACTTGTGTTAGGCGCTTTTCTCATTTTAAGACATTTTAAGGCACTGCTGCCTCACAGCAAGAAGGTCCTGGGTTTGGTCCTCAGGTTAGGTGCACTTGATACTTTGAGACTGGTCAGTGTTCTTTGTTTAATCTTTAAGTTCACCTTATTTATTTATTAATTCATATACGGCTTTGAAGGTTACATGGCACGGTTCTATATTTGTAAGGTTAATAATTGTTTCTTTTTATTACTTGAAGGGTTTTGTTTTTTTACCATGGTACTGAAGTGGGTATCGAGAATTGTGGGATTTCACTGGCAATGCTGCTGACTACTAAATTTCTGCTATGGTGACACCCCAAGGCCCGATGCTGCCTTCTCGTGTTCTGAAGGCCCTGCGGCTGTCAGTGAGGATCTCACAAGCTAAACATTCGCGAACATTATTCATAATATCTGCCCATACCTCCAACTTCCATAAACCCTTTTTCGGTACAGGGTCACAGTTAGCGCGGAGCCTATACCACACAGGTAAGGGAGACTGGCATGCCAGCCCATTGCACAGCATTATAATTACTATTATTAACTTTGATGGGCTAGTGCCCCACCCTGCATTATTCCCTGCCTTGCGCCTGTACTTTACAAGATAGGCTCCGGACCCCTGCATAGGACAAGCAGATACAGAAAATGGATGGAGGGATAGATATTATAAAGCAATACCGGTTCACGAGTCCTTTCACGGTCTTGCGCAGTCGCTCCAGCTCCGCTCTCCGCTTGCTGTCTTCCACTTCACGCCGTTGTGGTGGCACATACTTCCCAGGTGCGTTAACGGGCTGAAAAACAGTTTCAATGCAATGATGCTGGCTCTAATGTAGAGAAACATTATTTTAAAATAAGGGTAAGATGGCATTTGACGTACAAGCTCCTCCTGAGCATCTGCTTCCACTGTGTCTTCCTCACTGGGGAATTCTTCCATATTGCCATCTTCAGAAACTTCATCACAGAAATCTTCTTCCATTTCCTCTTCAATAACATCCATTTCTTCCATATGTTTTTCACTCTCCTGGCCATCATCTCCATCATCATCATCATCTCCATCATCATCATCTTCACCATCATCATCACTGTCAATCGCATCCTCCTCCTTGGTTGTCACTTCATTCTCACTATCAGCTAACTTGTCAAACTTCTCCTTACTTATCTCCATTTCCTCGTCACTCTCGTACAACCCAGATCCCGCCGATCCAGCGTCCAGGGCTTCCAAGATGTAATCCAAGCCATCGGCGACGAAGGACATAGGAAGGCTCTTTTTG
The DNA here is from genome assembly GCA_026770805.1 of Boulengeromyrus knoepffleri. Taxonomy (NCBI): domain Eukaryota; kingdom Metazoa; phylum Chordata; class Actinopteri; order Osteoglossiformes; family Mormyridae; genus Boulengeromyrus; species Boulengeromyrus knoepffleri. The sequence continues at coordinate 16,607,493 of JABJVO010000078.1, read as the reverse complement.
TTTTTCCTCTTGTTGAGACCAAGACAGCGCTCCAGCTTCTTTATCTCCCTATCCTCCGCCTCGTTTGCTTCCAGCAGTGCTTTCTTCCTAGTCTCCTGTAGGCGATTCTTCTTCTTTCCTTGCTGAGACTGCATCTTTTTCGCTTTGGTTTTCCTTGACGCTCCTGGTTCAGCAAAACCGACTTCATTCTCCGTCTGAAAGCGCACGCTTTTTTGTACTTTGGTTTCGGTCTTGTTTTCAACAGGAGTTACATTTTTCTGTTGGTTCTTATTAAGGTTTCCTTCGTCTTTGGGGGACCGTTTCATTTTTGCTTTTTTGAGCTTTCTCTTTTCCCTACGCACTTCTTTTCGGTTTTTCTTTTTAACGTGACTGAGGCTCCGAAACTCATCGGCACCGCTGCCACCAGTCTTGTTTTGAACAAATTCATCAACTGACATCATAAGTTTCTTCAACTTTTCTGTGTCTCCCTTTCCTTTCGATTTTCTTTGCACTTTCCCCTTCATCTTGAAGTGAATTTGAATAGACAGAATAATTTGCTGAAATGTTAAACGAGACTAAATTAAAACTTCAAAATAAAACGACCACACGTGTTATATGTTCCTATCGGCTACATACAGCCTATTACTGTCGCAAACCGGTTATATACATATATAATGTCGCCCACCATGGACAATAGATATACTCAGCTTCATTTCACATACACATATATAGTGACCGATATTCAATTATATATATATATATATATATATATACACACAAGTACATGCAATCGATTACTTGACTATACATGTGCAGTTCACTTACACACGTTGAAGGACTGAGTTCACTTCGTCATCGATTGAACCGGATGTGATAATTGTCTATTTCCGGTTGCCTCGGTGTGGTTCTTCAGAGTCGTACCGTGAAGCTATACTGCTGTTCTTCAGCAGGTGTGGTAGGCAAGACGGTGGTCTTCTAGCAGTTCATAAAGCGTGCATTTTTTTCCACGAACAATGCACATATTCCAGTGTCATTCCCATTATAATAACTCGATATATTCCCTTAAACAGCAACGTGCCCAGTTAATTGACTAGAAATCTCATTGCTCACTTTAAAATATGGAGCATTAAACATCTTTTATTAGTCAATTTAAATTAGTTTCAGATAATGAAATAACTATAAATATTGGAATTAAAAACACAATGTTAAATCAAAAATTTCATCTTGGTATGAATTTCTGTATAGTACGAAGAACTGGTGATAGTCTTGTTGCCCATGCCTACAAATTCTGTTCGAATATTTAACAGCACCGCTGAACGCCATCTACTTATTAAGGGTATCACCTGTTCCCGAGCACAACTGTGGCGCGGAGTTGTGACATCACCCCCTCCCCTATCCCGAGTCGAGGTTTGATGATGTCGTATATTTTGAGGCGGTTCACGGCGTCGACCGAGCTTCGAGTCTCCGATAGGAGAAAATAGGAAACGGGCGTAACTGCTGCGGAGACCGTTTTTCGGATGCGACTAGAGGAGCGGTTTCATTTCAGGACACTCGCTGTGCGTCGTGTACAAGTGGTTATATGTGTCTGTGCAATATGAAGAATGGAAGCAGACGATGTGACTATCAGAGAGCAGAATTTCCACAGCCAAGTCCGAGAGTATATCGTAAGTAAGACGCTAACCGTTAGTTAGCTAGCTAGCAATAGGGGCGCGCACTTCGCATATGGCATCTAAAAACTTAGATAAACGAGCTTTGAAATGTATCCATTAGGAAAGAAACGGTGCATTTAATGTGTCCTGATATGCAGCTACTGAACTGTAGAGTTTCCCTTCCAAAAGGCATTCCTACTTTATTGTATTCAATTTTATGAACTAAGTACCGTTAGAATATGGACGCAATACATGATTTGTGAACACAGTTGCAAGCTTAAGAACTCCAAAAGGACATGCAGGGCACACTTGTCCACACTCTATAATAAGTAATAAACGTTGACCTTCCCTACCATTTGAAAATGGGTTTATTGAAAACAATCCATGATACAAGTTGATTAAAACGCGAGATTCCCCACCTACATGTTTTGGGTCCTCGGTGTTGGATGTAGATGAGATGACGGATGTATAGTCTGCAAAACAAAGGCATCGTAGGCCTTCTCACCACCCTAAGTACACTCCCCCTCCCAGGATGCCTTTAGGCCAGATTACACCCCGGTCTGTGTGTTTGTTAAACCCGAACGTATGAATAGTCTTAATGCTTCATTTTCCAATATAACAAAAAGCAATGGCTCACCATATTCATGCAGATTCTAACCTATGAAGAAGGGGATTTAATTCCCTCCATGTTGCTGTGCAAATGCCATTTTCTGTCCTCTGTCAGTGAAATCAGAGCTGACTGTTGGCAAATTGAATTTTGATATCTGCCCCACCTGCTGTTTACCACGTGGGTCCCCCTGTAGTATTGGTTCATTTAATCCATATGCTTCCTTATCCCCCCCCCCCCCCCCCCCCCCCCCCCCTCCCCTCCCCTCTTTACTCTCTTCTTTCCTGCCCCCCCTCAAATCCCCTGCCTCCATCTATCCTTTACTTTTATTCTTTCTTTTTTTCTTCCTTTT
>JABJVO010000078.1:16584751-16604896 GCA_026770805.1 Boulengeromyrus knoepffleri | reverse complement strand
TTTATATCTGCCCCCCCTTCTGTTTCCCACAGGGGTCCCCCTTCAATATTGGTTCTTTTACCCCAAATACTTCCTTACCCCCCCCCCCCCCCCCCCCCAACTTTGTGGCTGTAATTGGTTGGCTCAGGCTAATACAGAATGCCAGGCAGTACCTTAAGTTTAGACTTGTATATTGTCCTATTTGCATTATTGAGTTTCTGTACAGGCTGATGTGTATTTTTACCTGTTAATTCACCTGCATGTTGTGAAGGCTAAATCCAGGTAAATACTTTCTCTCCCCTGGAAGTGTGAATTTCCCAGTTTGTGAACCCGTGTCCTTAACCACCAAGCTTGCGGGCCTGCACTTATGTGTTCTCACTTCTCAATTGCAAGTAATGGGCCTTTAGGAGAAACTTTAGGCCTGCTGACCTTCTAGAAAATTTACAGGAGTGTGTTATGGGATTTGCTGACTGGTCCCTCACCAAGGAAGGCTGACAGAGGTTGGTCTGGATAGCTCTGATAAACCTAGAATAGGAAATATCTCTGCCTGTTTTTCCCTCTCAGATTCTGACCCACACCCAAAACCAGCATAGATCTGAGGCTGTCTGCATGCCATGTCAGATTCCTTGACGCTGTGTTTTTTGATGAATGTCCTGCTCATTTTGTGGCAATGTTGTTTTACTCTGTTCTCATAGTTTCACTTCTCGCTATTGCTCAGATAAGTATTTGACTCGGTGGCAGAATGAGGAAGACTGGAGCAGGAGAATTGCACCTGCCATGCCATGCAATCTTGATAATGGCTGCCTGATCTTATCCTCCACCAGAAAGTCACTCACCAGTTGCATTTTTGGGTCACTTCTATAAATATAGCCCAGTCGTATACTTAAGACTGTTTACATTATGGCATGTGTGTGCTGTGAGCGCCACAGTCTCACATTTCAGCCTCCAAACCGTGCCGGACGTCTGCGGTGAAAGTGAATGCGAGCTTTTCATGTGTCACACAGCTCACATGACAGTTTTGAGATATCCATTGCTTGGTCTCTCTTAGTCAGAAGCTTAACTTGTACGACACAGTTGTAAATACTAAACTGAGATGTTGGTGTAGATATAACTTGAACCAACATTCTGCAAGCCCTACGCATGTTGTAAATCCAGAACATCAGGTGAACGCTTCATGTGGGCCCCAAGGCTTGAGCGGGTCTTGCCTGACGTGGAGAAAGAGGCCCTTACTGCAGTCTCGTCGCTAGTATTTAGTGTTTAATCACGCTACAGTGAGTATCTGGTCCTCAAAAGGTGAGATTTCAGCAGGGAATGATAGAGGTGCTGGAACATGGAGCTTCTCCTGTTTCAGATGGTTTGCTGCATGTTGGGGTCTGTGAAGACCTGCTTCGTAAAAGCTGATCTGTCCCTCATTGTCCCGGCCATTGAGCAAGTGGCACGCTGTCCTTGCAGAGAGGAAGCCTGTGCACTCTGCTGCTCGTGCAAACCTCCCACACAAAAACTTTCCCAGGAAAAGTGGGGGGAAAAAAAAAAAGTTTTGGATAAGTAGAATAGCATTGGTATGAAAAAAGTAAGGACACCATAGGAAAATGTAATGCGATATGCAGTAGGGTGGGGTGAAAAAAATCAAAATTTCCAATAGTGCGGAAAAGTTGTCACTGGACCTCGTTATTAAACGTGCAAAATATCTTTGAAATGGGTTAATATTTTCAGGTTCCGCAACGTGATCGAAGTTTTCACCTGCACTATTGGAAATTTTGATTTTTTTCACCCCACCCTAATATGCAGCCAGTTTTTATTCACCTGTATCCATAATACTCTGTTTTATTAATGAATGCATGGTGTTTCACCAGTTCTAGACTGCAACCATTTAGTTTGGAGACAGTGTGACTAAATTTTGTAAGTCGGTGCACCAGTGTGACATGCACATATGCCCCCCCCACATTTTTTTTTAAAACCATGGACATAGTTCATGTGAAACACCTGGAGAGAGAACTTGTGTGTGTGTGTGTGCGTGAGTGAGTGAGTGAGAGCCAGGAATTTCTATCATGTTCTGACCTTAGGAACTCTGTCTGGTTGCAGTTCCTTGGAAGCACTGCTGGATTGGGGCTTATAGTGATAACTTGCTAACCGTGACAGGCACCGCTGTTAACTTGGAAGATACACGGAAGTGCAGGGTAGAGAGATATGGAGGACCAAAACTTGACATGATGGAATTTTTTTGTACTTCAGTTATGTTAATGAATTCCTTTCTGCTTGCGTCTCCATATTTCTGCATCTGAGAAATCGATCGTTTAACCAGTGTATTTTTGTCTAATATTGCTGGTGCTAGCAGTGAAATTTTTGTAGTACTTGTGGAATAATGTTAAATAGTTTTTTTTTATTCTGTGGAAAATGATAGACTGATCTGTTGCCCTGATAACATATTTTAAATATTTCGTGGGTCGTATAAATAAAATATATATAAAAGCATGTGTCCCGTTATGATCACGATCAATCCCCCCAGTAACTAACACATAACTAACAAAACAATTTGTTCATGATCCATTGTTTTGGGGCGACAGTGTAGTTTCCTATGAAATTACATGTGAACTTTAACCTACAACCTTTTTGCGTATGCCATGCTTGTTTAGCATAAAGGTCCCAGTTCCTCTTGTGCAGTGGGAAAGCGACCTCGGAACCAGGAGCTAGGTTCCTGAATTTTGTTGGGAAAGTGCCTCATGGATCACCCATAAAGCACAACAACGGCTAGAAACATAATCTATGCAGGGACAGATGCACTGACACAATATCGACTGGCCACATACCTTATTAATTTGGTGTTTGTTTTAATAAGCACCATTTAACTTAATTAAATAATTAATACAATTAAGATGGAAAAAATATGTATTGCATGTTGATTTAAATGGTGCACCAATATTGTGTGCTGGTGCTCCTAAAATTTTCAGTTAGGAACACCAGTGCTACCAGTGGGGAAAAAGTTAGTCCGGAGCCCGGCAAGTCATCAGCATTAATGGTAACCTTAATAACTTCAAATGAAAACCTTCATCGGTTCTTTTTTGTTCTGTGTCAGTATGGGTAAAGTGCAGGGTGTGTCCTTAACCCTCGTGTGACCCCTGTGTGACCTTCAGCCCCTTATCCCTGGCTGTCCAATGGAATATTATGAGTGCAACCAAAGTCTAGTCCTTATTTGGAAATGCTGGTCCCCCAGTCGTCCATCTCGGCAAGGTCTGAGTCAGGCACACATTGTATCTCTTTGAACCTCGGTAAACTGTTTGATGCGACACCGGTATGTTTTATGTTCTAATGACGTTCACACTTGCTGTGAGATGTGTACTTACCCGACGTCTCTTCCATTCTCTCTGCAGATATGTTTCCTGCTTTTTGCCGTCCTGTACATTGTGTCCTACTGCATCATAACGAGATACAAGAGGAAAGCTGGTAATTCTTCTTTATCTCGTTTTCCTCCCTCGTGCTTCCATCCGTCAGCTTGGCACCCCCGGGATGCTGGGGGCGACGTGGCAGTGCGTGTCTGTAACCCCGAGTGAGCAATCCGTGCCAGTAGATGCCATGTTTCAGTCCTAAACACTGGAGGACCTTCTCCCTCTGTGTCACCATTCTGTGTAATTCCCACTGTAAATGCTGGTTTTAACTGGTGATTTATTTGTCCGTATTTAAACTGGGTTACCTTAAATCTGACCAGTTATATGGATGGCTAAGCGGGAAGTCCTGCTTCATGATACAGGCCAACGGTCAGTAGAGGATTCCGGTTGTTCTTATTCACTCTCAGAGGGTGGGTGCGCTGGATGAGAGTGTATCAGAGGGTCTGCTTGTAGAAAGAGGCTTTTAAAATGCGAGGTATCATTAAAGATGCATCATGCTCCTTCACAGCTGTCTCTTCCGGTCTCGTCCCTTACATAACTGGGTGACATCAGCAGACTGATGCACTTTAAAAAAAGATTCGCTTCATTAGGCACTTTGAAGCATGTACACAGATGTTCAAGCATGTGAAAATGGTACCAGGACATTTTAATGAGAGATTTTATGAATGGAGTCGAAGCTCATTTAGATTAAAGCAGTCGAGGTTTTGTTAGTTTTCACAAATGTACTTAAACCGAATGAAGATGTCAGGCTTTATGGAAACAGTATTTTAAAAAGTCTGCATTTTCAATTACAAAGCCTGCTTTGCACTTATTTCTGAATATGCAATTGATGGAAAACATTTGGCCCTTTTTCTATTATTTATCTTTATTTTCAGGAACTGCACAAACTTTTTAGGGTGATATTTGTTATATTATGCAGTAATAACTCTTTGCCACTCAGACGGTTAGCAGACCAAATGTTATGTTTACCAAATTGCCTGTTTATTTTGGGAATTAACGTTGTCAGAAATGTTACTTTTTAAATGATCTCTAACAAACAGTGGCCACACTTTAAAGTTCTGAATTGCATTGGTGCTTCGTTAACCATCTGAGATCACATGCTTCCGAAGGCTTTAATTTGATTGGCTTTCTGGGAGTGCTTCCCCGAACAATCAGCAGGCTGAACTGAAGGTGTCTATTATTATTTTTTTTTACTAGTGCCGTTAAACATGAAATGTCATGCCAGAGGGCAGGATAAGGAACAGGCGAATGAGTCATCTTGGATAAACAAGTTATTAAACGATGGCAGAGAAGCTGGTAGTCTTTTAAAGAAGCCTTACCCTGATGTTGTCATACAGGAAGATCATGAATTGGATCTTAACTGTAGACACAAGTAGCCATTTGCAGATGATGCGTCCTTGGTGACAGTCACTGGGGTGGCAGCTGAGCATGGCAGTGAAGTTACTAAGATTATATCTGGACAATCAATAATTTGACTGAATGGCTAAGTCTGTCCAACTTCTGATTCTTGTGCTTTTCTTTAGATGATCATGAGGATGAAGATGCCATAGTCAACAGAATATCGTGAGTACAAAATCCTGTGTTTCACCCCCCCCACCCAATTTCAATTACAGTGGGTTTTTAATGCAAATCCCATTGTGTTTTTCTAATTTGGGTCCTTCATTGAAGCTGGTAGATGGATCGTTTATCTTCTGGCCCTCGTTTGTTTCATCTGCCCCAGTGAAAAGTATCATTAACATTTTCCCCACCTTTAAATGTCATATGTTCATATGTCTGTGAAGGCGGGACGGAAGCATGAGTAAATGGATTCGTGAATGATGAGCGGTGACTGACCGGATTGGTTATAAGGTCATATACCAATGTCCATGTGGTAAGTTCCCCCTCGTCACAGATTGGGGGAAGCCTAACGTTGTGTATGAAGGCCACCAGCAACCACTGGTGCCTCCCTGTCTACCCCGTCTGCTCCGAGGGACCCGCGTGGTCTCCGGGCCCCGTTTTACGGGAGCCGTGGCGGCACGCGGCTGAGAGGAAAGCTGCCGACCTTGCGGCACACAGACTGGGCACAGATGGTAGCAGCCCCCTCGCAGACTGGCAGCGCCAGCTTGGCTATTAGATAATTCCTGTGGGGATGGAGGCCCCGTTCCAGCATGGCGGAGCTCAGCCAAGGCTAAGAGCAGCGCGGCGGTACTTGGGCCTCCCCAGCCCGGCCCACGCTGGCGGCACTCAGAGCTTTATGGACGAGAGGCCTGTCTCTGTGTCTTTGTCTGTCTGTCTGATTGTGTGTTTGTGTGTGTGTGTCTGTCTGTCTGTTTGTGTCTCTCTCTGTCTGCGTGTGTGTGTGTGTGTCTGTGTGTGCGTGTGTGTGTGTTTGTCTGTGTGTGTCTGTCTGTGTGATTGTGTGTCTCTCTCTCTCTCTCTCTGTATGTCTCTGTCTGTCTCTTTGTGTCTCTGTTTGTCTGTATTTGTGTCCTTTGCAGTAGGAAAGTACCCCTTGCATTCGAGGACACTGGTCAACCTCCACAATGACTCAGATCCCTCCCCTCTATGTGTGCTGCCAATGATGACTCAGGCCCCCCTCTCCACAGGCTGTATCTGTGCACCTTCACGCTGGCTGTCTCTGCGGGGGCCGTGCTGTTGCTGCCTTTCTCCATAGTCGCTAATGAGATCCTGCTCTCCTTCCCCAAGAATTACTACATCCAGTGGCTCAACGGCTCACTCATCCATGGTCAGTAGCCCGCACCTCCACCTGCCCCCCTGAAGGGGGCAGCCTCTCACAAATCACTTCCTTCCAGCAGTTCCTCCGTTCTTTGCACCTATGACCTTTGGCCTTGGGTAATCACTGATAAACCCTAATTTTTAGAATCACTGCCCCCCCACCACACGTTTCGGACCTTTTTCATACAAGCATTCCTCCACCTGTGTGTAAAAAATCAGAGTGAAAGAATAGGGCAAGCAGCGAGTAGCTGTATCAAAGTTCCACCGAGGACAATTCCATGGAAACATTTCACTTTAGGTGTTTTGTTGTTCTTCAGCGATGTTGTTCCCTTTGCGGTGTGGGAGCATAACTGTGGCAGGAGCTTGGCGTCCGTTAAGCCAAACTGAGGCTTGCGATGCGAATGGGTGGGCTAGGATGAAGAGGAGTCGGGATGAAGGGCTCCGCAGAGTTGGTGCATTTACATTTATTTATACAGCAGACACTCTCATCCAAAGCAACGTACGTTTGTGGAAGCAGAGACAGACGGTCCCTGGAGCCACTGCGGGCTAAGGGCTTTGCTCGGGGGCCAGTGGTGTAATCTCTGCCCCCCCCCCCCCCCCGGCATTCGAAGCGACGGTTTTCTGACCAAAGACAGTGTCCTGACCCGCTGAACCATGGTAGCAGAGGAAGCAGCATTGATCACTTTGTGGCGTGTTGTGCGTAAGAATTAAGGCTGAGTTATACTTACGCATAGAATCTACGCCATCGTTAGCCATGTAGCCACGTAGCATGCGCCATACCCTGATGCCTGGGGAAGGGTGTGCCCGGCTCCGCGGTGCCCGACGGTGTGGACTCTGCACAGAAGTATTAATCAGCCTTTAGCGTCATGAGCCTTGTTCACCTGGCAGGGGTCCCTGAGCTCTGAACCGTGGTCCCACATCCGCCTCTGTTGGGGGTTTAGCAGGCGTAGGTCTGGCGCCGGTCAGTCACCTGTGTAGATGTGCCTTCAGACAAACGCTGGAGCTCATTCTTTTAACTCCCTTTAGGCAAAGATGCCATTTTCCTGATTCTTTAAAAGAGGTTTTCTTAAACTTCTTATCAAAAGCTAATCTAAAGCCTCTTGAAATGAAGGTGCTTTTTGATTGAAATTCTCTCTTCACCTGCTCCATCTTGCTCTCCATGACACACATGTTAGGTCCTTTGCTCAAGGACCCCCCCCAGACATGCCAAGGCCGGGCAAGAAACCGGCGACCTTCCAATCACAGGCACCAAGGATTAGCCCAAGCCACGCACTGCTCATAATGTAGAATGTTTTAACCGTGTGTAATATTTTAGAGTTATTTATGATATATATTTTTGTTATTTAACCTGTTTTAATTCTCTTATACTCCCTCCATGAATGTAGCCCTAGTTGCTGGCATGGTGTTAATCGTTAACGTAACCAACTAACAAATGTTGGAGCCTTTTCCCTAGACTTTTTGTTAAATGGCCAAAGAATGACCTTGAATGACCTTCCTACAAGAACAACCTTGAACGTCTAACTGCTGTTAAGAATTCTGAAGAAACTCAAGCGCTGAGATGCGACCAAGGTGCTCTATAAGCTCTGAATTGCTCCAGCAGAATGAATAGGCTGGAAAATTCCCTTGGGTCAGTGTCAGCTGCTCAGCCAGATGTACAGACAGTGTGTGGTGAGGGAGCAGGAGAGGGCAGCAGCCCTTCGCTGTGAATGCTTCACTGAGTTCCAGTCACAGTGCTCTCTGAGGATTCTTGTTGGCCTTGTTTTTTAAATTAGCCACAAGGTGGCATCAGAGTTCATTATACTCTGCTATCCTGCTGGTTAAGCTCAGGGGCTTCAGGCGTTTCCCCTGAGCTGCTCCTCGTTTACCCTTATTCCGTGCTTCACTCCGGCTGACGTTTAAGCCCCATTTTAGTTCAGGTGCTTCAGTTGGTAAGAGACGATCTTTCGACGCTCGTCGCTAACTACACCTTGTGACTTGAACCTGCAGCCTTCTCTGTTTGCCAGTACCCCTCCAGTGCCATGCTGTCCCCTGCTGGGTGGACAGCCTGGGTCGCTCTAAGATAACCCTCTTCTTGCAGGCCTGTGGAACCTGGTGTCTCTCTTCTCCAATCTCTGCCTCTTCGTGCTCATGCCCTTTGCCTACTTCTTCCTGGAGTCGGAGGGATTCGCCGGATCGAAGAAGGTATGGAGATCTGCTTTCCTCATCATCGATATCTTAAAAGTCAGCATCGCATTAATGTAACGCTGTAATGAGAGAGAACACTTTTTTGCGTAATTGGATCTCTGCTTCCACCTCATCGACAGTCCACTGTGCCCCCCCCCCATTGGTGGAACGAGCCCTCGATACCTATCTAAGCAGATTTAGTGCTCTCCTTTTCACCCACAAATCCATCAGAAAATGAAGTATGGGATGTTGTACTTAACTGCATTTTTACCATATTGACACTAAATTCTCACTTTTTTGTTAACACTTAAGTTTTCTCAGTTGCGTCAAGGTTTGTTGACTTGCCTGGTTTACCTATTACAAGTAAACTGGATATCATCATCATCATCATCATCATCATCATGGTGCGACTTTCTTCACAGCTGCATTGTAGCTATCTCTTTCTCGTCTGAATGTCCCTTTTTTTTTTTTTTTTTTTTTTTTTTTCTGAATCTATGCTCCCTTCCTTTCACTCATGTAATTCTGGGCAGACTTGAAAACCCATGATTACTAAATCTGAATAAGGTGTGATTATCACAGTTAGCTTTTAACATTAAGTTAAAAAACGGCTTGGTGTCCTTGTGGTCCAACATAGTAGTGTTTAAGTTGATTATTGCGCTTTAACTTTCGAAACGTAACTGTCCGATAATGCGGCTGTTCTAGTCGCCGATGAAGCCTTTGCTGAAGAAACCCTGCAAAAAATGTTCCATGCGTGTGAGACGTCACTCGTTTTTGTAAATATCTGAACGTCTTTGAATTTGTGGCCCCTTTCAGCCTTTATGTATTTAACTCGGTTATCCAGCTCAGTTGTTTAAAGTTCAAGGAGTGGAATGCTGGATTTGCCACATCGCTGTCCACCGTGGTGCTGCCCAGGAAAATGCCCCGGTCCCCCGTCGCCTGCATAATCGCGGGTGAAATTCGTCGTGAAGACGGGGAGCCGGGCTGTGCCGCTTTCACAGTGGGCCAGTCTGCCTCGTGCTTAGGCCTGTGCCAAGGTGGGAGCCGAAAATTAAGCTGACGTGGTCTGGACCAATTTACCGTATATGGCGCCTGTAGCATATCTATCAATCAGTCAGTCAATCAATCGATCAATCAGTCAATGTGCTTTTATTATCACCATATTTATCCTTCAGCTCTTTCAGGATAATACAGAGAGGTTTTTACTACAAGCTTTGTGTTGGAGACACAGACCTTTTCTCACTTGCCTTTCTTCTTCATTGGAGTTGGACTTTGAGCAGGTTGTGATTGTGACTGAGGTACCATTTGGTTATGGCTGAGATCCGTTAGGCTATAAGAACTGAAGAGGCAAACGCGCGTGATTGGATGGTAAAAACCCATTGGCCCCGCCTCAGAATGTGTGTGATTGGTGGTTGGTTGTCCTCAATTTTGTTGTTGTTCCTCTTTTCCTGCATATCTGGTTCTGGCTGGTCTTACAGCCCGATTCAGTCAATCTACTGCCCAGCCACTGCATATGGGGGTGATGGGGGGGAGGGGTTAGTGGGGGATATTCAATCATGAATCATAACCGAAACACATCCGGGTCTTATGCTGCGACGGGAGTGACCTAGACAGGGTGTACGTGACGTCCTCATTCTTCTGTATGAAGATGGTCTTGGATGTCATGTGTGTCTCATGATCGTGAGCAAGATGCAGCCCCATATGCCCCGCCCCCTCATCCGCGAGGCTCTCCCATTGGTCTGCGGGGAGTGGGGGCTGCTCTCTTATTACCTAGATACCGGCTTTGTTCACCAGCCACAATGGGCCGCCTCGGTATTGGGAGTCAGCAGCCCCCAGGACCGCGTTTCCCAGGCCTCTGTGTGTGTGTGTGTGTGTGTGTGTGTGTGTGTGTGTGTGTGTGTGTGGAACAGTGTTTACTAACGTAGCGTCAGGTCAGGGTGCCAGAGCAGAGCCTCCCCTTTAATGGCCGGGACGCCCTGAATGGCAGTTGCCATAGAAACATTTTGGCTTGCTGGTTTCTGAAGGTATACGTTCGTTTTTCTTCTGTTTTGTGGTTTGGATCGATCTTTGGCTGCAAACAGAGCTGGTGGGGGGGTTATTCTGAGAGGCGATGCCCCCCGCCGTCCGACCATACATGCGTTGCCTCTGTCTCTGTCGATAGGGAAACGCTCACAACATCCTATTTTCATCTTATCCTGGAATGCTTGGTGCCCCCCTGTTTTTTCTGTATGGGACTGTACAATATAAAGGTAGTATCTCTGACAGCAGATCTGCAGTCAGGCCATTCCGGTGCCCCAGTACTCCCACCCCATCTGCTCTTACTCAGCTGCCGTCTGCTTTCTGTCAGCGATGGCGACCAGCTCCAGCCTCCAGTGAAGGACGCACTGGCCTGCCATCTGCTGTGTCTTTAGGTTAAATGCACAGGCTGCTCCCCCCCCCAAAAAAAAACATCTGGGATCAAGCCCCTCCCCCTTCATGGCTTGCCCCTTGGAGTTGGAACTCAACTCATAGGTGACCTGGTTTAAGACGTCTACTCTTCACCAATGCTGATGGTGGTTTTTTTTAAGGGGTATGAGCATCTGCTTGCTCTTTCTCTCCATCTCCTGCAGGTGGTGCTATTTCCTCATTGCAGGCCTGTTCCCAGGTTGAGATGCCTTTGTGGTGCATTGTGGTCCCACACCACGGCAACAGAGGCACAAACACCACAGATATGCAGGTCATGGCTCTTTGCCTTCTCACTGTCCTTTCCTGTTGGAGTGAGAGGTGTGCGGCCTCTTTTCCCAGGCTTCTTTGCTCCTACAGAAATGTACAGAGATACCTGTTTGAGGTGGGCTGTTCAATGCCTTCAGAGGATGAAAAACAAATCTCAAAAGTTACTGTATAGTGTATAGTCAATTAGCAAGTGTTTGATTATACACATTATATGATTATACACATTATATATGCGCGCATGATATAGTGTTTTCCTGTGTGCAGAATAACATAAAATGTTATAACTGGAAGAATCAGATTAAGGGTGGCTAAGGTGGCAGTTAATAATCTGGGCAGTAAATTTCATTGTACTTGTGTAAACCACTTGCACAATGACAAAAAAAAAAATCCTTTTTTTTTGGAAGTCATTTTCCATTGAAACAGGCAGCCTGTGCCCCCCCAGGAGAAGCGTTGCCATCCTATTCTTGTCCCGGCCTCCCTGAAGATGGGGCCCGTTTACCCCGTGATCCCTGCCTTCCCCGTGATCTGTCTTCTCCGCGTTCCTCCATGCGGCTGCGGCTCTCCACTGCTCCCTGGCTATTAATAGCCCCGTCGTCGTGCCACATCTGAGCGCTGGCCCTTGATTGGCCGAACTCTGTCATGTGCTTATCACCTGAGGATCGCAGGGCATGGCCGCTCCCCTGGGCACGGTCACATGACCTGGCATTGGGACAGCGGGGGTGGGTGTCCCGGACACCCCAGTGTCTCTGTATTTCTGTCTGTCGGGGGGTGTTCCAGCATATATTCAGAGGCCCTCCGAAACATGTTGCTAACTACCATAGTCTGCCTCAACTAAATAGACGTTGATCTTCAATAGATGTTGAGCTTCATAAAACACAACCGGGGGGAGTCCAGCCTGTGACCTGTTAACATGCGGATGCTGCTTAAAAAAGGGGCATCCCCCCCTCCTCCCCTCCAGGTCTTTAAAAGGGGGGGGGGCTGCAGGTTTAGCTCTCACCAGTGCTCTGAAGTGGGCCCGGGTCGTTGTGTGGCCACTGTGCACGTTTATGAAAAGTAATAATATAAAAGTGTTTGCATTGTGCTCTCACATCACCTGCCTTCCCTTAGCTCTTAGAGCTGGGATTATCTGGCACCTTTCAGTCTGCCCTCTGCATGCATGGCTGCCCGCTAAACGGCACAACAGATGCTGTTAGCGGGTTAGCATCCCCGGGCCAAATACATTCTGCGCTAACATCCACCTGCCACCAGGTGGTGCCTGTTTCATTCTGTTGTCTGCCTGTTGTTAACTGGCCCCCTTTTACCGACGGGGGTGGGGGGGGGGGTGTCCTCCAGGTGTCAGTCATCCTAGAGTGAAAGCTTATTGGCTGGCCCTCAGGTTGGCTACCGACCAATCCGATGCCGGTTGTCATTTCCCCTCTTGTCTGCTAGCAGCATTTTATTCATTTTTAAAATATTCAGATTTAACAGAAGCTCACATGCCAGTAATGAAGACATTAGTAACTATTTTTTGTTTGGTGCAAGTTATCAATCATAAAATAAATTAATGTGTAAAGCTAGGGGGCGGCTATGTTGGTCATATGTCAGTTCCTCACCTGAAGGGCTTTTCAGGCAGGAAACGTATGAATCTCTTGACTAACGGTTATGTGGAATAGGTCTGACTCTTGCTGCAGAGTATGTGTGTGTTCGAGTGTGTTTGTGGATCGTATAACAGCAGCTCCCCCTGTGGGCTCAGGACTGTAACAGCAGACTGCAGTCCCTGCACTGTTGGGATGTGACCTCATTCACCATGGTTGGTGATTCACATTAAGATGCTGGGGCCTCTCCTCTTCAAAGCCATGGGGTCCCACCATGTTATGCTGTGGTGCCCTTAACCTGGATTGTGAATAGCGGGGCTAGTGCGATTCCTTAAATGGCCCCTACTGACCTTACTGGGGTTGAGGTCACTGGTGGAAGCAAGGATCCCTCTCCAGCAGAAAAGGACAGTGGGGGTGGACACTTTAATGGCATGTGGATAATATTCAAATGATGTTCAAATGTTTGTTTATTACAGAAAACAAAAATCTTTTTAATTCGCAGGCTGTTGTACTCTGTGACAGTGTGTGAAAGTTATTAACTTACAGATGGCAGGTTATATTCAGGGTAAGCTGTCCCATAGTGAACCAGTCCTGACATAGCAAACTGCTCTGGATATAGTGAACCAGTCCTGACATAGCAAACTGCTCTGGATATAGTGAACCAGTCCTGACATAGCAAACTGGTCTGGATACAGTGAATTGGTCTGGATGTAGAAATGGTGAACAGGTTTTCACATGGTGAATTGGTCCTGATATGGTGAACTGGACGTGTCTTGTCTGTGCTTGGGGAATCTGCCGTTCCCACAGCGTTCCTATTTTGGTGGAGTCCAACTACAGCTGATGTCCATTTGCTGCTTTGTTTATGAATTTATGATTTAGTTTATTTGAAAATGGTTGGCTTGGCAGCGCGTGCTCCGTTATTGACCTTGTGTGTTTTTGGCTTTCGCCTGCTGTTCTGTCTCGTGCATTTTCAGTGCCCCCCCCCCCCACCTGGAACCGTCACAGGGTTTAACCCCATGGTTCTGTTTGGCTGGCCATCGAGAGAGGATTTGCTCAGTCCCATACTAACATGCAAACTGAAGACTAATCACTGACAAGAAGGCCCAGTAACATCATGCCCACTCAGGTCACATGACTGCATTCTGACCCCGCCCCGCCCACCTGTGCCATTGGTCCTTAACACCAAAGCTGTGATGCCCACTGTGTTCCTTTCATGTTAATAGATTAATGTAGTCAGCTTTCAGTATACTGCAATGACTCATATGAGTGTTGATCAGGGGCAGGATCTGCCCAGCCCTGCTCCATCATTCTCGCCTGTGTGACCTTACTGGAGCTCCGGGTGTCCACTTTGCCTGCCCCCTCAGGGTATAAAGGCTCGCATCCTGGAGACGTTTGTCATGCTCTTCCTGCTCGGCCTACTCATCCTGGGCATCGTGTGGGTGGCGTCCGCGCTCATCGACAACGACGCCACCAGCATGGAGTCGCTGTACGGTAAGGGCCTCCGCTTCAGCTGGGCCGTGTTCTGGGTACCCTGTGGCTCTGCGCCAGTGCTGGGCTTCGGGATTCAACATAGAAAGATTTTATGCCACAGTTTGTATGGGGGGGAGACAGGTGCATGCTGGGACATTAGGACAAACACAAAGGCCAAACAGTAACTACCCTGACAGTGAAAATGACTTTTTTTGGACTGTCCACCCATATATGTATTAGGCAGATAAATTACAGCACAAGATAAAACAGAGTCTAAGACACCTAATTCTGGTTGGAACTCAGTTTTATATAAAATATATAGTTGAATCGTTTTGTCTTTGTAGGGCAGAATACAGGACAAAGCGTAATATTGTAAAGCATGAGCACAAGATCAGTATTGCTAAGTAGTAAATATGGGCATTAGTATGTGCAAGTAGACTACGGTGTGGTAAATAATATTGGTAAAGTGTGGAAGTGGGCTATTAAAACTGTGCAGTGTGATGCAGTAGGTGGACAGATACAGCTCACTGGGGTTGTGCCTTTGCTGGACGTTGCTGCTGCCTTCACGTCTCACACAGTGATGTCTCTGCAGATCTCTGGGAGTTTTACCTGCCGTACCTGTACTCCTGCATATCCCTCATGGGAGGCCTGCTGCTCCTCAGTAAGTATCTCCTCTCTCCTCTGGGGCAACAGTCTTCGCAAACTTCAGTGGGGATCTAAGCAGATCTAAGGTTACAGCGGAGATGTGGTGACGTTGTGGTCGTCACTTCGTCGCTGTTTGCCGCAGTCGCTTAATTTGTTAGCGCGAGACCTGAAAAGCTATTTGACGGATCATTTTCAAACTTTGCAGACACGTTGTATAGGTGAAGGTTTGGAGCTGCTAAAATTCCGAGACAAATCGCACCGAAATTGAAGCAGTGCCGCATAATGGCAGCAAAGGGATGGGTGACTGCAGAAGACACTTGACTTTGTGAATTTGATAACTCAAAATGTATGTGATTTGATCTTATTACCACTTCATAAAAACATTATGTGGATGAAGATCTATACCTGATTTCATTTTGAGACCAATCGTGGCAAAATTGAAACCTGGGCTTTGGGTATCTGCTGATACCAAGTACTGATCCAGTACCATTGCTTAATTAATAAACTGTATGCCTCACTGTGTGGAAGTGACTGGAATCATTCTTTTATGTGTAAGGCAACATCAGATTTGACTTAAACATTGCTCAACTAACTTTATAAAACAAAATGTATCTATGTATATAAATGTACTGAATTATTTATTACATTTTAAACATCTTTTTCATTTGGTCATTTTTTTATATATACAGCTCTGGAAAAAAAATTGAGACCACAGCAAAATTTTTAGTTTCACTCGTTTCTCATTTTAGGGTTATGCTTCTGTCTAAAAAATACAATTTCTTACAAACTCCAGCCTGGCTCTACGCTGCTTCTCATTGATGAAGGGCTTCTTCCTTGCTTTGAGTCTTCAGTCCTGCTTCTAGGATCCTCTTATGAATTGTCCTAGCAGTGCACTTCACACCTCTTAATGTTTGCCATTCTCTTTGAAGGTCACTTGAGGTCAACCTCCGATTTATGAGACACTGTCAGATAAATTAACGCTCTTCTCTGGCATTAGAAAGTTGTTTCTGCCCTCTACCTGGCTGGTTTCTGGTCGTTCCCAGTGTCTCCTGCTTCACCTTATTCTTGTGTACAGCTGTCTTAGAAACTTTGGGCCTGGAAGCAGCCTGCAGTGCAGTGTAGCCATCTGCCAGCAGAACCAGGGTTAAACCTGGATTTAAAATTGCAGATTTTTTAAAAATACAGCGTGGTCTCTAAATTTTTTCAGAGCTGTATTTATTTCTTTATCTGAAACCTGAGTTCATTTTTTCCAACTCAATCATTTATATCAGGGTTATCCTTTCTCGGCATGAAAGGTCCCTACGGAGGAACAAAACCTTGACTCTAATGGTCATTTGGTTCTGAATAAATAATTTATGTGCATTTTTTTTTTATTTGGATGAATAAAGTACGCATTTGTGCTTTTACAATCGATTGTCGCATGTATCGTTCTTAAAGGTGAATGCGTACTTGCGTACCAGTTATCTGCACCCCTGACTAGAACTATAACGCGAGTAACACAACTGCTTAACTTTAAGTATTTATTTAACATTAATAACATACAAAAACAGTAATTCTCTAAAACCAGGGAATACATTGTTGCCGTTCCAGCAGCATCTAGTTTATCTCCGTCTGACCATTCTGCGTAGTTCCAGTGTGTACGCCCATCTCTCTCGTTGATATTTTAGCCCCCCCGTCTGACCGCTCTGCGTATTTCCAGTGTGTACGCCCATCTCTCTCGTTGATATTTTAACCCCCGTCTGCCCGCTCTGCGTAGTTCCAGTGTGCACACCTGTCACTGTCGCTGATATTTTAGCCCCTGTCTGACTGATCTGTGCCGTTCCAGTGTGTGTGCCCATCTCTCTCGTTGATATTTTAATCGCCGTCTGACCACTTTGTCGTTCCAGTGTGTACGCCCATCACTGTCGTTGATATTTTAACCCCCGTCTGACCGCTCTGTCGTTCCAGTGTGTACGCCCATCACTGTCGTTGATATTTTAACCCCCGTCTGACTGCTCTATGTCGTTCCAGTGTGTACGCCTGTTGGACTCTCCCGCATGTTCACCGTCATGGGCCAGTTACTGGTGAAGCCGAGTGTGAGTACCTAACCTTCCCCCATCAGCATACTTTTGGAAATTGTCATTCATTCTGTCCCGGGGCTGACGTTTATCTCTACCTTCATGTGTGTGTGTCTGTGTGCGCTCCTTTTTCAGTGAAAAGGTTGTAAATGTTACATTGCAAATTTGTTACAATGTAAAAACAATGTTGAAAAAGATTTCAAAAAACTTAAGTACGTTTTTTTGTTCTTATCGGGCAAATGGGGTTTGTTCTGGTGATCGACCATCCCAAGGTACCAGTTAAGCCCGAACATGACGCGTCAATAAGAGACAGTCAGTCGGCCTTTTTTTTTGTAGTTTTTTTTAATTTTCCGGTATAAAAATTATCAAAACAGTCATTATTATATGTTGTTGCTGGAAGGTTTGTGGTTTAAGTCTGAAGGCTGGCCTTGCTGTTGTACCATTAAATCACCTGGGTCACTACAGCAGAATACATGATTGGTTCCCCCTGCTGTGTCTGTGGCTCGATTGCAACTCATTTTCTGCTTACAGATTCTTGAAGACCTGGACGAGCAGATCTACTGCATCCATCTGCAGGAGGAGGCCCTGCAGAGAAGACTGAACGGTACGTTCCCCTCCCCACACGGGGGGGCTTTCTGGCAGGTGCCCCCCTCCCTCAGGAAGTGTTCTGCTTTCCCTCTCTGCACAGAGACCCGGGGGGGGGGTTGGGCACTCTGAAATGAGGCTGCAGGGGGATCAAGGTCCCCATCGTCATGGCGGTCACAGCATGGCCAGCTTGCTGATTGTGTTACGGTCACGGTAGCGTTGGCCTCCCTATGGTTCAGCATGAGCTTTGACCGACAGCCTCCATCCACCCCCCTCCTGGATGCTGGGTCTTGGCTTGTTACTCCTGCCCCTCTTGCCATTGGAAATGGCATGTTGGATCCCAGACACGGAGAGTGACCAGGGCGGTGCACTTCAGCTTCCTCGGACCTGCACTTCTTTTTCATTTCCTCCCCGGTCACTGTACTCAGTTGGTCTGTTCCAGCTTGCACGTCGCCACCATGCTTCTGACACTGGTACGCCCCTCCCCTCCCCCCCACCTAGTTTGTCATGGTTTCCCATCAGGCTCCACACCCAGGTGCCAAGCTGCTCCTGCAGGGTTCACACCACTGCAGTTTGGGCCTCCCAGCCCCTGGGGGCGCTGTCTGCACCAGCCCAGGCTGTGGGATGCCCTGGTTTGCAGTGACCTCGGTGCAGCAGCGAATGCAGTAACCCCCCCACTCCCTAATGGGTCTTGGGCCTGCAGACCCCCAGCCCTAAGGCATTTTTAACCTCACTTGTTTTTCCATCAGCTCTGTTACTTCCGTTTTTATATCCATCCAATCCATCACGGTGCATTTAGTATGTCGGGCCCGTTTGGACTGCTGCGGTTACTGGCAGTCATGTCCTGCTAATCGGGTCACGGTCGAGTCTGTGGCCTGCTAGACATCAGCCGGGTCACTGAAGACATGCTGGTCCTGGAATATTTTTTTCACCACTCCCCCCCCCCCCCCCCCAACTCGCTACTCACCTGACCATGTCCATGTCAACGTCTAACCAGCTGTGCGTGTGTGAGAACATGTTTCTCTTCCCGAATCCCGAGCAGATGAGCGTGGGGCAGGATTAAAATATTAAAATATATAGTCTTGATCAAAGTGATCAGCCTGTGGCTCCTGTAACGGAGATGAAAGGTGTTATTTCTGTTGTGCGCTAGTAACAGTGTAACGTCGAACTAATTGGTCTTGATCTGCCAGTCACCAGAGGGAATGCAAACGGAGCCCCCCTCCCCCAGCCGTGCGCCAAGACCTGCGAGACAAAACTGAGTGAAGCGGATAAATGAACCTTAAATGAGCCGCTCTTGCGGTTTTCCTGGAGAATCCCTTAGCGTCCTGCCCCCTCCCAGCCCCAGCCAGTCGCAGCACGCGGAGACGGTGCTGACATGGGGGATTACTGCCACCCACTGGATTAAGGGTTTGATGAGATTGCTTAATGACCCGGGGGGGGGGGGGTTTGTTTTTGGCTGCTAACCTCCCTAAATGCAGGTGCACCGGAGACATTTAACCCCAAAGGCTTTTTTTCCCCCGGTTTCGTTCTGTGGGGCCCCCCGAAGGTATCCCTGATGGCTGTCTGTCCCCCTCCCCCAGGGACGGCCTCTCACTCCCAGGAAAACCCCCAGCATCTGCACAGAGAGCTGGACGGCATCCGGAGCCAGAAGAACAAGCTGGGTGAGTCTCTCTGTCCCCCCCAGTCATCTGACCTCACCCCATCATGGGACCTCACTGGTCAGCCGGGTGTCCGCCAGGGGCTCCCGGTCTTTCTTGGCTGCCCCCAAGGATCCTGGGGGGCAGCTGCCAGGCTGAAAGGTGCGACTGATTTCTGGATCAGGAGTCACCTGGAAAAGCCTTCTGGACCCTCTGCAGTTGGATGCAGACCAAGGGGTTTAATTTTAAAAAGTATCTTTATTTCTTCTTTATCTTTTTTTCCCCTCAGATGACTGTTCCGTTAGTGCACTGTTGGGGTGTTATTGATGGTAGCCGGTGTGCGGAAGGGGCGAACGGCAGTGCAGGCACTTAGGATATTGGACAGGGAGGCTGGCTTTATCGTGCCCGGGCTTTTAGTGATGTCATTAATTAAGCGGCATTGTCCGCACGGAAAAGACTTGGCAGCGACGGGACGGCAGCTGGTTCTCTAGCAGAAAGAAGGTGGCGGGGGGCGGGGCTGTGCCAAGCTGCCCCGAGTCTCAACAGCCAGATGCCGTCACCCCAGCGGCTGGTACTGTTAGTGTTTAAGCGGAGTGCGGAGTGCGTGCTCGATCCGCATACGCTTATGCCGGCGGGACAGTGGCGGCAGGTTTAACCAAGAACTGAAACGGACCCAGGCCCCCTTTTTAATGGTCTAACCAAAAATCATCATATCAAAAAAAAAAAAAAAAAAAAAGTATGGTCGGCCCTCCATACCTGCAAGATGGTTTAACGTATAGAGATGACATAGAGTTGGTTTAAAGTATACAGGGTGATGCGTGTAGGTTATGTGTAAATATTGTATATTTTGTACAAGGGTCTAGAGCATCCATGGATTCTGATATCAACTGCGGGTCCTGGAACCAATTCCCCAGTGAGGGACGGCTGCATCCCCGTGATCCGCCCGTCCGAGCCTTCGGTACCCACAGGCAGGTTGACTTACTGAGGCCAGCCAGGCGTCATTTACTGGGCTAGCTGTAGAGGTCGGCCAGATCGCTTGGCGTGGCAATGCCGTGAATGCTGCAGAGCCCAGCTCGCCGATGGTACGCCCCCTCCTGTTAGCTCGCCGATGGTACGCCCCCGCCTGTAAGCTCGCCGATGGTACGCCCCCTCCTGTAAGCTCGCCGATGGTACGCCCCCTCCTGTAAGCTCGCCGATGGTACGCCCCCTCCTGTAAGCTCGCCGATGG
>JABJVO010000078.1:16551677-16572009 GCA_026770805.1 Boulengeromyrus knoepffleri | reverse complement strand
TTTTTTTACAACCACCCCCCCCCTTTTCAAAAAAATTTGGGTTGGTAAACTTTCTCGGGGCATTTACCCCCCCCCCCCCCCCCCCCCCCCGAAATGCAGTACAGAACCCACTGGGCCAAGTCGAGTCCCTGGCCTTAATTACCAACTAGCTGCTGCACCTACACATGGTGAACTCTCATCTCCATGATGAGGCCACAGACATGAGGGCAGGTTCTGGGTCCAGCTCCCAGTCCCTACATGGTTGTCTGTTTCAGGCTTCCTCACCCCTGAGGACAGCAGTTAAACTTCTGGGTGAGGATTTGGTGTGAATTTGAGGTGAACATTGCCGTCCGTCACTTCTGACCGACAGTGGAGCTGAAGTGAGGCGACTTTGGGTTTCTGTTCAGCTGATTGGCACTTCAGAGGTGAGCACAGAGAGCTAGCGGCCAGGGGTGTGCGGGTCCCCCATCCGCATCAAGGTGGCATTTTTAATAGGCAACTGCAGTTGTTTTGTTTGTTTACTTCCTTGAATGCTAAAAATGAGTGTACCTTTTAATTAAAAAAATAGCTTGATGTAATAGATGGTGAACACCTGCTAGACTGTAACCCATGAGCAATATTAGGCGAGGAACTTCCTGTCACTGGTGAATTTTATTCTTTTAAGCTTTTTAAGGCCAGAGAACAGCTTCTTAGTCCACACCAGGCTGCCCCCTGCAGGTAGAAGCCTTGGTCGCCTTTGTTTGACCCACCGATTTGCCGCTTCCTGGACAAGAGCTGCACGTGTCTCTGGGTTCCTGATGTCCAATCAGAAGTCACCTTTGTCCGTTAGTGTGTAATGTGTTCATAAGACTTTATACTAATGCTGGATATCACAATGGCAGATATATGCATTCCATAGATGCCACAGGGACAATTTCAGATTTTCATTCTTATATGTTGTATCGCTTTTCTTTTCCTGCTCACACATGACAATGAAACCACTGAGAACATATGAACGGCTAGACTTGCGCATTAATCTGGGACAGAGGTGTCATTTACCAAAGTGGGTGTAGGACTGTTTGTGTGTTGGTAGAAATGTGTGATACAAACTCCTGTTTAGAAAAAGCCCGTGTAGCTGTCTGGCGTCTTAGATCTAGTGGCTGTTATGACCCTCTCCTTGTCCCTGGCTGTTTCTCAGCATTATTGTTCTGATTTGCTGTAGTCTGTTTAAGGCCAGAGCACCAATCTCATTGGAGTGGTCACAGTTCAATTATTGCCAGTTTTGACTAATGTCATTGTCATGAAGTTGCATGTACATAAATATTTCATGCCTTTTATACAGCGAGTATAGTGATGACTATGTACACATTGTAAATAGTACGAAACCCCTCATACTGCAGTTCTTTGATTTCACATTTCACCTATGTATGCCTTATAATGAGATTTTCAAAGACCTACTTCAGAAGATTTCTGATATCCTGCTTTAAAGTGAGCTTGAGTTTCTGGTTTTTTTCCCCCCCTTTTTGTCAATGTGCGTGCGCCTGTGTCTGTGTAGTTTTTAAAATGACAAATTCACTGTGAACCCATCAGCAGTAACATCTTTATGAGGATCTGTTTGGTCTCTCACAGCTGTACGGCTTTGAGGAAGTTGCTGGGTGAGGCTCTCTGCTCCGTAAATAGTTAATAACAGGTTTAAACATCTGCAAAATGGAACTTTAAAAAAAATAGGTTAAAGATTTGGCATGGTAGGCTGCAGCGTCTCTGATAGTAAGTGGCTGTGGCAGATATAATTAGAATGCTTTGCATTGCACCTACATTAGAGCCTTTTTATCAACAGTTGACATGCATATTTCATTTATGTCAGGCAGATGCCATTTAGTCTAGTATAGTGCCCCCTTTGGTAATACTTTGTAACAGCATTACTAATTTCAGCTACAGAGAGATACACAAAGATGACTGAAGATGGTCTGTAGATCAAATCCAAATTTTTACCTGCCAAAATTTTATCCTGTCTGTATTTCAGTATAAAGGTAGTAGTGCTAAACTTTGTGCTGGACCTGTTGTCTTGTCCAGCTAGCATTTTATTTGGCTGTGTAGATATTTCTTCCTTAAAGAAAGCTACTGTGAACAAGTTGTGTGTGTGTGTGTGTGTGTGTGATGTTTGGTGGTATATGTAAAGACCTAATTTGATAATTGCCCATATTTTCATGTTCCTCAAACATCTGTCAGCTTTTTTTCTCCATTTGCTTCAAAGAAACTTTCTAAATGTGAAAACGCCCTGAATAGTTGTTGGGGTATCAATATATCCACTCGTCATGTTGGTGTTGGTATGTTGGTGTGAAGTTGGCCATATCTCAGATGTGTAGTCGACATTTATTTGTAAATTTTGCAGAAGCAGACTAATGCATCTGTGAGGAAATGCATCTGTGAGGAAAGTGTAGAAATGTTTAAGCATTTGTTTTGTGGATGGTTCTGGAGAATAGTGAGGAGTGGGAGATTTAAAAAAAAAAAAAAAAAGTTCATAAAAATTCATAGCTGATTGTTGCATGTAGAGTTACAACCTTCTGTTATGTGTCGCCTCACTTTGCAGTTGATGTTCTAGAGTGTTTCCATCACGTTTTTATTTTGTTAATGTGTTGTAGGTACAGTGCTTCAGTGCCACACCCAGTGCTGCGTTCTGAGTTTTATACCACAGTTCTGTGGGTGTTTTTGTCAAAGTTTCGGGTCTAAAGCAAGTTCTTAGCTTGCTCGTTGGGTTGTCTATTTGTGCCGTCCATTCCATGGCTCACAAAGCACGCCATTTACGCCCATGCGGAATCCGGACTCTTCTTTGCAACCCGCCCACGTCGACCATGTGTGCTAATAGGGGGCTGCATTCTAGTATGAGTGCAGTGGGCATCCACCCATCACTTTGTTTTACCTGTAAATCCCAACCTCTTCATTGGACAATCTCTAGCCCTGGATGTCTCTACTGGTTCAAGGGCTCCAGGTGGACCGAATGAACATTTTTGGTTGCCTTATCGGGTCTGTCATTCATCGTCGCTTTAAGTTGAGGAAAAATGACAAGAAGTGTCCGTCTCTGCATGTCATTCCTGAAAACGATGTGAATGTATTTTGGATGATCAGTGTTTTCATTTGTGAAACATTCTCGATACTTGTATTGGTTTACATTGTGTAATTTTTTTAGTTTACAATAAAGTTTGTGACTTGTGCTGGTGTTTGTTTTTATTTTTCTTCGCTTGGTAACTGTTTATTTAACACTGGTTGTTAGCCATGTATTAACATATGCTAATGGAATCCCACAGCAGCTGCAATGAAGCCATGTTTATTGTGGGGAAACCATTTTGGAGTTGGAGCTGAACTTTTGGTAAGTTTTCCCAGGTGTACCTGCTTCTGTCAGCAATAAGCAGAGTACAGATCTAAGGTTAAATGGATTTGTCTTCCTCAAGCTCATCTGAAATGTGGACATTTTCTAACTCTTTGCCCATATCCATACAAATAAGTGTCATTTGGCAAACATGTACATGTTTTAAGATGGAGCTCTGGACTGTGGTCTCACAGAGATGTCTTCCATTTTGTCTGTGTTTGTTTTATTGTGCTTCTGTAAAACAAACAGCACTAGAAGTTATGTGAATGGTATAAAAATCACATTGTCCACAGAGTGATCCCTGCCTGTGTTGTTTAAACTGTTTTTGGTCTGATGGCGCAATTGCCCATCAAATTTAACAAAAACCCCACAGATTTATGGTTGTGTCCACATCTCTGCTTAGAGTGTTTGCAGTACCGCACTGCATTCCCACAATACCCTGACCATGGACGCAGCCAGAGTGACTGACCTTTGGAAGCTGTTACAGCTCAGAGGAATGCGGCCCACTGACCTGATCCAGGGAAGACGACTGACTGGGTGGGGGGGTTAAAACGATACGTAACTACTGCATCACAGCAGCAACCTTTCTGTAACCTGCCAAATAGGTCTACAGCACCATGGCAACCAGATCAGAATTTTTTTTATGGTGCCTGTTGATTAGTACAATGTATTTATAATCACCAAAATAGCTGGGAAGCAAACAAAGGGTTATTATTACATTGGTGCTGTACCTGTCATTGCTTTAAGACCCAGCAGACATGGTAAAATGCAGACTTTTGTACTAGAATGTTTAAGACATTTAAAGCAAACGTTGACTAAATTCCACCCACCTTTTGCTATCTTTCCAACGTCTTATCTCTTATTTATAAAAAATACAGTCTCACATCCCAGTTAGGTCTGTCTGACCAGTGTCTGCCCAGTGGGCTGATTTTGTTTTCACAGCCTTGCATTATTAACCTCATTTTGAGGTTTTTAAGTTGAGAGAATATTTAGGGATAAAGAATCTATCTCTGCATATTTCTCCAAATATTGAAGGTTTTCTGTATGATGCATACATTGCTGTCTTTAAAGGTATTTTAAAAGCAATAGTACTGGTTAATATTGAGTAATCATTAGCATCTTTTTTTTTGGATTAGGTTTGTGGCTTGCAGTATTGTTAGTTTAATCTGCTTGGTAGCCATTTGTTTAATAAAGTTTGAATTACATATTAACACACAAACACAAATGAAATACTACATCTTTTATGAGAAAGTATTTATATATTTAATTTATTTAGCAGACTTTTATCCTGAGTGATCTATTTTTGTTTTTGAGAGAGCTAGCAGGGTCAGACATTTGCTGGAAAAATTGGGGGTTAAGGGTCTTGCTGAAGGGTCCAACAGTGAAGCCACCCTACTGACCCTGGGATTTGAACTGGTGACCTTCTGATCCCCCCCGTGACCCTGACCGAGATTAGCAGGTGAAAGATGGATGGATGTAAGCAATAGAATTCAGTGATGACACTCATATAGGCCTTATGCAGATTTGCCCTTCACGGAATAAGGTGATTACAGCGCCCTCTTCTGATAGGGTGAGCGGCACACGGGACACACCGGCCGCCCCTCCCAGCAGAAGTCCTCGAAGGCTTGCAGGCAGCACACATGGAAGACGTGCGAGCAAGACAGCAGCATGGCCTGCCGGAACCCTCCACTGGGCCTCCCCGACGTCTCCACGCTGCCAGGGTGTAGCTGAGTGAGGCAGATGGGGCAGTCCGAAGCTTCTCGCTGTGAGGCCTGCGACACGGGAAGCGCCGTGACCCACTGAAAGGGGCTTGGCCAATCCCTTCCTGTTCCCAGTGCTTACTGGGCTTGGTTCGACCCACAACTTATCAAATATTGAACGGATCACCTCTCTCCCAAAGCCCCAATGAATTCGACAGACACCCTCAGTACGAGTCACCATTGTCAGACAGGTGGATTTATGCTCATTCAAATAACATATTTATCACGGCTGTTGTACTGGGCAGGTATCTACAGTGCAATCAATTATTAACCCAAAGGGCCTTTTCATTTATTTGAAAACGAGTTGACGCTTGATGTTTAATACAGAGGCCTGTAACGTTTATTATGTTTGACTTCATGTGACGGGTCCTTGGTAAACAACCCTCGGAACTCTATACTTCAAGTCAAGGTTGAGCAACTTGTGCCCCGTGCTTGACCTCTTCATAGGAGATAATGGGCTGCACTTTTTCCCCATGTGGTTGACACCCAGACAGTGTCAGCAGACAGACCCAACACGATAAACTCTAAATAAATTTTAAATATCCTTCCCATCAAGTGAATAAATCTGTACCATGAACCTGCCAATTGGATATTTCTTTTGCTTACTTAAAGTAATACATTTCAGCTTACATATCCATGAGTTTTAATATTTACAAACATCTTCAAGGTAGAAATGGATTTGCTAGCCAACAATTATGACATCACAGGAGCTTGCAGTGTGGTGTTTGGTGGCTAAGACTCCTACCTTTTGCTTTATCTTGGCCCAGTCCTCTTCCTTCATCTGGGAGAGGTGCTGCCTATCAAATTCACAGAATGCCTGCCTACTGGACTCCATGGAGAGGTCGAGGGCGCTTATGAATTCCTCAACGCTGTTGTCACAGCATCGCATGAAGCCATCGCTAATTTCCTGCAGCTAATTGGCACAATAAGAATAGTAACAGTTACACTGCAATTGACTGATGTCATTCGGTAGGATAAGACACTAAGAATGAAGCCATGTGCTCAAATAATGAGACCGTTCTTAACTGAGGTTAAGATGAATTTCTTTCTCGGCATCACACCATGGTGGAAATTAAGCCAGCAGTCGGTTATACGTGGTGACAGGACACACGATGTCCCAGCGGTCAGCCCCGTGTCATCGTGACGTCACGCAAGCGTTATCGCAAATCAAACAACAGTGTCTGAAGCCAACTTCTCCAGGCAAACAGATATGATCGCAGGTGAACTTTGGCCAGCGCACAGGGGACATTTCAAGGCGATCAATCTTGAAGTCGCTAATTTGCCTCCTAATGTGTTGACTTATGGTAGGACCTCAAAAGTAAAATGAAAAGCCTGGTATTTAAAGCGTATCAACAAAGAAGCTGATAAGTTTTTTTGTCCCCTTTCCCCTCCTTTCCTCAATACTATTAATATCCTCTAAAGCCACCTGCTCGGTGCCAGTACAAGTCGGCAACAGTGTGACAATGTTTGCCATTTCAGTATGATAAAGGAAAGCGTAAAGAATGCTCAGTGTCCCTGGTTTGTTTGAGATGTAAATCACAATGCTTGGAGAACCTGAAATGACAATCCCTTCCACAAACCCCTGCAAGCCCCCCCCCAAATAACTGTCAGTGCGATGACACCGATTTCATCGCAGTCATAAACGACTGCGCTGAGATTTATGTGGCCTGCACGAGCCGGGGTTTTTGGACCAGGATCAAAGTAATGAGGGAGCGTGACAAGGCGAAAACAATTAAAGCTGTAAACACGCTCCGAGGCCACAGCATTCAGCTCCCGTCTTTTCGCTCGTTTGATCTGACCTCAGGGCACTGAGATGGATTGTTGGGCTGGGTTCAAAAAAGGAAAAAAGTATGTGCACTCAACGATTCGTCAGAACGTTTGTGGTGATGGTGACAGTTTTGTTTTACGCCACTATGAAAGGTCACCACAGCCCAATAGAGTAAGGGTAAAAAGTAGAATGGGGGGTGTCACTTTTTCCACACTGTTGAGACTAAAGACTGTCCTCTTTAGACACTCTCATCATTTCAAAATAAAAAATCGGTACTTGATATAATGATTCTCTGTAAATGCGTTGTGACCAAAGGTTTTTCTGCAACTGTGCAACTGCACTGTCAATAAAATATTTAAAAGGCAGAATAATTGTTTGTTTGTGTCCTCCGCTGAATAACCTTCACATACAATCATGCTCACATACCCCAAATAAATAGGTGCAGTAATTACAGCAGATGGTCCAATAGCTTCCTGAGTGTACCTTATGGACAGTTTTAGCTGTGCCCAATAGTCATCTCAACTCTACTCATCTTGTTAGAAACACACTGTTCAACATGAAATAACTGACCATCTCAGGCAGTACTGCATCTCTGTTTCTCCTTAACATTTTTCCCCAAGCCTGAATATACCAAGAAGCTATTTTCGTTGTACTGGTTCCTGTTAACTGGAACAGCTGCTGCATTCTGCAAATGGAGAGCCCAAGTAAAGGATTTGAGCTGCATAAAAAAAAACAGGCATAAATAATTTCATATTTTGATACATTATTTAATTTGGTTTGTGTGTATTAAGATGACTTATGGATAGTATGTGTTCTATAGTGTCTTTGTGCTGCTGTGGTGCAAGGGGCAAACGCTATAATATTCTCTGTCATACCCACTCAAAACGTAAAAAAATTCATAGAATGGAGCTTGAAAATATTATATAGAGCAAAAGTTCTCAAATTAGGGGACACATCAGGACCCTCTATCATCTTCTTTATCTTGAATAAATTGAATGAAAACTTCTTTTTTAGACCCACAAAGTCTGTTCCTGTTTGTGACATCTGCCGCGTGTCTTTAAATAATTAAAAAAAGCAATTATAGCCGAAGCTCCGTCCTGATGTGTCCTTTAAGCGTTTTAAACGAGGATGGGCAAACACTCGCTGGAGGACGCCCTTTCTCCTTTTCTCCTGGAATGTCCAATCTGTTTGACTGAAGCACACACACTTTAATTAGTTTACAGACGGTGCACGATTCACACGGCACCGAAAGCCACCCCCCAGCTCCCTCAGATGAATAGTCCTCCCCCGCCACCCCGTAGATTCTATAGGGTGGCCATCTCCATCCCTCGGTCTAAGAAGCCTTTCAACCACCTCGCCAATTTTCTAAATTGAGCGAAAAGGGAAGAACAGATATAAAACTTCCAGGAGAAATGTGCCAGATTTCCTAGGAAGGTAATGTCTTGGGCCAGTGCAAACCGTTTCATCTTTCTGGCAGATACGGGGAAGCAGTGGAAAATGGACTGTCACAGTGCCTCGCAGAGATGATCTCACAGGTATTTTATCTAGCCTGTGTGTTTCCATTCAAACCGTTCAGGTGTGACAGTCGAATAGCAAAGCTGATTGTGTACCTTTTCTTCGAAGAACTTCCTTCTCAGCAGCTTGTCCTTGGGTGGCACCGTCTTCCTTGCGTTCCTGTACCGCTTCCGAGCGACATAGCCTCTCCAGCACGCCTGGATCCTGATGGAGAGACTGGGCTCGAGCTGTGCTGAGGTGTGGGC
This sequence comes from Boulengeromyrus knoepffleri, assembly GCA_026770805.1. Classification (NCBI taxonomy): domain Eukaryota; kingdom Metazoa; phylum Chordata; class Actinopteri; order Osteoglossiformes; family Mormyridae; genus Boulengeromyrus; species Boulengeromyrus knoepffleri. The sequence continues at coordinate 16,563,396 of JABJVO010000078.1, read as the reverse complement.
CTCACGCCCCGAATTGGCTGCTTATGCCTTAATGGGATGACGTCGGCTATTACTGGCAAGGGTAATGAAAGTTTTGGATTTGACATCATATCCTCAAAGGGCCAGTGTGTATGCAGGTTTTTGGGATAACCTTTAGGTCAGCTGTTCAAACAGAGGTGTGAGAATTCTTCAGCCAATCAGTCCTCTAATTAGTAATCTAAATAGGGAGCTGTGGCAAAAACCTGCATACACAACAAACCTTTCTGGATAAGATAGCCCACCCCTGGTCTAAACTGTGTAATATGGAGTGAATTTCCCTTTAAGGTTTTACTCTCGAGCATAATGGACATGATTATAAGTAATAATATAACAGAAATATAGTATGTCCAGTGTTCTCATAGCCAACAATCACAGAGCTGATATTAGAAAGCTGGTATATTATGCTAAGACTTAAATGGCAGAATATGATTAGCAGGAAATGCACTCTGCTATTGGCTTATGTAGGGTTCTGTAGGGTTTTCCAGCCTAGGTTACTCTCAGAATGCGGCACGGCCCCCGTTCCAAATGCGTGAGGTTTAGGGGTAAGTGGGTCGAGGGAGCACACCTGACGGCACACTTTTCCCTGTAGAGACGAGCGGCATCATGAATCACTCTGGTCTCATACTGCTTCCTCCTGCACATGGGGCAGCACTTCCTGCTGGAGAAGCGCTCCAAGGCACGCAGGCAGGCCTGCGAGGTGCACGAGAGGCGCGGTGAGGGGGGGGCGTCAGAAGGCGTCTTCACGGGGGCCGAAAACTCAGCCGTGTGTCAGGAGGAACAACTTACCCTATGAAAGACGTGAGAGCAGGACAGCAGAACCTGCGAAAGAGGTTTGAAAGCCGTCAGGGTGAGCGCTTGGTGCACTATGAATAGGTGAATTCCCCTGCTTGTTTGAAAACGCCTCAGAAGTGCTGTGTGGAGGACTTTCAAAGCCGGGCATCCTGCGGAGCGACTCGAGATCACACAAAAATAACAGGTGTATGGCAGCACTGTGAAAACCGGCACTCAGCCTTGCAGTCCTGAAGAGCCCTCTATCTCCGATCCGAATTACGGATTCGACAACACCTGTTTCTGCAAGAAAAATCGCTCGTTTACAGCCGACTGGAATGAATGGCAGGTGGCCTCAGATCTAAACACTTTGCCTGATTGCCCTTAATTCTTGCCTTTTAACTCTCCCAATGTCCCTGAAATAAACATAACAGGCCAATGGAAGTTTAAAAAAAAAAAACAACAGTTTGGTTCCATTTTGCAATCACATCCTGTGACCTTACTGGGTATTCTTTGACGTGATTCTGGTCAATTCTGCTGTGCCACATTCGCCCTGAGGATTCAGATCACAGGGCACCAGTGCATTTCTGCATTTGCCCTGGGGATTCAGATGAACACTGGGGTTATGATGACATGGGCGGGCCTTCTGAATTATTCCTGCGGCTTCTGGTGAGCGACCGAGCAAGCAAGCGAGCGCTAGCACTTCTTATATAACTGGGGCTTTCACAGACCCCCAGAGAGCAGCCTACTCAGAGGCAGTAAACCCAAGCTGGGGAAAATGGGACCAGGGCAGGCATCCTGCAACACCTTCCCACTGAAGCTCCTCTACTAGGGGCTGGCCCTTAGGGCCTGGTGCATGGAGCCATTTCACAGAGAGCTGTGACAATTCCTCATCATCTCCATACCTACAACACACAGGAGAACAGGGTGCCCTCTGGTGCGAGACATACATTAAGGACCCAGATAAGTCATTAGACCAGAATGATTCTCTCTCAGGAACCTGTGGTATGAAAGCAATCCATCTAATACCTGAACAGCAAGGCGCTGAAACTACATGATGACTGACTTTATAGATAACAGAAAAAATATTGCAGGAAAATAACTAATTCCTACATTGTGTGAATAATACTGTAAAGCAACAATCAAAAACTAGCTTATGTCAGTGGAGGAAGCTTGCATATTTGAAGAGCCTTTGAAGAGCATTTTTTGATGTTTTATTTAATTGACGAATGACCTTCACCAAAAACTTACACGTGGGCTACATGAAGAGCGTAATTCTTTTCTGGCACCTTTGGACTAATATTTACCAGTGTTTCCATGACAACACAGCTCCTTTGTTGGGCCTTCGTGTCTGCTGAGTATTTTTTGTTGAGACTGGCCCTCTTAAAAGGGGATCCCAGCGAGAAAGTAAAGACTGAAAGACCCTCGCAATGACTCACTGATTGCCGAATCCCTGCGTCACACTCCGGTGGCAATGCAGTATTTGCCGTCTGTGCGGATTGCTTGGAGAATGCGGTGGGGGTGGGTGAAGCTCAGTAAGCGCGTGATGAATGCCGTGGCCGCAAAACTGAGGTGTGGGTCACGCACCTGGGGCTGGAGTCGGAACTCCTCCCGGCAGATGGCGCAGGGCTGGCTGGAGTCCCCTTGTTGGAGTGACCGCAACTTAACCTGGTGCCACTCATCTGTGGTCAGGGGCGTCGGAGGGGCGTCGACCAAGCCAAGCTTCTGGGCTGACAACCAGTGCGGCAACATGAAAGCCAACACCGAGGAATTAGATCTTACATTTCAATTAATCCATTGATCAAATTCTGAGTTCTGGAATGTCAACAGGTACACATTTTCCTGAGGTAAAAGTGCTTTGCTCCAGGAAACAAGGTCACTGCTGGAATTACGATATAACGGCCAGCCAGGGTGTTACCTCACTCCATCCTGACACTGCTATGTGCCCTGGATTGCCATTTACTCTACCTAATGTAGGCGGTGGAGGGCCTGGCCCAAGGACATACTCCTCTTCCAGGCTGTGAGCCTCTCGGCATCTCTGGGTTCTATCCCCAGACTGATGCGCAGCTTCCCCCCGCCACTGGGGGGTCCTGTCCCTCTGTGTACCGGTGTGTCTTCGCCTCACTGAATCCTGCAGCGGTAACCGGTGTAGCTGTAAATCTCTCACCGCGTGATCCTGCAAGGCGACCGCCATCATTGCCAGGTTGATGTGTCCTTTTGACCTCAGATCCTGCAGGTGGGGCAAAGGAGCAAATCGATAACAGGGTCCCCGTCCCATTTAATAAGAACAAGAACAAGAACAAGAACAACAATAATAATAGCTGACACTTTATTGATTCCTCTGGGGAAACGCCCTTTTACCCTCCACCATCTTGCCCTCCATGAGAGCAACCTTGGCAGCGAAGGGCAGCCACCCGTAGCGGCGCCCAGGGAGCTGGACGTCAAGGGCCTTGCTCAAGGACCCACAGATGTGCTGAGATTGAGCGTGAACTGCCTACCTTCCGATCAGAGGCCTAGCCCACCGAGCTGCACGCTGCCCCCTATTGCTGATTCACAAGATTGTGCTGCATATTACTGTAAATAATTCTCTCCACTACATGATGAACTACTTAATGGTGACAAAGTACCTGAACTGGATACAATGCGTTTAGAATGAGCATCAGAAGGAGCAGTTCAGTTCTCTGGCATTAATACTTAGAAGCAAAGAAAATGACTTACCTTGTAAAGAAGGGAAAGGGTGTCAATTATTTTCCCTCACTAAGACCCACCTCAAAATACTAATAATACTGAAAACATAAAAATTTACTCTGCAATGATACATCAAAACTGCTGACATGGTGTAAGTTAAGCTACGTCATGGCAACAAGATGTACTTTTAGTTTCATGTTAGATGCTACACTGAATGGGCAGTATTAGCTCCCACCTCCAGGGTTTGGGTTTGAATCCAACCACATCTCTTTGTGTGGAGTTTGCTTCCTCTCCCCATGTTGTGTGAATTTATTCTGGGTATTCAGGCTTACAACCACAGTCCAAAGACAAGATATTTAGGCTAAATAGCCCATAGTGTACCTTGTGCCCTTGTGATGGACTAGCGTCCCATCCAGGGTGTGCACCTGTCTTGTGCCCTAAGCTGCTTGGACAGGCTGCACCTCCTTCCCCATTACGCAACTCAGGATAAGTGATTGGAAGATAGACGGGAAATTGAGTGCTGCCATCTAAGAGCTTCTAAAGTGTCTTCAAAAATATTGTGTATAAGCACAAATATATCTGATAACTTTCAGCATACAGATAATTCTCTTCATGTTTAGGTTTATTATTAACCAGTTAAATCGCAGCGCAATAACTATCTTCCAAATTTAAATATCTAGTTATTACCAAAATAAAAAAAAAATGATACACCACCCAAATCTAAATACTCCAGAATACACTAGTGTCGACAATGATACATAGCCAACGTGACAGCGGGTTAGCTACCATGCTAACATGTTACGTACAGCGGATAACTTCCAGCCCGCACGAGCCACGCACGAGCTGAAAGCTATAACTTAAATGACAGCATTAGACACGGCATTAAACAGAGAGAAACAAGGTCGTTACTGAAACGGTTCACTGAGAACAGCACTAAAAAATAACCTTGTTAAGTGAATGCGGGACGGAGTGAGAAAAGACAGACCTTTCGCATTGTTATCGGTGAAGGAAAATGTTTACGGCTTTCACTGTTGCCTAGCAACGCGCCTCTCACTAATAACGGCGCGTGGCTCTCTGTGAGCGGACAAACCGTCAGGTGCATTAGGTGATAAACATGGATGTGTAATATTACTCTTCTAATGACAAGTATTTATGGCAGATTAAAGTAAGACTACGTACTTTTTTTATTAACTGATAGTGGTTCAAGCTTAAAGTTCACCTTGTGGGATCGAGATTTATTCCTGCGGAAACTCCCTTCAAGTCCACGTATTCCCGTGATTACCGAGGTAATCGAGGCGCTAAGGAGGTGGCTATTGGTGTATTTTTCCACACAAATATACCGAATGAAACGTACTAGCATGGACCTCCATGGGAGAAGCATCCGGAAACAGTGAAATGTTATTTTTATCTTTTATTTATCCAACCGGCCCGACCACCAACCGGTAAATTCTCCCCCAGTCGTCTGTCCTAATACAAGCGTTCAAGTGACGAAAACGTTTAATGCGTCTTATTTGAAGCAGGAGGTGTGTGAGACCTTCTCCCCGTGTTTTAGCGTAGGAAGCTGACCGCACATACCTGCCTGGCAGCCTCCCTACCAGCATGGCAGATCCCACCATTACATGCTCCATTGATCCTGTAATTGCTGCTTCGGGGTGTCCAAGTGTGTCCTCATTGTGATCCATCACACTGCGGTTATTTCGTGAACTGTTTTCACTATCGATAGCTTGCCTTCCAGTTAAGTTTTCCAGACTACTTATCATTTATACCGTGTGTGTCTTCTTAGTAATGCAGTTGCATATTTATCATGGTAACGTATTTTAAAAGGAACCACTCACCCACATTACCTCTATGCTGTAGTGATGTATGTCACATATAACTGATTTTAAGCCTTAAGCAATATTAAATAATGTATTATTATACTAGAAATTTAGATATTTTTAAATGTTATAATATAGTTATCCCAATCTGAGTGTAATACATTACTAGTTGGAGAGTAAGGTGCACAGGTTGTGACATCACACTTGCATTGCAGACATTTATGCATCCAGTTGCTGTTTTATGTGGTCCTTTGGAGAAAAAAAGAATCATTCATATTAATCTTTTGGGAATGTCGGGCACGGACCGTGCTTTTTACGAATGAGAACAAACACTGACGCGGAAAATTACTCTCAGAGCTGTCGTCAAAGGGGCTGAGAAAAAAGAAAAGGTGTTCATTCTTGTTCGATGAGGCAGAGTCACCTTCTCAGCTTGTGTCAGTGGAAGTGGGACTCTGAGATCCTTTTTTTGTTGGCTGATGAAAGTAATCTCTTGTTTGTCGGACCGCAGGATGCTATTTGCCACACTGTGGTTTGGGCAGTTCCAGAATGCTTTTGACTTTGATCAACTTTGAAGTGCAGGCGGACTCACCAAAACAGATGGCTGAAGTTACAAATGGCGATGAGGACTGTCATTCAGACGGACCCTCTAAAACAACAAATCTGAGTCATGGGCTCTATGGGGCCGTTTCGGTTTTAGGGAATTCTGCATTCCTGAGGTTAAAAAAGATATGTATGTTGACTGGCTTCATCAGAAAGAGCTGTAGCGCAATTTATTAATTAAGGATTCAGCAGTTTTAAGACACCAGTAGACGTGAGCTTAGTGTAGCATAATAACATAATAGCTGCTTTCTCCCTGTGCTGTCATCGGCAGGATTCCAGTATGCACCCTCATTTTCAAAGTGGACATTTGTCTTTTTCCTTTTAAATAAATACCTTTTTTTAAAGAGTTTTTCTTCTTATTACTATTATTTATTTAGATGTCTCCTCTGTGGAACTCTTTACCTAATCTGTGGTATTTTCAAAAGAAACTCACCTTGTCATGTGGAGAGCTGATTATTTAAGAGGTGGAGAGGGGCGGAGGGGATGGAGAAGACGGACGGGAGGGGAGGGGGGTGGGGGTAACCTGTATTGATGTGAAAGGGGAGCCGCGCCAAAACCTTCGGCAAACTCTGGGCGCTGCATGCATGTTGAAAAGGCCAAACTAATCCCGCTATTTGTCACTGTTTTAAAAGCTTTGCGGGGAATGTAATTTCAATGGTAGCAATATTTGAGACGTCAAAAGAAATTGAAGCAAATAATTACTGACAGTTCTGACCGCACGTGTATTTAGTCGGTAGTTTCCAAAGGTAAGTGAGACACTTAGCGGTAGGTTTTTGTTTTTTTCCATTGGCCTTAGAGCCCAGGGTCTGTCTAGTTGAGTTCAGGATATTAACTGTGGCTTTCCCTAACCTTAGGAGGCTCAGTTCAGGTCTTAGCATTAGCAGGCATGTATATGTTAAGCATGTATGTTTTTAAAGTTGAATTATATCTGAAAAGATACAGCCACGGTTGAATATTGGTTTGATATAAAAAAAGGTTTGTTTTGAAAATGGTGTCTGCACCATGAGCACTTACATCATTCTCTAGTTTAGTAATTCAGTTTCAACTTTACAATACACTTATTGGAAAGAACTATAAATAAATATTGACATTTAAGGCTTTGGCACACTTGTGAGGAATATTTAATCACCCATAGTTTTATCAGATAAACTTCTTCAGGACTGAAATTGTAGGCTCACTTTGAAATTTTCAAAACATTCCTAAAAGTATTGTAAAAACAAAAATTTTGTTTTAGAACACGTTTTATGGATCGACCTTCCATGAGAATTTCCAGGACCGTACCACTACCCAAGATTTGCTGTTATTTGCTAGCTTTTAATGATGACAATGAATTAGAAACATTCTTATATATATATATATATATATAAGTGTTCACTGACAACACCTTCGGCACGTTGTCAGGTGACCGTGATAACCCACAACAGCAGATGAAGCTTTGGGCGATGGGGTTAAATGATACTCCTATGCATGTTTTCCAGCCAGCTTTTGTCTGCATGCCTTGAATTTTTGCATTAAAGGCAACTCACCATCAAAAAAGTCAACCTCTTCCTTTCAGCTTCAAACTCAGTCATTGACCCTTCCATAATGTCCTCAAAAATCAAAGTGAAGTTCTTTTCAAGATGATTGGAAAAACAAACGGATAGGGTACTGACTGAAATAGTGTAGGTTTTTGACAAAAAATGCAGTTGATTCTTCTGATGTTTTCATTGCCAGTGTAGTATCAGTTTGTACTGTTATTTACCTCATAGGTAAACCACAAACAACTTTATTGTACAAATATCCATAAATAAGGACAACTTCAATTTCTTAATTCACATTATGTTTAAAAATGTTTATTTAGATGTTTGTCTCTTGTTCATTTACAGGGGCGACACTGGCCTGTTTGTGTATAATGTAACATGCTATTTCAATACAGCACATTAAGGAATGCATTCTACATTGTTGATATACCGCATTGTACATCAGTTTCATACTTTGTTTTATGTTATATTAATTTTGATAGCTTATGTAACAAGACACCAGTTTAAAAAATTTGGTAGTATGTTCATGTTAGTTCAAAGTACTATTGGATATTCTCAGGTTGCTAATAGACCTTTGATTCTCTGCCTGTCACCTGGTTGCTAAAACAAATAGCCTTTGTCAAGGTCCTGTGCTTTTGATGTTGGTCGTGACCTGGCATGTCTCACACATTGTTTCTGCACTGCTACGCTTGCAGCTCTTGGTCTTCCATGGCAAGACGATGCATTGGAACACAACCACATAAGGACATTACTTGATGAGAGTGTGGCATTCTCTAAGAAATTGAATTGGCTAGTTTTGCTAGCATATAACTCGTTTTTGCCATCTGCTGCTTCACCTGCCGTTGTAAAAACCGACTGCTAAATACAGCTCAGCTTGGCTCAATATGCTGTGTCAAACTCAGGGAGATCTAACACTGGCCCTTAAAATTTCTGATGATACATATTCATAAGTTGGCCCATACATTAACCACCCTCTGTGTTGGATATTTATCATGAGCTAATCCTCATATTCTCTTCTGAATGCGTGACTTGTCCGGAATATACAGTATATCCTCAACCATTTAAGAACAGTTGTCTGAACTGAGTCAGCTAATAATAATGATGATAAAAACAGGTTCAATTTGAAATTTACCAGCAATTGATATATTTTATCCCTCTGGTGATGAAGATATATTATATTGGACAGAATGGTTACTGCTGCCCATCCATTTTTAGGTTTTTAAAATGTATAATGCAGGAAGAGGTTTAAGTTGTATAGTATGTGGTTTGCGTGTTTTGTGCAGTTGTGACCAGGATGTGAGTCAAGAACAAGATATTGGTGTAACTGTAACATGCTTTAGATAGAAATGGCTCCTAATCCAAATATTGTTAACATTAATAACTATTTGTATAATTATAATAAAGCAAGAATATTTTCTTGCATTCACTCTTTGTCAGTTTAATTATGAACCTCAGCATAAGAATGTGACACCAAATGGCTGATTTTTCTTTCATATCCAGGTTTAGGAGATTAATTGGAGGGAGCAAGAATGGCGGAGTACCACAGACATGTGAATCTTGGAAAACTGCCATCGTCCCATTCTCGTGGTGTCGATGCCTGCACCGGGATGGAGATGAGTCCGGAATAGTGAATTCCCTTCCCTCTGCCCCATGCAGTTGCTGTGATAAATGACAGTCTTAGTCGGTGAGTGATGAAGCACATTCCTTCTGGTGGCAGAGTCAAGGCAGGAGGAGACACTGTGGTTAATCATAACTGTAAGTTCCTGCAATGGCACTGAGGTTTCAGCCAAGTCTGAGGTGCTTAAAGCCAAATTGCTTTGTGATATTCCCATTTTGCTGATGAAAACAGTTGAAAGAAGTGTTTGCTAAACAACAGTATACATAAATGTGATTTAATCTCTGTGGTGGTCTTGGAGAAAAGAGTAAAGAGTAAATTGCTCTGTGAGTCAGGGTTTCTAAGGAAAAACCTTTTTCCTTAGCTTTTCCACGCAACAGTACCTGTTCACATCTGACTGATCTCTGTTGATTAAGTAAGGGGTAAACCACAACACGGTGCCCGATTATACGAAAACAATCAATGACAGCTTGGTGTAATGTGGCCTGATGTGAAGCAGAGGGCTGCTAACGAAGTTGGAGTTGATTATTTTTTATACTACCACACACCTCAGAGTGGTTTATCCTCCTTATACCACGGCAAACAAACAAAAAATAATAATTGAATAAACTAGTCATGGTTAGAGGAAATTTGTTTCAATTAGCATTTGATAAAGTTCCAATGTGCTCTTAAAAATATAGTCTCTATAAGGATAGAATGTCTGCTCAAGGTACTCACTGGAAGCTGCAAATCTGTTAAGTTACCCTAGAAACCGTCAACAGACAGGCGGTTGTGTTTTGAAGACCAAGGAAAATTATGCTGATAAGAATGACTGCTTATTTATGAGTTAAAAGTCATATTATATTAATATGTTTAATAAAACATTAAAACGCATTCATATAGAATTGTTATTAGGCTGCCAGAACTGTATGTGCGGTTACATGAAAACAATTAACACCCACGTGACATTTCTGGATCAATAAGAGAATACTGTTTACCAAAGCCATGGTATAAGGTTCATGAGCTGAAGTCTTCAAGCTTAATGCTGCTGAAGTATTATGTAATTATAATTAGTTAATTGTTTACCATTCTGTCATCTCTGGATTCACCAAGCTCAACGGAAGGAAAAAATGTCCAGAAAGAAGTGCGGTTGACAGAAAACATTACAAGAATTTTTAAAAGATTACTAAGAACAACAGGATGAAGAAATTTAAATTAAACAGCACTAAGGGTGATAACATTTGCCCCAAGATGTTATTTAAATCCCCACAACATCTCTGAGCAGGATAAGGAGTTAGAAGATGAATGGATGTTATTAAAATTAATTTTAGAGAGAAGATCAAAGGTAAAGTGCTAGCTTCCTGTCAAGTGCACAAGAATTCATTCTTTATGCTCCTGTACTTAACACTTGAAGGATTCACTTTGCAGATCACTTTGTGGAGATCTTGATCATTTGGGTGAATCTCCTGAAGCTCAGGCTGATTTTTTTTAAGCAGTCCTTCTTGGTGGATTTAGTTCAGCTCTCTCAGGTTGCTTGGGGATCATCTTTCCATGGAGTCTCAGCAGGTTTTATTGTCAGAGCTTTGACTGGACAACTCAAGGAAAATGAATTTCTTGTGAATAGCATGAGACTACAACTAAAACCACTTGAAGACTCCTTTTACTGTGCATAGGGAGTACCTGGGATAAGAACGTCCAACATAAGGACAAGTTGTACTTACGAACAGACTGTCGTAAACCTAATATATTAAAAATTCAGGTTAAATACAATGATTTCTAACAACAAATGCACACATTACTTTGTGATGCTTGTGAAAACATTGTGTGGCTTCAGCAGGCTCGAGGTACAGTACAGTACCATATCTAGTTACTTTTGTTATTACTGTATAATTCTTATTAGTATTATCTACTGTATACTTACCTACAAATTTGACTTAAAGACAGAGTTAAGGAACGGATCTCGTTCGTAACCTGGGACCTGCCTGTATGGTGTTTAATTCACTTATTTCCTGTGTTGTTTTTGACGATGCTGTTTCGTCTCCATTGAAAGCCAAGAAGCATTTAAAGTTCAAATGTCGGCAATTGTATAGCGACTTAGCTCGCCATTGTTAGCTTGAATGACAGTAGTGTGAGATAAGGCTGGTATTTAGCCTGACACTTCAGTGTTTCTCTACTGTTCCCAGGAGCGAGCTGAAGTCGTCACAGACAGCAATAGCTTCACATCATTCACGGTGTTTTTCTTCCAGCCTCCGTCACATGAAATTCATTGTAGAGGCCCTGTGTGATTGACTTCCAGCACGGAAGGAAATAATAATACAACTTACATAGAGTAACAGCACAATGAGTCGGTGTGGGCACTTTCTGTGGTGGGTGTATTTGGGTCAAGAACAATATTCTCTTTCCTTCCTTTGATATTCTATGCAGCTAGCACCCAAACTGATGGTCACGTTCTAGGTGCCAAGGTTAAACAAAGTGGATAAACAAATGTTGACACAACATCAGCGGTAACTACACAGCAATTTGACAGATGTTCATATCTTGATTAAGTAACCAGAGCTGCAAAATCTTGTAATGCTTCTTTCCACTGTCAAAAACTGCGCATTCAGTGCAAGTTCACAGCAAGTCTGAAGGCTGTTTTAGGAAGTACAGGGCAGAGAGCAGCCTGGATTGGATGTCATTCCTGGACATTTTAGTGATGCCACTCTATTTAAAAC
>JABJVO010000078.1:16533697-16551577 GCA_026770805.1 Boulengeromyrus knoepffleri | reverse complement strand
TAGGAAGTACAGGGCAGAGAGCAGCCTGGATTGGATGTCATTCCTGGACATTTTAGTGATGCCACTCTATTTAAAACACTAGGTTAGGAAAAGGGTGCTTGCAAGAAACTTACCCAAACACGGGACAAGAGTTAAATCCCCTGGAGGCATGAGACCTTGGTGTCCCCCAGTGAGCCATTATGAATCCTGCATGCATATTCACTTCCAGCTAGGTCTTCCACAATCCATTTCATCCTCGGATTGTGTATAGATTCGATTTTCATGCTGTTGTCTGATAGCTCCAGTATATCAGGATATTATATGGTTCTACCCTCTGTCACTACAGAATTCTCATAGTGATTTGCAGTAGACTATAACCCCCTCTCTGGAGCCCTGATCAGATAAGTGACAACAGATAGAGCACGTCTACCATTTAATTAACCATTATGTCCCCTACAGTTACGGTTCATGGCCCGATCACTTTGGTTATATTTGCATTACACCAGGGATCCAATAATCGAACAACCTGCCAATAAATGTCACCTAATATGCCTTTAATCAGCTCAGCCATCGACCACCTCAGTGACCCTTTGCTTCCCAATCCTAACCACTAACAAGGATCTAATCAAAAACTCTAGGCCTTTGCGGCCTCCTGGGCTGAGCTGACTCAGAGATCCATGTGTTCAGCAGTATGGTACTCAAAGCATTTCGGAGAGAGCTAGATTGAAATGATTACACATGTCTTTTGGAAATGAAATACAAATCATGGTAGACTTTGGTTTTTCCTTCATTTACTAAGTGCTACATTACCTCATGCTCTGGTCCCCAACAATAGATTTTCAATAAATCTCAGTGCGGTTAAGATGATAAAATGCTCTACATATCATGGAAAGAGGCAGCGCTTATTAGCACTTGAGAAGTTATTGATTGCCCATTTTGATTAATCTCTCTTTGGAGAGTTGCGGGTTTTTTTCTGTGCCAGCCCCAAAAAGAGCTCAGTGTCTTCTGTTGATGCCCGGCAGTATAACGACCAGTGACATTGACCATCTGAGCTGAGCTCTGGAAGTAGGGCATTCACTGGATATCTGCCTTGCCTTGTCCCGGCATGCCTGACCTTCTCAGGGATCCTGTACTTTTTCAGGCTTTCTCTTTTTGGAGATAATTCCAATCAAAGTCGAATGGTAATTAGTTAAGGATTGGTTCGGGGCTTCTATCCTGAAGGTTGCTAGATCAGGTAAGAAAGTGGAGGCTCAAATACCCACAACGACAGGATTTTCAAGTGAGCTGCCAATCACTGACTTGTATAACCCACATCCCTTTGCGCTAAATGACTGTGACTGGCGAGGCACTGAAATCCCACCCACCTCAATTCTCCCACAGTGAGCTGCTGTAAATTTCAGGTGATGCTTTTTGTGAAAATGACATTGTTGTTATTTGTAAGTTTACTCTAAATTTGAGGTATAAAATGCTGTTTTCGCAGAAAGAGTAATGACAGCACGTGATAGTTAATTATTATTTAATTGCTGCTGTCAGCAGCGGCCTTGTAATATTAAGGTTTCCAACATGAATAGTGTCAAAGTGGAGGATTGTCAGGTCTGGTGCACCTATAGCAATACTGGGTCCAGCTGACCATCACAGGCCACCAGTGCCTGGCACAAAGGGTTAAAAAGCACATTAAGCGATCAATCACAACAGACTATAAAAGCAGCACTTACATCCCCAGTGTAATGTCAGCGGATTTTTTGCTGGATTATGTGGGCCTGAGTGAAACTGTGGCAAGTGCATAGCTCACTGTGTCAATGAGTCCCCCGGCCTTATTCTCACAGTGGCCATCTTTCACTGTAATGGACAATAATTGAATCCATCATTTAAATTGTAGGCAAAAATAGAACATGATAATTGGCAAAAATGGCACCCTGGGATGATGTGGCATGGGGGCTGTCAAAGAAGTGTGTCCTCAACACTATTGTTACCGGGGCCTTGCATTACTTCGGCGATTTCCAGTTTACACGGCCCCCTTTACTGGGAACTATTCCATCCTGGCTAATGTGCTCTAACTTGTAATTTCAAACTGGTTTCATATAAGACAGTTTAAGTAATTAATTAAGTTAATTAATTGATGGGGAAATGTGCAATTTACATAATATAGCCTAAGTGTACTTGAGTTCAAGTGAGTATCGTTTAATTAGGCCCTGTGAAAAGTCATTTGATTAGACCCAAAGTCATCTTACGAGTCCCTGAGAATGATTACTACAATATATGTGACTGGAAAAGTTCAAATATTGGTGTCTGAGACATACTATTTACTGAATTTAAACAATTATATGTAAACTTAATTAAGGCATAAGACTGCTACTAATTGTACTTTGCATAAGTTATGAGCTACTCAGTATCCTAGACCACATCGTTCTTGTACGTACATGCTAAGTAAATCTTTTTTGTTGTTGCCAGAACATTTTCCTGTGGGCTCACAGTCATGTCCAAAGTGTCCAAACTGGGCACCCTTTTACTATAAAATTATAAATTGTGGATGTTTTATTTTAGAATTTCTGAAGTTCAGGTCATTTAGTGTTATGCTACTGTTTTCATCCGGTTTCCTTAACTGTGGTTGAGAAGTACTTGGACAAGAGAGATGTAAAGAGAGATGTAAGTGTTACAGCAGTTAATTAGCCTAAAGACTGCTGTGGAATGAATACAGGCCAAACCCCCACTGACAGGTCCAGGAGTCCGAGTTCTCATCTTATCAGCACCTGGCGCTGTCCAAACAGGGCACAGAGGCAAGTCCATAATTTGCAAGCTGAAAAGAAGGCTTAAGTGTTCTTAAAATCTTAAAAATGTTTAATTTTATTTTTTAGTGTTTTATATTGTATTGAGGAGTGGCACAGTGTGTGGCACACCTCCAGGGTTGTGGGTCCAAATCCTGTCCCCGATCTGTGTGTGAAGCGTACATGTTCTCCATGTGTTGCATGGGTTTCCTCTGAACGCTCAGATTTCCTCCCTCCATCCATCCATCTTGCAACTTCTGTATTCTGGCCAAGGTCTCAGAGAACTTGTTAGATCTCCAAACAATATGAAACTAGAACCTGCAGCAAATTCATCAAAAGACACATCCTCCCTAAAAGTGTAGCAAACAACATAGAAATATGGTAAGAAACTTAGAAATTAGATACATTTCTCAGGGGACACTCAAGATTCAAAGAATGCTTCCATAACCAGGTTGAGCTGGTATAAGGAGTTAATGTGAATCATGATACCAGTGATCCAACATTGTCATCATTCACTAGTTAGAAGTTTTCAAACTTCTTGTTTTGTACTAAACTTTGTAAACCTATTATTTTGTTGCATGCAAATTAGGGGTTTAACAGTACACAAAAATCACAGTTCAGTAAGTACCTTGGTTTTGAAGTCACAGTTTGGTACGTTTTCGGTACAGTGGGGGTAAAAGAAACAAAACATAAATTGCTTAATTTTTTCTTTATTAAAAAGTAGTTTACTAAACAAAGTACGACTGTCGTTCTTAAAAAAGTCTCTGTCAATACTGCTGTAATATACTAATAAAAAACTAAAATTTACTTAAGATTAAATCAAAATAAATATTCTTTCAAGTAAATTAATAAATTAATAAATAAATTTAGTAAATAAATTTTCCGAATGTTGCTCAGGGGAAACACAAACACACAAAGGTTCCACATTTGCTGCATTCATTCGCTATATATGCGTACCGAACTGGAAGACCAGTACCGAAAAATTTTGGTATGAATGCGTGTACTGTTACACTCCTAATATCTGGGGGTTTGTGTGAGTCTTTACTAGGCTGAGGGGGATCTTGTACTTCATACATTAAAGGAGATGATGCGGAGTGATATTTTGTCCACCTAACAGGACCTGTGATGCGTCTCCCTTCAAAGGGTGTTGTTTTAATAGGAGGTTCGTGAGCTTTGTAAATTCTCTATTATGAGCATTATTTTTTGTGACATGAAAGACTTGCTCCCTGTCTGTGATGTTGATGCTGACTTCAGTTGTTACTAATGTAGGCCTCCTCATAAGTCCGCTATTACATTTCATGTGAAGAAAAAACAATGTAACTATTTCAGCATCTTTTTTTCAGTATGTTACTGGGGCCTTCTATCGCTTCCTAGTAATGGGGCTGTCAGAACCAGTCCGTGTCCTGTCCTGTCTGTCATTTCGGCCTGGTAAGCAGGTGTTGTTGTCCTAGTATGGCTGTCACAATCATGAAATTTTAGTTGACGATTAGTTGTCATATAAGTAATTACAATTAATGGTTTAATTGTCTTTTTCTGTTCATTTTGTAACACTATCAGCCTAAAGTTAGCCTAATCATAGTTGAATAATACATATATACCTTATGAAGAAATGAATGTTGAATATTGGAACATATGAATAAAAACTGCATTTGCCTTTTAAGCTTTGTAAACAAAAATTGTACAGGGCAGAGTTTACAGTAACAAAAGAAGTTAAATGCATTGAGAAGGACAGTTAGTGTTGTTACTACCCAATCCGTATCACCTACCCAATTTTACCTCGCATGTCTGCACCGCCCAATCCGATCATTCTGCCATTTTATGGCAAACCATACTGTATACATTTCAAAGCTGCCAACTCTCACACATCTGGCATGACACTCACGCTTTCTGAATTTCATGCTCATGCAAGAAATCTTACGGCAAATCTATTTTATTTCGTTATAAACCTAAAATTAGCGGCATCAAAAGGTTTGAGGTAGTTTTCAAACCCTAAAGACTATTTACATCGTAATAAAACTGTTACATACATCTAAACGTATGTGCAGACTTGTCTCGAATTGAAAATCTCACACCATCCAGTTGACTAAAGTTAGCAACCCTGACAATTACAGCAAATTAAGTCTGATAATTTATTGGAATTAAGGTAGACTGTGGTAAATATAAGTGAATGAAAATAAAATCCATTGAACCTTAAATCTTAAAGTTATCCGGCTAAGCAAGAAATCCGGATTTGTGAAACATGACTCAGACCCCTGGTGTTAATGAATCCGTTGACTTAAAAAAAGTAGTCTCTCTTTGCTTCTCATTTTAAGTGTTCACTCCAGTCGTCTATTTCCAGTTTTTGGATCAGCACTATTACCTAAATATCTCATATCTGAAATGTCAGTTTATATTTCTGTCAGTTGAAATGGCTGCTTTCCACAACAGGGTATTTTGAAGTACTTACAGCTTTGGTTCACTCTAAACTGAAAAATGAAGTTTGGCTTGTTTTGTGTTTGTTTTAGCCATAGTCATATCTCTCCAAATTAGAGGGATCAGAAAAAAATGACAAAATAACATACATTTCTCTAGTTCTTTGTCCTAACTGTTGTACTGACTTTTCTGCAGTATCATACTGGCAGCCGTCAGGGACACATACAGTCATCTCACCATAACGAGACGAATAAATATACATGTACAGTCAGACCTCAGACATTCGCAAGGTTACGTTGCAGAACCCGTTGCGAATGAGGATTCACTAAAAATGGTAATATGTGCTTATTTCTATAGTTTAAACCCTAAATATATGCTCCCTAAACACTTTAATTTCATTTTAAAGTTAGCTTAATACATTAATTACCTTTAAAAAAACAAATGTTTAAACAAATGTTTGATGTAGAAATAGAGTACAGTATCGCCTAACGGATATTTGCCACACTAGCACATTTACAGTACAGTATACTAATGTTATCCCTACTAATTGGCATTGGCTGCCGTTCTCTTTTGCATTCACAGTAAGGTAAAATGAGTAAACGAACGGGACTGTAAACTTATTGTCAGAAATGTATCATTTTTCTGCGTTGAATTTACGTTAACGTGTATTTACTATTACAAAATAGCAAATTAACTATTTTCTACTATTTATGTAACCATTAGCGTTCCAAAGGGAATAAACTTTGCGAATGGGATTCGCATCTTGTAAAGGTACAGTACAGTATGTGCATAAAAAGGAACGTTTCAATAAGAAAGCCACTAGTTTAAGGGATTTTTAAACTGAGTTATATTGTATGTCTTGAACTTTCCCCAAAAACAGTAGAATCTTCATTAACTAAATTTTTCTTACCAATTTTACACTTAAAAGCATGAAAACGTATAAATTACTACGAAAATTAAACAAACACTTCTGTAGGGTTTTTTGAGGATTTGGCAAATAAAATCGCGGATGCAAATAAGTTCTGTTCCAATGAAATTTTCGCGGATCTGTGAATTCGCGAATCACTGTACTCAGACTCAACTGCAGGTGCTATGCAGAACTTATATTAAACAGACAGAGAACAAAAAGAATCCAAAATTGGAATATCTGGCTGAATAGAGATGAATCTGTAGTAAAATTAATCTGATGTAGTGAAAAGAAATATTAATGGGATCAGGTTGGGTCGTGAAAATGCTATGAAACAAAGTGGTGCAAATTGGGCACTGGTGTAAAATACGCTGTGAAGTCTGCACTTGAGCATGCGCAAACGTATGAGGTAGAAATTGGGCAGGTGGTACTGATCTGGGGTGAGTTTCCCGAAGCCTCCTTCATGCTACGTCATTTGTAAGTTCTAGGTTAAAAGACAGAACGACTTAACATTAAGGAGGCTTTGGGAAACTCACCCCTGATCAGAAGAGCAATGAGATAATGTCAATAAACAAGCTCCAGTCAAACATTGCACAGTAGAAAATGACATGGTGATAGAAATATGGCAGTTC
Organism: Boulengeromyrus knoepffleri; assembly: GCA_026770805.1. Lineage (NCBI taxonomy): Eukaryota > Metazoa > Chordata > Actinopteri > Osteoglossiformes > Mormyridae > Boulengeromyrus > Boulengeromyrus knoepffleri. The sequence continues at coordinate 16,544,882 of JABJVO010000078.1, read as the reverse complement.
TGTTTCATCCAGCTATTTTTCTACTAATGAATAGAGGTGATTTTAGCGATTATGCAAAATAATGGCAGTCAGCTGAAATAATCGTGATCAGGCGATTATGTAATAAGTGTGACAGGCCTACTTCCTAGGGTTTGAGTACTGAGTGTTTAGTGATGATTACCCACACCAGTGTCTTGTTAGTCCCAACCCTAGTGTTTAGTTGATTGTTATGACCTGCGCCTGTTCCTCATGTACCCCTCGTTATAGGTGTATCTACGTGAGTGCCCTCGCCCGGCCTCCTTGCTGGTTATTGTGGTTAGTGTTGTGTTAGTCTCCTGCATGGTGTCAGCCCTGTAGATTCTTCCTCTGTTTCCCCCTAGTTTCATGTTTTCGGTCCCAACCCTCGTAGTCCTCGGTTATCTTACCTGCTTTGTTTAACCTCTTGCAGTCCTTTTCATTTCATATTTTCATTTTATTTTGAGTTCCCTTAATAAAGTCCCTTTTTTCTTACATCACCGTATGAATACCTCTGCATCATGTCTGATAACCTTATGAATAATGAATATATATATTTATATATATTATGTATGAATATATGAAAAATATCTTGATCTATTAATCTCTTTAATAATGTTTTAGGAGATGGGACGTTGTCCTCCATTTGTTTTTTGCACTACCCAGTATAAACATCTCTGTAGGGTTTGCTGTGGGCAGCTCTTTCTGCAGAGCAAGGCATTCTGGGGGATTTTGTTCAGGCTGTATAAATAAAGTAGCTGCTTTGGAAATTGTAGGGATAGCTGCTTCAAAAAACTTCACATCCGCTCATAGTCACTGTTGTAATGGGCTTCTTTAAACTCTGTGAAACCGAAAAGGGTTTCATTTCTGTTTTTAAAGCATCTTTCATGCACTTTAGTTTGTTTTTTTTCCTTTAAAGGGTAATTAACTCATTTAATTTTTCAAAAGCGCTTGAATTAAAAAGCCTGCAGTCTTCCTCAAAGAGGTGTCATAAATCAGTTTTTTTTTTTTCTTTCTTGAGAACGAGTGAGCAAGAGCCTGAGTTTGCCTGTATTTAGCAAAGTGTGTTTTGTGGTGAATCCAGTAAATGCCAAGGTCTTTGGGCAACGTGTATAAATATCACAACCACTCACCTGAATTACCACATAATTTGGGACTTTCCACGTCCTCTCAGGAAGCAACCCATGCACCACACACACACACACACACACACACACACATGTTCTTTTCAGTTCACCTGGATGGGCTCGTGAGCAAGTACTACAGCTTGTAAATTAGATGTGAGCCGAATTCCTGTGCCGATCCAATTAGCTGCAAACTAAACAGGACAATTCTGCAAAACACTACAGAGAAAAGCAGCCCCCCCCAGCTCCCGGCTTGTGGCTTGTGGTCATGGGAGTGTATCCGCATGGATCTGTCCTACGCTGCCTCCTTGCCTTTAATTTGCGCTTTGAGTTTCAGCGGGTTATTAAATGAGATTTTGAGATACTGCAAAGAGGCAGATCTGTGCTGCGCTTCCCAAATGGGGAAGAAACAGCAGGTAATAACAGGTAAGCCCCTGGATGGGGCCCCATCTCTCAGAAAAATAGCTGTACATAGACAACTGCACGCTGGAGATGGTAAAAGCTTCAGCCAAACAAGTAAAATAACTAACTTTATTCCATGCTACACCATCAGATTGTCAATAGCCATATCTAAGGTGCGTTGTGACGACATATGGAAATCACATGAAGAGCGCTTGCCAAGATTACTGATTATGCGGTTTAATAAAACAGTTGTGGAGAGCAGGGAAGAGGGAGGCTTGTATTTAAATGATGTGTAAGCCCCTTTCCAAAAAAGTTGGAACGCTGTGCAAAATGAAAATAACAGACTGCAATCAATCGCAAATCATATAATCCCATATTTGATTGAAAATAGAACAAAGACTGCCTATCAAATGCTGAAACTGCTGAGTTTGATGCCAGAATCACATTTTTTTTTAAAAAAGGCTGGGACAGGGGTAACAAAACACTGGAAAAGTTGTGTAAACAAAAACAAAACACTTGATTGAATATCTCATGACTAATTAGGTTAATGGGCAACAGGTCAGTAGGATGATTGGGTATAAAAAGAGCCTCCCACAGAGGCAGAGTCTCTGTGCAGTGAAGATGGGGCGAGGTTTACTACTCTGTGAAATAGTGCAAAAATATAAGAACAATGTTTTTCAATGTAATATTGCAAAGAATTTGGGAATTTCCTCATCTACAGTACATAATATCATTCAAAGATTCATAGAATCCAGAGAAATCTCTACGCGGGGGACAAGACCAAAAACCAGTATTGAGTCCTCAGGCGGCACTGCATTAAAAAGACACAATTCTATAGTGGAAATCACTGCACCCAAGCTCTTTTAAGATGAATTGAAGCAAAATGAAAAAGTGTTTGTCATTTGACAAATCAAAATTTCATTTTTCCCCCCTCAAAATCGTGGATGCTGCATCAATGACACAAAATGCATTCCATAGTAGAAGAGTTTGGGTGCTAGACTGGCCTGCTTCAGACCTGTCACCCACTGAATACACTTTGAGCATAATGAAACGAAAAAAAAAACAGCGAAGGAGATCCCGTACTGTTGAGCAGTTGAAATCAGGCGAGAATGGGACAATATTTCACTTTCAAAACTCCAGCAACTGGGCTCCTCAGTTCCCAAACATTTACGCGTGTTGTTAAAAGGAGAGGTGATGCAAGCCTGATGTAAACATGCCCCTGACCCAACTATTTTGAACTGGCATCAAATTCAAACTGAACATATATTTGTCATAAAACAATAAAATTTCTCAGTTTCAACACTTCATATGTTGTCTTTGTTCTGTTTTCAATTAAATATGGATTTTTGTGATTTGTAAATCATTAAATTCTTTTTATTTACATTTTGTATAGTATACCACCTTTTTTGGAAATGAGTTTGTAAATAACACATGAATTTCATGTGGAACGCTGTTCTTGGCAAGCCTGTGCTGGATGAGTGGTATGGACGTCGGATGGCTGCAGTGCCGTTGGGCTGAGATGCCAAGACGCTGTCGATGCACAGTTCCCCACTTCATGGCTCTCTCTCTTTCTCCTCTGTCAGATTGCATGCCCTTTCCTCATTGTTTATTTGTGAGTGAGGACAAGGGGGAGCTGCTTCTTGCGCGCACCGTCGCATTTTATCGGGCTGGGGCAGGCTCACACTTGGTGCTCTGAACTGTGACATACCCGGGCGGCACAGGGCTTCAAATCGGTTTGGCCTGGTCGCGGAACGGTGGTGCGTGGACTGGATAAGGATTAACACAGAAGGCACGAGGGATGGTTACTGATTTAAGGCAGAGGCTCCGATGTGTGGCGCCTTCCCTTTACTTGAGTCATCATCCTTTGTTTGTCAGTGGAAATGGCTCCAGAGCCAACCTGTGACTTAATTAATTCAAATCACAGTGCAGGCTTTGACTCTCGCTTGGCCTATGCCTCAGACTAAAGCAAGTCCAGCTTATGGTTAGCCAGCCAGAGAATGAACCCACTGGCTATGCAGGAGAAAATGGGGGTGTTAGTGCCAATGCAGTAACACTAAGAAGGAGAGAGAGAGAGAGTAAAAGACACAGAGAGTAAGAAACTGAGTGAGACCGAGTTTGAGACAGGGAGAGGGGGTATGTGAGACAGAGGGGGACTGAGAGACAGAGAGAAACAACACGAGAGAGATAGTGTGAGAAAGAGGGGAGAGTGAGAGACAGACAGAGTGTGTGTGAGAGAGAGGGACTGAGAGACAGGATGGAGTGTTTGACAGAGAGAAAGGAACAGACTGAGAGTGTGAGACAGAGAGGGGCTGAGAGACAGAGTGTGAGACAGAAAGTAAAACATAAAAAGAGACAGAGTAAGAAAATGAATGAGACAAAGTGTGAGACAGAGAGGGGGACTAAAAGGCAGAGTGAGTGTGAAACAGAGAGAGGGACTGAGAGACTGAGGGTCTGAGTGTGACAGAGAGAGACGGGGACTGAGAGAGACAGAATGTGAGACAAAGAGAGGGAGACTGAGAGACTGAGAGAGAGTGTGAGACAGTGGGATTGACTGAGAGACAGACAGAGACTGGGACAGCGTGAGACAGAGAGGGACTGAGAGACAGAGTGTGAGACAGAGAGGGACTGAGAGACAGAGTGTGAGACAGAGAGGTGGACTGTGAGACTGAGTGAGGCTGAGGGATGGGGGAGAGAAAGAGACTACATCCTAAATGACACATGTTGCTGAACTGTTCAGCAGGCATTTCCTTCAACACAGCTTTGTAACATCAAAGCCTGCTGGGAGGCTGCCAACTGAAAACTGTCTTCTGGCCTCTTGTTGTAATTTCAGATGGTGATGACAGGTTAACTAGCAGCCCATATTTATTTGTTTTCCTTATGTGCCAGGGGAACAACAAGAGACATTTGCATTTCCGCTGTCTGCTTGATCTGAGCGCGTGACCTTCTTGGAACTGTACAGCTACGGTGATTTATGAAGCGCCAGCGTTTGTGGGCAGGGATTCAACGAGGTCCACATATTAAATTCTCCTTTATAGATCAATTAAATCATCAACACGACTGTAATGATAACCTCTGCTGCAGAAGGGAAGACCAAGACTCAAGTGGTTTTTTTCTTTGACCTTTAAAGGCCACAGCTAAGAATATCAAATAAAGCCCAGTAAGTTAGGTAGTGAGTATCATCCTATTTCTGTCGGATCGGAGGGCGCAGTGTGTCAGTATGACCAGGGATATGAAAACCAGCGGATGTGTTCCACCATTGTTGGAGAAAATTACCCTTGAGCTTTAGAGGATCAGACCTGGCCCTTATTTAACGGCTAAACCATTGCGAAGCTCAGAAATCAGGGTCAAATGGCAGGGCTGTCAGAGCGCGTACGAGTGCGTCCTTCATGGCGTCCTGTTAAAACAAGTTAACTTTTCAGAAGTAACCATGCCTCAGGATGTTTTCTTCGAATGAAAAAATCTGATGATGACTTTTGGTATTTATTCATCAAACAAGTATTCGCTGTAAAATTTCTGGTCTATGAGCTGTTTTAAACTGGTATATTTACGACATGTTTTGTCAACGTTAATATTTGCAACTTCATGATGGGATCAGTGTATTCTGAGTACAGAAGTTGATCATGCTACATTTCACACATTTATATAGTAAATGTAACCGAGAAATTGTGATTTGTTTGAAACACAGTTGCTTTATTTGAATCGGAGTTCTGAGTCCCATTGGCATAGCGCTAGTGTAGCGCCAGTGATTTCCTGTTTGTTGATGCATAGCACACAGCAATTGTGATGCATGATTGCTGTCCCTTAATCGCAAGTCATTTTGCACAGTTAGTGGGCCACAACAGAACATCCCCCTGTTGATGCCCTGGCACCTACTGGGTCGGCTTGGATAATCAGACACTCTCCGCTCCAGGAAAAGCAAAGATTTTGGCTCGAGTTGGTCCAGGGACTGCTCAGGCGAGGCTCAGGAGAGAGAGCCGCTCCAACAACAGGAACAAAACGTTGTGAGGTTTTTCTACATGGTGTGTCAAACAAGTCAAGTGTTATTCCATTCTCTGTCAGTTAACTTTCTCAAGCACACCTTTAATACATTGCTGTGATTGTGTTACCCTGATCGTGCTTTTTAATGGGATTTTAAGGCCAAATTCAGTCATTTAGTGGCACCACAGAACGACCAAGGCCAAATAAAAGATGTCATACAGTAACTACTCAGATGGTGTCCAAAGATAAACCGGGCAGGATAATACCTGAGAATGAATTGTTCCGAGGTGTGAAGAATAGCATTTGTTCACCTTCACATCATACACTTGGTCAAGCAGCAGTTTTATTGATGTCCTCGCCTCAGTTGCAGCAGAACCAGAAAGTTCCATGACACATATAAATCATTCCCTGTTCAGTAATATTTTTAGCCAGTGGTTCAGAGGGTACTGCTATCCATTCTCACCTGGCAAGGGACTGTCTTGTGTTTCTGTGGGTTTCTCCTGAGGTGGCTTTTTGACATTCCAAAGGTCATGCAGGTCATGTGGATTGGTGCCATGTGAGCATGTGTGTGTGTGTGTGTGTGTGTGGGGGGGTTGTGCTTACCACACTGTAGGGAACAGATGACCCCACAATGTGGTAAAACCTATTACTTTTTAACTTGTGGGAACTTTTTTCAGGTTCCCAAAATATAAATCTTAATTTTATAAAAATCTGTGAATTCAGTCAAAAATCTAAAATAGCCAAAAGTCTTGTATTTTATTTGGTTACTTATGGTTAAGGTTAGAGCTGGGCAAGAATTATCATTTGAGTTAGGAGTAGGGTTATGCCCGTAGAAATGAATGCCGAGTTCCCATAATGGTATGAGTAAATTAATTGTGTGTGTGTGTGTGTTCTGTGATAGACTGGCTTCTCATAGTCTGGTACTCTGCTCCACCCAGGATAAGCTTCAGAAAATCTCAGCCATAATCATGTTAGCAGTTACAGAAGATAGATAGATCCCTCAAAGGCGGAAAACTGTTTCCTGTAGGAAGGGCTCATAAACACGTGAAGAGTGTGACAATGGGCTTTGGCGGGAATTCCCCTTTCAAGCCCCACATCAGAGGATAAGAGGCACACAAGCATGTAAATACCGTGCTGCTCCTCAAACCGCCAGGTGACGGGCCGCACGGTGATTAGCTGGACTTTTTGACAAAAAAAAAAAAAAAAAAAAAAGAAGTGCAGTTTCAACACGCAGGAAATTAAATAACATTATAGCACTGACAAATGAAATGACTAATGCACAATAAAAGAAGTGACGCTTATGGCAGAACAGTGATTCAGAAGATGGGTATACAAGCGTAGCACAACACGTTTTTAAAGATTAACGCGACCGCAGGTTTTGTGGACCCCGCCTGTGTATGCTTCCTTGTTGTACTAGCAAAAGAAATTTAGAAATGTGTAGGTGTGCCAGACTTAGGAAGCAGCGTCTCTCATTTAGCTAAGCAGTGTTTTGGTCCCGCTTGCTTTCCCTGCTGAACATTGAAAACGGCACCGAAGTGAGTCTGACAAAGAGCCACACTCCAGGCAGCCGCAAGGCGCTCGTGAGGCGAACCTATGGTGTGTCTGTCACATCCAGGGCTGTTCGCCCCTGGGCTGCCTGCTTAATACTCCCCCCTCCCCAGATCTCTCCACTGTAGCAGGTCTGAGACAGAGCAGCCATTGGACGGCCAGGGTAACCTGACGGCCGGGTGCTAACGGGCAGCCAATCACAGTCAAGTGGCAGCCAGTGAAAGTGAGCACAGTGTGATGGAGCTATGCTATCAGTATGCATCATATATCATATACATTTAGTGTACATTTTCCTGTATACCACACACATACACACACACACACACACGCAAACAGGTACAGATGTAGATGTGTGTATGTTTGTATGGATTATTATGTAAAATTCTTAGGCAGTCAAAGAAAAGGTTGTTTGAATGATCTTCATGTTGGTGTAAGACTATTGTAGTATATTGCAGCCATTTCGAAAGCTGTCCTAAAGTCACCCCAGGATTTGCAGCTGCCATCCAATACTCCTATGGAAATTTTGACACGACCACAAGCGTGCCATGTTTTTTTCTAATCAATACCTCATTGAGTTAATTAATTAAATGAATGAATTAATTCGGCTGGTGGTGAAATTCAATGAGTATATGGAATGGCTAGAGTGCCCCTGGGGAGAGGTTTGGGGATCTAAGTGGTTTTACTCCAGCCATCCAGAAAGATATCAGAGACTCTTTGGAGAATAGAAGAAATTCTTCTTAGTTTTTTGTATTACTGTTAATTTGCATATGTTCTACGGTTAGATTGCTTTTTTTTCCCTGAGAAAATATACACTTACTACCCCGATAAACATTTCGTCTGCAAAATATTTTCTGTTTCTATATATAATATATATGTATGCATATTGTATGTGTATATATGTATGTACACATTCAATTCAGTAAAATTTTATATAGTGTCTTTCATAACACAAGCACTTGAAAAGAGTTTTACCTTTAATGTCTCCCAATAAAATTCTGCAATTGCCAGCTGATCGTCTTAAAGGGGAGGCCTCAGACCATGGCTGCCTTTGTTACCTCCGAGGCGGTGTTGGGCGGCCAGAGCGCGGCGAAGTTAACTGAACCGGCGCTAAACACTGGCTTGACAGTGCACTGGCTACATCCTCGCACCTGTAACTTCAGGCCAAGGTAAACAGCTGGCCCACCTGCCTTCTCACTCTTCCTAGGCAACAGGCTTTGACAGTCTCCAAAAAAAAAAAAAAACTGGGAATAAAGACGAGGTAAAACAACCTCCCAGGAGGCTTTGCTCTTGCCCTTCAAAGGGGTCCCTGCCATTTCAAAAGCAGCATTTACCAACAGCGTGACCTTGTCCTGCGTTGGTCGCTGGCCAAACAGCAGTCCGTGTAACAGCAGTGTGTCAATTCACAGACGAGGATCCGTGTCACTGTTTACTTTTCTGCGTAATGCCCCGTCACATCTAAACGCGGCATCATGGACCAGTACTGCTGCTTTCAAAATATTGGATTCTTCCCAGAATTTCATGCAATGTGTAAGAAAAAATTATTTTCCCCCTCAACCGTCAAAAACCTGGCTTACAATAGACTTGGTAGATTTTTTTGAAGCTTTATTTCATCTGTACTGATGCTATCAATGCCTTTATGTAAGGTGATGATTATTACACAATATTATGGGATGTAATTACTTTGCTAACATACATGGTGCTCAGTCGAGATCGATCGCTGTCTAAAAAACATGAGGATAGCTAAACTGATAGCTATAAATTGCCCATAAGATATTAGTGTGAGTGTGTGTGCCCTGCAACAGACTGGCATCCCATCCGGAGTGTCTCTTGAGACAGACTCCAGACTCTCCATGATGCTCTCCTGCATAAGTGATCATGGAAGGTGGACAGATGAAATATTAATGCAAAACTGTTGATAAAAGCACTTAAACAAAGCATTTAAACAATCTGACCTCGGTAGATTTTAGCTTGCCGCGATTCACAGGTTTTGTTTGTTTTCCAAATTAAAACATCCTGACTGGCGTGTTTACAGAGACGGTCTCACTCCAGCAGAGGTGCTGGAAGCCCCAAGACGGGGAGGCCGCTACCAGCAGGACGCTTTCGACCCAGAGAACCGCACTGCTCGCCTCAGTCCTCACTTCAGAGGGGATAAAACGAATGAGCAGTGGGAGCACTGAGACCCTTTAAAGCGTAATTATACGTGTCGGAGCGATGAGAGGCACATCACAGAAAGCAGAGGCTAATAAACGGCGTCTGTCCCACCAAAGGTCCGACAAGTTGGTGCTCATCGCTCCCGCGAGGCGGAGTGGATACATATCAAAGAGCACGGAAGAAGAAAAGCAGCACGCGGCAAGACGAGGTTTCCCCTGCGTGGCCACGTGCCACCCCCACCCTCTCAGGAGCCTCGCCACCCCCCCAACCCCGGACCACTCGACTGGCCAGGTAAGTGTGCCGTCAGCTCATGTAACCAGAGATGGAGTTACCGACTGCCTCGGATCCATCGGTGTCACTTTTAAAAAAAGAAACAAAGAAAAAAGGGATGTGAGTGACCCGTGTAACAGGTCGTGTTACGCCGGCCTTCAAAGGCACTATGAAGAAAACTCACGGCTGATTCTTTACACCTGATGCCAAAAACTCCCACAGCAGCCTAATCCCCAAACCACTTTGTATACTTTGATTCAAGTTGTATTTCAACTGTCTCACATGTCAACTTCAGAACTAGGTGAGTTTGTTCCCTAAGTTGCAAAAGTTTTCCGTGAGCGATGCTTCTGTACTAGCCATTTAACTTGTATGTAAATGTAAATATTCTTGAACAAAATATATCATTTGAATTAAGTGGGAACTTCATTGTGCAAAGAGCGACTGTATATTCTGGAGCTCATGGGATTTAACCCAGCAACCTTCTGAGCACGAAGTCCTAACCCACAGAGCCACCCTAAATGTTCTGCTTCTTTTCTTCAGGGGAGTGTAGTACATGAACCCCCCCCCCCCCCCCCCCCCCCCCATCTTCGCTCCTCCCGCCCCTCAGAGAGACCTGTATCATAGGCAGAATGGCTGCACTGGAGTGCTATAGTCATATCAGTTCAGCTTTCGGATTATTTTCTTGTTTGGTGATTTATTCTGCTTTGGGGTCCACAGGGTTGCCCAACACGTCACCCTTCCTCACCCCCCACTACGGTGACTAGCATCAGACACTGTGTTGAAACATGCAGGGTCAGTGTAGATTAGATTTCTTTGGCTGGGTTGATCCTCTCTGCCTGGCGGTGCTGGGAGAGCATCATATTAGCTCCTTCACCTGAGTCTCACTCGCTGCCCCCCCTTACCTTTCCCTCCCCGATTTGCTTTTAGTTACAGTGTCAGTTTTGACTTTCCTGAAAAAAATGTGCTTTTTTTTCCTGTCATCGATCTGCGAAAATGCTGCCGCACGCCGGCGATGAATTGTGAAGTCGGCATGGCGATGGGTGAGCGCTCAGCTGTAGCGTTCACCAGCCTCCCCTGGTGCATCCTTTGAGGCGTGTTTGCTCTCAGAGATCGAGCTGCTCGGAACACAGCTGGCTGCTTTTTTTACCCAGAGACCCGCTGACTGGGACAAACACCTGGTTGCAAACTCTGATGGCAGGTGGCAGTGTGGGATCCAGACGGCGGGCTTGGAGCTGCTTATTTAAGGTATAAAAAACAAAAGTTGAAGAGAATTCCAGACCTCTTTAAACCCTACCTGTGAACACTATACTTCAAATCTCCTGGTGTGCAATAATCCCAGCCTGATGTAATTATCAAAATAATATATTAATTTATTTATTGCCCAACCCCCTCTTTATTATTTAAGCTATTTTCATTCATATTTTCTGGTTCACAAGTCTCATTTTTACATTATTTTTATTTTTAAAAAATCTGTACACTAGAATTCTTCCTAATTCATGATCACTTATTCAGTACAGAGGCACGGGGGGCCTGTTGCCTCTCCCAGGAAGCACAGGCTATGAGGCAGGGGGACACCCTGGACGGGATGCCAGTACATCACAGGACATAAGACAGGGGGACACCCTGGACGGGATGCCAGTACATCACAGGGCACGAGGCAGGGGACACCCTGGACGGGATGCCAGTCCATCACAGGGCACGAGGCAGGGGACACCCTG
>JABJVO010000078.1:16516372-16529316 GCA_026770805.1 Boulengeromyrus knoepffleri | reverse complement strand
GCCCCCGCCAGCCCAAAACAAATGTGGGCGTTTAACCCCCCCCCCCCCCCCCCACATTTAATGAAACATTTAAAGCAAGATATTAATGACCAAAAAATAGCAGAGGGGAGGATTTTCAGTAACCAGATAACAATATAGTGATACAAACCTCATTCTCAATGCATTTATACTGGTGTATACATTACAGTGTGATGTTGCACAATCGCAGTTTGTCTGGCTGCTTTGATAATAAAGCGAACCTTGAAGGTGAAATCTCTCTTCATTTCACCTGAGTACAACAGGTGAAAACAACTTGTTGCATGGTGATTATCTTTGTTCATAAACGATGCCTGGCGTGCTTGTTAAATGAAAATGATTCTTTTAAAAGTTAACGAGATGTGACTTTTGCTGCTTCCCACTGGGGTATATCCAGGGTGCGTACTTGTGAGTAGGTAAGCACATTCTTTCTCTGGATATTGCACAGAGAAACTAGTTTACAAATTAAGGCTTAAAATAATTAAATAAAAATTTCAGATTCACCAATGCAATGTGAATTAATGCATGTTGATACAGTAAATATATAGGTGATCAATATATAGAAATCCCACCTGCTTTCAATTTTTTGAACCACACTGAACCCCAAGTTTATTTAATTTCAATTGCAATGCATAAGTGTCAATAACTGCACTATAGCTTGTCTGTTGTCTGTTTAGTACTTGTTTATTTGTATACCATAGACCATGCTTCATATTAATATTTTTCAATGAGCTACTGTGATAGCTTTGTAATTATACAAAAAGTTGAGTTTCAGGCAGTAAATTGGGCTTGATTCCAGCATGGTGTCTCGACATTGTCTTCAAATGAAATAAGAGACAGTGATTCATTCAGAGCCTGTCGTGTGTTTGAGTGTAACCATAGCTGAGTACCAGTGTTCCCTCACCTGTAATGACTATGGTCATTTTCAAGTTCATATACAGCACAAAGGATTCGTGTGACATGGAAATATAACAATAAAATACAGGTTGATTACAATGCACTGTTTGGAGTGACCATGTGAGTTAAGTGTCCATAAAATTGCTGTCAATTATGTAATTTGCTGTTCAGTCTTGGTGTTACAGCAGAGTGTCGCGTTTCAGAATGTAATGGGCTGCAGCCAGATTTCTCATGTGGTTTCCTGTGGCAGATATGCGGTATGTCTGCTGATATGTCCCGTGGCTGTTTGGATGAACTGCTTTGTTACGGCTCGTCCTTAGTTTAATGCTCAGGCCCAATTAAACAGGGACGCTCTGAATGTGTGATGGAAAATAAAAGAATTAACTGTTCCACTGGGGGAGAAAAGTTCTTTACAGGATATAACGTTTCAGGTACGGCAATGCCGTGGGCAAGATCGACAATGAAGTTATTGCTCGCAAATCCCAGGGCTGGAATATCCCTTTATTTATTATTAATGCCATGAATAGGCGGTTAAAGATTCCCATCCCTGTGCATTAGCTGTCTGTGGTTCCTTGGCAGGTGCTTAAGTTATTTTGGAAATACAATAGGAGGTACTATAGTTAATTAAGCATTTAGCTTAAGGTTGATATTAAAGACAATATAAATTAGCATCACTAATCCATACCAAATACCCATTAAACACAAAAACGTTATCCAGAAGGCGGATCCTTGCAATTAGTTGGCATAGTCTGTTTGGCACCAAATACACATCATTTAAGTTTCTTACGAGGAATTATTTCCTTTAATGTGTAATAATAATTCACATCCAATTAACTGAAGATAATAAATTAGTTAACTTTGTCCACTTTCATGTAGCAGTTCCCCCAGAGTGCTTAATGTAAAATGTGTTCAACAAAGATTTAAGGCAACAGTATTACAAGATGATTTTAAAACAATTAACATACCACAGTGTTATAGGGCTGGAAACCTTAGAGCAATTAATATGAACCCTATTGTAATTTGCTGTCCTTCTGTATTGTTTTTTCCCCCCAAATAATGAAATTGCTGATTCCTGATTAAACGAGTCTTGAACATGATGAAAACTGATCATTTTCATTTCCATCAGGTCCAAGCAGAAGATTGTAAAAGATTGTAAAATTGTAATTTTGTACAAACTCCACAGAAGTGTTATGTTAAAAGTTAGCAAATGTACCTTTATGATGTGCCTCAAGGTTCCATTTATTGTCCACATAATTTTATGTTACATGTAATATGCTCATTTTAAATCGTATGTTTATAAAACAATCTTTTTATGAGCTTTTGCTATCTACATAGAAATGGGTTTTTAAGAGTTTTTAAGCCTCTTAGAAGTTGCTCACCTTGAGTTTGAAAAGGCCCAGATTAAGCACATTTTTAGTATTATTATCCAGTAAATACTGATCAGTTTTATACCTTCTTAACCTAATTATGTAGTAGTCTATGATGATGTTCTGTAATATTCATTATCATTGTCTCAGCCTGCCCCCTTGCTAAGGTTTTTGGATGGCACCAGAGCTGCTTTATTCATTTTCTTGTTTGTCTGGAACAATCCCTAAGGAAAGTTGGGGATTAAAACAAGAAGTGTAACCGCGGGGATAGTGGGTGCCCTTCACAAGAGCAGATGTTAGCGCATCTACTGGAGGCGCTACTGAACTGGCTGTTTCAGTGTGCAGCTACTGAATACCTCTTCGCGGCTCTCTCTTCATTCGTGTACCCCGAGAGTTAATCTACCCCAATTTTTTCTGTTTTTTGGATTTGAAAACATGACTGTTTACCCAAATCATTTAGGGAACCCCATGTGAAGCCATATTATTGCCTTAACTACACGGATTCCATCGAACAGAGAATGTTATTCTTTTGGCTGCTGCAAATAATGTAATTCCCCAAACTGCTTCTACCCAGATCACCAGAAGAGCCCCATGTGATCCTCAAGTGTCTGCAATTTGTTGAATGGGGTCAGGGCTGGGGGGGTGTTGGGGGTGGTGAGCAGGCAGTGGTGTGTTTGGTCAACGCTTCGAATCTTTTTGCAGACCAGCCAGCTATCGCCGGGACAACGGAGATGCCGTGACATTCTCCCGGAGCGTTGTCGCCACGGAGATAGAATTTTGACACCGTACAAGGGACTCGCGCCCGTGTGGGTGCGGTGTATGACTTTCTCAGGAACTTTCAGGCCTGAATTTTGGGGGCGACCGACTCCTCCATCTCCCTTCGGTCACCTGCCGGTGTGACAGCGGTCCCCGGCACCGTAGTCATGGCGCCAAGTGAATTGATTCGATGTGTCACGTATCTAGGGTCTGAGCTGTCCATTGTGGCGTAATCCTGTATGAAAGGGTGTCTCACTGCAGCCCCCCTTTAAATGGTGCTGACAGGCTTTGCTTATTTGTACATCAGAGACCTGAAGCAGAGAGGTGTGAAGGCCATATCAGATATATAAACAGGCAAAATAGGGAATACGACCTCGATTTTGAAATACAGTATGTGGTGAGGGTATAAATACTCATACATTATCATTTATATTGCTAATAATGGGTGTTCAAAGTGCAACAATGGTAATCTTATAGCCATAAAAATGTCATCAGTTAATCAATCCGTTTAGGGTTTTTTCCTCCCTCCCCCTCCTCTTCTGGAAGGGAAGATTTATTAAACGCTGCCGGCACACGTCTAGGCCTGTACGCCCTGTCTGTTAGCACAGAGGACTTTCCTCTCAGAGAGTTTTATTACTTTTGATGTTTCCGCGTGCTATAAAAGCACCTCATTGTTTATAAATAATATATTCAGCCTGAGAACCTACTTTTTCCTACTTTTTTTTTGTCTGCTTTAATGCTGCAGGCCAGTGCACTTGTCTACGGTTTCACTCGGGGCCAGTCAGTCATTTTCGTCTGTGTTTGTTTGACAGCGAGACTTCGGTGTAGCCGAAGCTCCCGCCTGCTCGCCTGCCTGCGCAGTTACTGCCTAAGGTCTTTAGCAGTCCTGTTGTAAGTATGCCAGCGACAGGAATTCCCCTGGTTAGGCCTATATCTCGGGAGGCTACAGCCCTTTACTTTTAGCCTCACACTTTTCTTAACCACACACCCAAGGCATGTTTTAAATGATGTTTTTTTGGGCTTTTTTCATCTGCTTGGTTGAGCTGTTTTACGTTTTATTTCAAAAAAACCTTTTTTGTTATTTTGTTATTCGTCAGATGTTTTGGTGGTAAGTCTGACTTTGCACGTCCGTTTAAATACCATCTCCAAATTAAACTATATTATTTTTGCCGTCAGTCGCACCGTTTAAAGTCCGTAAAGTCACTGTGGCTGTAAGGTGTTGTTTTTGCTCTGCCTTTTTACCCGCTTTTCTTCTTTTGCTCCGAGGGCCAGTCTGTTGTGATCCTCGGCAGCTGTGGCTGCGCTGTGCTCGTGCTCAGCGTTACCCGTCTTAAGTGGCAGTGCTTTTCACACGTTACATGTCTTAACAAAAAAAGGACGAGGTTTTACAGTTGTCTGCGTCGGTTGCTTGAGGCGTTCTTTTTTTTTTTTTTTTTTTTTGGAGTGCTTTGGAGGTGTGTTCCTTTTCTCCTGTGAACACTGAGTGAGAAACACAGGTACAGAGCTGCGGAGAGCCATATCCGGGGCATGGGGGTGTCCCAGACTCGCACCTTGCTCTAGCAATTCAGGTGACCCCAGTGCAAGTAAACAGCGGCCTCTTAAAATGAACCCATGACCCTCAGTTTATTTGATTTCTTTGGTGATTTTTCATGTATTTGTTTACCCTGTAATCAGAGGCCTGGCATCTCCACCAGAGTGCCCCCTCCTTCGTGCCCCCTCCCTCATTCCATGTGCTTCCTGGGATAGGCTCCAGGCTCATTGTGATCTTGTACTGGATGTATGAAATCAAAGTGGTATAACGGAGCACAGTTCTGCAGTACTGCGTGTTTGTGCTGTGTTCTGGCTGGGTGGGTATGTGTCCAGAATCACACCCAGGAATCTGTATATGTAAATGTATGAGCCTTTTTAAACCTCATCAGAACTGCAGAGGAATCCTTCCATTTTATTCGAGTTGATTAGTACTAAAGAAACCCAGTAGCAAAAGGCTAACAGCCGCTGCGCAGAACCCTGGATGTAGCAGGTTGTTGTACTGACCAGGAGTGCAGCAAATTATTATTCTGTTTTTTTTTTTTTTTTTTTTTTACTTCCAGCAGTGGCAGAAGAAACAAAATAAAGATGGCATTTTAGCCTACATCACCTTAAGTCACCAAGTTTTGGCCTTGAAGAATCCCATTGTATTATTTTACTGCATTTAATGCTGCCCATCACGGATACATCTCTCTGTCTCATGGTTGGATGTTTTGTGGAGGTGTCTGGGTTCCACGGCTGCCGCTGTTGTCACTTCCCAGGCATCTCCTGCACTGACTATCAGCAAAGATCCTGTGAGAGTGAAACCTCAATGAGACAATTGGTTAACATCATTTGTCAAAAGGGCCCTTGATTCTCTAGACCAGTGTTTCTCAACCCAGTCCTCAGGGACCCCCAGACGGTCCATGTTTTTGCTCTCTCCCAGACCTTTTATTACATAAAGTAAACATTAAAAAAGCTTTAAGATGATGACAGAAATATGAATTTTACATAATATTTATAATACCATATTAAATTATTGTTTGTGCTGTCAGCGTTTGCCTGTGCACTCCTGTGCACTTAGATCTTTGAAGTCAGTCCATACTGAAGCACCTTTTCATATGTGGTCTTGTGGTTGCACTCATAGCGCTCGCAGAGAGCACTTGAGTTTGCTTAAATATATGGTGAACGCTGTAATCTTTTTTACAAGTGCAGGCACAAATTGATTTAAACACAGTATCAACATTTCAGGTGATTGAGAGAGATGCTTCGTTTAAAGTACGGCCCTCGAGAAGTGGGGCAGAACCCAGAGTGCACTGGCGTTTATTTTTGTCAAGGTATGCATCGTATCATTAAAATTTATAATCACAGATGCAGCGGCGCAAGTACGCATTCCTTTTTATCATTTGTGCATTTAATGCGCGTAGCCAGGGGATTATGCTCACCTAAACTGCAGCACACAGATTTGCTGCAGAAACTGGTGACGACTTGGAGTAAAGCAAAACTGTTACTCATACTACCCAGGGTGCCGCAAAAGGCCAAGTAAACACGCGAAAAGAAATACTCGCCGAAGGACACTTCAAGATGGATGTGTATTTTATGGTGAAGCTGCCGAAATGTTTCCACGATGTTAGGACCCGGGCAGGAGCTTCTGCTCTGTGGTTCTTGTACCATCTGCAGGGAATATTGTTGTGCAGTGTCGCTGCTCCATAAAAGGATGCTGCATGACCAAATCCATCTCCTATGATGTGCTGCTTCTTGTGTCTGTACCTTAAACAGCGAAATGATGACCTTAGTGCTTCTTAGCACAGGGAGGTTTATATCAAATTTTTCATTGTCATAAAACAGTCTTGTGCCACACATATGTACCCCAGTTTAGGTTTTTAACCATGCAAAATTTATTTATTCAAATCAAATAAATCATATTACTGGTGGTGCATGGCTCAATGGGTTAGGCCTCTGTGCTTGTGATCCTAAGGTTGCTAGTCTGAATCTCAGGGTCAGGAGAGTGATTTTAATATTGACCCCCTTAGTAAAGGCCTTATCCTTTCATCGTTCCTGTGATTGACTGATACTGTCTTCTTAAATAAATGTGTATGTTGCTTTGGCTGGAAGTATCTGTAATGGAAGTAAAATGTATAATCTTCTAAAAAAGTTTGTTAAAATTCCTTATTTTCATGATTTAATTTCCCAAAAATGGAAACCTAGAATGTGAGCAATCTGCTACCTCTCATCTCCGGTCGGCCATTTTGTAAGGCCTTTAGCTAGATCAAAGTGGAGCATAAACTCTGTGTTCTCTCCCCATGCCCACGCTGGGTGCTTTAAAGTTGAGGTCATCGCATGTAACTGTGAAAAAAGGGAGCGAAGTGGTTCAATAGCCTTTAAATTGCCTGCTAATTTTTTTTTTAGAGAGCGGCAGACCGGCTTTTTTTGATGGCCCCACAATACGCGTTATGTTTGCCGTGTCTGTTTGGGCAACTCGTCTTCCCCCAGCTCCTGTTTGCTTTCGGAAAGGCTTAGGGCCAATGCAAAAATCGGCACCTAGGCACAAAATACTTTCCGTTCCCACGATGGCCCCGAAGGTGTCTCTGAGATAGCTGTCACCCTATGCATAGCAGAGATCTCGGGACATTGGTGCGGGGTGGGAAACAAGCAGAGCTTAGAAAATAGTCTTTACAGTGCCTGAAATAAAGTGTCGATGCTGCCTCTAACTGACATCAGAGTTTTGAGAAAATTTCAGAACACTTGCATGGGAAAAAGGGAGGGACTTCAGGGGTCATTCAGAGAGGGTGTTTGCTCGTGTTGCTTGAGTTTCTTATTTTCCTTAATCGGCTACTCAGGGGACAGAGGCCTGATTCGTAATGATGCCTTGAATGAGAGCAGACTCAGCCGGGTATAGGCTACAAGGCCTCTCTCTCTCTCTCTCTCTCTCCCCCAGCATTATTGAAAAGGTATAGTGTTATGAGAAAAAAGCAGAACTCGAGGCTTGAGCCTTTCTTTCGAAGATGGAGAGCAAACAGAGTGATGCGGGCAGCTGGGGCCTCGGCAAACTCTACGGCGTTGACCCCGTGACCCCTTGAGGTCCCGCCGTTTTTTCAGTCTGCAACAGCGACAACAGAGAAGGCAGGAATTCCAAGGAGATTACCCTCTGTGTTGCTTGCTCATAAGACGCGCCGCTTTTGTCATCTTAAAGAACTTGTCCACCCATGTCTTTTTCTAAAATTGCTGTATACATACAGTACTGTGTCTTAGGCAGTCGCAGAAAATGATGATCTTCACATTGGTGTGAAACTATGATATTATGTCTGTCAAAGGGTGTCAGCTTAGCCATTCCAGAACCCCCCTAAAATCACCTCAGTATTTGCAGCAACCATCCAATACACCCATGTACTGTAGTTTTTGACTCCACCTTGTTTGGCTAATCAATACCTTGTAAAGGTATATAACTAAGTAAGTTAATTAATTAATTGAGCTGGTGGAGAAATTTAACAAATACATGGAATGGCTGAGGTGCCCCTAAGGAAAGGATTGGGAACCAAAGCCGTGCTCATCTAGGCATCCAGCAACAATGTTAAATAGTTTTTTTTTTTTCTGAGCAAATATACAATTACTGCTACGATAAATAGCTTTAAACATTCTCTTTGACTGTCTAAGACTTAAATAGTACTGTTTTTATAAAATCTGTTACTGCTCTAAAATTTGTGTCTCTTGTTTTTCATAGGCAGAATTGACAAGCACACAATTGTAATGTTGTATTTATACTTCACAATTTTTTTTTTCTGTTTAGCACCATGAAACACTGGTCAGCACAACCGACATTCAATCTTTTTTTTTCGTTTTTGAGCATTAATAGCCTATCAGACAGGAGAATGAATTTGTGGGAGAGGCTGTATGCCTGGAATCTCCTGGACGTGGGAATCCAGAAGTCAAATGTGTCACCGAGTCAGTGCAGCAATGTGGCGGTGAAAACATCAATTTGGGAACGCAACTGGTGGTCGTGAGTCATCCATACTGTGTCCACGTTGCGTAAGTTTCACTAGCGATGAGTAGAGCATTAGGGTGGATCGATGCACATTGCAATAATTAATTATACGTGCTGCTTAGCAGTATGTGGGAGAAGCTGCTGACGTTAACATTCCCCAAGACGTGTGGAGCATACCAAGCATGGGCACCATGTTGCCTTTGTCAGTGCTTCACAACGCAAGCTTTTCTCTAACTGTATTTTTGACCTACACTGAAAACTGTGGTTTAAACATGATTTTTTTTTTTAATGTGTATGTGTTTTAAGAAATAGTTGAAAGCCTTGCGCAAAGCAATTAGTCTCTTCTCCCTCTTTATGAAGCTTGCTGTCTGGCCCAGTTCCAAACCAGTCCCTACACAATCCACCTCACCACTCCGCCTTCGTTAGCGCGTTCCCGAAGACCCGCCGCCATATTAAAGTGTGTCTCAAAGCAGCAAGGGCTAAGGGGGACGTGACCCGTTATGCCCTCATGAAGCGAGTCTCAAGCAAGCTCACGCAACTCCACTACCACCGTCATATCCCACAATGCTTTGCACACAAGAACTGTATCAAGGACAATGTATGGCCAAATAAGTGTAAGAAAACATTTACATATTAAAATATTTCATATCAAGTTAGTATTAAGTTAATGCGGCTAAATGTTTAAACACATGGATGTTTCTTAACGTTGCATTTTTTACATTTTTCGTGAGCGGAATAGACATGAGAATATTCATCTATTTTTATTCTATCGTACAATATTAATCAGAAAAGGATACATCACACTGCTGAAGTATATATATATATATATATATATATATATATAGAGAGAGAGAGAGAGAAAGAGTTTTTTTGATTTTCTTAACTCATACAACTCATATTATTAAAGAAACGACATTATTTCAACAGGTATTTTGAAAGTATTTTGTTTCCTGTATAGAAGACTGAACAAGGCAGAGCGAGGGTGAATCTCAAATCTTTCTTGCAAAAATTTCGTTTAGTGTTAGTGCATAGGGCCTGTTGTGAGGGCGACTCATAATGAAGGCAGAATGTCGAGGATATAGTTTGGGACTGGGCCTTGCAAAACAAGTAAACTTTCATCCAGAAGGTTGCTTGTTCAAGTCTCAAGAATGGTCTCTTTTGTAGCTGTGCTTTAGTTACTTAATTTATCGTCTTTAGCACATATTCATTGCTGCAGTCGGGCAGTGATGGACGTTAAGCTATTTTGGGTGTGGGCACTGCTAAGAACAGTAAATTATTGCATTATTATAGAATAGATTTTATTTTGGTATTTAATAAGGGTGACATTGGCAATGTGGCTAATTGTTTTTTCATTATTAAGACTACAGTGGTGTTAGATTCCAGCTGAAAGCAATGCTTATTACATTCAGGGCTTTAAACTAGTGACTGACTCTGGGTAGTTACTGTGACAAACTTTGGGAAGTGCTGCATTGGAGAGAGGACACATACAGAATATACATTTTATGGACAAAAGTGTTGACACCTGGCTATTACACCCACAAGAACTTTTATAACATCCCATTTTTGGATTTTGGAATGCGTCTGTGGGAATTTTGGCCCATTCCTCCAGATGAGCATTTGTGAGGTCAGGCACTGATGTTGGACATGAAGACCTGGCTCACAGTCTCTGCTCTAATTCATCCCCAAGGTGTTTGATGGGGTTGAGGTCAGGGCTCTGTGTGGGCCAATGAAGTTCTTTCACACCAAAATCATCCAACCATATCTTTATGGACCTTTCCGTTACACAGAGTTAGAAGCATAGAATTGTTCAAAATGTCTTGATATGCTGAAGCATTAAGAGTTCCCTTCCCTGGAGCTAAGGGTTTACAAATGTTTGTAAACCTGACTGCCTGGCTAGGTGCAATGGGTCTGAATGAAATACCAGAATTCAATGATTGAGAGGTGTGTCTTAATACTTTTGTCCAAATTGTGTACATTGGGGTGTCCAACCCAACCCTCTGGGGCTATTTATCTATCAACCTTAACTCCATTAGTTTATTAAGGTAATCAACCTTGTAATTCAGGTGTCAGTCACATTAAAACTTTATACTCTAAAACAGTTTTTCCTCATCCTGGGCTTAGTGACAGGTTACATATGTTTTTTATACCCAATTAACTGTAGACTAAAAATTCTTGAATTCATGTAGTAAATACAGCTCTAATGCTACATCTTTCACTGGTTTCAAACTTTCTTTTACAAAACAGGTACTATTTATGTATTATGTTTTTTGTTTTAATCCAGTCTCCTTCATGAATCACATTTAAACAACATACATTATAACTGAATTAAATTTATACATCTAAATCATTTTTCTTTGTTTAATTAATTCTTCAATAATTAATCCCCTTCCTCATTCATAGGCTAAAAAAAAGATGAATCATTGATTAGTCATTCCTTATTGTGCGGCTATTGAGTTTAACGCAAATGAGAAATGAAAGCTCCAGCCTAGATGGGTTTATGGTGATTTGAATCGTGCAATTAACTCAAAGAATAACTCACTTGGGCTTAATTATTCAGGAGTTTCTGGAACAGAAACCAACATATTTCTAAAGCATGGGCAGGTAAGAGTGTCGCATGCCTGTGATGGACTGGCATCCTGTCCCGGGTGTAATGATGGATGGATGGATGCTGTAAAACGTTTGTAAGTCTGGGTAGAGAAGTTCAGGGCTGGATTCCTAAGGTATAATGTATATGTCAGTGGTGATTGTACTTTGCACGGACAACATGGGAGAGGACTAAGTCAGCAGTGGGACGAGTGGCCAATAAGCAGCCAGGGGAAAAGAGCCGTGCGAAGTGGTGTCAGAATATGGGGAAGCAAGACTTTGGTACCAGCAGCACACCTGAGCAGGGCTGCGGCCGAAAACAGGCTGGGCACCATGCACCACCGCATCTTCTGGTGCTTCTGTGGCCAGAGGTTCCAGTGAAGCGGCTCGGAAACCATCTGCCGTTGAGAGTACGACGCCAAGACTGCGCCCAAGCCGTGAGTTCGCCGTAGCTGCCATGACACTTCCTGTGTCCTCACATCTTAAGCAAGTGCGACTCTCAGTTGGAAATCTCTCTGCGTGGCAATTTGAAGCGGGTGCTTATTTCGCTCGTTGTGCGTCTGGCGTCACCTCAGCTTTCTCCTCGTGGGTGCTTTTATAAATGCACTCAGGGTAATGTGTCTGCAGTGTGTGCCACCGCACCCCCCTGCACCCCCCCCCCCCATTGCTCCATTTTTAGAGGTTCCACCAGTGACAAGTTAGCCAGCCCGCGCTCAATTTTACATTAAACATGAAAAATTCATGAAAGTACAAATTTAGCCCCATGGCTGGAGTTATAGAGTTTTCCTCATGTGCTGCTCAGCACAGGAGAGACCTTTTGTCTCCTTCTGTGATGCAGTGTGTAACATATAAGTTGTCTACAATCAGGACACCCCATATACAGAAAGGCCTACATAGGGGACGCCATGGAGACCACAGCCTCCATCACGTCAGCGTCCCATATCAGCTCCTAATGTTCTTTTTGGCAGAACCTTCTGGGGGTCTTTTTGGCCACTGACTGCAGTAGAACGTGCCTGTAAGATACGCCGCACGCCCTCTGTTCCCCGGACCCCCATAGCCCATCTCTGTTCCGCGTCATCACTCCTGTTCTGCCTCTTTCGTTCTCACTTGAATTTTCATACTTTCTCCCCAAGATCTTTCTCCGTCTGTGATTTTTTTTTTTAATCGCAATACTGCATATGCTCTCGCCTCTCAGATAGATTGGCACTGGTGTTTCTTGGGTCCAGCAGTATGTTTGGAGGCCCTAAAGCCTATCTCTGCATACAGCAGCGATTTATTGGGGGGGGGTGAAAAAGCAGAGATTGAGTGACTGCCCGGCTCTGCACAGTGGTTTATACGTGCAGTGGGGCATTTTTAACATTCCACCACTAATTTTAATCTGCTTTGCTTTCTTCAAACACGGGGAAGGAAAACAATGCATTAATCTGTGGGGTTGGCTTTAGGGTGAGCCTTCCGTGCCAGTGGTTTAAAATTAAACTTAAAACTGACAAGGGAAAACACACACACACACACACACACACATCAGGACTGGTGTCAGAGTGTGACGAGCCCCAAACCTTGGGCACACGTTTCACACACAGAAAGGAGCAGCGAGCATCCTTCAGCCGGCCCGCACACGCATGGGCAGACGTGTACCTGGCAAAGCTCATACATGTCCACGATAAAAAACTGTGCCGGCTACGCTTTGAGATACCAAGTCAACGGTAAAAAACTGTGCAGGCTACACTTTGAGATACCAAGTCCACGGTAAAAAACTGTGCAGGCTACGCTTTGAGATACCAAGTCAACGGTAAAAAACTGTGCAGGCTACACTTTGAGATACCAAGTCCACGGTAAAA
>JABJVO010000078.1:16482122-16506454 GCA_026770805.1 Boulengeromyrus knoepffleri | reverse complement strand
ACCCTCCTCCAAACGACGCGTTACCTGCGAATATTCCACCGACTAAAACAGATATTACCAGGGTACAGCGGTGTTCATTAGATCAGCCTGTAATCTGTTTGCGGTGCCGTCTGACGACATGCCTGTGAGCTCCGGGTTTTCCTGACGAGCCCACTGACAAGGCTGTCATCAAGTAGTATTAAGGTATCAATGTGACGGGCTTCTCTAGTTTCTCCCAGGTTTTTTCCCATGGTCCGCTGAGTGTCTGATGACGCATGACCCAGAGCAGTCTGGCCTAGGTGTGACATTATGGTTATTTAATGGCTGTAAGGATTAACGTATATGGCGGCAGTCCCCAGAGGCCTCCAACACGGACGCCCAGCACTTCCCGACGTGGTTAATCACAGGCAGCGCGGCGGCTTGCTGGGCTGCAGCATCGCCTGCTACCTCCAGGGCCATGAATCCAAACAGAGTCCCCTGTGTCGAGCCTGCGGATTCCCTCAGGATTCCCTGAAGGACCAGAGTGCGAGAGCCCTGTGATGGAGTGGGCAGGTAATGCCCCAAAATCGAAGGGGGAAAAAAATCTGGAACCTTCCCAGTTATTTCGTTCTAATATTAGCGGCACCTCGTTCCTGCAGGCTCACAAATTGGCTGCAGATGATCTCTCTCTAAGGTCACGTGGTCAGAGCTGGCACGTCGAGGTGGATTTCATCATTTCGGCTGGTCACTCGATGAGGGTGTAGGCAGTGCATGCGGAACGTCACACGCCGCGGGATCGCATCTTGACGATTCATTGATTGGTGACACTAAGGTACAACAGAGGTTCCCCCACCAAAACATGCAAATGACAGCTGACTTGCAGCGCTGGTACGCATTTGGCCTCAGATGCTGTGTCGTCCTTAAAACAGGAAGTGTGTGAATAGGATCGTGTATGTTATAACGGGTTAAAAAAGGTCTGATGAATAAAAGATGAGCACCTCTTTGCAGCTCTTTGCTGAGGTGCTCTGTCACCGAAAACATCACGAAGCTGTCAGATCAGATCAAAGATGCATTTTGATACGGGTTTATGGAGACGTAGCGCAGCACGTTTGCGTATGTGTTTCCCTCATAGATGGAAATAAAGCTCACCATGGAGGTGCTGATCCTCACTAATTTATACATACAGACCCCCTTTTCTTACTGGACCATAACAGGAGTGTACATTTTTTCCACTAATCGGGCATGGATGTTGTAAAAACTCCTGATTTTTTTTCAGATTTGTTTCTTTATCTGTGCATTCCAGGGCTTTCTCAGTTTGACTGTGCCTATCACAGCAAAGTGCTTAGTATAAAAATGACAGTCCACATTGGAATTGGTGGGTTGAAATGTAGAGTAATCCATCTTTGGTGTTTGGGGGTAGCAGCTCTATAAGGGGTGGGGCAAGTGTGTCCCTAGCACTGACCCCCCACTCCCCCCCCCCCAGTCCTCCTGTGTGTGTGATGTGCTTCTTTTGTTTTTTCGGAGTGATCTCCCAGCACCAACCCCCCAGCACCCGTCAGTGGCGGCTTGGGCCGGAGCTCCTGATCTGACATAATAACTGTTTGGGAGTCACGTCTGAACCTCCAATCCTTTTATGAGTGGTTTCTAACATCTCCGTGTGGGAGTTCCCTCGTTCAGGGACTCTGAGACGGCATCCCTGAGAAACGGTGATGTGAAACTCTGCCTCCAACACCACTGCAGGTTCTCTGTCATATTGTTTCTTGGGCCAACACCAAACAAGCAAACTCCTACCAAACCATAATAAAAAAAGGGGGCAGCTTTGAAATGGGGACTCTGCAGTGCCATTTTAAGAACCAGGGCTTTCCTGATTGTAATTCAGGTTTTTTTCAGAAGTGTTCCTATCCATCCATCTTCTGTAGCCACTTATCCAGGTCATGGTCATGGGGAGCCTTGAGTCTCTCTCAGGATTCCCAGGGCACAAGGCGCGGAGACACCCTGGACAGGAAACTGATCCACCTCAGGTCGCCCACTCACGCCCGATGGACACCAGTTTGCCTCGCTGCACGTATTTGGATGGGACTCAAAGCCCCAGCCTTGGGGGCGTGAGGTGACAGCATCACCCACTGCAGCGCCGTACCACCCACATGTTCCTACCCACCAGCCATAGCAGTAAAGTGATGATCTTTGCTGAAGTCACAATGGACTCAAAATTGCTTCAATGTTCT
The DNA here is from genome assembly GCA_026770805.1 of Boulengeromyrus knoepffleri. Taxonomy (NCBI): domain Eukaryota; kingdom Metazoa; phylum Chordata; class Actinopteri; order Osteoglossiformes; family Mormyridae; genus Boulengeromyrus; species Boulengeromyrus knoepffleri. Next base: position 16,504,271 of record JABJVO010000078.1, on the reverse strand, counting down.
CCAATATTAGTGCAACATCATTTGATGGCCTGGCCACATCAAAAACAGATCAGGAGGAGCTGCAGCATGCTGGACATCTCCAGGCATTCAATAGTTTGATGTTGTTTGTTAGCCTTTTCTTTAACTTGGATAGATAACATTGTTTTGACTTGTTTGCTGGTTGTGATTTCCCCGACTGAGGTGCAGCAGACAGATCCCACACGACAGATGCTGTTCTGTCCAGCAGCAAGCTGCCTACCAGCTGCTTAGAAAGGGTCCAGCAGGTGTTCACTCTCACAAAATCAGGATGCGATTCATGGGCAAACTGAATATATACAGAATGTATCCTGCCGCAACATTAGCTGAACGAGCAGTTCTAGGAAATGGATGAATTAATAATGTGCTGGCCTCGGTATGCACTCACTGGGCATTTCATTAGATACACCTGGCTAGAATCGGGCAGGACACTCTGTTGCCCCCAGAAGTATTTCAAGGGCTTATGAGATGTATGTTTGGAGAGGCTTTTCTGCACGCAGCTGTTGTACTGAGCTGTTATTTTTCAACTTGTGGCTTTAACGAGTCTGGCCATTCTCCTCAGACCTCTCTCATTAACTGGATAGATTTGGCCACAGGAATGCCATTGACTGGTTGTAATTTGTTCATTGTGCCAGTCTCAGCAAACCTGTAAACACTTGACACGGTGGTGTGTGGAATCCAAGATATCCCACCTCTCCCAAATGTCCCTCGATTCTCCTGCAAATGGACAGCAGCTTCCTCACACCCGCAGATGATGTACAATTTCCTGGGAATCCATCCACACAGGGCTATTTTAAATGAGCTAATGATGGGTCATGGCTACAGACCGTCTCAAGAAGGTGGCTGTTTCTGAGAGGCTGGAATTACCGCATCTACTGTAGGACCAACAATCACACCACGTTGGAAATGGCTTTGATGAGCCTTCTTAGCTGTTCTAATGCTTGGTCACATGGTGGCTAAGCCTCCTAGAATACCATAGAATAATAATATTTCATTAACCCTGGTGGGGAAATTCTCTTTTCAACTCTCCCAACTTGCTCTCCATGAGACATATAGACACATATGCAGGTGAGAGCAAGCTTTGGAGTGACAACACAGGGTCAGCCAGCGCGCTGCACCCCTGGAGCTGGGTGTTAAGGGCCTTGCTGAAGTCACCATGGACATGTGACCCTTGAATCAGTGACCTTCCGATCACAGGCACAGAGGCCTAGGCTGCCGAGCTACACATCGCCCCCTGTCTGTTTGATTTGGTATGTATTCATTTTCAGCCACATGATTGGCTGTTTGGAGGAGCAGGCTGTCTGCGTTAACAAGTAGGTATGCCTAATATATCAGCCACGAGTGTATGTTAGCTATACTAAAGTGAAAATATACGTAGCTGGGTCAGGGTGCATGAGTTTCTTCCAGGTACTCTGATTTTATCGGGCAGTCTAAAGAGATGCAGTCAGGTGAATTGGTGTCTCTGAATTGCCCATAGTGTATGACGGCATGGGTGATTGTGTGTATGTTTCTGTGTGTGTATGCCCTGTGATAGACTGGCATCCAGCCCAGTGTGTTCTTCTGCCTTCTGGCTCCCAGCCACCCTTTACTAGGTAAGCACTTGGGAGATTGTTGATATGTAAAAATGTGTTCATTTGTGTTATCATGCTAATACGCATGTTTGATATCACACCAGCACTGTGTGATCAAACACAAATTGGCAGCAACCGATTTGCTATCACAATGTGCTACAGACGCGTGACTTACGGTTTTGCTTCTGCTTTGGCAGAGGTATGGCCTGGAAGGGATAGTATCTGTTAATCCTTATAACCAGCAGTACAACTCGTAGGTAAACACAGTAATTATCAGCATCCACGGGCAGCCCTTTCTGAGATACTCGCCAAAGAAGGCAGACGCTTACGCTGAGGGATTAATGGCTGCTCGGAGCAGTGTCTGCACTGAGAGCCTCGTACGCTACACCAGGGCCCAGATGCTCCATGATTGCGCCACTGATAACTTCTCGCCAGGTTCCTGACCACCCCCAGAGCGGCCGCATCACACTCCCCAACAGCTGGTGACAACCAGACAGCTTATAATCTCACAATTCCTACTTTGTGTTTGCTGAGCTAAATAGAGATAATATTTCAAATATTTATATTGGAAACGCGACCAATATTGACATGTATAGACGGAGATTATTATTTGGTAGCATCTAATGAGATATATACACCCGTCTATCCATCTGTCTTACATAACAACTTACCCAGTATGGGGGCGCTTTTTGGAGTCTATCCCAGGAACTGTAGGACATAAGGCAGAGGACACCCTGGACAGCAGGCCCTCCATAACAAGGCACACAGACGAACACAATGACACACATTATGTAGGGCAACTTAGAGATACAAGTTCACCTTCCCACAACTACAAAATACAAAATACATTTGCATAAACAATAAATCATGATGATCAATAATAGTCAGTATGTAATGAAAAATGTAATGAAACTCCCACCTATGTTCCACCTACTTATCCTTCCCATAGGAGCTATAGAATCTTAACACAGCTGGTGAGACAGGAAGTGATCCACTTTTACTCTGAACAGGAAGCAAACCGGCTTCGCTCTGAACAGGAAGCGCTTCATGTTCACTCTAAACAGGAAGTGATCCAACTTCGCTCTGAACAGGAAGTAATCTGTGTGTGCTCCAAAGAGGAGGAATGCATTATGAAAAGCAATGGACACCCATGCACTGTTGTTCAGGTGAGTTCAGAAACAGAGAACCCCCCTCCACCCAATTTAAGGCAGGTTTTGGGACGATCGCTAATGTCAGCTCTACCACAGAGCAACAGCCTGAGCTCCAGCCCACTCACCGTGCACCCAACATCCAGATGTTTACCCCGCTTTCCCAAGAAGCATATGCACCGAACTGCAGCTTTGTTTGCCTGTCAAGTCCTGACCTGTGCTGCAAAAAAAAAGCAAAAAAAAAGAAGGTCAAAATACTTCACATCATTCGCATGTAGTCTTTTAGCAAATAGGAGCAAAAAGATTTATATAAACAATATCATGACAAAGGAAGCGCACGGAATGTGAACGGGCTGTCATGGCACGTCCCGCTGCTAGGAATTAAAGGATCCCAAAGCATCACCACACAGCTGGGAGTTTCTGGAGAAGGTCTCCAGTGTTTCGTGTTTCACCCTGTTTATTTGGTTTATGTTTTAAATGTTTATTGGAATCTTTAATGATATGAATCAAAAAGGAGATGTTTTGTTGTTGTGATATCAACAGCAGGATTACTCATATACACTAAGTGGCCAGTTTATTATAGAATAGAACAGAATAGAATAGAATGGAATAGAATAGAATAGAGATATTTTATTGATCCCCATGGGGAAATTGTCTTTTCACTTGCCCCGTCTTGTTCCCTGTGAGAAATACAGATACATATGTAGGTAAACTTAGAAGTCACAGTGCAGGGTCAGCCAGCATCCAGCCCCCCTGGAATAACTGGGGGTTAAGGACCTTGCTCAGGAGCTCAGTAGCGATATCAATGTGCTGGGTCTAGGATTTGAACCAGCAACCTTGCTATCATGAGTACAGAGTCCTAAGTCACAGAGGCACTTACTGCCCCCTACACCTGCTTGTTAACACCAAGAGCCTGCCCTTCCAAATCACACTCCTAGTCCAGAGGTTCAGTTACTGTTTGATTAACTATTGGACTGGACAGAAAGCATGAATTAGGCACTTCTGTGCATGGTGTTATTGCTGGTGTCAAACATGGTGCCTCCAGCATCTCAGAAACAGCCGCCCTCCAGGGATTTCTGAGTCGTATATCATTTAGAGTTTATAGACGATGATGTATGAACAAAGAATGTCCAGTCATTGGCAGTTCTGTGGGTGAAAACACTTTGATAATGAGCGAGGTCAGAGGAGAATGATCAGAATTGTTAAAGCTAATAGGAAGGCCACAACAGTTCAATTTGACAGTGGCTTCATAGACCACAGAACCCGGCAGACCTTAAAATGGTTCTGGAGGCAAATGGAGGAGAGGAATAACTAAAAAGCCACTGAGCGTATATGCAGAGGAACTACAGTACAGTAAATATATCATCACAGTGATAGTCAACCTGAAATCAGCAATCAGTCTCATGACCTGATGTCACGCTGCTGTCTCTGTCAGTTAATCCTCATCCCGCTTCGGCTCAAGGAGCCAAATTAAATATGATGTGTTAATTTTTTTAGGAGCGTTAAATGGAATTACATCATAAAATGGGCCTTGTGGGTTGCAGAGTACCACCCAGCATTCGTTAATCAGATCTGAGAGGCCTTTCCAAGTGCTGAATGTGGAAAAACACTATTTTACTGTCATGGGGCACCTGTTTCTAAAGACCTACCTTTTGGATTTTCATCATTTTACACTGACTCTGAGGCTATGTAAATATTTACTTCATCAACAAATAACAAAATGTAGCTAGTAACATATTTTACTTAATTTCCCTAATAATTAAACGTGTCTCATTTACATAATGTCTTATAAATGTGTAATTTTGACTTTCAGAGAAGCTGAAATTTGCTTAAAGCATTGATTGCTGTGGGCTGAGTAAGATGTGGGCTTCAAACATGAAGGGTGAATACAGGCAAATTAGATGAGTCTCGAACTGTGACTGGTACAAAGTGGACACTGCTACTGCTGAGCCTAGCATCAGACTCCACTGTAATGTCCCCACCCAAATTAGCCGCCACTATTGATATTTGTACCATTTTGTGTACGCTAGACCACACCTTTAGTAACCTAAAGGTTTACATTTTACACAAGGAACAAATGGATAATAAAACAATAATAAGCAAATAAAAATAAATAAGCAAATACATTTAATAAAATGTCTATAAATAAGCAAAATAAAATAAAAATACACAGGTATACAATGCACAAAATGAAATAAAACACAATAAAAGGTCAAGATATAAAAGTGTCAACTCATAGAAACTGGACACAATAACATATGATATTGATTGATCAATGAAGTTGATCTCTGTTTATGTCACATGACTTGCACTAACAGCCGGTGATGTGGATAAGCTGCTGTCTGCGGGGGTCGCCCAGGTAGCTCCGTCTTCTTCCCCACCCCTTGGCACCAGTCAGCTGAAACTGGCTTGGGTTGGCATGTTTCAGCTTTACTGTGCCTGTCAACAGGTGCCTCATTCTTCCTGATCCCTTAATCACCGTGTCCTTTGACTTTTGTCTTCCCACAGACAGAACGGGAGTGAATACGGTCCCTTTGAGCTGGGAGAGAGCGGCGGCGAGCGCGGCAGGCCGGCACACGAAAGCCCGTGGCTGCCATACTTTTATATATCTGTTACGTTTTGCTCCCACGATGAAAGTGCTGTGTTAGCTTTTCCCCGCGATGCTGCCAATCGCATGACATCACTTTCGCAGGGTCAACTCAGCCAATATTGCTAAAATAGGCTAATATGCCAACCAAGACGTTTCATTGACTTGGTTTTTAACACGATACGTGCTGCTCACCTAATGCAAAACACAAGCTTTTTATTGTAATACGTCACTTTTTTACTTTTCTAATGCCCAGTCTAATAAATCTGTACCTTAAGGTCACACAAACCAGGAAAGTGATTAGTCCTGTGTACCCATTGTCCCTTTGTTTTTTCTAATTTTATTTTTTTAAAGTGGGTTTAAAATGTTCAGGGCTCAGCTGTTAAAGTTATAGTGGCTGGCTGGAGACAGTAGCCACCCTGAGAAATTCAGTGACGGGCCATTCTGCCTGCTTGGTTGTGTCTAGCCACGCAACACGTCAGCCTTTGCTTCTGCACGCAACGTGAAGACCTTGGAAAAAAACGAAAAAAGGAAAAGAAACAGCCCAGGAAGCCAATTCTTGGGGAGAGTGGAGTACGATCTGTGGAAGCGGCAGCTGGGTCATGGTTGCGCAAAGTCAAACGGGCCAAAAACGTTTGTTGTTGTTGCTGCCGTTGCGTGTTTTATTGCGCGGGAATGAGATTTCACGTATGCTTCGCCTTGATGAGAAGTTTCACAGCTTCAGAATACCGAAATAAAGATCACCCTGTGTTACATGCCGTTCCCCCCCCCCCCATTCGACGATCCATCCATAAGGCAGCTGCATCCCAGGGAGTTACTTGTACTTTGTTGATGATACTGTGCAAAATGTCAGTCCCGAACGTCTCAGCTAAGGTGCTTGCATGTTCAGCGTTGTCGATATTCATATTTGCATGTGTCATTATTTCTTAGCTGGTTGCCCCAATCTAGACAATCAGGATGGTAATAATGACTGTCAGTGGGGTGGGGGCGGTTGTGTTCCCGCTGTAGTCACTCGTGTCCCAGCGAATGCAGGTATCGGCTCTTAACCAGACTCGTCTCTGGAAAAACATCCCACCGTTATAAGGGATTAGTTGCTGACACAAACCGTGCGAGTTACTAGAGAAGGACACCCCCTCTGCAAATGATGAAGCAAAAAATTGACCTGGGGGGCTTTTATTGTCCATCAGTTCCGGGTAGCACCAAGGCTGTCAAGACAGCTTTCGAGCGTCACACCAGGATTCGGTGACTCCGCCAACATTGCGTAATTACATTCTTCCAGCTCGCAAGAATAACATGACGGTGCAGATAAATCGTGCAGTACCGCCCATAATTAGTTTATTGACTGTTTGTGGGCATGTGCAAAGGGTTGACACCTTTAAGTAAAGCAGCTGGTCATGTTGTCATTAATGCAATTGTATTTCATGGGAGTAATTCAGGTTACGTAACTCTGGATTACTGCGGAAAGTTCCCTCATGGGACTGGCCGCCTTCAGGTTACAAGGTAATGCTGTTTTCCCCCATCTACTTACTTACATATCCTCTCAGATATGAAAGGCAGATAGACCTTTGACATATGTCGTCATAATTGTCTGAGGCTTTAGTCTACACCTGGATACCTCTGTGGAATAAAAGCTAACATGCATCTGTCAAGCCTGTTTTTTGTAATACTGCCGTATTTCTATATTGCAGAGTTTGCAGTAAGAGTTTCTATATATAGAAAGTCCGGCTGGGATTCTGTCTTACTAAAATGGCACCACACAAAATGAGAAATATTTGCCTTGACAATTAGGGAGTGTGTTCAATTTATCTTGCTACGCCACAACTGTACCTATGATTGTCTACACACACACACACACACACACACACACATATATGTTGTTTTGTTTTGTTTGAAGCTCCAAACTGAAAAGTAGGGTTACCTTGGGTATTATCCTCTGCCACTTATCCTCACCAGTTCTTCATTCTGCCACCAATTTGCGCTACATGCTAGCTTAAGTTAATCACCCGTGTTCTGTTTTCTGGGATCCCGCAATGTGTTGTCATCCACTGGAGCACCAGTGTTACATTATTTATTTTCATGGCAAACATTTTCACTCAAAGCAAAGCACTTAGCGTACAATCTCTTCACACGGCTGACTGTTTGCCATAGGAATTCGCCCCAATTACTGCCCTCAAGAGTACAACAGGAGTTTCCCGTCTGGTCTTTGAGCAGCCAAGCTTAGCGGTTGCACCATCTAATTCCTGTACGTTTTGCAACCTTTGCTGCAGTTTCAGTGTTCATCATCAAGGATGCTTGCAGTATGACGAATGCACGCAGCTTGAACATTTTCCAATGAATATCACATGCGATAAGCAATCAATCGCAATGAATGAACTGGTTTTCTGATTAACATGATCTGAACTGGACCAATGTGTAGCAAAGGGATCCAGGTAGCATGTCAAGCCACACATTCCTGCTGAATGTGGACTCAGTTCCAGTAACACTTAGGCAGCCCAAAGTCAGACAGGACAAATAGCACCTGGCCTAGAGAAGTACACACTGGGCCAGCGGAAACCGGTGGTGCTGTTGCGCATGGGGGGAGGGGGTGTTGGGTTTCTACCTGGTTTATTTCCGTCCATCTTCTACCCACTTACAGGGTCACAGTGAGCCTGGAGCCCAACCCAGGAAGCACAGGACACAATGATGGGAACACCCTAGGTGGGGCGGCGGCCTATTGCAGGACACACACACACACACACACACACACAATTTAAATGGGCAGTTTAAAGACAACACTTTGCCAAAGCAATTCTGTGGACTGCGAGAAATCTAAAAAATGAGGGCGGACATGCAAACTTCACACACACGCACACACACTCTCTCACAGACCTTATTTTTTTGGGAATGGTCCATTCATTCCTATGGGCAAATCTCTAATTCCAACAATGACAGCCTTAACCCCTACCCAGCCCTAACCTTAACCATAAGGAACCAGACAAAATACAAGACCTTTGGTATTTTTAGTTATATTTAGTTGCACACAAGTTTTTATGAAGTTGATCTTCTCATGTGAGGACCAGATAAATATTCCCCTCAACGAAAAATAACAGATTTCTATCACATTGTGCGGATATTTGGTCCTCACAACATTTCATTATAAATATAATATATATATATATACACACACACACACACAAACATATATAAAACACACACGTATTTTGTAGTCAGATGAAACTGTTGCTACTTTTATTATGCTTTGCAGGTTACTGTGAACTGGGTGAATATAATAATACTAATCTGAGCGTTCATTCAAAACACATATCAACTAGTGACAAGCCTTTTCTGAAACACTGATTTCTAAATAATTGTGAGCTTGTCTAATTTGTGACTCATCGAAAGTATAACCAAGGCCTCATATTTTGATATTTTTAATAGTCAATGATTCATTTATTAATATTTTGATAAGAGGATTATTACAACAAAGTACTAGAATAGAAAAAAACTGATCTTCTTGAAATGCTGAGTTCCATTAATCCCACATTATCTATCTTTATGGTATTCTACTGATGTCCTTAAAGGTCATCATGGTCACGGTAGGTTTTCATGATCATTCTGTGGCAAAACGCAAATTAATTGGGCTTGATCTAGGTCACTGTAGATGAGCTTTATATACTGTACCTGTAGATGTCTTGAAATCACAATAAATACCTGTAGATGTGTTGAGGTTACTGTTGTCTCATTTGTACCAATGTGGTGCCAAAGCCAGTGCTGGACTTTTTCCCAATCCGGAACTGGTTCTGCACGTTTCCATCACAGGAGACTGGCCCTGGGCCAGAAAGAACGGCTCCGGCATGGCACCACAGAAAAGTTCATCTTGGAATTTGGCACCATAACGTCAACGAGAGAGGGACAGGCTGTTGCGTCCAAACCTTCCACATACCCGCTAAATTTAATACATATCCAATATAGTTTTGTCTAATATCCCTGGTGCCAGTAGTGAAACAACCTTCCAGATTATTAGCGAAAAAAAGTTACATCAATTCTGTGGAAAATGAGAGATCGATTTGATGGCCAGAATTCATAATAAATTTTAAACATGTCACAGACTGCATAAATAAAATATTGTGGTGCTTGAGTGGCAAAGAGATCATGAGGTGGACAGCAAATTTCAGTTTTTAGACTCTTTTATTGCGCGATCCATAAAAGGACAGCAAACAAGGACAAACTCACATGGACAAATGGGGAGCCTTTACAGAGAAGAAAAGTTTATACGGGCAGAGCGTGTTCATACTCTGAAAACTTTTTCTTTGTTCGGCAGCTTAGAAAAACTTATAATCTAAAACAGATCAAAATAAAACTAAAAAACAGAATACATTTTGAACCTTTACTTCACTCTTACTTCTGCCTACATAACATTTCCTTTCCATTCTTTTTTGAAACCGGTGGAACCGCGGGCAGGTTCTCAAATGGCACCAAGTGAGAACCAGCCCAGCAAAGGCACTGGCACTGTGCTGGTGGAAGTGAGGCATGTAAGTACATATAGATAACTTGAGATCACGGTTAATGCCTGTAGATGTCTTGCGATCATTGTAGATGGCTGTAGATGTGTTGAAATTTCTATAATGAGATGAAATGCTATTTTTCCCATTTGCATAACAATGTGCTCAGTTACATTGGAATGCTTCTCTTTGCCCTCCCCGTCTTGCTCTCCATGAGACACATAGACATATGCAGGTGAAATCAAGTTTGTAGATACCATTAGATGTCTTGAAATCATGCTAAATACCTTTAGATGCCTTTCAACTGTCCCTCCCACCATTTCCTGCTCCAACACCTCCCACCTTCCCTCCCCACCACAGGGATCAGTAAAGACTGTGTTCACTTGCTTCTCTGATGTGAGCTGACCATACTTTATACAGTTGCTCATATGACAGTGAGCAGTGATTGAAGGTCAGCCACAGGTGACCTACAGGTGTCATGACAAAGCACCTGCTTTAACACACTATTAGTGGCCTTTGGCACAAGGGGCTTGTTCTCCTTACATCCTAGTTAAAACGGCTTTGCTGACAGTGTTATCTTCATAAAGGTCTCATGTGAACAAGTCAGCATTGTCCTACATATGTACTAACAGTGATTATACCTTTTTGGCGGGGTTGAGAGATGTCGCAGTGCAAACTGGGTCAAGGTACTGTGCATAACAGTAGGGAACTGTTTCTTTTTATTCCGCTCCCCTGTATCCTAATCTGCTGATGGAGTCTCTTGTAACAAAGCGACACTAATGGCATTGCCGTTATTGTACTTTGCGAGCATTTTTGTGGTGTCATAAGGGGAACAGTGGGAGGCAATACCCTGGCTCTGGCTGCCCCCCCCCCCAGCATCCCAGCAACAGCGCTGGCCCAAATCCTGCAATTCTCACAGTGACAAGACAAGAAGGTTTCAAAGGGGCTGCAGGAACGGGGCCCTCCTTTGTATGGGACTCCGTAAGAGCTACTCAGATCTGGATTCCATCATCCATTGGGTTCACCGTAATCTGCCCGAGTGGGCTTTGCCCCTTGACTGTCTTCAGTCCCTGAACAGTGAGAAAAGGCCACTATACCAGGGATATAACACACACCGCCCCCCGGCCTCAGACCTGTTTTCATTTCTCATTTTGCGTATAATGACAAATCTAATCCCTTTACAATTGCTCTCCAGAGTGCTCGAGCCTCCATAAGCCACATGTAATTCAATAGGCTGGCCGGGCCGTGCTGTGGTCAATGGGGACTGAAGGCGCTAACGCGAAAATGGAGTTTTTGGTAATCTGCAGTTGTATCTTTTCTTCTCGTTGGAACCCTTGGGGGGGAGGCAGGAAAAAAAAAATCAAAGCATGCTGAGAGAGAAGCGTCCGTGTTTAGCTCTTGAGCTGTGATGCGGAGCGTTTGACCGAACGTGTGACCATTGTGTGAACATCTCGGATTTGGCGCACTTTTTTTTTTTAGTTAGTTAGAAGGTTGTTTCTGTTTAGGAAAAGCAAAGAGTTTAAACACACATTAAATGTGGGGGTGGGATGTGTGTCTTTTTTATCACATGAGATTTCAAATTGATATTACATTGGCTTTTATTTAAATAAAGCAGAACATGGATGAAAATGTGGGATAGGTGTGGATCTCCTACGTTTTTCATGTCGGTTTAGGATTAGCTAGCATGTTAATGATGGGCTGGTGTCATGCCCAGGGTCTCCCCTGCCTCACTCCCCGTGCATGCTGGGATAGACTATGGGCTTGGCGAGACCCTATGCTGGATACGCCTCTATGGAAGATGGATGGATAGATGAAAGCATGTTGCATAAACCCATCACTCTAAAAACGCTCTACAGTACATCAGAATGATGGCCTTTGGCTTCCTCCTCACGAGCTGATAGGTCTTTACCAGTCAGTCTCCTACCCCTCCCACCCAAATGCCTCTTCCTCAAAGTCACTAAGATCCTGATCTTCTAGTCATGGCAGCCAAACTGATGGGATGTTAACAGCTTTATTAATTCAAGAACAGCATCTGTGTAGACATACTTGATTTCAGTGTCCTTTTTTCGCTCATAAATGTAAGGTCGTATATTATTTTAGCAGTTACCTGCATTACTGCATCCCCAACTAAAGATGGTAATATGTATGTATTCCCTCCTCCCAGACTGAGTTACAATGTGATATGTTTACATTTACATTTATTTTGCGGATACTATTGTCCAAAGCAACGTATACAAACACACAGCTGAATTACAAACATACAGCTGTCAAGGAATCAGTTATTAAGTGTAGTTAGGCTGAGCTTCCAATGAATATCCAGGTACAAAAGAAGCAGTACTGGGATAAGCTATACAGTAGACCAGGGTTATTCAAATCACGGTCCTCGAGGTCCGAGCCCTGCTGATTTTCCAGCCTTCCTTTACCTGTGAGCCAGGTGTGAAGCCTCTGACCAATCAGAATCAGTAATTATTAAACTAACTACCTGGGAGAACTGAAAACAAGGCCTGGATTTGGAATGGAGGTCCAGATTTGAAGAACCCTGCAGTAGACAGTTAGGTGTTGATTATACTAATTCCCAAAATATTTCGAAGTTACGGCCAGAGAGAGTGACAAAACCGTGTCAGATGGCTTCACGGGTATGTTCTGTTCCAAGGCTGCTCCTTCGGAAGGATGGAAACGTTTCACTGTGTAGCTTTCCAGGTTAGACAGGCGCAAACAGCCCGAAAAGCCAACAAACGCTGGCCCGGGCCCTTTGATATATCTGTTTGAGTAAACTTCAGCTTTTCCATAGAATGCAAAGCGTTAAATTAATTCATAAAGTCCTTTGTATGTCAACAAAGACGCCAGGGTTTTCACTCCAGCGATGATGACAGATTATTTTGCGCAAATGTTTGTCCAGGTGTTTTAGGCCCGCGAAAAACCGACATAGGAAAGGGTGCGTCGTGGTATTTAACCCTCATGACAGTGGATTTCTTCGAGACGTTTGTGTGATAAAGGGAGCCGCCTTGGAAAAGAAATGAGTTGGCCGCGCATTTGGAAAGGGCTGGTTCAGCTGCGTCGTACATACGGCGCGCTGCACACACACAACGCTGAAGAACTGGCATCTGTTCCCCTTAAATGTTTACACAAGCCTTTCAAAGAGAGGAATTCCCAGTGCCCGGTGAGATTACAGCACTATAAATGCAGAAAAACCCACCTCCGCCACATAGCCGCATGCAAGTCCGACACCCCCGTTTGATTCTGCGATCTGCATCCTGTTTGATCTTCCTTCCAGGCCAGTGCTGTGGCTCGTTTGAACGCTATGAGTCACTCGTTCTGAAGCTCACAAAACCGAACGAGTTAAATCTCCATGACCTGAGAGTAAGGTGTCTAATTCCAGAGGATAATAAAGGTAACACCAGGGAGTGTCCCTTATGCATCCCACCTATATGTACCACTATAACACCACTGTCCCTTATGTGCTGAGGGCTTCGTAAACAGGGACCAATCTGGGCCCAAGTCGGCCTTTTCGCTCTTCCAAAGCCCCGCTTTCAGGGGGTGCAGATGCGGCCTGCTTGAGACTCGGCAACCTGGGAGACGGGCCACGGGTCACGCCCCCGTCGCATGGGTGCTTTGTTTTGTCTGCTCCTGCTCCATGTGGGCGGGGCCTGCAGGTAGAGTCTGACTGAACCTGCCAATCGGGCCGTGCTGCACGGCAGCCAAGGGGCTGCCCCGGGCCGCCGCCCACCGTGCCGCCTGCAGGTTTGATCGCGACCCGCCTGTCAGACTTTTAAAGGGGAACAAGTTAATGATGTTGTAAAAGACAAAATCATTAATGGTTTTGCCTCTGTTTGTCGGCCTGCATTTTTTTTTTCACCACGGCTTAATTTATACGTAATCTGCTTTCTCCTTTTTTTAAGTGTTTTTTTTTTTTTACGATGTTGGATCATCGAGACTTTTATTACACACACAACCCCCCAGTAGCGTTATCACTTTCAGTATGTAGAAATACAGGACATAGGGTCAGGAATCGGCTGTGTCTGGCACCATTTTATGGCACTGTGGGTAACTAGCTGTCAGAGGCAATGTCAGGTGCATTTTGGCTGCATACAATTGCTTGATGTCTTAGGGAGGGGAATCGAAGTGACATTAAATCGATGTCATGTTTGCCTTTGAAAGATCTCGTGATGCTGCCGGTTCCCGGGATTGCCAGCTTTTCGGCCTTTCCAAACGTGTCACCTCAGACCTCAGATCGCGTGTTCACAGGTTCAATCTCATCCTGGTCTCACAGAGAGTAAAATTCTGACGCAGTCCCCAGCTGGGACAATTAAAAGCTTTTGCCACTTAATTTAGTCACCGTCCAGTCTTGTCGGTTTGGTTCCCGCCCCTCCCCGCCCCCCCCCCAGATATAACAAATGGCCTGGCCATCAGCACCTTCGAGTGAGGTAAAAGCCGGCCTTTTATAAACTCCCCGACAGATATTTGCTTTGCGAGGCTTGCGGAAAGAAAAGGCGCTGCTGTGAATGTGTCTCGAAACGGCGGCGTCCCAGTGAAAAGGCAGCGGACATGAAAGAGCCGGGAAAATGAATCGAATGTTGTTTTTTCTCAATGGGGTGAGGAAAAAAACGAGCCGATTGGATCTGAGCTCTGGTTCAGGTGATTCATCACTGGTCCTGACAAATGCATTTTCCACAACATGACAGCAACAATGACCCCATGATTGCAGAGAGCTGATTTGATTGAAAGATAGGCAGAGTATCCTGAGGAAAAGCACACGCCGCTCGACCTTGTCAGAGAATGTAATATCTTAACCCTAAGCACGCCATGTCAAGAGGCGTTTGGGGATCCTGCATCACCAGATCCTCTCAATTTAAATTAGGCAAAACAATTTAACAGCTCCTTTAACGTGAACGAGATGGCTGCCAGTCAAATTAATCGGCGGCGTATTGAAACGTCTCCCCCCTCCCCAGCCCCCCCCCCCACCTGCCATCCCTCTTTCCCTCTAAGAAGCGTGAAACCAAGATCTGAACATAGAGCTCAAGATCACGCCGGACCATCGTCAGCTCCTTCGCTCCTTATAGACAAGGGGAGCATCTTCTGGGCAGTCGCATTTCTGGGGACATGGTTGACAAGTGACAGTGTTACCCCATGCAGCACATGTTTGACCGTGAGGTTCACCATGCGTCTGGCGTTCTGCTACGGTGCATCAAGAATACTCATCCATGCACCGCGAGGCCAGGCAGAGTAATATCAGATGAAATAAATGTTGTGGTAAGTTACATATATGTGCCAAATGGGATATTTACTAAAGCAATTATTTAGTTACTTTGCTAGTATGAAGGTTAGTGGTATTATTATGTTTGTAATATTTGCGCTTTAGCTGTTTGCTGTATTTAATTGAAGCCGCTCATAAGGGGAGAGCAACTAATCTCCTGGGACTCGAACCAGCCACCTTTCTGGTCAGGGCTTAAGCCCCTGTGCTGTCTGGATCCGTCTCACCTGCTTTAATCTCTCATGCAGCTCCTGTATTCACTCGCCCAGCAGAGCGATTGTAATGCTCTGCACGTAGCGACTGCGACATGCCAGACAGCTGTGCAGAGAAACCAGAAAATTCTTATCCTACCCCATCAGACATCGGGCTACCTCCCTGCCCTCCCCCACCCCCTTTCTTGGTCAGCATAGCGCAGCAGGCCTGTAATTATACCCTCATCAATACTGGGACCTGCACTTCGTAATGCAGCAATGCAATTAAAACTCCAATCCCATTCCTTTAATGTCCATGCACCGTTATCCACACTGGAGACGATAAACAGCGATTCACCTGCGCATCACAATACTTAGACGTAATTGCAGGCGATTACTGGTATCCCCGCAGCCGGGTAAAACCCCAGTCCAACGTCTCCGGCTAAATTACCCCATCGGAGGTTTCACAGGCTGCTGTGGCCCAGGATCCTCATTAAAGGTTTAAACCTGTCTGCTTATGGTGTCTCAGATGTTCAGGTCCCAGATAGAGGGATTGGGACTAAGAACATGCTGTTTACCGCTGTTTAAGGGGGGGGGGGACTAAAATGGAAGTTTTTTTCTTGTCATGGTAAATGTATATTACTGACTCAAAGTGTTGTCTATGTTTATAAGTATTAACTAAGAGAACCAATGTTTTAGCCAATAACAGCAATAGAGAATGAAAAGAAGTCATTTACTAGTGGGGGGGGGGGGGTGATTACATTTTCTGAGATATGGGTGTCAGCTTGGCTGTGGTTTTTTTTTGGACGGATGAACTGATGCAGACGCAGTTACAATGCAGAATGTCAAGGCGGCGTTCCGCTGAGTTTAAACCCCATAACCCGACTGCTCTCCCATCAGTGCCATGCAACAGAAACCCATGGCTGCTGGGTATCAGGGGCGTATTTCTGCTCCTTGCTCCTTGGGGACGTTCATTCGCAATTCATGTGGGAGCCGCAGTTCACCGGCTGGCCTCAAGGGGGACAGGGGAGCGTTGGGCCCTGTCTGACACTGAATGTTAATCCACGAAATGTCAACCCGCCGGTAAAAACGATTCATAATGAAAAGCTTGTCAGGGCTCTTGCACATAGTGGTGACAATGGCAGGAGGGCGTGGGGGAGTCCAGGGGGGTGTATTGTATATTCAGAAAGGTTTGAATATTGGGTATTCAGCAAGGTTTTCAGGTGCCATTGGAAGCCATGTCAGAAAATCAGTGCCAAAAAAAAAAAAAATCTAAGTTAGATGTAAGTAAAAAAAATGATACATTTCTGACACATCTCTGGTGCACTTCCAGAGTGTCTTATCTAAAGCTGCTGCTTAAGATTTTACTAATGCAGATGAGACCCCTACCTCAAGGGTCCAACAGAAACTCCTGTTCATCCCCCCCAATCAGCCTTAGTTTCTAAGTCCAGTGATTCAACCATGAACTCATCCAGTGGCCCAAATCATCTCCTAGGTGATCTGTCACACGCATCGACCGCCTGCATCATGGGGCCACTGCATTGACCCCAGAAGCAGCAGCAATATTTGGCACCTGCCGACACACCAGGGCGAGGGTGCCCCCCCCTCTGGAACCAGATTGCAGATAAGCAGTTTGCCCATGACCTCTGCATCCGCAAATGTTGCAGGCTCTGGCAGTGTGCTGCAGGAATCTTCTTGACTGAACCCAAACCCAACACAGCAGGTGCCATTTGATGATTAATACGATTAAAACAGATTTTTCTGTCCTCTTTGGCCTTTAAACAAAAAAGAAATTCTGGTTTGCATAATGTCTAGAGAGCAAATATCACCTTGGGTAATAAGAAATCCCTTTGGCTAGCTGAATAATATATAACACTATCAATCGGCCTGTCATACTTGTAGTTTAAAGTTACACATCTCCAATAAAGTGAGCAACATTTAATTCAACCTCTAGCATTCTGGGTAAAACATCAGCCTGAATTATTTAGCAGTGTGTCTTCAGATTCCTGAAGATAACGGCTTGGTGATATGAATATACGTAATTGCTTACCTGGTATAGGGCCACAGGGACCTGGAAGGACAGGACATGAGGTTGGGGGCAGGCTGGATGGGCAATCAGTCTGTCATGAGGCTCACAAAGTGGGCAATGTAAGGATGCTATTTCATCAAAGAGTGCCAAGCAGAAACATGTCCAAGCAGGGAAGAGAACAAAGAAGGCTCCATACACAAAGAGCCGGACCTGCCACACACGTTTGTATTCATATCTTTGTGGGGTCTGTCCATTCATTTCTATGGGCAAAATCCTAATCTCAAGAATGACAACCTTAACCCTAATCCCTAACCTGAACCATAAGTAACCAAACAAACTAGACTTTTGCCCATTTTAGATTTTTGATTGTGTTCACAGATTTTTTATAAAATTGAGGTTTATATTGAGGAGATCTGAAAAACAACATATAACAGGTTTTATGACATTGTGGGAACATTTGGTCCGCACAACATGGTAAATACAAACCCACACAGATGCACAAATGCAGACACACATATATTTACACTGTGATGGACTGGTATCCTGTCCAGGGTGGAGCCCAGCTTGTGCCTTATGCTGACTGGGAAAGGCTCCAGGTCTTCGTTCTGGTCCTGACCATGGTAGCTGGTTGAATAGACAGGTGGGTGGGTGCATAGATGGATGGATAGATGGATGGAGGGTTAGTGCCTGTCTGGGGGGGGGGGGGGCAGTTAAACATAAATGATTCAAGAGTCCCATGTCCTGAGGCGAACTTTTTCATTAATCGGCGACTTAAAGTGGCACCGCGTCACTGCGTGTCGATGCGGCAAGAAAAGTGCTCTGAGGGTTGTTTGTATGATTGAGGTATCTGCTCAGTTTGCTCAGGTGCTTCTCAGAGTAACGTTCTAGTGTCTGGCATCCTTCACCAACACGCACGTCTCGAAGAGAGCAGCCTTCTGAGCCAGATGTGAGAGAGCAGGATTTAAAAATGGCTGTCATAGTGGGGGCGGAGGGGCAGTGGAATCATCAAGCTGCTATTGAGATGATATAATTGCTTCTCCTGCAATGGTCCCACTCTGGGGCGGGAGGGGGGGGGGGGACGCACGGCAGCTTCTTCCTGAGCGACCGGCTCTGCCGAAGCCTGGAGAAAAACCACACGTCCAGCCGTCACATGACGCAGGCGCATCTGCTGTCTGATTAATGGCACGGCGGCGAGTGAATCAGCCACACATTCAGGAGCTCTGAAAAGGAGCTGTCCTGCGAGGACCTCTTCCACACTGGCGCAGTGTCGGGGCTCTGCCAAGGGCTTTGGTCTTAATGGGATGGAGCCGAAAAACTCAGTGCCTTTCTTGTCCAGCTCGCAGCTTCGGAAGGGCGCTGTAAATCGCGACGTGCCATTTAATCAGCAGAGAGGCAGACTCCTTCGCCGTTAGGTGTTGGACACGTCACCCGAACCCTGTGCTCCGAGCACTTGGCCCGCGTTGGCCTCATAGCTCTCCGGGTTCTGCTGAGGAACCTCTCAATAAGAATTGCGTCATCGGATTGTAGAATAATGGAATTAAATTTTGACTTATGTGTTCCTCTGTGTATTTGAGGAAACATGAGGCAGCGTCGGTCGTGACATTTCTTGGAAATACCCGTGGGGGAAAAAAAATGTTTTAATGTTTCCTTATTGTAAATTAAAACTCGCATCGACCAAATGGCTTTTATCGGGCGGTCTGTGGAGCAGACGGCGTGGCCAACTATGAGCTTACCTTGAGTTTTATTTGACTACATATGATCCAGGTACGTCCCAAAGTTTTTTCACTGTATGTCGTCTTTGGTTAAGCACACCAGAAAGAGCCATAAGTTTTGACAGAGGCGATTGCTACTGTGTGCCATGCATTTTCATGTTGAAACACATTTGATTCCCGAAAAGGTGGCGTACTCACACCCAGTGATACCCCGTGAATTGATACGCCTGTGTTTTTACAGTCCTCTCGTTTGATCCAATCTGAGGGTCTGAAGGCATCAGAGACTCACAGTTGACACCATCCTGCGCGGATAACTGTCAGGCGTCTGAGGTAATGCGTTCCTCGGCCCTCGATCGGAATTCCTGCCGCCGCTAGAGCAGGGCCGCCCCGTCCCAGTAAGATCACGGATCAGTCAGCGCCGTCCACAGTCTTCGAACAGCTGCTCTCAGCCAAGACGGGCTCACCTGTAGCACATGACGGGCGGGGTCCGCGTCTCTCCAGAGCAGCCTGTCATCAAAGGGCGAGAGAGCTGAGGTGTTATGGGGGGCGGAGGTGCTGCTGGTTGGGGTGGGGGGGTCAATACACTGTCATGACTCGTACGACGCGCCCGCCCGTCAGGAGAGGTTGGTACGCAAGGTGAGGCTTTAGGTGTCTTTTCATTTCCTTGTGCAGGAGAAGAGGGTGCTGTTGTCACTGAGGCGACTCAGTGCAGAGGTTGGAGCCTGGATGGTCTGGTTGGCGGAGTCCCCCTTGTGGCGACCCAGTGCAGAGGCGTGTGGGAACCCGGATGGTCTGGTTGGCGGAGTCCCCCTTGTGGAGTCGGACAGGCCCCTGTCTGAGGCGACCCAGTGCAGAGGCGTGTTGGAACCTGGATGGTCTGGTTGGCGGAGTCCCCCTTGTGGAGTCGGACGGGCCCCTGTCTGAGGCCACCCAGTGCAGAGGCGTGTGGGAGCCCGGATGGTCTGGTTGGCGGAGTCCCCCTTGTGGAATCGGATGGGCCCCTGTCTGATCAAAGGCCAAGGTCGGCGGGGTCGATGTTTCTGGAGCATGCAAGGCAGGGTGGCGCTTTATGGGCAGGGGGATTAAACATGACCTTCGAGAGTTACAGCAAAGAAAGATATATCATTCTGCTTCACATTAGTACTGGATTCCACATTAGGAAACAAACAAAAATCTAGTCACAGTTACAATTATGGCCATACATCGCTGGTTTTTTATGATTATACTATATTCAGTAGTACTTAAATGTATTTTTCTGGGGTGAAAGTTATTGTACCTAGTGAGGACAGATTTTTGCCCACAACCTTTTCTCTGGATTAATAATAAATTTATAGTAAAATCCCTGCGTTTGGTTGGCACCCCATCCTGGGTTATTCCTTGCCTTGCACCCATAGCTTCCAGGATAGACTCCAGACCTCCGTGACCCTGAATAGAGAATCTATGGATGGTGTTTTTAGCAAAAAAAAGGAAAACTACAATGAAGAATACTAAAAAACAAGTATACAAAAATCTCACCCTTACACTTCTTGTTCACACAAAGAGTTTTGATCTGAATCACTTGCTAAGAATCCAAGAGAGATGGATGGATGGATGGTTGGAGTGAGTTGCTGTCCATTACAATTTCAGGGAACAGAAAATATTTCCCAGGTTATTTCTGAGCTAGCAAACAAACAGCTCTGGTTTTCTGTTTGTTTATTCCTTCTGGAAATACGTTCATCAAACACACCTACTGAACTTGGTAATTAGCTGATTAAGATGTGTTTGAATAGGGAAATCTGCAAGCTGTGTTGGATTCTGGCCCTCCAGGACCAGAACTGGGGAACCCTGGAGTAAGTGAGTCATGATACTGTGCAGCAAAACAAACATGGGACAAAAGGTATGTATCATCCATCAGTAGCTCTGTGGATTGCCCTCCATCCAGTCAAGACCTTAATGCCGGAGGGATATTAAAAAATGAGATGAGTTGAAGTGATGCCTTTTTGCCATTTGCAAAAGTACATTGGAATGCTGCTATTTGCATATCCAAAGCACAAATATGCAGGTGATAGCAAGCTTGGGGGGTTACAGCACAGGATCAGCCACCCTAGCAGCTGGCAGTTAAGGGCCTTGCTCAGGGGCACACAGACATGTGTCTATCCTGTCCAGGCTGGGGCTTGAGCTGGTGACTTTCCAATTACAGGCGCCGAGGCCTAACTGGCTGAGCCACACACTGCCAATTATCCCATAACAGCATCACTGCATACGGAAATGTGGTACAATTTAGGTCCATGCTATTAATACTTAGGAATTAGCATTGCCGCCCCACTGCACCCTCAAAAGATGTGGAAAGAAGCATCTGAAGCAGTGAGACATGAGGCCTGGGAGGGGGTGGAGGGTTTCCGTGACAACCTGCAGATGAACAGAGGACCTGTTGGGATATACGAGGCCACCCAGAGCTCAGTGTAACCTGTCCACCTGTGCCTAGCTGAGCATGGCTCATTTAACTGTTTATTGAGCAGTTAAGAGTTAGTAGTATGTGAGTCAGCTGATCGTTTAGCAAGTTACCTTAAAGGCCCAACGCTCTCATACTATGCTAACTGCCATGTCATTGGCCTCTAAAGGCACAAAATATATGCTTTTTCCTCATAACTCAGGACAACAAACATTTTTTTAAATCATCAGACACCAAAACACATTTTTCCTAATCAGTTTTTCACGCTTTTTGATTTATGAGTAATGCTACTTAAAACCATAATTGCAAGTATTGTGTACTAAAACAAAAGCATCACTATAGTATAGGGTAAAATATCTTTAGAGCAAAATCAAATAAACAGACAGTGGGGATAAAGACATTGAATAGTGTTTGTTAACCACCATTGTTTCTTCAAAAATGCTTTGAGTTTGATTTTCTTGTGTACACCATGTCTGTTGTCGCGGTACAGCATCCAGCAGTAGTCGGCTATCATGCTTTCACTGTAACCAGCTGCACCTTCTCCGCACTCCTCATCACCTTCTACAGAATCGAGACCATCATGTGGCGATATAGGAACAGGCAATGAATCGTCATGAGGAACAGGCCTGATTGCAGAATCGAGACCATCATGTGGTGGTACAGGAACAGGCAATGAATCGTCATGAGGAACAGGCCTGATTGCAGAATCGAGACCATCATGTGGCGGTACAGG
>JABJVO010000078.1:16434672-16470895 GCA_026770805.1 Boulengeromyrus knoepffleri | reverse complement strand
CCCCCCGATACCATCCATCACCCCCCTTCCCGGAGTGTCTGAAGCTTGACTGATCGAATAGTCAGAGAGAAAATCCCGTGATTGTTCTAACTAGACCAGACTAGACCTCTGCTGTACGGTAGTGTCATGTCCTGCATGAACACCAAGGTTATTAAGTGGATGTGGGTGCCCTGCCATGGCTTAGGTCTCATTCTGGGTCCAGGGCGTCCTGCCTTATGATCCCTGCTTCTGGGGACAGGTTTCCGGGTCACAGGAGCTGAAATTGGACCAGTGGTTCGTGAGCAGAGATGTGAGGGGTCCGTTTCTGCTGAGATGGCCTGGCTTTAACATGAGCTCTGATTCACCCGATTCAGAACCCACCAAGAAGTGGGTAGTTACTTATTGTTCATAATGTAGGCCTCTCAGCCCTGGGCAGGATGCAGTCAGGCCTGCAGAATAAGCCGCTATCTCCATCAGTTTATTGGTGATCATGTATATTTATGATCACAATCTTAAGGATGTGGTTTGTTCATTTGTTTTCATGTTGTTTTACCACTTTAACATACAAAATAAACTAAACGTGATCAAAAACTTATTTGATATGGGT
Organism: Boulengeromyrus knoepffleri; assembly: GCA_026770805.1. Taxonomy (NCBI): domain Eukaryota; kingdom Metazoa; phylum Chordata; class Actinopteri; order Osteoglossiformes; family Mormyridae; genus Boulengeromyrus; species Boulengeromyrus knoepffleri. Next base: position 16,470,309 of record JABJVO010000078.1, on the reverse strand, counting down.
ATTGTAGAAATTGCATAGTCGAATAGTACTTTACTTTTTTTCAACATGCTAAATGAAACTTAAAAATGCATCAATATGGCTTATCATAACAAGTAATATTCTTGGTTATTCATTTGTAATGTCCCTGTGAAAACGTGTTAAAATATCAAGTTATTCACAGATTGCTTCTTACACACGGCCTACCTCTAACCTAACCCTAACCCTCTAACCTAACCCTAACCCTCTAACCTAACCCTAACCCTAACCCTACCTCTATTAGAGTCTAGCTAGTAGGTGAAGTATGGTAGCAGTACGGTAAGTGAAATAGGTCAAAATACAAAAACATGGGACATAAGGAGGCGGAGCTGCAATCCGGCAAGGTGTGATTCGGACATAAGGAGGCGGAGCTGCAATCTGGCAAGGTGTGATTCGGACATAAGGAGGCGGAGCTGGAATCCGGCAAGGTGTGATTCGGACATAAGGAGGCGGAGCTGCAATCCGGCAAGATGTGATTCGGACATAAGTTGGTGGACCTGTTTTTTACCAGGCTCCATCTGGATTTAAACCCTGGAAGATGTGCTTATGTCTTCTGTATGGGTGATGGTCATATGACACACTATACAGCTTTTAAAGCAGATTTATACGGTATTTGCTTATGGAGCTCTTTGTGACATTAACAGCTCTGTCTTTCACCGGCACAGAAACATGTCCGAGGCAAAATGTTTCAATTGAGAAAAAAAAATTATGCATGACACATTTTTAAATACCATGACTGTGATAAAACATTTAAATTTGATCAAAATGTCTGTGAGAATTCGCCATAGTTCTGTCCCCTGGCTAGGTAGATAGACGTGACTGCACATTACAGGTACATATACATCATATACACTCTTGGGGAAGTACTTTTGTACTTTCTGGACCTGAACTTTCCACTTCTGTCTGTAATTTCCCCAGCACTGATCATATACATATATATATGTATATCACAGATATATACATCGTATACATGAACACGATGGAGGGAAACACAAACATGGATGAAGGTAAGACTCACAGATGCTAATGATAGGGCTCTATAATATGGGTTTACTTATGCTTGCCAGGCACATTATATAGGTTCAGATGTTTGCCTAAGAATTTCAGGCACCCTGTGTGTTACTGTGGATGCCCTGAAAGCGGCGTGGTCAAAGTTTCCCACGACCAACTCCGTTACCGTCATAATGGCGAGGCTGTGTTCACCGTGGCTGTGCTGCCTTACACTGTGTGACATCAAACCCTGACAGCCGCTGTGGTCGGCCGTCACGGTTCGGTCCAATATCAACGATGACAGGAATAATGGGAAGGAGAACTGAGATTATTATGATTCACCTCATTATCTGTGCTGTACAGTACAGCATGAATAGTGAACCAATATCTCTTCAATGGACTGGTGATGTAATGAAAGACCACTGGAAGGAGATTCTGACCTTCAGACTTTCAGCTAGCCCACAAAAGCCAGATATCATTGTATTACACGTTTTTATTAACCTTCAGACCTTAATCCAAGGAAAGGCAATATAAATTTTTATTCATGTTTGCTGCTGAATATATCCTTTAAGTTACATTATCCATCCATCCATCTTCATAAGTGCCTATCTGCTAGAGGATTACAGCGAGCCTGGAGCCCATCCAAGGAGACACAGAGGATGACACAGGGGACACCCTGGATGGGATGCCGGACTAACTTACATTAAGTCTTTTCTGATTGATGGTACAATTGCATAGTCGCTGCTGGCTTCAGAACCCAGAGCTTTCCGGTCGACGGGTCCAATGGGCTGTCAAGACGAACAGGACGACGGCATCGACACCATGGTGACCAGCAACCTCTGTCAGTGCAGCAGGAGCAGGAAGTGGGGTGGGAAGCCCCAGCGATTAGCTGAAAAGGCGCTCGGAGAAACGTGCAGACTGCGTGCACATATTAAAGGGAAATCTGGTCATGATAGAGGATGAAAGGTGCATGTCAACAAGTCGCAACTATTGGTGAATACCTTTAAGACAACTGCTACAGCTTAATCAAGAGGGGAGGAAATTAGGATTAAGATTAGAATTAAGATGGACATTATTGATTCTGGGGGAAATTCTGGTGCATACAGTGGCAGGAACATGCTGCACAGGTGAACATACATATAGTGCCAAACAGACGAGGTGCAAAGACAGTGCCAACCAAATTTTAAAAAGTACAGAGTACACAAATATGATGAAAAACAGAAAATTGTAATATTACAGAAATAGCTGAATAAGAATATAATAGCGGATGGTATATGTGGAATTAAAGAACAGACAGCACCAGACTTTTACTGTTACAGGATGGGATGCATCCTGGTGTTATGGTGCCTGGGAGTGGGGGGGGGTTATGGTTATGTTATGGTGGCCATGTCCGATCGCTGCAGGTAGGAAATGAACACGTATGGGAAAAGACTCAGGTCTCAAAGATACTTTCATAACCGATTCCTTACTAGGGAATCTGGGGTCAAACCACCAGTTTACCTCAAGGTTGAATGGCGTACAGACCAGCGAAACATCTTTAATGTCATTAAAGTGGTAATACCTCCTTCAAGATATCATCAACGTGCGATATCGTGGCGACCCTGGAATTTTATCAAGTGTCGATTAATGTTTCAAGCTTTGTCTGACTGTTCCATCCATCAATTCATGAACATCCATGAGCTAATAAACACACAGTATATAATATAGTTCCATCCCCCCTTTCTCACATGTTATCCACTATCCCATAAAATCCAGGACACGGGGCAGCAGACAGCCAGTCTACCTGACACAATGTCAGTTATGATTAAAGGTACAACTGCATGCTCCCTACAGAGCCCAGTGCTTTCACTCCAGTGGCAGGGCGTACATTCACACGCTAAGTTCAGCTCAGACACGCCAGTTTGCTTTGCTGTTTGTTTTTGGACTGGGGAGGAAACCTGAGCCAACTCAGGGTGAACATGCAGACCCCATCCACAGTGAGCTGGAGGGGGGGGGGAATGGAACCCACTGCCCGGGGCCCTGTATCACAAAGCAGGATTTCTTGCTTAGCCAGATAACTTCAAAGTAGTCTGGGCTAAATGTAAGTGAAGAAAGATGAAGTCCATTTAAACTGGGGGACCTTAAATCTGACAAGTTACCTGGCTAAGCAAGAGATCCAGCTTTGTGATACAGGCCCCTGGAGGAGTGACAGTACAGTTCTACCCACAACACTCATGTACCAGAGGTACTTTTCTCTGAAAATGCTGTATGGTTTCACTCTTGAAGGGCTGTGCTTCCTGGAGCCTTTTTGAATACCCTTAGTCATTACTTTGCCTGCCTCGTTAATTGATTGGCATCTCCCGCTGCTCCCGTGGCAGCCGGCCCACCCCCGTGGCATTAGCGACCCCTCTGCAGACAGATTGCCCAATTGGATTGACCGATGAGGTAACTGGTGCATTGGAGCCACAAACCCAAGCCAAGCTGCCATCCTCTTATCTGGCAACCAGACCCTAGAAGGATGGAGCTTGCCAAAAGGAGCCCCCCCCCCCCCATAAAAGCTGCCAATTGATCTTCGGGCCCTGGCAAGGGCGAATGGGCCAGCCTAATCCACCTGAACGGGGGTCACGCCCTAGCCACTTCCCGAAGCCCCTCGGTGGGCATTTGACAGGGGTCCTGCTGGGGGGGTGGGGGGGCATTGCTGGCTCAAATCTGCCCCATTCATGCATGTAACATAACATTCTGAGCACAGAGGGGGTCCGAATCTCAGAACACACACACAGGTTTTGGATGATGGACTTTTTAAGGATGGTTCTGGATCATACCAGAGCAGATCTGGGCAATTATTTTCAGTGGAGAGCCAAATCCAAGCTTCACTATGTCAACTGAGGTCATTTTGAAAATTTACGTGACAGCTTTACCTTACAGGAGAGTCAAGGGTTACAATAATGTTAAGGTTAAGGTTAAGGTCAAGGTTAAGGTTACTTTATTGTCATCAACGGCTTTATACAAGTACAAAGTGTGATGAGACAACGTTTCCCCATGATTCCGGTAACACTGAACATCACATACAACAGGGCAAAAAGGTGCAAACAGGCAACACAATAAAGTGCAAAGGGTACAATCACATTACAGAACACAACAATTTACAATGAATTTACGGAACAATAAAAGGACAGAACAGTACACAACACTACACAACACTCCAGTACAACTTATGTGCAAATTCTGGGGTCTGAACCCATGAGCTCTGTCTTGTTAGCACAATGCTCTACTGGAGCCTGGTGATGATGATTGTTTAATGACTATTCCCATGTCCTATGAAGGACAGTAATAAACTTATTAGATTTTACTATATATTTATTATTAATTCAAATAAAAGTCTGTGGGTAAGAGTCTGTCCATTTTCATAGACTTCAAAGTAACCCGCTTTTAAAAATGATCTGGAGGCCCTGTAAAAATAACTCCATGGGCTTGCTTTCCCCTGGGTCTGCACTAGAGGATATCCAGTAGGGCACGCAGACATTAGAAACAGCAATGCATATTATTTTATGTTCATTTGATTACAAAATGTCAAAAAAAATCTCAGCTTTTGTTTTTATCTGAGCCAATATCTTTTATTTAAGCCTCTCCCAAGTGAATCGAAGTGCAGAAGAACCTTGCAGGGGCATTCCTGGAAGCAGGCAGAGGACAGAAGGTCCAAAGTTTGGTGTTGCAAGCCATTCCTGCCTTTGGGTGAGGCCAGGTAACTGCTGGAAACTGGGCAATGTATCTGTTTGTGTGTGTGTGTGTGTGTGTGGGGGGTGGGCAAACAACTCAGTGCCCACCATGAATGAGCGGGGAGAGTCCCTGATTCCCCTTGAGGTTCAGTTCACCCCCGCAGTTCGAAGGGGCCATGCCTGAATCTCGCCTGAATATTATAAGACCCAAGAGTGTTTAAGCAATGGGAAAGGTCCTGATAAGTAAATACGGAGACCTTTGTGATGTCCTGCGACACAGGGAGCTGTTACCCACCACATTGTTTCCTGAAATTCCATTACAATCCCATATCCCCGGGAGACAAGGGGAAGGGCTTGTGCAACAGAATCAAATTTAATCAAAATACATACAGAAGTCTAAAGAAACAGGGCTGGGGATCGGACCCAGCCCTGAAATCCCTGGTAAACACGCTTGTCCCTCTTTATGGCAGGCAGGCTCACGATCAGCCCGCCTCTCGCGGTTATTCGCGGCTGGTGATGATAAAAGGGCAGCCTTAAGGCCATCAGAGATTTATGCCCAGATTAAAGCAGCTGGAATGATCTGACTTGTCTTCGATCGTGCCTTTCAGGTGGCCAGACAAAAGAACGTCACCCCCTTTTTCAGAACAAACAAAAACAAGCTGCGTGTCAGAGAAATTAATCCCTGTCCGTCGACATTACTCATGATACCTGAAAGAACAGGATCTTACATTTAAACTGAAGTCTTCATTTTCTCCATAGCTTGTCTCTGTAACAAACATCAGGAGAAGAATCAGCTCTGAGAATATTTGCGGTGGGTTTTTCACAGATTCTTCTGTCTCTGTATCTGCTTTTCCAGTGCTGAACCTGGTGGTATCCCAGAATGCACAGGGCACAAGGCAGGGGACACCGTGGACAGGACACCCAATCTATGTACATAGAAAGTAGACAAGTATTACAGCATTAACAGCATCATAATGCACATAAAATGCACCACAAATTGCCGGAGAGCCAGAGGTATGACCTTACGGAAGGGCTGCGATTTGATTCGCCTCTCAACAGGACCAACAGGAAAGCGCTTATACTATGACCTTTAAGATGCAGAAAGACCTCCACACATTGACCACCACCCCCCCACCCGACTGAGACATCAAACTATGAAACGGTCCCAGGGCACGTGCTGTCCAGACAGCGGTGCGATTTGCACAGGCTCTGACATCATCATCATGTGGCACAACCTCTCGAACCACGGGCTGTCGGCTGTCAGACCTGTAACAGCCGACGAAAGGGAAGATCTCAGCAATACACAGCTGCCAGGAGACGGGGGGCGGGCAACAGGCTCCTACTCACTGATGTTTTCTTTTCGAGGCCCCGCCCCCTGGCACGCTGCGCACTCGAGCAGGTGGGGCTGCTCAGACACCTTTCAGCAAGCTCCACCCACCCCGCGGCTGCCCGTCCGCAGGTGGCGCCCGGGCTGAGATGGAGCAGCTTCAGGTGAAGGCAGGGAGCTGGCCTCCCCGTCGGCGGTTATAATTAGCCCCGAAAAACACTTACCTCACGCTTGCTGCTTCTCACTCCACATTTTTTTTTTGGGAATCCTGGCCCATGTGCGCCACCTCATCCTCCCCCGCATCCTCCGCCGTCGGCGCCCCCCCTAAGGCCGGCCCCGTGCCCTCACCTGGTCACCCCCAGTGGCACGTCGCTCGCTAAGGCCTGGCACACCTCCCGTCACCTGCGTGTTGTTTACCCTCTGTGTCACGGTCATGGCCATTCCACGCACCCCCGTCCACCCCCCCCCATCTCTCCCTCCGTCCGGCGGGTCGCTCTTACATGGCCACAGACTCACTCGGCGCAGTCGCCTGCCCTGACACTCAACCCCGTGCAGTTATTTTTGGCCCGCTATTAGTTTGGACGCCGAGTGGCCTGTGTTCAGATGTTCTGGGAGTCGGATTCCCAGTTCACCTTCAGATGTTTCCCGGTCATTGCACTCAGTGGCTACATCTTGTGAATTTAAAATCAGCCACATAACAGCTGAGTCCTTCCACCCTTTGATTTCCTGGGATGGACAAAAGGCAGGTAACTGCTTAACGAAGCAGATATATATGAATATATGTCAAGAAAACATTATTAGGGGTCTAAGCACTATGCTGGATCCCAGTTGTTTATTATTATTATTATTATTATTATTGCTGTTGTTGTTATTGTTTTGGTTTTTTAATTGCATTCACAGATTTTTATAAAATTGAGGTTATATATGTGTTACACACACACACACACACACACACATGCGGTGTCATGAAAAAGTATTACGGTGAATTATTTTCCTTCGGTGAATCAAATGATCGTTTAAAACTGAGTATTGTGTTTACTGTAGTTGTTCTTTGCATTATACTAAATTTGTTTGGAGATCAGATTACAAGTGTTATGGATAAGTAAAAGTAGGGTAGAAAAATACAGGGGATGTACTTTATCACAGCGCTGTATATATTTTTTTCTGAATCATAGTGATCCTAATTATGATTCATATTGCTATTATATTTGAAGCATTTTTTCTCGCCCCTAAATTGAGATTGCAGGTGTTCCCACGAACTTCTCACGTCTCATCTCTCAAGAAGACAGTGGGTGTTCCGTGTCAGTGCAGATAATCAGACGCGTATGTCCATCTCCACCAGGGCTGGGTCTACCGGTGACGAGCCGTGCAGCAGAGTGGCCATGCCGTCATCCCCGATACTTTTAGTCACGTTTTCTGGTAATACTAAGACTAAAAAAGTGATACAAGAAAGACGGAAAGCCACGTGTTAATGCTGATGGACAGGACCGCCAAGGTTCGTAGACCAATCCCGTCCAGCCTTCACTTGGAACTGGGATGGATAGTATCAGATGCGTTGGATCAACGTTGGTTGCAATGTTAGTATTTACACACAGCCGTTACGGGTCCAACGCCCTCCACAAGATTGCTGCTGCCACACATCTGCTGCCGGCAAGTTATATTTTAGTCATGGATCAAAGTTTGCAGTATTAGCAATCCTGACATCTGCCCGGACAATTAAGATATATCCATTCGCCATTATTATTAATTTAGTATTTATCTGTTTATCTTTGCAGGTGTCTTTATCCAAGCGTGGAAGCCAGGCACAGCGTAGGTCAGCCCCTGAGAATGATAAGAATGTGCAGGAGCTGCGTGCGGAATGGGTCAAACGCAGAGGAAAACCCGCCTAGCAGGGCGAGAGTGTTCAGCATGGGGCATTTACAGGGCTATGGTGCAGCACCACACTAACGGTAAGAGGATGTCTACATGTCTACATGCTAATGACTCATTGATGTGGACAGTTGCTAGGAAGAACGGGATTAAGAGGCCACAAGCTTTCTGCATTTGCTGCTACTGGTGAAAAGTGAATAAATAGATGCTTTGGTTTTTGAGTGTCCAGGGGCTTAGCATAAAAGAATAACAAGGACATATTACCTCGTTGTTTTAGTTCCTGCTAGTATGTGACCCCACAGTCATTGCAACTGAGGGGGTTACCATAACATGCAAAAAAACACTGATTCCACTGAAAAACAATCTTTGGAAAGATGCCATATCTCTTGTGGGGAACGATCAAGATGCACGGACGGAATTAGCCAGTAATAATGTTATGGTAATGTTATAATAATGTGATTTGATGGGGGCTGATGAACTGTGAGGAACCAGTTTTTGGCTATTAGTGCCTGTCAGGTGTGCAGTAATATTTCCATAATTTGAGGTGACGAATAAAGGGTAGTTTTCTGTGGAATGAGGAGGACTGGGCCTCGTTTCCTTCGTCCCTCCTTAGGTCCCTCCATTCCTCCATGCCTGTGGTGGCTCTTCTTTGCCCAAGACAGTTCAAAGGTAGCCCGTCTCAAATAGACTGTGGGTGAGGAATGTCAGAGAGAAGTGCAAAGCTGACCCTTGTTTCCAAAGCCAGTGAGGAAGTGTACTGGAGAACTCACTGCCTTTCAGTGTGTGTACAGTCTCCTGTGAGCTGTCAACCCAAGAGGGAATCTGTGAAGACCACACCTACAAGCCACTCTGCTCTCTAGTGACACAGTAGGCATCTCTGGTAGAGTATCATAAATCCAAATCCTCAGTCCTTTTGGGCAGATGAAATCTCATGATCCATCAGATCAGCTCCACCTGGGGTTTAAGGTTCATCTCATTAGCCATAATAACAAGACACCCAAATGATGACACATGACGAAGTTGCAGAGGTTGCCCTCATCTATGGGAAGTATGGCTCCCTACAGAGGATGCTGAATGTCCACAGTGACCCTGTAAATCATGCCAGAAAATCAGGTAAATAGGAAAAGCTGATCAAAAGTTGACCAAAAATGACTAATTTTAAGCCACTCATAATAACTTGTCTACATTAGAAAATTCTTTTGACTTTTGTTAATTTAACCAAAACATTGAAATGTTTCAAATGTCCTGGACGGGCTAGGTCCACTTCACTTTAGTGGAAGCAAACTTTCTCAAATGTATTAATGACAGACGTACGGAGTGCATACCAAACTCAGTGTGTTGTGCAATCTTTGCCGCATGGATTTCATTTTAAGCATTTTAAGAGACTCTGTCATCTTCGTTACACCAAAAGCAAAAGTTATGTGTAACTTGGCTATCTGCTGCAAGAAAGACACATCTGAAGGTTATCAGAGATGAAATGTGAACTTTAGAGACAAAGGAATGTCTCACTATCTATTGAACACTAAATAATGCAGGAATATAAACACAAGGTGACTTAGAAAATTGCTGTTTAATATCTTTCAAATAGCCAGTTCCTGGATTGCCAGCATCCCTGATGGCACTCACTGTCTCAACTGTCTCCCTGTCTCAACTGTCTCACTGTCTCAACTGTCTCACTGTCTCAACTGTCTCACACTAAGTGGGCTGAAGCTCCACAATAGTCCACAGACGTACGAGAGACACTGATATGTAGATATGCATTTGGTCATGAGACTGGGCAGTAAGCAAAATATATAACCACCGAGTCAATATTGGCACCTGACACCGAGACCGATAATAATAATCATAAGAAAGACACACCTACTGAATGAGGGTGACCACCTTTCCTAGGAAAACACCCATCGTGAGCAGTGTGGTGGCTCGTCAAGGCCTACAGATCCAGCTGCGGGAGTGGGGGGCAGGGCCTAATGTCAAGCTTAAAGGCATTTGGGTGATGATGATACTTTATCGCCGACCCCATCTTGCTCTCCATGACACAGAGACACAGTAGGGGAGAGCAAGCTTGGCGGCGAAGGGCAGCCACCTGCAGCCGCACCCATGGATCTGGGGTTTAGGGGTATCTTCTCTATGTCCACCAAGGGTGCTGCTAGAGATTTTGGGCCCCGTGAAAATATATCATATTGGCACCCCCAACCCGGACCAATCCAGTTATGTTCCTAATTTTTTAGATTCCCCCGGTCACTCAGGGGTTTGTGGAGTCTTCCTAACTCCCCCCCTTATGATGACTCTGGTGTCCACCTCACATTACTTATAAGGAAGAAAATGACACTTCACCCAGCATCTGTGGGTCCAGCCAGCCCTCTAGGATCAGCATACCTCAGGAAGCAGATGGGCGCTTCTGCTCCCAGGAAGGTCACGCGGCTGATGCGTGTTCCTCTGTGCCGCCTTCATAGCACAACAATGAACGTGGGTTTATTGCCATATTTTCTAGGCCCGGTCATAGTCGGTCCAGTATTATCACGAGTGTGATGACATTTCGGCACTGAGTCGCATTGCTTCGCGGCCCAGGTTGAAAGGATCCGTTGGTTGGTTGAGGCCGAACAGAGACCCATCTCTGAAGGGTCGGCTGCTAAATGTTAAATCAGTAAGAACCAAGACAGACGCTCCTGTTCCTAGTAGCCTTTGTTAACATTCATATTAAATTGACCTTTAAAGGATACCTTCTAGTAGCGTGCCCTTATGCATCAGTCCATTTACAAGACTCAAACCAAAAGTCTTTCAGGGTCAAGTTAGATGATCATTATTTGCCATTTGCACAAGTAGACTGGAATGCTTCTTTTTGCATATCCAGTCTTGGTCTCCTATAAGACACATAGACGTGAGAGTGAAGCTTCTGAAGCACAGGCTCAGGCCTTTCGCCCAGCACCCCAGCGCATTTCAGGGGGGTACCGGCCCTGCTTCAGAAGGCAGTGGAGATATGACTATTCTGCCAAGCCCTCTCAGCTACACACTGCCCACCCCCCAAACTGGGACCTTGACCACTCTGCTTGTTATTCTGCTTTTCAATAAGATCCTGAAATTACCTGCCATCACCCAACTAAGTGGCAGGTAAAGCAGAGCTGGCAAAGCCATTACCACAGCACTGTATTCCATTTCTTGCTCATTCTTTATACTTTTACTTAATAAATTCATATGAAGAGATATAACTCGAAATGACATAAAGAGAAATGATATGCGGCTGCTTCATGTCAGTATCACTGGCTGTGCAGTGATGACCCTGTTCTACACGTTCAATGTCATTTACTTTGCTCTGGCTCTCTTCCTCTGGCTCCTTTGGTCCTCTGGATATAGATCCCTTCCCTTTCTATAGAGCAATCACCTGACATGAAAGTCCCTGTAAGTGAATTCCTTCATCATTGTTTCCCTGTTTCTGAGGGACTTCCCACTACAGAATGTACCATGTTTCTCAGGCGTGTGTCAGGGCCTTTACTGGAATTATTCAATGTGCTGATTAATGTCCTGATCCATGGTTCCATGACCGCAATGCCACCAGCAGTGTCAACAAAGAGAGCGTTTCCTTGCTGGAGACCGTCACCTAGGATTAATCACATAATTTCAGGTTCATACCTTATCAGTCTGTATGACTGCAAACTCCAGTGGAGCTGTTTATGTATGGTACAATACCACACCCAAACACTCGGACAAACATTCACCCCGGGACATTAACCCATTATTCTCAGGTCCTTAATTCTACCTCATGACCACTTTGGTGGCCAGTCACAGTGCGAAAAAAAAAAAAAACCTTCCGCACACCTCTGATGGATGAGCCCCCTCCCCACCCAAATGGCACCTGGGTGTTGCCCTGAATGAGGGAAATGGCATTTTCCACATCTAAAGACAGTGGGCAAATAGAAGCAGGGAACAAAGGGAATGTGAGGCAGCTGTGGGCATAGCCGGCGCTGCTGCTATGGGGCAGCGAGTTCCCCGTTGCCATGGCTAAATCAGACAATGAGATGGACCCTGGAGGCTAGGTCTTTGGGTCTTATCTCCCCCCCACCCCCCCCCCCTCCCAAAAAGAACCCTGGTCTGTGATTCAAGACAAGTGGGCTTATGTACACAGAACAAGCCCCTCCCAATATTCACTGCCCAGGGGTGTGTTGTAGGACAGGTCTCATCCCTCAGCCCTAATTGAGAACAATTCTGAAGCAGTCTGATTCAGTAAAATACATGAATGAGGACCAATGGGCAGGGAGTGCGGAGAGGACAGACAGACAGACAGACAGACCGACAGACAGACAGACAGACAGACAGACAGACAGATAGATAGATAGATAGATAGATAGATAGATAGATAGATAGATGGATATCTTGTATTAAATGTTACCTTTTTTAATTGCAAAGAAATAACTGTGTCTACCGAAAATAGATAGTTAAATAAATAAATAAAGGATGGCGATATCAGCACGAATAGGCAATGGCGCCCTAGGCGGCGCTCATCTGAAAGCTGGTAATACATCCGACTCCACATGAACTCACGCCTGTGGGATCTTCAGCAGAACCTGAAAAGACTGTTGTTTCTGAATCAATACGTTTGTTAACATTTATTGGCTGCGCCATGGCAACGCGCAGGGAGGGACCGGGACCAGTGTGTATTTACAAAGAATTGTTTAAATACAATAAGAAAAGGATTTAAATGTTGTCTTCTGTACGCTGTATTGGTGTGAAATTGCACTGTCACGTTCAATCTACAAGTTATGATTCAAAGCACATTACAACCATACACTGTCTGTGGTAAAAGTTCTACCTAATACAACTTTCTTAAGAAGTTTTCTTACAGATGCAAACTGTATGAAACTTTATAAAAGATAACGCTTATCTTACTTTCTCTTTACGTTAATCTTTCTTTAGGTGGAACTATCTAATTTTGCACCAGAAAAAAAAAAAACTTAAAAACTTTTTGCACGTTGAGCAAACCCCCTTATAACTCTCACAGAGGTTCGTTGTCGTTGTGTCACCTTTTAAAACGTGCGGGGTCCTTTATTGAGGTCGTGATATTTTAACGATTACCGGGGACTTAACACTGGAGGAACTGGAACAGTCATAAAAAAGTACAAAGTACAGAGCATCGACGGTCAGTAGCGATGCCATTAAGTTAGAAGTATTTTATGACTGTGTTAATTTTGTCATATACCTACTCCGTGCATCATCTTTAAAACTCGCAATTAAATCGCTTAATCGCCCATGCACTGTAATAGTCTTTAATAATAAGTAGGTTATGGGGCATATCCCAGCTTGATAATTTATTGATTTACTGGACACAGAATAATAAAATTAAACTGTCCAGACAGAATTACTTCTGCTGAGATACACTGGTTTCCTGGCTGACATGTGTGGGTTTAAAACAAGCTCTAAGAAATAAAAAGATGGGAGAAACTTGTAATTGATGTTTTCCCACAGAGGCCAGCCCCTCCCCTCAAACCCACCCTTCAGGTGAAAAAAAATTCTTTAAAGATTTTTTGTCTTATGTGGTATAACAGCGGTCTAGTCGAGCCAATCAGCTCGCTCCCTTGCCATAGATCGCACGTATAATACATAGCAGTAAAGGCAGACTTCTCACAAACGTCTGCAGCCTGCCATTAGATCCACAGCCCGTTTGCCCTTTTTCCTCCGCGCTGCAGCGACCCAACTCCGATGTGTTCCGTTATTAACGACCAGAAGCTGACATTTCCGCACCTGCCACGGTAGTGATCGGTGGATAGTCAGGGAGACAAGGCATCGGAAGCCGGGGGGTGTGAGGGCGAGGGAGCCATAGATTCACAGCCGCTGTTAATTAATTAGGTATCGATGGACGAAATGCCACCGTTAACGCGCTCTGTGCTCATTTTCTTTATCTTCGTATCTGTTATTTCCTCTGGGTTGGCTTGTGGACCGGGCAGGGGCTACGGAAGGAGAAGACACCCAAAGAAGCTGACACCTTTAGCGTACAAGCAGTTCATTCCCAACGTTGCCGAGAAGACCCTTGGGGCCAGTGGCCGATATGAAGGCAAGATAACGAGAAACTCTGAGAGATTTAAGGAGCTGACTCCCAATTACAATCCTGACATTATTTTTAAGGACGAAGAAAACACTGGCGCTGACAGGCTGATGACACAGGTACAGTAAAAAAAAAGGGGGGAAACTGTTTATTCTTAGACACTGTCACAGCCGACGCATCTGTCGTTTCGGACGCTGATTGTGCAGCGAAATTACGGGCCACATCATTCAACCAGCCGCCTTTAAACTCTCAGAAGTCAGGGCTGATCGAAATGAAATATGCCCGGGGTGATTTATCTCGTCTTGGTGTGTTATTTTTGTGTGTGCAGATTCACTAGGCAGCAATTAACGATTAAAGTGTATAGGAGATACAGCTTCAAGTAAATGCCGATAGACAAGGCACTTCTTTGCTCTTGTCATTGCATTTTTCAGGAAATATTGATGTAGTTCAATATCCACTCAATACATCTATATTTCTATTTGTGTTACGTTACACGCAAGGCAAATATGTACAGAATTGATAAAATACATTCAAGTTGTACATATCAAAATATATACCTAACTATAGAAAAACGTAACTGTTACAGTACCACCTATGTTAATTATGTGGTACCTAATTACGGAATGAAATTGCAGGACCACTCAGTCTCCCCGCGTCTCTGCCTTAGATTAATCAGTCCGGTCATATAAAAAGCTTGTTTAAAGCGGCTTTCGTCTTTGCATGAAAATATTGTCATTTCTTTAAGAATGTTCAGTTGACAATTGCTACTTAATAACGGGGCGGGACTTTGGCAATTATTGGCGTACGCAGGAAACTCGTATTTTTTTCAATCAGCGTAGCGCCGTTGTAAAGCGATAAAGCTAATTGCACAATGAAGATCCGTTTTTACATGTACGCGGTACGTTCAGATGAACTGCACGGTGAACAATTAGAGCGATCTCTGTGATTAAATATACTTGGTCTTCATGGCCTGCTTGGAGCGACGAGTTTGGGTTATATATGGGTCATAAATGAACATTCCAGATAATTTTCCCTGCACATGTCTGGGCTATAGATATACAGTTCCGCGGTGGCTTATTTGTAAAATAATGCTGTGAATGAATACTGTAATGTTTGTTAGAGGATTAAACTGGATTATTTATTACATGGAAATATTTTAGGATTTTTTCCCGTGTCCAGCCTCCTTATGCACGACCCGAAGTGCGCCTGCTTCGCTGAACCAGATTAACGAAACGAGCTCCAATTATGTATTAAGCCGGCGCGTTGAGAAAGCGCGTACCAGCGCAATAAGCTCCTCTCTAACGATGCATACACAGTATATGCTTTTAACCTTGCAGGCTTAGGAGAAGCGTAACCCACACGCTGCGTAATTGTAAGAGTCAGATCGGTCCCTGTACTCCACGGTCATCGCGACTGGGGGCTGCAAGACGGCGCGATCCGCAGCGAGTCAGACGCGCCTGTTATTTTCAGCTCCACTTACTGCCACCTTATCGATCGGAAAGGCTAAGGCTTTCAGTTTGTATTTTATATAACCAATGACAACCCGACTGCGCCAGCTCCAGGGAGGATCTTTTTATAGCCGTTATCCCAACCTTTAGCTAAACTCGTTCACAAAATGGGAACAGACAAAAATCCTCGTTTTAAAACGCCGTGCCTTTTCGTCGGTACTTGGGAATTATCTAAAGCGACGCTCTTCTTGCCCTGCTTCAGAGATCACTGCAGTTAACTAGGAATTATTCGTGCTGCCCATGCGGATTTACCATCATTAGTACGTTTAGTGATAGCTGACTGTAAAATATATGTTCAAAGTTTTGTTAAAATAGATAAATAATGCGTTTGGCCGACTTAAAGGCCAAGGGCGTGTAGTATGAAACGAACCGATAGCACTATTTAAAGATTGTGATTATAAATAACCAACCTATTCTTGCACTCCAGTAACACTGGGTTAATTGTTATGCAGAAAAGCTATTTAATGTAATATTTTCCGTTCCCCGACCGTTTCGTATAGATTTTGCATAGTTGGGAATGATATCGCTGCTGTGATGCGGTGCAACAAGCTGACCGATCAAAAGATTTTGGTGTAGTTTGATACAAAATGATGCCCGACAAGCTTTTTCATAGCAGTTGCAATTTTGGTTTGCTGCGGTTTCCTAAAATGTAAATCGCATAGCAGTTCAGGTTATTATGACTGAGAAAGCAAAACATCCTGAGGGCGCAGTCTGTGTTAACGCAACGTCAAACCAAGGAAAGCTTTCGGCTATAAAGGTTTAAATTGTTCCTGTAAGGATATTTCAATGAATACCGCCCCCCTGTAAGATGCCGGAACCACGACCCGGCTCCATGAAATTATTTTGCGAAAATATGGCAAACGAGGCATAATTTGGAAGAAGTAGCGAGTTGTTTGCATTGACAGGTACCCGATAAGTGTTCCCATTAACCAATTCGTTTGTGGGGAGATTAAGAGCCGCCGGCGCAGGCTTGTTGAACAACTTTGTCCAGCGCACAAAGCGGCAACCCGAGGAGCCCCGCTGCGCTTCACGGTGACTGAGCAGAATTTGGCTGATTCGCGGCACACGACCAATGAATTAATAAATAGTTTGGGCTGCACGGCTTTTGACTCTGACAGCCCCGCTCGGAGTTGAGAGGGATGGGTTTGGCACGGCCTTTATGTCCCAATCTGTGCGCCACAAGTGCTCAGTATGACTGTTAAGCGCATTTATGTCACCGGTTCATAATTATTTTGCTGGTTCAGTTCATCGCAGTGTCTCGGAGGATTAGCATATTGTCTTAAACATGTTGCAAAAGCAAACCTGTTTATTTCGGTCTAAATGTAGAATAGAGGTACTAGGAACAACTTTTTTCCAGGGATAATTATTCTGCTCAGTAGTATTATGTGTGTTACCTATTACAGTCTGAAATCTCTCTCTCATTCTCTCTGTCTGGGTATGTGTATTTTGTTAATTGGCACAACATGCAAGAACGGTTATTTTATGGATTTGAGATAGCAGTGAAACAGCACGCGTTAAGCAATCCGGTCACGTTCACAAAAATAGCACTGCTCACATAATGAAGGTCCCCTTCCCCTCCAGGGAGCCTTGAATGGACGCTTTGTGATGTTTTATTTGACATATTGGTAAAGTGCAAGGAAGAGTTGTCCTGGAGAAGGTCAGGCATCCTCACTTGGGGTCTAGGGAACGGTTAACAAGTGCAATACTTTAATGATGGACGAACAGTTTCATTGTAGATCGTTGTTCTTAAACTTGGTTTTCTTGTATTCAGACACCAACTGGACGCTAACAATTACTCAAATGCACCCGTTATTCCAGGTCTTTCGGCCAAATTTAAATTATTGTAAATGCACCCATGTTTTCCGTTAGGCATCAAAATATATATATTTATCTATACATTAAAAGTTTAGAACTTCTTTCTTTTTCTCGCATTTTTCCCAGCCCTCCGGTACTGAGGATTTGACATTATAGCCGAGGGCATTTGACGAAAATTTGAAAACTTATCAAGAGAAATAACGACACACAGGAATATTGCATTTAGGAAAAGACATTTATAACGGAAGGCTATAAAATGGATAGGCTATAAGACATTGCGCTTTTTATTTACGAGTATTTCCAAAGGCAATCGTGAAGCCCCAACAGGTTTACTACAAAATAGCTCAGACGTTAAGCACTTTACTGCGTGATTTGTACAACCAAAGCTTCTAAGAGCTGATAAATCCATTTGTGGAAAAAAGTCTCACTGCCACGTGATGTCTGCGAAATCCTTTGGGTTTCATAGTGTTTGATTTTAAACAGATACAGTTAGTTAAGATGGATTTTTTTCTCCTCAAACTCTGAAACGTTTATGCATTTAACCACATTACTGTTTGACGCATTATCTACTATTCCGATTTTGCTATATCTGCTGGTTCTGGAGAACGCAAATCCCTTCTGTTTTTCCCCATTCCTGTTATTAGGGGTCCAAGCAGCGAAACTGGTGGAACCCTATTGTTGTTGTTGTTGTTGTGTATTCATTATTCAAGTTCATTTGTTCAGTTCAGACTTCTGTTGTAGCTTTTGTAACGCCTAATAAGTGCTAATCTAGAAAGACTCATGAAATGTATTTCTAAGAGGTGCATACAAGCAATTCTAATCACAAGTGCTGAAATACATAAATTAATAACTTTTAGGAACAGTCAATAATAGTTGAAGAAACAGTAGCCAATAACCCTATTTTATGAAGTTACGTTGTTGATAAACTGTGGATGCACCAGTGTATAAACTGAAGCAGAGTAACAAGCTATAGAAGGCTGGATTCTCTAAAGTATGATCTAACTTAAATTGTTTTTGTTTTTTTTCCCACAGAGGTGCAAAGATAAGCTGAACTCTCTGGCCATTTCGGTTATGAATCAGTGGCCTGGAGTGAAACTTCGGGTGACCGAAGGCTGGGACGAGGACGGACACCATTTCGAAGAGTCTTTGCACTACGAAGGACGGGCGGTGGACATCACCACCTCCGACCGCGACAAAAGCAAATACGGCACGCTGTCCCGACTCGCCGTGGAGGCCGGCTTCGATTGGGTCTATTATGAATCTAAAGCCCACATTCACTGCTCTGTAAAAGCAGGTGAGGTTCCGCAAGGAGCGAAAGCGTTGGGTTTGTCCGAAACTGATTTTCTTTGAGGTGAACTGGAATTCCTGGGCGAATATTCATTTTAAACCCATAATCAAGTAAAAGATTTATGGAAGAAAGCTATAAATTAACAAATAATTATATGACAACAAAGTAGCAGCTGTTTTTTGTTTAATCTAAAGTTCACACATCATACCAAATAGAGAAATCAATTTGCTGTTCTTTGTCTGGTTGTTATAATTATCTTACATATTTCAACATTCGGTTTAAAAGTCACAGTTTAAGGATACGTTATTAACATAACAATAAATAATCAGATAAATATGGATATATTTTACATACAGAATGACCCTGCGGCTTTCAGATAGACACACAGCATTACTCTGGGTATGCAGATAATAAAATTCAAATCATGCCTTTTAAGATGTTATAAAATCGTTCAAATCTAGTCGCTACGTCTATCAACGAAGCCGCCTCGTGTTATTAACTGGTTTCTCTGGACATAAATGTATGCACAATTTAACGTAAACGTGAAGTATAAAACATTGGTACAATTACTCTTAAAGGTATAAGTAAGCAGAATACCATAGGTGAACCGTAAAAAATATTTCACGATCTAATATCGCCCCACACTGTCCCTAAAATGTAACTGATGTTCCTGTGTGAATAGCATATCAGTGTGTAAATATTCTACACTAAGATGCCCATAATAATCATTATTATTATTATATAGAAATTGTAAGTAAAGTGTCTCCTTTGCGTTCGTGTTAATTTTGGATTTAATTATATGTGCATTTTAATCACCATAGTATACTTATCGTCTTGGCACCGCAAGTAACCAGTTATTGTAAAATACCCTGCTTAGATATGCTGTCAAGCAACTTAACCAAAGAACCGAGGTAACCTCGTAAATTGTAGATGCTGTTACAAAGAAGTGGACAAATACCAATGCTAAAACTGCTACATAACTATACGGTTTCATTGCTATCACACAAAAATGCTTTGGTATCATTCGTATATTTGCATTTTTATCAAACCAAATAAATGCTATAATTCTCAGGCGCGTCTAGATCCGGGGGCCAAATCTTCTATTTAAAATTCAACACACACTCTGGCATGATATTTAGCCCGTGTCATTCAGGGTCGTGTGACAGTAGCGTGCAATTTGGACAGCGCCATGCTGGACTGGGGCGGCTAAATCTGTTTTTTCAGCGGTTCCCCACCGTATTTCATGCCGCGGAATCTCATGAGAAGATTAAATGCAAAGATTCCGAGCAAGGCGATCCCATTCCCCCGATCTGTTTGCCTGAAGCGTGATCCTAGCGACAGGAATGCAACGAAGGCTTCTCCCAAGGCCTGAATTATTGTCATCCAGACAGACAACAGGGCGGCCCGGTGCTGCTTAAAGAAGGGGCACATTGATGGCGGTTGGCTGTGAACATTCGTTGCCTCTGCCTTCATTTAAAATTCAAATACTCATCTTGAGTGCCTTGGAAGAGTGGCTCCGCTGTGCAAATAGTGTTTGCAATGCCACTAGTTTTGGAGAGTATGTGCGTGAATTGGCACATAGGGGTTTCTGCACCTGAGCAAATATGGGTGGGAGGCTGGGAAAAGCGTAAGTGTCCTTTTCCAAGAGTGGGCCCACACTACAAGCTGGATTAGAATGACAATGTCGGGCCTTTATTGCTATTTAATTAGACTAACCAAGCCGTGGATATTCAAGACGGAGTTTTTTTTTCCCACATTTGAAGCAATACAACGGTCTAATTTTTTAAGACGTAAACTGCATTCATAAACACCACCGCTCTATCCCCTCTCCCGAAAAAGAAAAAACAAAAAAAGCATTATGGCTACTTATTAAACGTAAACATTTAACACTATAAGATAACACGTTATGAATGATTTTATCGAAAATGAATCCCCAAACTCTCTGGGTTTATGTGAAAACTGATATTGGGGTTTCAGTACTATCGGTCTTTTGCTTTCAGGTTTGGCATTTGTAGAAATTTTAACCCCATGCTTGTCATTCTTCCATCAACAGAAAATTCGGTTGCAGCAAAATCTGGAGGCTGTTTCCCGGGCTCTGCCTTCGTATCTCTCCAAGATGGAAGGAAGAAGCTGGTGAAAGACCTTCGAGTCGGCGACAAGGTGCTGGCCGCTGACGGCGAGGGGAAGCTCGTGTATACCGACTTCATCATGTTCATGGACCAAGACGTCGCAACCAGAAGAATGTTTTACGTGATAGAAACCAAGGAGCCGCGCAGAAAGCTAAGCCTCACTGCCGCCCATCTCATCTTCATCACGGAGAACTCTACCCATCCTCAGGAGGCGATGGTGGCGACTTTTGCCAGTGAAGTCAAGCCCGGCCAGAAGGTGTTCGTGATGGATGAAACGAACCGCCAACTGAGAGCTGTCACCGTTCAGAGGATTTACCTTGAGGAGCACCAAGGCTCATTTGCTCCGGTAACCGCTGAAGGAACCCTAGTGGTGGACCAGGTGTTGGCGTCGTGCTATGCCGTGATAGAAGACCATCAGCTGGCGCACTGGGCCTTTGCACCGGTTCGCTTTATTCACCGATTGTCCTCCTTATTGTACCCAGAAAACCATTCAGACTCAAGCAGCTCCTCGCCGGATGACGGTGTCCACTGGTACCCCATGATCCTATATCAAATAGGAAACTGGGTCCTGGATAGCCGCTTACTTCACCCCCTTGGCATGTTAGTAAACTCCAGCTGAAACGTCTAACCGCGAAGACGTGACTAATGTAGGATACGCGAAAATAGGATAAGGAGACAAGAAGCCCCGGAGGACTTGGAGTATTTATTTGATTGACATTTACATGTGTCCTTTTCAAAGAATAAATGGACCTTCAAGAGCCTTAAAACTTTTCTTTGAATAATTTATTCTCACGTGAACTGTACGCCGGTACACCGGTATGGATCCTGACGCCGCGCTGCCAGCTATTTGCTCAGAATCTATTTTTGTACGTCTCTGGCAAAACGCAAAGAAAAAGAAGAAAATGTAAAGAGAGAAAAGCAGAGAGTTTGTGATATTCTGTCCATATGTGCATCAGACTGTTATATTTTGGGGGTCATACTTCGTGTGGGTCCATAAATTATATTTTTATACACAGAATTGTAAATTAGATTTTGACAGATCGTTACTTACTGAATCACGTTTCGTTATTTGAAATAGTGTAAGATACAAAAATATATTTTAATTTAAATAGTTGCGAAAAGTCTTGGCCAATCGTGTGCTGTATTGTCTTTCATTTTTTACTATTATTGTCTTCATTGGTTATGGCCAGGTTATAAAAGCGGGACAGTTTCCGTCATCTGCCACCTGCCGACTGTAATCATCTCCTTTTCCATTTTTTTCTTTTTGTTTTCCCCAACATTTCAAGTGCACATTCTGACAATTTCGTTATATGATATAGTAGTACAGAACAAGATGTTTGTTTTAATAAATTAACTACTACTGTAAATGTACTAAAATGTATTTTTTTTTCATATTTTGTAATAGGGAAATAGTTTTATAGAATTAAACAGCGCCAGATGCAGAGTTTGAATAGTATATAATACATACGGTGACCGTACCATTAACTTTCATAACCGGGCGATGTCATAAACAAATGTTTAGAGTTTATTATTTATATGTTTACTACAAAATGAGATAAAGGAATATTCAAACTTTCATCTGTTATATGTTCTTGTTTCTGATTAACGCTCCGTTGATAACTGTTATGTAGAAATAATTTTGTGAATACTCGTACATCGGTAGTAGCCTATAGGCCTGCGTTTACATATATGAACTTCGAAGAATACGAACTTCCTCGTGGATATTTTACTAAACTTCTAAACTTTCATTTTTATTTATAATGAGGACCTCGATAGGCAATGAGAACAAATTAGATTGCTTCTATATTAATTAAGCACTTATATAATGCTCAGAAAATAAATCCACCATAAAACAAATTGCGTCGACTTAAACGCCGATTAAATTGGATGGTCTTCTCAGTCAAACTTTTGTCAATTTGTAACTTTCAAAAATAAATTCGTTTTGTTTGATACGTAACTAACAATGTAACTAAGGCACATATTCATTAATCAAGTATATAAACTAACGCAAACAGTCTCTCCCCACCACTACTTTGGAAGATTTTTTATTACTGTTCTGTATTTAAAAACAGAGACTAGACATTTATTTGAGGTGTACATTCGCAGCCTACGAAATCGTGGGTCATAGTATGAGCTTTGAACTGCTTCGTATATCCCTGTGAAAAATCGCGGCGCACCGTTATAATACAGGTGCTCATTGATTCATTCGGGAATAAACATACATCGGAATTAAGCTGAGTTACTTGGTATGTCACAGATAATTATCATGAAACGGCTTAACTCTCTGCCGTATTCGGTTTAACTACTGTGCTTTTATTTAAAGTTATTTTTTTACCTTAAATTGTACTTATCTCAAGAGCTGCAACCTCTTTGTAAATGCGCAACGTTTCAGTAAACCGACCCAATCGTGTTTTTACAGTGGCAAAGATTTAATCAGTATCGAAATGCCTGTCTGGCTATGGGCTTTGAATCAATAACAAGAAGTTTAGAACTCAAGTGAATGAGCCTCGATTGACAATACTGGAAATCAGTACGCCGTCATGCTTAGCAAAAATAGTGTAGGAGCGCCATCTTTCGGTCACGCCTATGGCAACGCCTGACCCGCAGACACGGATTACGGGTGATATTTGGGGTACCCATGCAGTACCCCAAATATCAATGCTGCAGAGTGGCCAACCAATGGGAAGAAGGAGGGACATACCTACCTCCTCCATTGGTTTACTTCTTCAAGGAGACCACATGGCATGCAAAGACTGATTCTGCTGGAGCTGCAGGTACACTGGATAAAGAAAGACTGCAGGATAAAATCTAAAGAAATAAATGTCTCCATGATCAGGTAAATTTATATTTAACCCACATACCCCATATATAAATAGAAAGCTGTCTACTAAGAGAACATCACTGGGAATAAGAGGCCCCTATAAACAAGATTAGGACAAAAAGACACAATGTGCTAGTTTGTTTGTCGCAGAGGTTCTAAAAACAGAGGATTAGAGGAAATGAGTAGGGAAGCGTCTTACCCATTACATCACCGACTACTTTGCTGGATGAATTCCACCTGAGGAACAATGCTTAAAACCATTTAAGATGATCAAGGTTTCAACTGTGTTGCCTCCCGCTTACAGTGTTGGAAGTTCAAATTCTGCTCTCACTGTATGCCTGTGTGTCTGCGTGTCTGTGCTCCCCCCTGTAACCTAAAGCTTTGCATCTGACCAACTTAAAAAGCATCATGTCAAATACTGATACTCGCGCTACACACAATGACGCCCCCTGCTACAGGTGCAGGGCTTTTTCGATGACCTTCTCCGGTTAATCGCTCTGTAATAGTATTCCCTCGCTTTTGGGGTATACATATGGTTTCAGCACAAGTCAACTTCCACTGCAGACACTTTGCTATGCGAGCCAATAATGCGAAAACCGTTTGACAGATCTCTTTCAAACTTTGGACAGGCATTGCGTATGCACGAGGAACTCAAATTATTTACATTTTTGACAGATTGCCTCAAACTGAAACAGCGCATCATAGGCAGTTTTGACATTCTCATTAAGACCATAACTAAATAGCATTTCATGGATTTTTTCCAAAGGCAGTACTGTAGGCAATGTAGCGGGGCTGGAATGGAGCTCATTATATTGAGACAGTTCGCCCCAGTTTTGAAGCAGCGCAGCATGGTGATAGCAAAACAAGTGCAGTATTGATAAATGATCCCATTAAGACGACCACTAAGTAGCCATAAGATGGATCTTTTTCAAACTTTGCAGAGGCATTGAATGGGTACCAAACTGGGTCTGATTTAATTTTGAAACAGATTGCCCAAAAACTGAAGTGACTCAGGGGCAGTACAGGGAAGGGTGAAAGCAGACATTTGATATTATCAATGTGATAAGTCAAGAAGTATTTGATGAATCTTATTATTGCTTCACAAATCATTATATGGATATAGATCTATACCTGGTTTCATATTCAGGCAAACTGCCATAAAAATGAAGCAGCAGCACCGTGTGTCACAAAATGAAGGAAATGGCAGTTATAGAGGACACTTGGTCATGTGAACACGGTAACTTTGAATGTTTTGTACGAATCTTTTTCAAAGTTTGTTGGCACATTGTAGGGTTGACAGACCGGAAGTGATCAAATTTTGAAGCAGATCACCTCAAAACTGAAGCAGCCCTGTATAGCAAAAAAAAGTGTAATTTCAGACATTTGATCCTATTAGCATGAGAACTCAAAAAGTATTTTATGGATGTTTTTCAACATTAACAGACATGTTGCAAGATTAAAGATCTGGACTAGATCAAATTTTGAGACAAATCACACCATAACTGAAGCAATGGCACTTAGTGACATCAAAGAGAAGAATTTGATGATTAGTGGCTTATCCTTGTGAACAGCATCAATCTATTTGTCATTATTTACTCTTTTTTTACCTTATATGATCTTTGATGAATCTTACTACCACTTCACAAAAACATTTATGGATGTACACTTAATCAGATCTAAAATTGCAACTGCAATGACAGAGGGCAGCAAAATTGGAACTACCAGCAGAAGGTGGCCGAGAGTGAAAACGGAGCCTGCAGCCGCCATCTTGCATATACAGGTCTTCCATGGATCTTTTAAAAGCAAATATTTCATGGATCTTTGTACAGGTGAGTTATTTTAAAACTGGGGCACAAGATAATTTTCTGAATATTCTGATTCTTGGTTGCTAGCATGAGATGATTTTCTGAATAGGCTCCACTAAAGGTGATATTGATTTTTGATCGTTATCCTCCCTGTTCGGCAACATTTATTTGTGGCAGTGCAGTAGCTGTAGAAATGCATCATGGAGAACTCGGCAGAATTTCATTTTCACTTTTTTGGGGGGATGTGGGCAGAGTGCGTAAGGCTGGCATGTAATAATATTTTCCTCAGACTGTGCTGTTTTCATTCAGCAAAATGTATCACGCGAAGTGGTCCATCTTTGCCGGGTAAGTTACATTACTGTGCACTTGTACCCCAAGCTGTGTGTATATATTGTAACAATATTTGTGTGAGTCATGGTTTTAAATAATAAAGAGAAGGCAGCTGTTTATAAGGTACAAAAGCTCTGTGCTTTATTCACAGCACGCAGGCAGAGAGAACTAGCAGCGGCACACACAGGGAAGACAGTGATCGACGTGATATTTGCATGTGGAGTGTGTCATGCCCTGCTTATGCCGATCCTCATATGAGCCACATCCCCCTCATTTACCTCGTGTGGAATCCCCGTGTCATCAGCTGTTTCTAGTTATGTTAACTGCTATTGTGTATTTGTCTGCGTCTGTTTCCCCAGTCCGGTTATTGACGTTGTGTTGGTTGTATGTACCTGAACGTATCCTCCCTGATTAAACCCTGTATTCACCCAAATCCTTGAGTCCTGCTCCTGTTTCCCCAGTCCGTGCCCCGGCGTACATGACAGAGTGGGCACTAACAAAAACACATGCACTCTATGGGAAACATCACAATGATCATAAAATACAGGAATACACACATTAAATACCACAATTACATATACAAAACAGCATCGCGTACTGCATGCTGATGACATGAATAGTCAGTCACTCGAAACCAGCCCTGCAGTGTGACATTGCCTCCACCTCCCAGGTCAGCTGTCCATGATGTTGCAGCTGTGGCCAGCATGTCATAGTTTCTAATTTCCCCAGAATACCTTTCTCTCTTGGAGCATCCTCATCCTCGGCTGCTACTGGGGGGTCAGGTTGGGCCTGGGGTTAAACCGTGCAGGCAATCCCTGTACAGGACCCCAGCCTTTCGCTGCTCAGGCAGCCGCAGGCTGTAGACACTATCAGAGTGCCATGTGAAGTTCTCCTCTGACCCCCTCCAAAGACTTTCTACCTTGGGCAACTGCCCCTTCTTGTGAATGAAACAGTATACCCAAAACGGGTCCCCGATGTTGAAGTCCTGCCCGCAGCTGCACGTATAGTAAATTACACTTCTATCGGGCAGTCATTATCCCTTGGTGCTGCTGGGCCAGTTTGTGTGTGCCCTTCAAACACCATAGGAACTCCATACCTAGATCTTGCACCACTTTTGGCTGTGGAAGTGGCTCAAATACTTAGCCCACTGGTGTACACAGCTCGTGCCTTCAAATTTTATCCCTGGTTGCTGTGCCATCAAGTCTTCAGGCAGTCCAATGTACTGAGCTAGCAGTTCTGGTCAAGAAAAAGGATGGCTCATGGTGTTTTTCTGTGGACTTCTGGCATCTGAACACTGTGACCTGGAAGAACTCATATATACCTACTGCCCCGGATCGATGATGCACTAGATCGCATTGTCGGATCAACCTGGTTTAGCTCAGACCTCAGAAGTGGCTATTAGCAGGTTGAGCTGACCCAAGATTGCGGTCACCATTAGTCATGGTCTATGGCACTTCTAAGCTGTGCCCTTTGGGTTCTGTAACACCCCCACTAATTTCGAGAGGTTGATGGCGCAAGCGCTAGCCCACATTGAATGGAGCCAATGCGTCTTCTACATGGATGATCTGCTCGCCCATACTGTTTATTTCAATTATAGCACTTAACTTGCGCACCATCTTTGCTGCCATTCACAAGGCAGACCTGTGCCTCAACCATTGGAGTGTTGCCTTCTGTGCTGAAAGACAGAGTTCCTGGGTCATGTAGTAAGCGGTGAGGGTGTGTTGGTGGACATATGAAAGATCGCTGCAGTGAAGGACTGGCTGACACTGCACATGTCGTGGTCCTCCGCAGTCTACTGGGTCTCAATTCTTACTACCGCCGGTTTGTACTAGATTTCACCAGGACTGCCAAGCCACCCAACGACTCACCAAAAAGGGAGGGGTTAGGAGACTGCACAACCACTTTCAACTACCTGAAATCTGCACTCACAGAGGCCCCAGTGTTGGCGTAACCCAACCCAGCACTCCTCTTCATCCCCTTCACCCTCCACACAGACACCAGCAACGAAGATAGATAGATAGATGCTTTATTGTCATTGTAAGTACAATGAGATTTAGTTTGGAACATGCCAGCAGATACACAGTATATTTACAATTAACTAGATTCTGAGGCATAAAATAGAATGGGAGAGTATGTATCAACACTATATATGTACAAGATTACATATATACATAAAATAAGGTGCTGGTAAGTAAATTCACAGAGGTAGAGTTTTCAAGTGGTCTAAATGCACATAAATATGGAAATTGCACATGTCGGGTATTGCTTCAGAATGTTTGAGATCAGTGCTGAGAGTTCAGAAGTGTGATGGATGTGGGGTAAAAACTGTTCCTCAGCCAGCTTGTGCAGGCGTACAGGGTTCTGTAGCGTGTACCAGATGGCAGAGGTGTAAAGAATTTGTGTCCAGGGTGGGTTGGGTCCTTGATTATTTTTCCAGCTCTGTGGCCGCACCGGGTGCGATGGATTTCTTCCAGTGATGGAAGCTGGGTTCCAGTGATCCGCTGGGCTGTCCTGATGATGCGCTGCAGGGTCTTCCTGTTCTCTGAGGTGCATCCAGAGTACCATGTAGTGATGCAGTACGTGATCACTGACTCTATGGTGCACCTGTGGAAGTTCACCTGGAGCTGCTGTGGAAGTTGTGCTTTCTTTAGGCTCCACAGGAAGTGGAGCCTCTGAAGTCCTTTTTTGGCCATGACTGAAGTGTTTGTGGTCCATGACAGGTCACGGCTGATCTTAACCCCTGTTGCTGCTTTTATAGTCTATAATGGACCTGATTCCCTGCCACATGTGCTGGGGATCAGAGTTGTTGTTGAAGTGCTCTTCCATTTTATCTTTGTAGGAGCGCTTCACTTCTCTGATGCCTCTCCACAGGTTGGACCTGGCTTAGTCAAGCCAAAAGGCATAACCAAATACTCATTATGTGCTGACGGCATGTTAAAAGTAATCTTCCACTCATCCTCCTCGTGCATCCTAACCAAGTGATAGGCGCTCCGTAAGTCCAATTTGGTTAACTGACTAGCACCCTGAAGTAAATCAAGGACCGAGGACAGTAGCGATAGGGGGTACCGATTCTTGAAAATGATCTGGTTCAGCCCATCATAGTCAATACAAGGACGGATGGATCCATCCTTCTTCTCCAGGAAGAAAAATCCAGTGTTTGCTAGGGACAAAGATGGCTGAATAATACCCAACGCTAGAGCACTACTGATATATTCAGCTATCGCCTTCCTCTCAGGTGCCAGGCAGGAGATCATTTTCACAATCAGAGGGGTGATGGGGAGGCAGGAAAAAGGCCCGGGAATTACCAAATTACCTAAGTCTAGATATACCGCAGGAACGAAAGACAGGTCCAAACTGTCCTCTTTCTCCTCGGGGACCACGGAAGGGAGAGCTGTACAGAGACACTGGGAATGGCAAAAAGGAGTCCAGCCCAAAATAACTCCATTCTAGGAGGGGATTATCTTTAAAAAGCCGGGGGGGCCTCACAGTAAAGGCGCTTGAGGCGAGTCAATAACATAAAAGGACACCTCCACATGATTACCCCTGACGGTGAGACTCACCAGGAGAGTAACCCCGGTGATGGTGGCCATCCGATGCTCATTGAGTTCATGGGCCACCAGCTGCATCTGTACAGAAGTAGTCGGCAGCCCCCACCAGTGGACAAGTCAATAAAACTGCAAAAAACTGATAAGGGCTGCCAGATATCACCATCAATATGCACTGGTAAAAAAAGTCCTCTGTGTCAACGAGGAAAAATGTCCCTCCTCCTTACTGGTGGGTGCATCCTTTTACTAAACAGTTCACAATATAATGTCCCACCTGCCAATAGTACAGACACGCATTGGAGGACCGTCGCCATTGCCATTCATTGAGAGATAAACAGGTCTGGTCCACCTGCATTGGTTCGGTGGGAGGCATCAAAGGGTTAATGCCAGCCGAGGTGGCGGTACCCAGCACCTCAGTCCCTCTGTGACATTCTCTGCAGTGCTGATGGAAGCAGTTGTCAACCCGGATAGTGAGGTTTACCAGATCTTCAAAAGTGCTTGGCTGCTTGTGGGTAGATAATTCATTTTGGGTAGATAATTCATCCTTGGACAGTCCATTGTGAAAGGCATTGAACTGAGCCTGCTGATCCCAACCAGTAGAGAGTGCTAGGGTTTGAAACACTATGGCAAAATCAGATACCAATTGGTTGCCCTGATGGAGCTGAAGAAACTTGTGTGCTGCCTTTTCTGCCATGCGTAGAATGGTCAAACCCTTGCTTCATCTCTGCGGTAAAATTGGAGAGGTTGACACAACATGATGACCCAGCCTCCCATGCAGCAGTCACCCATTCTCGGGTGGGACCAGTCAACAAGGTGATTATATAAGCAACCCTAGAGCAACCTGATGGGAAAGCCGAAAATTAGGGAACATTTGGATAAAAATGAGCGGCAGGTTCCTGGATCACCACTATACTGCAGGGGCGGAGGCAAGCAGGGTTCACTGAGAAAAAGCTGTCTGAGGACTGCAATGAATATGCTGCATCTGATCTACTCTGTTAACCCGGCTTTAAAGGATTCCAGGAACTCACTGATTGCCATGAGTTCTAACTGGTGACACCCCAGCAGAGCACCCTGCTCACCCAGGACTTGGGTGAGATGCTGAAGGTTAGTCTGATCTGTGGAGTCCATCCTGATCGTGAGATCTTCTGTCATGGGGGGTATCGCGGAAAATAAGGACACTGTTGTAGATCAGGCAGGTGAAAGGTCTATAATTATAGTCTTAATTCCAGACAACAGAATCCAAAAACCTAGTCTAAGAACGTGGTTCAGGAGTGAGTAGGGGTCAGGTGGTCTTCGTTGGCGGTTGTGGGACAGGGTTAAACTCAGAATCCGGAGACAAGCAGGAGTTTGGGCCATTGGCGTAGGCATTTCAAGGGCTAGATAAGATGCGAAGTTGAAAAACTAAAATAGGGTCAAGACACAAGCAGGCATGCTAGCAGACAGGCAAGGGGGAAAACGGGACAGAATTGCTTGAAACTATGAAGATCCCTGATGTGAATAGGTAAGACAGACCATTAAACCCCAATAAAACACAGCTGAAAGAGAGAGGCATGCAGCTAAGCAGTTCTACCGGTTCTTGGGGTAGGTGGGGAAGGGACATCCCTGTTGGTGCCAGTCTCGCTTCTTGGGAATCCCCGAGGGTGTGGATGGGAAGCACCGTGTGATGTCATAGGGGTTTCCTAGGAGCGGCCCATGACAGGTTGTCACCAGTTCTGATCGACGTAATATTTTGGAGCATTCCTGTAGTGTTTTATTTACAAAGAACACCGCTTTCTTTCATAATGCAGTCAGGTAGTGGGGCCATGGAGGGAATAATCGATTTTTGAAGCATCAATGTCAGCCAATCCTACACGATCACCATGGACAGCACCTTTTAAGGTCACTCTAAAGCAGCTCTCCTTTGAGCAATCTCTTAAGAGATTGTTTGGGAAACATACTTAGGAAAACAAATACCTTTTGGAAGATATAACTCTAGAGTCTTCATAAGACGCTAAGAGTCACCATTATTTGGGAAGTCCACCCCTGGTCAAAATCACCGGGGTTGTCATTCATTAACCGCCTCACACAGCATTATATCAGTGTGGGATGTTGCTTGTGTGTGTACCAACCTGGTTTTAAAACACAACACAGCACTGAGTCTTCTCTCCTCAAAGTCACTAATGACCTATTATTGTCTGTGGGCTCTGGAAATTGTGCAGAATTAATTCTGTTGGAGCAGAGTGGACATTCGGGGCTCTGCATTTAGTTAATCGGTCTCCTATGTTAAAGGTAGAACTTTCTCAGTGAATATAGGCACTTATTCCTCCTCTACTGCAACCATTACCTGTGATGTGGCACAAGGCTCTATTTTAGGTCCCCTTCTCTTTTCCTTGTATGTGCACCCCCTGGGAAATATTCTACAAACCCACAATATGTTACCATTTTTATGCTGATAACACACAGCTTTAGCTGCCTCTGAAACCTGCTCCGCTGCTCCCCTGCTACTCCCCTGCTCCCCTGCTCCGCTGCTCCGCTGCTCCGCTGCTCCCCTGCTCCGCTGCTCCCCGACTGCACGTTTTAGCTGCCTTGATGATATCAAGATTTGGACGGCAAACAACTTTCTACAACAAAACAATGATAAAGCTGAAATTATTTTACTTGGTCCACCTAGTTCAACTGGATCATTAGACGGAATGCTAGACCCTCTTTGTCATTTTTGATTCGTCTTTAAACTTTGACTTACCAAATTGGTTACCAGTCAATATATATTTTTGATTTTAAGATTTTATTATTTCCTTACAAAGCTTTAAACAGTCAGGCTCCAGAATACATAGCAGATCTCCTATGTCGCTATTCCACTTCAAGGGCTCTGACATCATCTGATCAAATGCTGCCGTCTGTCCTTTGGTCACGCCTAAAGGGAAAATGGTGATCAGGCTGTCTCAGTTGCTGCACTCACCATCAGATCTACCCCGACTGCTGAAATTTTTAAATCTCATTTCGTTAGCTTTTAAGTAGGCCTGGTTTTAATCGTGGTTGTAACTTTAATTTGTTGTTATTTAATACATTAATTTTATTTACCTAGGAGTATTTGTGTTTCGTTACAGTTTTATACTTTGGTCAACTTTTGTTGTTTTAAATGTGCTTTATAAAATAAACTAACTTGACTTGACTTATAATTATCTCTTGTGATGGCCAGATGAATCCTGAAACTTTTAAGCTTCCCAGCCAATTCTGTTGAAAAGTTGCTCATTTCTTGAGGCTTTGGAAGCTCACTAGAGTCACCTGCTGGTCAGAAGAGCTTAGAACAGGACATGGAACAACACATAGGTTAGTGCACATCAATTCCTCAAACCAGTGTTATTGCAGCTGATAGTGTATTGATTCTTTATTTTTGTGCCATTTCCAATCTTCAATCTGTTTAGTTTATGTTTAGTTCTATTGAGGTTGACTTATTTCATTTAGTTTAGTTGGTTCTCTTAACTGGGTGAGGTAAAGCCTTTTAAAAAAAAAAAATCATACTACTTAGAATTTCATAATAGAATCATAATATTTCAGTTGTGAGTCAGGACTCCAAATGTCTTGTCTTCTGTTAGGAAAATTGGTAAAGAATCTGATAATGATGCTATTAGGCCCTACTACTCATATGTCAATTAGTGTTACTGAATAGTATGAAGCAATGTGCTTCTAGGACAGGAAAGATATACACGTCGAACAATCAATGTTTCATATGTAAACTTCTGTGATGAGGTCAAATCACTGCATTTGTCGTTTAAATGACGCAATTTTTTACACTTTTTAATGCAGCCCCTCCGCATTGGGGGATCAAACCTCAGTCTCAGACATCTTGTTCACAGGATAGATGAATGAAATAACTTGAGTCAAAGTTCGGGAAAAGATAAAATGCTTTCACTGCACGTATGGCATTAGTCCTCACAACACACACACTGCCCACTGTACTGGCTGCCCCAAACACACACACTACACGATGGGTGCACACACCACTAATTACAACAATTAGCATTAACACTACACATGACATTAACGTACTGCACAATAATAATACAATGCATGATAAATACACAGAGCCATTTACGCTATTTACACTTGGCATCAAATTCATGAAATGACCCTTATAAGCAGATTTGGCGACACTGATCTCAATAGACTTTTACTGTATAGCCTTCAAATTGAGCTGTAAATGTTATTGAAGCCTTGCTTCCGTCAATGTACTACAAAATGTGATGAACTTCTGCAAAAAAATAAACATCTTCCACATATGTATGCACAAACTTCAGCTTCAACCTTGCCACGATACATTCCACAATGCACAAGGCTTTATGGAAGTCAAAAATTTTGAAATGACATAGATAAACTGCAGACAACTTCGGGTAGGAGAACTTGCCCATTTATTAGGTCTGTTTGCACAGGGATTCCCCACATTCAAAGGAGAAGACCCCCCCTTCGCAAATCAACATCCATATTTATACCTTTTCTGCGAGTGATGTCCCTACATGAACTCACCTGATGTTTCTTGTTAGTTCGTCTTTGTTCCTTGTTACCTTTTCAAGGTTCCTCGTACAGGACCTTTCAGCTCTAGTTTAAGGTCAGAAGCTTATATGTTACTGAGTATACAGCAAAAATGCCAATGTATATTTAACTAAATTAGAATAAAATTGATTATTTTAATTACTTCTTAGGCACAGCTATCAGTAGTGTGTCTGTCTGCGGGGGCAATATCGAACTCGTCGAGATATTCACTTACCTTGGCTGCGACATTCATGTCTCTAACGACTCTTCCTATGAAGTCAGCAGACAGATTGGAAGAGTATGGGGGGTCATGAGGTCACCGGAAAGGGGCGTGTGGCTCCCGATATCATTGCAAGAGGATGAATGTCCAAGTCTTTATACTCCTGGTTCTCCCTGTCGAGCTGTATGATGGCCATCATTCCAGAGGTGGGACTGGACTGTGTGTCTGCCTGGGATACTGAGGTGTTTCATCATGTAGTCGGCAGAGGTGGCAATTTCAGGTCCAGAAAGTAAAAAGCCAGACCATGATTTACTTTCAACCAACCAGCTGAGCATAAAGAGTCACAGAGTACTCAGCTGGTTGTTAAGTATTTTTGCTGAGGCCAATTTGCTGTGCATTCAGAGCGCAAGGACGACACCTAGCGGAGACTGGAGTCATGTAACAGACAAAATAATTTTATCGTAAGGATCAGTTATTTTTTTAGTTTAGTGATGTTTGGTTATGAAACTGCACCCTTAACTATTGTAATGTTACGTTGTGCGCCGAGTAAGTACTGTATATTCAAATCGCTGTGGGGAGTCTGGTTAGAACTCTGGTATAACCGCAAACAGAATCTGGATGACTCGAACTTCTTTCAATGAAGTCTCCTTTATTTGGGAGTATACTGCAGCTGTTATAACTTATTACGTGGAAAGTAGGGTGTGGTGTGTAAACAAATAAAATAACACAATGCAATATAGATTTAACATTATAAGTACAGGTTACAGATTACATTGCAAAGTAATCTAGCTCGTCTCTGAATTATAAACCTAAATGATATGTACTCAGGATCGCTACTTTAACGAGCCAGCAATATTATGCACTGCTTACTAAGTACATATAGTTAACATGACTAAGCCTGCATCTTGCATAGGGCATATAAACGGTAGCATGCGTGTGCTAATAAATAAGGAAAGTCAAACGAATAAATTACATTACGCACACCGCTCCAATGACGTAAACATAATTCAACCATAAAGGCATCGTAAAATACCCAGTATATACTTATATATATATTGTGTTATATAATTCTTATATAATTATATAAATTATTCACATCTGTTTTGGATTGTAACATTTGTTTGTAAAACTATGATACTTGGTATGAAGTTTTGTTACATGTTTGGCTTTCTGAAAACTGCAGTTTTGTGTTTAGTTGTGCATAGGCGCATGACGTATTCTGCGTTCATTTACTTTGCAGGTTGGAAGTTAGAGCTGAGAATGGTATCTCACCCAAATTAACTGCGGAATCGGAGTCAGAAAACCATTTAACAATAACAGTTCTAGTCAGGTTCACTGTTAGAAATACCAGTTAATAACAATGCATTATGTGGTATTTTGCACATACAAACAATGCAACATACAAGCAACACATCCACAAGTAGGGGTTGGATAGTACTGTGTATATGACCAATTTAATGAGACACAAATAAGTACTAATTGTTACGACCCCCAGTCTAGGGTTGGGGACCGTCAGAAAAAGAAATAGGGAAAGGACAAGGGAAGACGAGACAAGCGGTGAATAGGGGAGAGGGAACACGGGAAACAAGAGGGATCTTTATGTTTTTTTTATTTTTCACAAACACTTTCACAAACACCAGGGGGCTGTTCCACGAAGCGTGCTTATAAAATCGAGGATTATTTGTAATAGCCTCGCTTGAGTTAGCCTAACAGTTCACTTCAGGCTCATTGAGTTCC
>JABJVO010000078.1:16413280-16424954 GCA_026770805.1 Boulengeromyrus knoepffleri | reverse complement strand
TAGACAGGGTAGAAAATCAGAAAAAGAAAAGACACGACAAAACAGGCACTTTATTCATCCAGTGGGGCAACTGGGTAGTTCTCACATATTCCATCTTGCTCTTCATGAAAGACAAGTCTTACATTAACTCCAAATGGCTCACTGATCATGACCATTCATTGTGTACTTAGCAGGAAGTTGCTGAACTCAGTGTTAACATAAACTTTAGTTAACCATCACATTCTAGTGTACATAATCATTATCTACCTACTAGATATTGGTAATTATGCTAATAAATGATAATAAATGAACCAATAAATAGGTTTTTGTAAGTACAAAATGAGAACATGGGAACTTACCACTGCTCATAGTGCTGTGAAAAAGGTATTTTTGATTTCTTATTTTTATGCATATTTGTCACACTTACATGTTTCAGATTAGGCAAAGAATAACCAGAGTCAATACGAAATGCAGTTTTTAAATGATGATGTCACTGGGAACATGAGTCAAAAGATCTTTGTCCAGTTTATGCTACCTACAGTCAATAAATCGTTTAAGAATTTCCATCCATCCATCCATCCATCCATCCATCCATCCATCTCCTAACCATTAATCCAGGTCAGGGTCATGGGGACCTGGAGCCTCCCCAGGGCACAAGGCTGGGGTCCACGCTGGACAGGGTGATTAAAATACATTAAAATATGATCTCAGCTAATGAAACAAACTCAATTTGTCATATTTTTCTCTTTCGGTAGAAAAAAATGGGTGAAACACAGAAGGAATTTCAGCAAAGAATTCAGATGAGCCAAAAGGACCTTCAAGTGCTGAGAGAGGCTGTGAACTCAATAACAGTGAGTATGAACCTGAAGAGAAGATAACAGCTGGCTCGTAAGAGTCATTTCAGGCTTGAATTGAGATTCTTGCACAGATGGGTGACTAAAGTGGTTTATGGTAAATTATACAACAGCTCATAAGAAACACATCCTGGAAAAAAAACTGCATTTTATTCACACACAAAACACCATAAGAAAATTCAAGTATGAATTGCTGAATTATAAAAATCTATAGAATAAAAGAGTAAAATGTAAACTGTAAATAAATGTACTTAGATGTCGAGGGTTGCATCCTATCCGGACAAAAAAAAAAAGCGTCCTCCTCCTTCGAATCAACGGAGTCAGCGATGGATGCCTCACTTTCTTCCCCCAAATCACTCTCCAAAATCATATTCTGTGCTTCCTAAACAGTGAACGTCTTCCGAACCATTTTTCTTCACTCAATAAAGTTGTTGTGCGAAAATAACTGGGAAAGCTCACCGAGACTATCTGCTCAATGTGTACTCGAGACACTCCCACAAATACTGCGCCGGCAGACAAGAATTTGCACATTTATGTCCCCAGCGCGAAAAACAATGGCCAATCAGCACATTCCATACCATTTCTCAACCCTTATAGTCGCACCTCTATTGGACGAAACAGGTGACACTGTAATTTGATGTTCATACAAAAAGTTTATCATGGTGAAACATAACCATGGGCAAAAGTTCAGTGCGTAAAAATTGATATGCTTGCAGGGAAGCAGAGCGTATATTTTAAAAAATACTTGACAATGAAGAATGACAGTGATTGATTCATGTACATAAGAGATCAAGCTTTCGAACGAGGGTAACTTTGCCATTTTATTCAATGGTTTTCTTCAAAAACTCCGGAGATGAAAAACACAGCACGTGTTTACATAATTCCGACTGACATTTTTCTGCGAGGAGTGAGCAAGCTATTTGAGAGCATGACAGTCAATTTTATGAGAAAATGTGTGTGTTGTCAATACTGTGACGGTTTATGAATTATTGGTGGTGAAAGAAATAGTTTGAAGTGCTTAGTTTTCGTTTTATTAACACTTATATTTCACTTCCAGACACTTGACCCGTTAAAAGATGGCTACCATGGTCATTTTATTTTTACTTATTACAAAAAAAGCGTGGCACAAAAATTGTGCAACTTTCTACATATATTATTTGAAAGGTTTTTTGGAGTTTAACAAGCGGTTTTTGGTTGATTTTATACATTTGTTTCTTTTATTGAACATCATTTTTCTCTGTTATTAAAAACTTGGACGTATGCATCCAAACCACTAGAGGGCGAGTTGTGAAGAGTTATAACCTTGAAAATTTTGTTTGAACTTGATATTAACAAATTGTGTTTACATAAGAATGAATGTCTTCAACATTTCAGGCAGTTGC
This sequence comes from Boulengeromyrus knoepffleri, assembly GCA_026770805.1. Lineage (NCBI taxonomy): Eukaryota > Metazoa > Chordata > Actinopteri > Osteoglossiformes > Mormyridae > Boulengeromyrus > Boulengeromyrus knoepffleri. Next base: position 16,422,739 of record JABJVO010000078.1, on the reverse strand, counting down.
ACTGCTTCTGGCCTCTCATCTGCTGTCTGTGTTACAAGCGCTACTCAGGGCTGATTCGTAGTTGATGTGAAAGCATGGATACCCCAGTGCATACAACACAATGCCCGGCTGTCCGTGGTCCAGAATGTCCGTACTTCTAGTGCCAATGCACCCCCAAGAGAATCTCATTTATGAAGTATGGTATGGATTTTATAAGAATAACTAAAAATTCTACTAAAAGTAACCATGCACTGTGTACATAAGGCAGGGTTATGATTTCCATAAACTGAAATAAAATAAGATAGGAAAGTAAATTTCAACTAAATGATAATTATAAATAACATAATTTTTTCTCCATTCCAATTCCAATGTCTGAATATTCTGAAGAATTAAAAGTTTTTTGATCTTTGAAATGGTGGATTTGCATTAATGTTCTATTGTCACGGTACAAGACAGAACTCAGGACGAAGGAGCAAAGCTAAGGGCAAACAAACAGAGTTTATTAACAGAAAGGGAAACTTGACAGAACTGAAAACAAACAGGATCACTGTGGATCAAAACAGAAGAGGCTAAGGCATACAAGCCAGGGAGGCACTTATAAGCAGGATTAACAAGGGATCAAACAAGAGGCAGCTGGAGTAAATCACACAAGGGCTGGAAAGAGAGGTACAGTAGCAAAAAAAAATTAGGAGGCGTGGGATACTGTAGTTTTTAAGGCTGTGGAGATTGTGGTGCTAACTATCTAACCCCCCCCCCAAAAAAAAAAAAAAAAAAACATTAGGTTATTGTAATGTTTGTTACTTATTGTGATGCAATTGCCTTTTTAACAGAGATAAGCCTAACTTCTTGTATGTTCTTGTCAAATTATTTTTCTTTTTAAAGGTAAGATTTGCTATTCTGAAAACTTTTTTTCCAAAAAGAGTTGCTGTAAAAAGTAGGAGGTTGTCAGACATTCTGGCTAATCTGGTAATTTACTGACAGAGGTCAGCACATTCAGCTGTGGAAGACAACGAGAAGATCTTCAATGAGATGATCCGCTCCATTGAGAGAAGACGCTCTGAGGTGACAGAGCTGATCAGAGATCAGGAGAAGGCTGCAGTGAGTCAGGCTAAAGGACACATGGAGAGACTGAAACAGGAGATCGATGACCTGAAGAGGAGACACTCTGAGCTTGAGCAGCTTTCACACACAAAAGATCACATCCATTTCCTCCAGGTAACATAACAGCTGCCTTAACAATATGAGAACCAGAAACTTAGAACAGATATCCAAGGTCATATATATTCAGCTTGTTTTATCATTTGACAGATGTTAATATTTTTGTTAATTTGATTACAATACACATTGGTTTTGATGAAGCAGTTTACTCGGAGTGTGTGTCTGTAGAGTTACCAGGGTCTTCCGGTTGCCCCTGAAGCTGGATTTGGACCCAGAATCTCTGTCTATCCACGCTGCTCTTTTGAGAACGTGAGGAAGGTGGTTTCTGAACTGAAGGATCAACTGGAGAATGTTTGCAAAAAGAAAATGGCACAGTTGCATCGTACAGGTTAATAAATAAATGCATTTTCCAGTCTGTTCATGTTAATATAGACCATGCAGATAGAGAATGCAGTACAGTCAGCCTTATGTTTGTGTCACCAAGTCAGTTTCTGTTTAAGTAAGATTAAATCTTTGTGTAAACATTTAAAAGAGATCTACATTTTACAGGCTGCAAAACCCAGATGACATGAAATTATTCAATCCAAAAATTTCTATTGTGTTTAATGTAGTATGAATAGTGGTTTGTTAAACTGTCTGTTATTGTCCCTCATAATGATAATACCCTACCGCTGTTGTATTCACAAATAAATTCCTTTTACTCACACCCCTGTTTCTCTCTGTCTCCTTCTAGTTACCAAAGACACCGTCCCGCCGGTATTAGTGCCCAGGACCAGAGCAGAATTCTTACAATGTGAGTCTGTTCACACACACGCTTCTCTCTCCCTGTATGAGGTGGAGTGTGTTTTATTGTCTTTCATTTTCTTCTGCTAGGGGAGCTTTTCTTTCTCTCTCCCGCTGACTTTCACATATACAGAAATTGTTGACATCGGTATTATTTAATTGATTTCTAATGCAACTGCTGATGTTCAATATTACTGTGTTTATCATGTTGTTCATCCATGTTGAGAATATAACCATTTAAAAATGAAGAGGTAAACATATAATTAACGGTTTTTCAGTGATGACATCAATAAGACCAAACCATCACCTTCTGATCTTCTCCTCCATCAGATTCCTCTCAGCTCACTCTGGACCCCAACACAGCAAACAGACACCTCCATCTGTCTGAGGGGAACAGAGTGGTGACATGGAAGAGAGAGATACAGTTATATCCTGATCACCGGGAGAGGTTTAACTGGCATGACCAAGTGCTGTGTACAGAGGGTCTGACTGGGCGCTTCTACTGGGAGGTTGAGTGGAGCGGGTGGGTGGTCGCTTTGGCCGTCACGTATAAAGGGATCAGCAGGAAAGGAGAGGGTGATGACAGCAGGCTTGGATACAATGACAAGTCCTGGTGTTTGTACTGCTCAACCTCCAGTTACTCATTCTGGCATAATAAAGTAGAAACTGCAGTATCTGGCCCCCCCTCCCCCAGGATAGGAGTGTACCTGGATCACAGGGCAGGAACTCTGTCCTTCTACAGCGTCTCTGACACAGTGACCCTCCTGCACAGGGTCCAGACCACGTTCACTGAGCCCATCTATCCTGGGTTTTATCTCCATGACAGTACAGTCAAACTGTGCTGACTAGGTTAACAGGCTGTTAAAAGTATCTCAAAAACAATGAACTATGTAATTAATATTAGAAAACATTACTATTGTAACTGTTTGCTGATGGCTCTGTCACATACAGAATGGACCTTCATTTTACCCCAGTCAGCCCTAAAACTGCACCATCTGGGATCATAAAGACAGAAGCAGGCAGTGATTCCAGTGATTTCAGTGCACAGATCAAGCCAAGGTGTGTCCTCCAGCACTAGGGACACCCTGGATGGGATGTCAGTCCATCACAGAGCAGCCACTCACACATCATCACACACTGTGGACAATTTACAGACACCAGTTCACCTGGAGGACACCCATACAGATACGGGCAGAGCATGCAGACTCCACACACACAGAGCCTGGGGTTTTGTGTTTGGCTATATACAGATCAGGAAATACCTGTATCTAAACATTTAAATTATAATTACACCTGACTTAACGTTTAACTGAACCCAAGTCTAGGTTTGATTCTTTCAGCCAGCAATCTCAGCAGTTGGGAAAAATGTGTGTGTGTGTGTGTGGGGGGGGGGGGAGGTTGGAGCTTATTTTGTCTGCCTTAACTTATTAGTTATATTAAAATTATGTAATTTAAAGCACTGATTTATTGATCCCTCAACCATTTTTTAAAGATCAAATAGCACAGAACTATCAAATGTTTTTTTTTCAGCTTTACTGAAAGTAACCCATAATGGACAATTGTGATGTCTACAAAAGTGTCAGATTTGTAGCTTTACGTATTGTATTTTTTGTGATTATTGCCTTTTCATTTGAATACAATGGATTGTATTTTATTTGGGGGAAATATATGCATGACGAACATGAGAAAATGTATGTATTTCAAAGGTTTTTCGTTTAAAATACACACTTGTCATGCTCACTCCAGATCAGCAGGGGGCAGTGTCACGTAGCGATTTTCTCTGCATTTGTTTTAGTTTTCTCATAACTGCAGAGAACCAGGAAGCATCGACACACTGTTGCTCTGCCTAATCATCTCTCTCAGGTTAGTAATGTGTAAAACACATTTAATAACAGGACAAAGACATGACAAGACACTAGTTCACTATTTTTCTAAAGCAGTTTTAACTAAGAATGGATACGTTCTTAATCAAGTTAGCTAGCTTGTCGCACAACTGTCCTCCCACCGGCAGCATGTACATATACTGTGTTTCATGCAGGGGCGTGGCTAAAGATTTTGGGCCCCATGAAAGCATATTATATTGGGCCCCCCAGTCCAGACCAGTCCAGTTATTTTCCAGATATTTTAAGGCCCCTGTCACTCTTGTTCCTGGACCTTGTTCCCTTGACATTTCTTTTCCCTATTTTGCTTTTTGACCCCTCATGGTTCTTTTCCTTTGTAGTTTTACCCAGGGTGTTTCTTTGATTAATTAACCCCTTTGTGTCTCAGAGCTGTCAGTGGATCATATCCTCCTTTTTTCTGCCTGCACCATGCCTTGCTCTGGTAACAATTATCCTTATATTAAAAGACATTGAATATGCATTGTATGTAAACCTGACTCATAAGAAAGCTGACATGGACTTGCTGAAAAGAGTGTTTAATAAACATAACTGCAGAAAACTCGGAAGCATCGACACGCTGTTGCCCTGCCTCATCATTTCTCTCCATTATTTCAGGAACGTATCTGTTATCTTGGTTCCCCTGCGCGGTACCTGTAACACAGTCATTTAGTATAATATGATGTAGTTTGATCTCTGATTGTTTTGCAACCTATTAACTACAACAGTCAACATTTCAAACAATACTATAATGTGAGTCTGTTGTCATACTAATTAAAAAAATAGAGAAAATTGTTGCGGTAATGAGTTCATGGGAATGACCCATTGAGTTTAAGAACAAATACATATACTTCTGCTTTTTTGCCTCTTCATTCAGAATAATTCTGTAATCGAGCAAATATGCTTAGCCAATAGATATGATGTAAATGTTAGTATTATTAGTAGACATACCTCCTGTCATGAGTCACCGGGGCACGGACCAAGGTCGAAGGAACAGGACTCCAGGAATCAGGTGAATACGGGGTTTAATTACGGGAAACAAGCAGGACCACACAATCACCACACAACATCACAACATTAATGACCGGACTCGGGGAAACATACTATAACGTGGACTTAAATACACAACAGCTATTAGCAAGACTAGAAACAGCTGAAGACATGGGGATTCCACACGAGGTAGCGAGGGGGGCGTGGCACACAGGAGGATCGGCACAAGCAGGGCATGACACTTCCTATTACCATTTTTAAACTATGTTTAGTTAAAGTAATGATTTGTTTATCTCTGGGCTTCTTGCGTAGTGTATTTGGACCATAGAAACAGCACCACATCGCCTATAGCATGTAGGAACCAAAGAAAGTCAGCCATGAAATGGCAGACCACATAAAGTAACAGACCGGGGTCGCCGAGTGCAATAATGCAAAAAAGTTTCCACCGCTCTGTTGACTCAATAACTGCAGAGTTCCAAGCTTCCTCTAAGATTTACCCCGACAATAAAACACTGGGAGCTTTGTGGAACGGGCTTGCATGGCCGAGCAGATGCATGCAAGCCTCACATCACCAAGTGTCCGATGCAGTGGTGTGAAGCACGTCGCCATTGGATTCTAGAGCAGTAGACATGTGTTCAGTGGAGTGATGAATCACGCTTCTCTGTCTGGCCGTCTGATGAAGGAGTCTGGGTTTGGCAGATGCCAGGAGAATGTAACCTACCTGACAGCACTGATCCATCTATAAAGTTTGGTGGAGGAGGGATAATGGGTCAGGGGTGTTTTTCAGGGGTAGGGCTAGGCCCTTTGTTCTAGCAAGGGGAACTCTTAATGCTTCAGCATACCAAGGCATTTTTTTTGCCAGTTCTGTGCTTCCAACTTTGAGGGAACAGTCTGGGAAGGCCCTTTTCTGTTCTAGTATGACTATACCCCATTACACAAAGCAAGGTCCATAATGACATTATACTGGGTGAACTTGTTGTGGAGGAACTTGACTGGCCTGCACAGACCCCTGACCTCCACCCCATCGAACACCTTTGGGATGAACTAGAACAGAGATTGCAAGCCAGGCCTTCACGTCCAACATCAGTGCCTCTCAAATGCTGTTCTGGATGGATGGGCAAAAATTTGCACAGAGACATCTTTTCTAAATTCCTTTTCAGTCTTTTGCTTTCTGTATACTTTTTCTCATCTGACCAAAAGATTTTTATCTCCACACACAAACACGCATATCCAAACATTCAGCTGTTTTCTTCCAACACATAGACAAACCTCTGTAATTGTTGCTGTGATATTTATTAAATGATTTCAAATCACAAGTGCATAATTAACAGTAGTCAAAGAGTACTAATATATGTTAGTAAATCAAGTTACAAAGACTGAAATCATTAATATTCATGGAAAGAAAAAAGATGAATATCCATTTGGACATGATTACAATGTGTCTCGCTTAGGACAGGCATTGCTTGTTGAAGTTGTTATTGTTATCCAGGCACTCGAAACAGGAGTTGGTGTTACATCTGTAGAGGGGGACCTTCTCTGCAAGCTGCGTCAGGGCAGAGGCCAGCAGGTCGGTCTTTTTGCTGTCGTTCTCATAGATCTGACTGAACACAAAGGCCTTGGGACCGGGGTGATTGGTCAGTATACTGAGAGAGTCCAGGATGCACTTCTTCACAGCGGGGGTGACATTAGTTCTTCCTTTCCCTATCTGGACTGTCACCCGGTGCTGCTCCATGTCGTCCTTTGCTTGGTTCAGGCAGTAGTCCAGACATGGAGAGTTGTAGGTGTAGAACACCACACAGCCATTTTTGTCCCCTTTGTTCAGCAGGTTTCGCACAGGAGTGACAGCTTGCTTACTATCTTCACAGATGAGCAAGGCACGCTCTGAGTGGATCTTGGATGTGGTGCTCACGCCCTTTGGTCTGGCAGCGACCATCTCTGTTCCCTCGTAAAGTCTCTTCGTCTCGTCATTGAGGTAATTCCTGACATCGTTTGTCTTCTCATTGCTAAGGAAGTTCTTCTCATCGAAATTTCCCTTACACTGTTCTGCTGGGACTTTGATGGCCACAGCATACTGGAGATCTTTACATTTGTCGGTCTGTTCAGGTTTATATCTTGGAGAAACAAAGAGTGAAAACAAGATAAAAGAAGAGCTGATGTTACTGATGCTGCACATCCCAGGCTTGACACGGTGCACAAATACCATTTGCTCTTTTTATCAGTCAGGATTTTCCTGTGCTGCTGAATTCACATACAAGTCATGATGACAGGCTGCATGGGATAGTCATGACAACTGCTTCTTGATCATACTTTTGACCAACCTTGAAAGATAACTACTAATATTTAAGAAGATTCGCTACAAATATTTATAGCTGTTTACTCTGACAAATAACTTAAACTATGATGGGAGTCTCACTCACTTACCTGCTCTCAAAGACTTGGATGATTCTATGGAGAGTCTCCAGATTCACCTTGTCTGCTGATACCACAGAAGAGAACTGGGAGAACAGGAGGAGTCCAGTCAGCACACCTGTACACACCTAAACGGGTAACAAAACATGAATGAGCACAATCACAGACCAGCAGTCTAGAGAAAGGAAAAAGGAAAAGATTAGCTTACATTACTTATAAAGACTATTCAAGGTGTGCACATCCAACCCAAGCTGGAATCGGGTGCAGGACAAAGCTAAAAGTAAATGTGAAAAAGGAGGAATTCTCACAAACTGTATTTGATGCTCCCAAAAAGAATTTGACCCCTAGACCTTCAAAAGTCTGATGAAATGTTGCACATTATTAAACATTTTGGGAATATCAAATACAGTCTTCCTTTTTTAATTCATACTACATTACATTACCATGATGGAGGCCGGTGGGCTTGGCGTAAGTCAGATCTGAGAAGCTGAGATAGTTTCTTCTCCTGCTGTGCTTAACCAGGCAGGCTGTAGCAGCAGGAGAGAACACTGGTATATATACTGTACTGTATGTGGTGAAAAAGTTCAGGCGTAAGCGTTATAATGCTTCTGATCCAGCCCATTACAAGGAAGCACAACTTGGCTTTCACAATAGTTCTCAGCTAGCAGAACAATATATTTCCAGTAATTCAGTAACTTGTAAAGCAAATGCAGTGTTTGCCTGCAGTTATAGTCTGTTATTATTCAAAAGTGATTTCCAATGTATATCCACTTATACATGTAAACAGAAACATCAGCGTTATAACTATAGCTGCAGAACCTGGAGGGACTCCAACTCAATTTTGTGGGTTTTTTGTCAGAATATTGAAGTGTTTCCTTCTTAACCATGAACCTTTTCCAGTGTCAGATAAATTAAACACAGCATTGTGAGCTCAGCTGAACTCTGTATCCTTCTACTCTCTCCATTCAAACTCTTCATTTTACTCTTTATTTTATTCTTCACCAGTCCCATGTTTATATTTCTCACATTTAATTCACATTTCGCTTGCATTTATCTCTTTACTTCACTTTGTGATTTTCTCAGGCAATATTAAAGACAGGAGACTTATAAGCATTTGAGTATCATTTAAGTATTTTTAAAGTGTCACACTTTTTTATAGAAGCAGGCATGGCCTGTTCCACTATCAATGGCGTAAATTATATACATTATAAACCTGGCTGTATTCATTTATTTCAACTTAAGTTCAAATGTCAGTGTTGATTATCCTGTGTTACTCAGGTGATTATTCAAATTTTCTCTCCAGCCCAAATTCAGATTATTACAATCATTATCATTAGTAAACACAGTTTGCCCTATTATGCATAAGCTGGGTTAGAAGGTGTGGGCCTGGAGCAACCACACCTCTCCATCAGAGTGGCAAGCAGCGGTGTGTGTGTCTGTCTGTGTGTGCGAGCGGGTTTACCTATCCTTATGGGGACACAATGTCCCCATAACATGACAAATATCCGGTTTTTTTCCCTTATGGGGACCGGTTTCCTGGTGTGCGTGTGTGTGTGTGTGTGTCTGTGTGTATGACACCATGTTGCAGAGGGGACTCCATCTGCTTAGTATCATTAAAAGTGTCGTTAATACAATTGTGGTTAATTGTCAAGTAAACTGTTGTGCAGTACAATAGTAAAAAAGATATTTACTCATGATGTATGAGTATTTATTTATCATACAAATTTATCATATGATATCATATGAAAAAATGTAAAGCGCATTGAGACAATGTAATGTTGTGATAATGCGCTATATAAATAAAATTGCATTGCATTGTTATTATTTATTAGATGTAAGATTATTAGATATAATCTGTGATTCATCGCACTCATCAAGAATCTGTAACATCCAGCTGAGTTCTTGGAATGAGGGAGGAACAAAGCAGAGAGGTGTTGCTTCTGCTTTCACAATACTTCTCCGTTTGCACAACAATTTCTTTCCAGTAAATGCAATGTTTGCCTGCAGTTATAGTCTGTTATTATTTGAAATCATTTTTTGGAAATGATTTCCAATGTATATCCACACATACATGTAAACAGAAACATCAGCTATTTCCCCAGAACTGGAGGGATCATACCGACTTGATGTTGTCTTTTTAATTTGATGAACACATACTGTTGGATATGCAGTTGTAACAGTGTTGGAATGTTGAAGTGTTTCCTTGGCCCTTTTCCAACGTCAAATCAATTATTATATACACATATATATATATACACACACA